>CM060916.1:266226785-267426785 GCA_030737875.1 Allium sativum
AGGTGTAATTCAGAGGAAAATCTAGTGGTTGAGATTGTTTGTGTTTATATTTGTGTCTAAATAGACTTTCTATGGGGGAGTGAAATCTTAGCTGTTAGATCATTTTGTATTTATATGGAGGAGTGAAATTCATGGAGCGATCCAACGGTGTAAATTCATTACATCACCAGTTGTGTCTAAACCTTGTGTCCAAATAGAATTATATATATATATATATATATATATATATATATATATATATATATATATATATATATATATATATATAACCCAGCAGATAAGGACTTGTGTCACGGTAAAAACAACGCGAGTTCGAAACCCAAAATGACATGTTAAAGATTTACCATGTGCATTCGCTAAGATCAACCACTTATGTGGTCTCCACGGATCAGACTAGGTGCACTAGGGGTGTTTTACGACTTTGGTCGGTTTTTCCCTGAACAAATTCAAAATAAATAAATAAATATAAACAATAGTATTAGTGCATATTTTATAATAACAATAATAGTTAAAAAAGTTTCCTGTCATCAAAGCCATCGTCTCGGTTTCTAACAACACCCTCCAAGTAAATCGTTCCAATTTATAAAAAGTGTATTGCTAAGGTTATCATACTGAATGTTAGGAACTATTAGTCCGGTGTCTGATCGACGATTAACCGTTGACCTAACTAACCTTTGGTCGGCGGTTCGTCACTGATCGAGCCTCGATCGAACCACAGATCAAACCTTATTTGGTTGAAACGTCGATTAGGCATCTGAGTGTTAGCCCGTAGCAACCAGACCTCTTTGCAGTACCCTGTAAGAATGCTTTAGATCCCTGGGATTTAATCAAATTTCATTATTTCCCCGTTGGTGGGTTTCCTTCTGTGCAGACATTGTTCGTCTGTAAAATTCGTCGAACAGCTTGTAACGTTTTGGTCACTGAAGATTTAGGCCTTCGATGTCGTTTCCCGGACCAGACGAGATCTTTCTTTCTACTTCTCTTGCAAGCTATCTGGACAGTAAGTTCTAACTTCTAAGTATCGCTTTGTAATATACAATTCACTTGTAAATTTCCTTGGTTTATGTCCTTCACGAATTTTGTTGCTTTGTGCTTGTGTTAATATATCACAAACGATTCGTTTTATCTAACTTTGTTTTTTTGTGGGGAGTGGCGGCTCATGACGGTTGAGGAAGTGGGGTTGCCCTAGCGGAAGGGGAATTTGTTTGCAAAGGCTAAAAGGGTTGAAGTCCCAACCTCGCATTGGTGATAACCACCAACATAACCAGTTGAACAACTAACTATTTTGTTAAAATGTTCACATTATTCTATATCTGTTTAGCTATACTTTTAATCATCCTCCAGCACTTGTTGCCCCGAGGGGGTTGCCCCAGGCGGCAGTCTACTCCCACCGCCCCTTCAGCCAGCCTTAGGTGTACAAGTTTTGCTGTGGACTGTAGTGCATGATTAGAGTATGCCAGTAACTCTTTATAAGTTGTCGAAACAGTTCATGTTAGTATGTTTGGGAATTTCCGATAACAAGGAAACATAAGTCACTCACAAGTTGGATTTGATAAGCAACTACTGATTAGTTTTACTTAACAGCTTGACAAGTAACTTTGACAATCAAATGAGTAAAATATTTTCGTTGTATTAAACAAATTACAAGGAATATGCCACTTTTTAATAGTTCCTTCCTACCTCATTGTATTAAGTCATGGTATTCAACACCAAAATGAACTTATTTTAACTAGGGGATCGTTTGGGTCGGCTTTTATAAGTCGCCTTTTTTATTTTTTGGAAACCTAAACCAATTCATTTGGGCCTTCAAGAAACTAAAAAGTGATTTATATAAGTCGATCCAAACGAGCTCTTGAATTTCAAATTTTATTTGGACACATTTAGAGCATATCTAGTAACCCCATAAAAAGAGTCAAAACTACTACCAAGTAATTTATTTCAATTTAATGTTTGGAAACTTCTTATAAGTTACTTGGGTAATTAGTAGAAATTTGAGAAGCAATTATTTGTTGCTTGCGTCTTATGAGGCTATTTCATAGGCATTTTTGACCAAACATTTCTATTTAGAAATCAAATTCCATCCAAACATCTCTACTTGTAAGTCACTATTTAAAACGACTTGGATGCTACTATTCAAAACTCCCTTATAAGAGCTTCAAATAAGTTGTTGTCAAAGAAGCTCTTACCTATTGTTCAGCCAAAAATACTTAAACGTTACATTACAAGACTGCTTTAAGAAATGCAAAACAAGTAGCTGCCAACCAGATTCTTAGATTATGAATGGTCCTTTAGCCTCTACTAAAGTGAAAATTATATACTTAGTGCTAGGGGTAAACATAATTTGGTTTGAAACCACCAAAATATGCTGAAATCAAAATAACCATTCAAAAGCTAAAAACCAAACGATGTTGATATTATTCAAACCCAAAAACAACCAAACAAAAAATATTTGTTTGGTTTGAATGATTTTTTTACTTTATAAAAATTGATTTTCTTGTTGATAATCCAATATTAGATAGGGTTAGTCAATTGAGTCCCCAGGATGCTGCCAATTTGAAAAATTAACTCTTGGAAGAAAAATAGAATTTGAAGCATAATAGTGTAAATAATAAAATTAGCATTGGTAGTTATGTTATTTTAAGATAATATAGGTTTTAAATTTTGTTTAATTGTTTGGTTCGGTTTTCAAATATTGAAATGAAATTTAAACCAATGAACCAAATAAATACGAAAATAGAAACGGAACCAATTCGATTAATTAACAAACCAAACCAAACTAAACCAACAAAAACTATTTGTTCGGTTGGTTATTTGGTTTGAACTAATAATTGTCACCGCCACTATTTACTACCCATAGCTCCAAATATTTCTTTGAGTTATGTATTGTGTCATCCAAAGGATGTTGCATGCTTAATAATTATGGTTCCTAATAACATTTATATTTAGCTAAGATTTTGGAATTCCATCTTAATGGGTTATATCAGCATTTGTTTGAACTAGAATCTGTTTGTAACCGATCACATGTTTCATTATGGCACTTATTTGTCATTTTGATTATATGGGGGTAATGATGTGATTTTTGGGTATACAATATTGGATTACGCGAAGACTTAAATGGGTATACAGCATTTGGATATTTGGGTTGCTTTTCTGTTTTTAGGTAGATAAAATATAAGTTATCTGCTGTATTAACATTTTCTCTAAATTATGGAGCGAATGTGCATACTGGCATTTGTATTGCTTTTTCTGTTCGTTTATAGCTAATCTTTCTGCAAGATTTATGAATAAAATGCAAACTTGCGGTTGCTTTTATTTGCAACAAGAAGTGTGATGTATGAATGTTGGTTCTTGGGTAGTTTTAAAATTATTTGTTTAACTGTTAAAAGTTCATACATATTATCGACTGTCTTAAAATCATTATATTATCCTTCCGGTTGCTTCTTAACATTAACATGCATTGGAAATTAACATCCATTGCTTTTCCAATTTCATTTGCATTATGTTTAATTATTTATATTTATTTGCGATTTGTACAAATCTTATTTGAATGTTATTTAAAATATGGCAGAAAAGCTTCTTGTTCTGCTAAGAGATGGCCGGAAGCTGTTGGGAATTCTTCGATCTTTTGACCAATTTGGTATATACGTCATTAACGCTATGGTCAATACTTTAACAAATTTTACATGGGAAGTTATTCATTTATATTGTTTCTGTTTGCAGCAAATGCTGTTCTTGAAGGAGCATGCGAGAGAGTGATAGTAGGATATTTATACTGTGATATTCCTCTTGGACTGTATGTTATTCGTGGTGAGAATGTTGTCTTGATTGGAGAACTTGTAAGTCATTATACAGCATCTTATCGATCATTTGGATTAACTTAACTAATTTAACATTAATTGTTAAGATACTTATTACTGTTCTTTATGCTAGTAGGAACTAGAGAAAGAGGAGCTTCCAGCCCACATGATTTGTGTCTCGGTTCCAGAGATAAGAAAGGTTGGTTAAAAAAAAAAACTTACCGTTTTGTGATATAACTGAACAGATTCGTAATGTGCTTGTTTGGTATTTATGTGTACTTGTTAAATTTCACCATAAACTCAGTTTCAATCCAACCTTTGTTGTACTACAATTGGTTTATTATTAAATAACTTAATCGTTGAGTGCATACTACTATACCGTAATGTAAAGTTGTACTCTGATTACTTGTTAATTGGTTTTGATTTGCAGAAACACGAAAACACAGTTGTGTTTCATTAAAGTTTTAATTCTCCTCTACCTTACTCGAAATCGTTCCATATGTCATTTCAGCACTTGAATGCGATAAAACATTATGTCTGATTTGTATCTCTTTTGAGATATTAAAAATCTCAATTGAAATCTGCATTGGGTTCTCAAATTTCATTCAATTTTATTCTTCTTTCTTCAATACGACTTTTGATTTTTATATGATTGAAACAAAAATGCGAAACTTATCATTATCATCATCATCATCATTGTTATTATTAATGATTCCACTTATCCTATAATTTATTTTTTATACAGGTAAGCCAAAATAGACGAGTCCACATTTCCTTACACGTTTAAATGCGAAGAAATTATATTATTTAATACTGAATCCATAAATCTACCATGCATTTTTTCTTTTAAAAAATAATATAATCTTCTCTTTCTAATGCATTGATTATCTTTCTATGCGAATTAAGTATGTTATGATTCTCATTTAATAACAACCACTGACAAAATGTTCAAAAACATCGATGGTAGGCTCATATTTTAATTTGAGGATGGTCTTAAGATGTATTTTAAGATCCGATTTTACAGTTTGAGATGTACATCTGATAGACACTTATAAATTATAACGTTTGAGGTCTTACCTTGTACGGAATACTGCATATAAAAATCGCAATACAAAATGTGTTATCTGAGATTTGTAATCTTGGGTTTCTTACAGATTGTGATAAAATTGTAAACATCTTTTTCCTGGTCTCTCATCATTTCCCTTCCTCTTCTTTTTTCCCTTCCCCACGCCCTTTCACGTCCTCGCATGCCATTCACTCCTTCCCTTGTTATTTGATTGCACATCTTTTTTGAATACATATCGAAAATACAAAATTCAAAATTTCATTTTTCATGCCAACTAGGCCCTTATGATCTTATAACTTCGAATCTCGGTTCAGCCTAAATCTTTCTACCTCCGATCCAATTCTTAAATGCCTTTCAAAACTCGTTTGGGATCAAAATTGAGAAAAAAAATCATTTGATTCATGTTGAAATAGAAATTCTATGTACTATTTCTAATTAGAATTCAAAATGTGTTGTTTCCAAAACAAAATAAAGGCATGTCACTGAAATAATTATAAAAGATAGACTATTTCTGTACATATCTCTGTGTGTGTTTGCGCGCACGCACACACACATATAGGAAAATTCAATGCCCCAACTGTCCATTGATTTCATCATAGGTTCTGATTTAAACAATAGTGTGTTCTCCTTCTTTCCGCACCACTACTACTAAATTAGAATCTATAGTGAAAATTGGGGGGCATTTGGTATGCAGTACTATTTGAGGTGTCGTTGAACACACACACATACATATGTATGTCTTAACATGTTTAAATGTCATTTAATACTATACATATATCAAAATTTCTCACATGCAAGTATGCGGGTGTGTGCACACAAACATGTACACACAAACCGCTTGTATCTAGGACTAACATTTTAAATTCATTTTCAAACTTCAATTTTTTAATAGCACGTTAAGTGCAGACCATAGCTCAAAGGTAAAATACAACTTGCTTTTATCTTCAATGGTTCACCCACCACATAAATTTATATCAGCTTTATGCAATTCGAAGCATTCATTCATCTAAAGTTTTTTGACAATTGCTCTTCAGGCACAGAAAGCAGAAAGAGAAGCCACGGATCTGAAGGGGTCCATGAGAAAGAGAATGGAATTCCTAGATATGGACTAATGTTTATACCATTATTTGGTAAATTAATATATATAGGCCATTCATACCGCAGCTTTTTATTGTGGTTAATTCATCCCTGGCTTTAATATTTACTGATTTCAAGACATGATAATACCTTTTGTGATTGAATAATACCTCAAAATATATTTTTATGATTTCTGCATAAAGCTTATTCTCTTTATAACTGTTTTGAACGATTGAATCCTTGTATTATTTAGTACTGTGATGCCTGTAGCATCTTTGAAGTTTCTATGTTCATTTATACGTGCTATAAATCAAGTAAAATTAAAATGTTTTTTATGCTTACCAAAATACAGTAAAACATCGTTGCCATTCTTTCATTTTCGTTCTTCCAAAACCCAACCTTCTTCAATTCTAATAAAAAAATCCCACTAAGTTTGTTGATTTTACTTTTGATTCAAGCAGGGTCCCCACTTGAAGTCATACAAATTCAAATTTAATCTTTAGAGAAGGAGAAAATTCTTTGAATCTAACAGATTGTTTCAACTAAATATCTTCAAACCTAAACTAAGTGAAATTCATTTGTCGTTTTTATTCGTGCTAATTGATTTTCATTTCCTCATCATAATCAAAATAAATTAGTCAGACCAAATAAAAACGGTAAAACAAACCTCATTTATTGGAGAAATTAATTTTTCTATGAATCTTTAAATATTTCTTATAAATTAATGTTGTACACATATGTAACATTTGGTAATGAAGTATTTATTACATGAAAAAGTTAATAAATAAAGTAATTTAGGTTTGGTTAATGATAGTGGAAATGTGAACAAATATCAATGGATTTTATTGAACCACCAGTAATAAGAAGAGGATATAACAACATTTGGATCATTATCAATAGACTTGTAGAATCTGTGATTTCATTGATCTAATAGAAGGACAACGGACTCTGCGGAGTTATATGCAATGTTATCATGACTGAACCGTCAATCGAACCGTGATGCCCTAAGGTTTAAGGTTTTCAGGGTTCGACCGGTCGGACGGTCTGAACTGTGCATGTTATTTTTTGACAAAATTTAAAAGATAAAAAATCGGTGTGTACACAAAAATACTACAAAATCACAAGATCACACTGGCATGGCAATAATTAATCTAAATACCTACAAATTTAGCTACAACAATGAATCTAAGTCCATAATTATTCTAGATACGTACAAAATTAGCTATAGCAATGAATACAAAGCTTAATAAAATAAACAATAGTGCTCAGACATGTATAATTTTTGTATACACAAAATTAGCTACAGCAATGAAACCACTGCCTTCGTTTGTTTATTACAAAATTAATTATAATTTTGTATTGTCAAGGCTTCCTGTAACATGTACAGTTTGTTTGCAAATCTAATACATAACATGTACTTGAAATTACCATTTGCAAAGGTACTCCATAAGCTTAGATTTTATAAACTTATCATCTGTGAAGTGGCAGCATAAGCTGGATTTTATATGTTGCTTACCTAGTTACCTGCAGTGTTGTATTGTCCCACGTCTCAGAAAAAAAGAAGCACTACCAATTTTATTCAATATAAATAAACATGTGATGCCCTTTTCTGTGTTTGATAAGCCGAGGGCTTAGGGGGTTCTAGTTTGGGCCTGGGGATTTTTGCCACAAGGACAAAATCACCAAAAAATTTGCTCAAAAAAACAAGAGGCAAAAAACTTGTTTAAAAGGACAATTTTTAGTGCAAATGGTGAAATTCAGGGGGGTCCCATGTTTTTTCACTTTGCACTACAAATTGTCCTTTTAGGCAAGTTTTTTGCCTTTTGTTCTCTTGGACAATTTTTTTGGTTTTTTTGTCCTTTACATTATATCCCTGCCTCGGTTTTCGGGCTTTAGTGCAAAAGTCGTCTAAGCACGGTTTTTATTATTTCTGGGCCGGATTGGGCTACGGTCCATGGATTTCGTGATTGGACCGGCGGCCTGGTCCGGTCATGATAGCACTGGTTGTATGTGTGTTGGATTGTTAGATTCTATGGAATGCCCAAGAATGTTTTAAGCGATAAAGATTTATTTTTCACATGTGAATTTTAGAGGAGTTTGCAGCACTACTGCCATCTGTCTTGCTGACTTTGTAACACCCTCTTATTTTTGAAATTAAATTAGGAGTGTGAATTCTCAATTTTACATAAAACTCAAGTAATAAATTTTATAGAAGTTGCATAAACTTCGAGAATCATACCATTGTATCTGGAATGTCATTTGCAATCAAAAAACATATATAATTTGCTGAATTTGGTTAAACATGCTAAAAATAGGAAACCAAACGAGTTGAATTTCCTAATATATTGATTATGTAAATATGTGTTTTTTCAGGCATATATAGAAATGTACACCTTAATTTCTTATTCTATTCGAACTTAAACACATTACCACTAATTTATATCATCTTTCTCATTTAATCTCCATGCACAAACCAAACCAACGTTACATCAAACTAATCCAAATTAAAATATGAAATCGATCACGGTGGAGAGAATTACACAAATAAGTCAACATTATCAAGAAATTTGAAGTTTTAAAGGAGAGAAGTTTTCGGAGAACGAAGAGGGGGGATCTACATCAAATCAAAGGGATGCACGACTAATCGGTGAACGAGATATTTTTTTTGTATGTGCGCGTATATACATATGTTGATAAGACGTAACAATTTAACTTTATGGTCATAAATCGAAATATAAGTGATAAAACTGAAAACTAGAAAGAAAAAATTACAAACTTGATTAGAATATGATATAATATGTCATGGGTAGATGGTTTGAAGTTGAATTTTTATTGTTTGTAATTAGCAAACGTTAATATCTTTCTAATGAAAATTGTGAAATACATACATATAGTTCATCGAATGTATAGTTCTCGATGACGTAAATTTACTAGCGATGTTCGCTCATCAAGTGGGTTCGTGGATCGGTTATAAAATGCATCGAAAATTTGATGGTTGTGTACCATCCAATTTGATTCAATGGTGAATTGAAGACGAAAGGATGATTATGAAGCATGGTTGTGTAGAGGAGGATGAGTAGCTCATTTCTACATTAGTTGATTAGTTAAAAGGTTTAGGTACGTTCCATAATTGATGTTTAATGTAACATCCCGAGATTTTGCGACAATTTAAAATATTAAATTTAATGTGTTTTTGAACAAAATTTGTTTTAAATATTAATTTTTTTGATTTATGTCGTATATTGATAAGGTATGAACTAAATTTGTCTTGTTAAACAATGTATTTCAGTAGCTATATAAGATAATGATTTATGTTTGATAGATTACTTATGTTGAAATTAAAGATTTATATTGAATTAAGAATATAAAATAAATTTACTAATTTTGAGATTTGTTTTATATTGGAAATTCTAATTTATTGGATACGGTAGTATATAGATCCATTAGATCGTGTAAATTTCAAATTAGTTATAACAATAATAGCCTACATTGATTGAAAATGTAACCATAATTGGTTTGTGCTGTTAAATACTAAGAGTTGAGATTTAATATTAAATTATTTATATTAAATTGGGTTAATAAGTTTATAATTTAATTTTTATGATTTGATTGTGAAGTTGTACAGTGGAAACTTAAGTAAAGTGCTTAAGTAATTAAATTCAACTTATTTTGATAGTGGTGACTTGTATTGGTTGCAAATAAAACTTGTGATTTTGTTTATATGGATAATCATTGAAAGTTGGAATTAATATTAATATATTTAATGAAACTGATTGGTGTGATTAATAATTGAAATAGAACTTGAATTGTAAATAATGAAAAATTGAACTAACAATTAACGATAGTTGATTTACAAGTTATATTAATTCATTTGTATTGATTTGAATAGAGTTTATAAACCTTTGAATTTAATTTAAAGGTGAATAAACGAAAATGAATATTTTAATATATTAATGAACTTAAATTTGTCATTTTGCAAATAATCTCAAAATTCGATGAAATTAATTTTATTGGATTCGGAATTGTAAATTATTATATGATCTAAAATTTCGTTACCATCGAAATTATAGTTTGATCGTAAGAAATTAAAACGCGAATAAATTTGTATGTACAATTCAATTAAATAATCAAGTTTTAAAAGAAACTGCTAGAGACTTTGGAATTGGGCTTTGAAACCTATTCCATTGCGTTCAGAAGGCGTCAAAACATATTGTTAGGTAGTAAGCGGGCCTGATTTGCACTCAGACCGAATTTTGGCTTAAATACACGCAAAACGATGAATTATTATTAAAATATTATTCAAAAAACCCTAATTCTTTGGCCGTCGTCTCCTTAATTTCAAATGACCAAAATTTCTCGAATTTCCTTCCTTAATTTCTTACAATCCGCTCAATGAAATTCAAAAGTTTATGAACCAAAATCGTAGCTCTTCTCGAACTCTTCAAATCAATACGGTTGATCATATCTTTTTATTCATGAATTCGCCATAATTTGGTCTCATAGGCAGCATGGTTTGCAAGGTTTTGGCGACGTTGTGATCAACCGCGAGGGGTGGCAATTGGGGCGCATAGGGAGTCGAGGGCGGCGCACTTAGTGTTGTTTTCTGATCATCGAATCATTGCATGTAGGGAGGTGCGTTATTCACAAGTTTGAGCGGTTTTGGGTTCCTGGAAAGTGGAACGCGACGGGAAGAATAAGCGGCTTCAGAAATTAGAGGGCTGACGTGTCAATTGTTGAGTGGTGGGGAGATTTTATTTATTCTTTTTTATATATATATTTAAATTCCAAATGTTTAAACGTTTATAACTTTCTGCTGCGAGGGTGGTTTTGGACGAAATAAATTGCGTTGGAATCGTATCGATGAGCTCTTCGCGGTGGCACTAATTTGGACTGATCCAGAGACAGTTAAATTTTAGGGCTAATTTTGGATTTCGAACGCGTTCAGAACCAAAGGTGAGTGATTAAACCCACTCACACCTAACTAAAATATTTGATTGTTAGTTAAATTAAATTCATGATATGATATGATCGTATTGTTTGTTGTTTGACTGTTTAAATTGATTATTTATGTTAATCTGCATAGATAGTATAATTTAATTTAACTGTTAATATAAATTGCATTGTTAGAATTTAATTACTAGTTTAAAAACTTCATACCTGATGACTAGTCAATTGATGTTATCTTGAACTGTTTGAATGTATTGATTTTGATGGATGCCTTGGACTTATATATTTAATGTATTGATGTGTAATTCATCTTGTTGTTCACCTTGTTTATATATGATCATTGTTTATGTTGATTAATCCCAACCATTACCCTAGATGTTACGAGCATCAAATAAACCCGGGATTGATCATTAACATGAATTAAGAATGTAGGTTGAAATGATAAATACCTATGACCCTGATTTGGATTGAAATGATATATATCCTTTCCCAAAATACTAAAATTAAATTTTAAGTATTACTTGGCCATAGGATAGAAATTTATATACGGACACCGGTTGGTTAAATAAAAATTGTTTTAACCTTGAATTTTGGAATATTGTTTTAATGACAAAATAAATGATATTATTAATCGATTTCTTTAAATTTGAACTTTGAGCTGTGAAATTTAAAATTAAATTTTAAAGACTTCGTAAATGTGGATAGCTGAAGTTAAAAACTGAACTGAATATGGACTAAATTTTATCGGAATTTAATTGTTTATCCATCTTTGATATTTACTTTAAGTTAACTTGATTTATAGTAATAATTGAATTGTGAACTTGAATTTTTTTTATAAACGAATAATTTAAAGTGAGAATTATAATTGAAATTCAATTATTTGAATCGAATTATTAAATCGAAGTGTTTGAAATCGAACTGTTGAATCGAATTGAAAAATAAATGGGAAGTCAAATCATTTTGATATAAGATATCGAAATTTAGTCGAATTAATTTGAAACTGGAATATGATTTCCAGTTTGGTTAATTTTTGAAGAAACGATGCTAATTCCAGCTATAGTATTTTAAACCATTTTATAAACTATTTTTATTATAATTATTTTCTTCATAAACTATTTACCTTATAACTATTTTATTTTATTACTTAGTTTAAATAAACCATTTTAATAATTAACTATTTATTTTATAAACTATTTTAATAATTTAACTATAGATTTTAATAAATATGAAATTTCTATTTTAAATACAAATTATTTATTTTCAAACTATTTCAATTATATATTTAAACTATTTTATTTTATTTTTTACTATTTTAATATTCAAATTATTTAAAGTTGGAGTTGTTTCAAGATTTTAAGTTGTAGTTTTAAATGGATATTTTAATATGAAATATTCTGTCTCGACCATTGAAACGAGTTTTAAAGCAAAATATGATATTTTGATATGAAGTATGAACATCTTTGAAATGTAAAGAATTGACCGGTGTGAAAAATGTAAACGTTTGGTTATTAAAGAGACCGAGATCGAATATTGTCATACTTTCTGCCAATACCGAAAACCACTTTAACAACTGTGTACGCGGTGGAGTTCCAGAATGAAGTAGGTTAGTTTGGCGGACGCTACTGGGATGAAGTAAGAGAACCATGATGGATGTCCTTGACCTTCGGGCCATAATTAAAATGACTAAAACAAGCTATGCCGGACCAAGTGGGGTTAGCTACCTCCATCGGCAACACTTCTTCCTTTTTTACTATAGTCCCTCAGTTTGATTGATTTGATGCGCATCCATGATTTGGAGTGTTATTCGAGGTGGGCGGTAGCCGCGGCTATGCATTACCACCAGTCCGGGCGTGCAACTAGTATATTCCTACTCTGGGCATTCCTCGTGTGCCTTGTCATATTATCCTGATTGAGCCCTCTACGATTTTGATTTAACGTTGTCGTATAGCGGCGCATCCCTATCCACCGACCGTTATTGGTGTTTTATATGCAATGTTTACGACGATGTATAAACAGTGTAAGGGTAAAAATGTAATCCCACTTACGCTATTTTAATATTTTATATTTAACCATAGACACTATTATAATAGCGTATTGTATTATATAATATCTAGTTTGATGGATCCTTAGGAAATGGAAATACCCATTATATCTCTTAATTTATTGCACTCATATTATCACATGAATTTGATTTAAATGATATGAGAATATTTGGAACAACCCGGAAATCTGAACCAATTTAAAAAAAAATTATTTTGGCAATTTTGATGAATTTTGAATATTTAAAATGAATTATTTTAAATAATAACGACTAGAAATTTATTTTGAATAGAATTAGAAGGTATATATTTATTTGACTCATGGTTAGAATATTAATATTTATTTTTAATTATAAAAGGAATTGGAAATGGCGCGGTAGTTCGAAAATTCGATTTCAAATTTCAAATGAATGTACACGATTCAAAATAAACCGGATTTTAGCGAAACCAAAAATATTTGAATCTATTTGGGAATATCTTTCCAACGAATCCGAAAAATTGAAATTTCATAGCGGAGATAAAAAGTTATGTCCAATTGAAAATTGAAAATTGAAAATAGTCGTCGTGGAATTCTGGCCTTTAAAAATGGAAATTTTGCAAACGACCTCCGTTTTCGATGAAACCACTTTTGTTGGATCCGGGATGTCAAGTTATTGTTAGATTCCAAAATTCATAATTTTTTAATCAATATGTGAGCGTGGCGAAAGAAAACGTGTTTTGTCAGTTTTAGTCAGTTTGGATCGACCAGAAAATGACCATTTTTCAAACGGTCTCAGAATTTGATAAAATTAGTTTTGTTAGGACCGTATCGTCAATACAAAGCTAGAAATAATTTTTCTGGAATTCTTAGAGTCCGCATGTGGCCCCGATAAATTGAAATGTACGTTTGAATTGAATATATATATATTTATGTTTTAATTTAAATGGAAACTGATCGTAACAGCCGAATTGGGTTACGAAACATATCCCATTGTGTTCGGAATAGGGGTATTTAGCTAGGGGTGACAGTCGTTGGGTTTGATTTCGAGTTGAATGTAAAGTCAACTCTTTGGAAAATTAAATAAAATGTTAATATAAATATAATAACCCTTCCCCCCCATTTTTCACTTAGCCCCTCATTCCCTAAATTTTTTTTCCCGTTGCCAAATTCCTAAATCGGAAAATCTGATTCCCATTCCGCCCGCCACCACCGGGCTGTTGCCTCGCCGCCGCGCCTCAGGCGAAGCCCACCCCCTCCTTCTCCGCTTCTCCTTCTTCCACTCCTCCTCTTCTCCTTCCCGTTCCCCCCATCTTCTCTGCGCGAGCCCAAACCGACGGAGCCCAACCCTCCGAGCCACCAGCACCAACCCGTGCACCCACCTAGATCCGCGACCGCACCTGAAGCTGCGCACCTCCCTGAAGCCTCCTCCCACATGCGAGCTGAAACCCTAGGGCGACGATGTGGGTTTGAGCACTTCGAACGGCCTGGAGTTGAACAAGAATATGAAAACGGGTTCGAACAAAACCGAATTTCAGTGAGTTTTTAGTTTTTTTATTATTATTTAATATATAAAAATATGAGATTTTTCTTTTATAAAAAGTATAGGATTTTTATTTATGTTTTAACCGCAAAAAGGAATGATTTTTATATTAGAAAAAGATTAGATTTTTTATTGGAAAAAGATTAGATTTTTTATTAGAAAAAGATTAGATTTTTTATTGGAAAAAGATTAGATTTTTTATCATAAAAAGAAATGATCTTTAATCATAGAAAGATTATATTTTTAAGCGTAGAAAGTTTATATTTTTAATCATAGAAAGTTTATATTTTTATTTGCATAAAGTTTAGATTTGAATTTTAATTAGATAACAGAGTAATAAAATATGATTTTTATTTAGGTAGAGTTATAAAAATATAATCTTTATTAAAAGAAAAGCAATATAAAAATATAACTTTTATAACGAAGTAGCGATGTAAAAGTATGATTTTTACATATAAAACATCATATTAAAAATATGATTTTTACGATGAACAGCGTGAAAAGAATTTCGATGGAGCGGGTGGAAAGCAAATCCAAATCTGAACCGTTCAGAAATAAGGAATGGCGGAGTGGATCCCAAAGGTGAGAACTTCTCACTTTTAATTTGTTTTCTAGTTGAAATATATACTAGGATGCAAACGGTGCTTAGCAACACCCGACACCCGTTGTCCACAGACCATGGACGACTTGTTTGTTTGTTGTTTGTGGTGTGAATATTGATTGTGTGATGTGGAATGGAATAAATTATTTTATGGTTAAAAATATAATTTTTAACGTGTATATAAAATAAATATTTATAATCAAATCAGACGATTTGTTTATCTACACACATTTGACTGATATGGATTGGGACGATAAATTTTACACATCGCCCAACTGCACAAATAAAACTTGTGTTTGATTGTTTGAAAACCCCACACGGGTGTTGGAATGAAATTGGACATACACTAGTCCCAATAATTAGCTGTATGTCGATCGATTGATTTACAGGCTGTTATAAGCGTTAAATATTTATATTTGATGCTTATGCAGTGTAGAATGCACTTTGGGTGATGGTTGACTGTGTTTGATTGTTGTTATGTGCATATGTGTATGAAATCCATATAAATCACATTGTATGGTAATTGACCGTGTCTGATTTCAGTTCAGAAAGAATGAATATTTTAAAATAACGATTATTTTAAAATAACGAATATTTTAAAATAACGAATATTTTTCAAATAATATTCAGAAAAGAATCAAAATTTGGTTTTAATGTCCGATTTGGGATGGACACGGATATATTTAAATATATATAGCCGTATCGATTAGATTGACGCCATTTTGACGTGAACGATATCTATATCGATTTTATTCATTTTTATAATGAATGTCGAAAAGGAATTGATTTCAAAATATAATGTTTTGAAAATATTATCTTTTATATATCGATGGTATGGAATATTCAATTTTGATTTGAAATTGAATATGAAGTTGAAATCGTTTTGAAAACAAATTTAAAACGATTTATAAAATATGTTTTAAATGGAAATCGACGAAATATATATTATATATATAATATAATGGCCTGAATGGAACGCGCCGCGCTGCGGCAGTTCGCGAATTTCGACCATTGACTTCAAATGGATATTACGGGAGATCCGACCGTCGGATTTTCCTAAAACCGGAACCGTTGGGTTCGTATCGAAAAGATCTTTCTAACGAATACAAGAAATTAGAAATCTAACGGTTGGATTTGGAATTATGTCCAAATCGAATTTGGAAAAGGTCGTTGTAAGTGCAGTTCGATGGCCGTTGATGGAAATCGACTGTACGGGCCTTGAAAAAATTATTAAAAATAGCAATAATTCGTGTAAAATCATTAGAAATGATTTGGAAAGAATTAGGATGAAAAATTCCATATTTGAAAAGATAAAATTAAATTTTTATCGAAATGAACTAGTTTTGAACTAGAATTATAATCCAATTATTTTTTAAAAAATAAATTGGATTTGAGTTGGTTTTAAAAATAACCAGAATTTCCAATATATAGATTGGAAATGGATTTGAATCGAAATTGTCTTCGGAATATTTCGATGTTGGATTTCGTGATTATACAGATATTGTTATGGAAATTTGAAAGATATATTTATTTCGTTATTTCCAATACAATATTGGTTGGTTATAGTATTTGATATTGAATATAAGCCGATATATTTTCTATTTAGAGCCTTGTATTTAATATAAAATGGAATTTGGGTTTGTCGTGAATGGTGTCTTCATTAACACTGTTCTTTAACCCAGTTGAGAAAATGATTAAATCTTTTTATTTTGATTTAATGAAGTAAACCAATTAATTAATATTTAATTGGAATTGAATTGAAATTGATTTTTGGGTTTATCGTGAACGGTGTTTTAAATAACACTTGTTCTTTAACCCGATAATTAATGGAATGTGAATTGGGTTTATCGTGAACTGTGTTTTAACGACATTCGTTCTTTAACCTGATTTACAGTGAAATGGGATTTGGAATTTATAAATAATTTTGATAAGATTTAAAGGAGATTTTCTAAAGTAAAGTTTTCCAATTTAATAAAATAAATTGGAATGGAATGGAATTCGATTTGGTAATAATCGAAGTGAATTTCTGTGGAGGAAGACTGCTAATATATCTGGAATTTAAAAGGCGTTGCCGTTATTCCATTTATATTATTAGTCGGATATGGAAGTTTATATCGATTATATATATCGATATGTTTTCCATGAAGATTCCATCGTTAATGGAATGTGATTTTGGGTTGTCGTAAATGGTATCTTTAATAATACCGTTCGTAGACCCAACAGAGTTAAGAAAATCAGAAACTAACTGGAGATTAGTTAAGTTGAATGGCTTCTTGGGTATTGATCTGATGTTGGTTTCGGCCTTCGGGGTTAATACTTAGGGAATTGTTCACTTGCTAATTTACGGTTAACGGCTGATGGAATGGAATGTGATTTTGGGTTTATAGTGAACCATGTTTTAAATGACATTGGTTCTTTAACCCAGTTAAAGACAGGATATGATTTCCCAAGTTAAACAATCATTAATATTGATTTTTGGGAAGATTAAAACCAAGTGGAGTTTTAATGAATCTTTAATTAGATTGAAATGACCAAGAATGGAGTATCACTAGTTTTGCTCCAGGCGATAGTTAAATCTTTAATTAGATTTGAACGTGAAATGGTAATTGAATTTACCGATAACACCGTGGTGTTAGATATGAAATATGACCAGTTTTACTTCATGGGATGAATAGGTTGGGGTTGGGAAATTTAACAAGTGATTGCTTCGGTAAGGTTCGCTAATCCTGACTAGTTTGGATAAACCACGATTTGGTTTGAAATGATATTCAAAAGAAGATCAAAGAATAAATTTAAAGAATTTATCTTTGATAAAATTAATGGGAACCTTTCCCAAAGTATAAGAATATTTGAATAAAAGAATATTCTGAATTGGAATGAGGCGTATGTTGTGTTTGTGTAACACTTGTTTATTATATACGCGAGTTATTCGGAAAGGCCGGGTTTATCCCATTCTGAATAACTGAATCGACGATGTGTCGAGGATGAAGACGGTGGTTGAAGACCGGAGGTCTTCACATCGTTTGGATAATTACTGATGATCTTGATTGGGCTGTACACCCAAGAGGAGGGAATTAGTTGGTGATCGTCCAGACGTACTTGGAGATCGATGGATATGCGAGGAATAAGGTTCCTCCGGTTTCGTTCAGACCTAGAACGAACTTGTAAATGGATGTGTGTTTGACATCGGATTTCACTCTGTGTGATTGATATCGGTTGCATAGCGTGAATTACCTATGTGACATGCTGAGATGCAAATGATCAAGGCTTCTGTTGAAAAGCAGAGTCTTGTGGTTGATGATCAAAGCACGGCCTTTGTGGCGTAGCTTTGTGTAGCGTTAATTCGCGAGCCTCACACCCCGGTGTGAACCACAAACGGGAGAGGACCTCAGGGAGGGCATGCGTTTCCTTCTAGCTAGGAGTGGTGTTCTGGGTTTTACACGCCCGGGCATTTTACTTATGTGGATGATGGATTGCGAGGCGCCTTGGTTATATCGGTCGATCCGGGACCGATGGAGTCATTTGGCTCATTGACGCCCCATAGGGCGGGGAAACACAGTGTTCAGGCATTATAATCCACATCGAGTGGACCGGCCCTGACGATCCAAGGTACAGTTGCGGATGCTCTTGAGACACGGGCTAGAGCGTCTCGAAGCAGTAAGGACGATCCCTTGCCTTGGTTCACAGATGGAAATCCAACTTCCAATACGACATTTTGCGGTTTTGATTGTAAACCTATATATGGCGACATAGTGGTATGGGGCACTTATGCCGTCTATGATTGATACTTATGATTGAAATTGTTTTGACACTATACACTTATAGTAATAATAAAAGATGAAATTTCACGTACCAAGCATTTTTGGCTATTATAAGGTAAAAACTCTATCCTCCGGCTTGCGTTGCATTGTGTGATGGGACCTGAGTCTTATAATAGCTTCATTGTTCTTTATTTAGCATTGCGCTGTTGTTTTATGCACTGGTATTCTTGGGAGGAAACCCGTTCCGTGTTATACGGCGTGGTCCCTTGATTTACCGAACTTTAAAATAAAGAATAATAACTGTTTTAGTTCTCATGCCAGTCACATGACTGACCTGGAGTTTATTGTTTTAACCTAAACTCTGGGTGCCCCTATTTTCCACATGGGCAGCTAGTAGTTTTGGTTTTACAGATTTATATTCACAGGAACCTGGTTTACAGCTGGAGCGATATTCGGAAGGCTCTGTATCCGTATATCTCCCAGTTGTGTTTTGTATTGTTTTTCCGCTGCATTGTAATTTGTAAATCTCTGATATTTAGTAAATGTGTAATATGTTATTCATACTCTGTATATTCTTGTATTCTGATGGAATTGTTGTAATAAGCAATGAAATGTTCTTCTGTTGTTCTGATTCGTCTTGTCCTCAAAGCAATCCGGGCTTTCCTTTACGGGGAAGTTCGGGTTGTTTCAATATTTTAGTTCTGATCCGAGTATTTTTGTCTTTTTTTTGTGCTCGGGTTAGCCTGAGTTTTCAGTTATTGAAGACGACGTTATGAAGATGAAGTTGGAGCTTAACAGACGTATTATTATTATTATTCCGCTGCAAATTTTGGTATGTTGTATAACAGTTAACTCTCATAATCGTTGTCAGTGTATAATCAAATGTATGTTTATAACAACTTCATGAACCGTTATTTATTTATTATATTTTGTCCTTCCGCTGCGAGATTATGTATTTTGTTTTCTTATTTCTTCTTTTTCTTATATAAACCCTAATAACTATCTGTGTTTTTGAGTTGTTTAAGTCTACATTGAGGATCATTGTCGATTTGAACGGTCAAAAATGCGGGATGTTACATTTGGTATCAGAGCTTTGCTTTAGCGAAAACCTTGGCTCTATTTGGGATTAACTCATTAGAGATTGGGTGGTAATACCCTAGAATGAGTTTGAGTGTATATGAGAGAGCGTACTTGTAATTTTGATATAAAATGATTTTGGATTATGTTGGTTTGTTCTGTTGAGTATTTATAAATTCTGGTCGGTACTTGGGACGCCAAGGCATCGATAGGGATTTCTAAACACTCGAATAAGGCTCATTGACATAATATTGTTTTGAATTATATTTTTTATATATAAAGAACTATTAGAAAATCTATGAATTCTGGTTTTCGATGGTTATCATTATTTATTATTCGATTAATCAATAATTAGAACTATTGGTAATTGAATGGTTTAAGAAAAATGAAATGTTGAAATTTAATTGTAATGAAATAAGAAGTTAAATATAAATTTGAGAATTTAATTTCGGGGGTTTTTGTAATATTGATTTAAAAATGGTTTTGAAAGTTATTCTGTATATATAAATTGTTTTCAAATGAATTTTTGAACTAAGTGTATATTCCCCTTTTATCTTCGAGAAATGATTTCGGTGATGAGTGCACACATCATCGACGTTTAATTTCGAGAATTTGAGTGGGGTGACCACATAGGAACTTTTGTATTTTGTTTGAAATTTGGGTTCATTTAAATCTTTCCAATTATGGTTTGAAGTATTGTATATATTTTTTTGATAGTTGTTTTGGAAATGAACCTGGGGTTTGAATTCTTAAATTCTCAAATAATTAATAATGTTCAAATTATTGAAATGAATCAAAACTTAATATTTTAGAAACTTCCAAATTGTGAAATATGAGGATGAACCTAAGAGGGTTATAATTAAAGCAAAATGGTTTAAGAATTGGAAATAATGAACTGAAATGAATTTAAACCTTTGAACTTTTATAGTAATCCATCCTTTTCTATAGCATACATAACTTACCTAAAAACTTAAGACGTAAAAGGTTATAGGAATATGAAATTTTCAACATGCAAGTAGTGTTATAAATAATAAATGGTGAAATTAAATTGTCGGCTTATGAAAACGAATAAAACATAAATCACGACTTTAAACGATGTATGCTTAGTTGTTATGAAATTGAATTCGACTAAGTAAGGCTGATAAACCGAATCAATGAAATAAGTTAATAAACTAAATTGTGTGGTTATGAGTTAAATGTATTGATATTAATGTCTGGTTTTGTGAAAGCATAAGAGAATAGGTTTATAATTTATACACTTAACGAACACTAAACAAATTAATTAAAATAATTAAAACGAGCTCGTCGCGTAGCGGTAGTTCGTAATTTTCCAAATTAAAGTTTAAATGAATGTATAGGATCCAAAATAAGTCGGAATTCTTTGAAACAAGAATCTTTTGGATCTATTGGAATATAATTTTCTAATGAAAGAGAAAAATTTTAAATTTCGACTTGAATATTTTAAGATATGTGTAATTCAAACTTTCAGAAAAAATCGTGGTTTGGTAATTCACGATTCAGAACTAAAGTATTAATGAAATTAGTTATGTAAACTATCGAACGAGACAAGTTGAATGAGAAATTACATGGCTAAACATATATAAATTAACAACTTTCTTACTACACCTTTTTGAGAACGAAAAGTTTTAAGTGGGGGAGAGTGTAACATCCCGAGATTTTTCGACAATTTAAAATTTTAAACTTAATGTGTTTTTGAACAAAATTTGTTTTAAATATTAATTTTTTTTATTTATGTCGTATATTGATAAGGTATGAACTAAACTTGTCTTGTTAAACAATGAATTTTGATAGCTATAGAAGATAATGATTTATGTTTGATAGATTACTTATGTTGAAATTAAAGATTTATATTGAATTAACAATATAAAATAAATTAACTAATTTTGAGATTTCTTTTATATTGGTAACTCTAATTTATTGGTTACAGTTGTATATAAATCCATTTGATCGTGTAATGAATTTCAAATCTGTTATAACAGTAATAGCCTACATTGGATGAAAATATAACCATGATTGGTTTGTGCTATTAAATATTGAGAGTTGAGATTTAATATTAATTTATTTATATTAAATTGGGTTAATAAGTTTATAATTTAATTTTTATGATTTGATTGTGAAATTGTATAGTGGAAACTTAAGTAAATTGCTTAAGTAATTAAATTCAACTTATTTTGATAGTGGTGACTTGTATTGGTTGCAAATGAAACTTGTGATTTTGTTTATATGGATAATCATTGAAAGTTGGAATTAATATTAATATATTCAATGAAATTGATTGGTGTGATTAATAATTGAAATAGAACTTGAATTGTAAGTAATGAAAAATTGATTTAACAATTAACAATAGTTGATTTATAAGTTATATTGATTTATTTGTATTGATTTGAGTGGAGTTTATAAACCTTTGAATTTAATTTAAAGGTGAATAAACGAAAATGGATATTTTAATATATTAATGAACTTAAATTTGTCATTTTGCAAATAATCTTAGAATTTGATGAAATTAATTTTATTGGATCTGGAATTGTAAATTATTATATGATCTAAAATTTCGTGGCCATCGATTATAGTTTGATCGTAAGAAATTAAAACACATATAAATTTGTATGTATAATTTAACTAAATAATCAAGTTTTAAAAGAAAATGCTAGAGACTTTGGAATTGGGCTTTGAAACCTATTCCATTGCGTTCCGAAGGCGTCAAAACATACTATTAGGCAGTAAGCGGACCTGATTTGGACTCAGACCGAATTTTGGCTTAAATACACGCAAAATGATGAATTTATTATTAAAATATTATTCTAAAAACCCTAATTCTTAGGCCGCCATCTCCATAATTTCGAATGGCCAGAATTTCTCGAATTTCCTTCCTTAATTTCTTACCATCCGCTTAATGAAATTCAAAAGTTTATGAACCAAAATCGTAGCTCTTCTCGAGCTCTTCGAATCAATACGGTTTGATCATATCTTTTTGTTCATGAATTCGCCATAATTTGGCCTTAGAGGCAGCGCGGTTTTCAAGGTTTTGGTGGCGCTGTGATCAACCGTGAGGGGTGGCGATTGGGGCGCATAAGGAGTCGAGGGCGGCACACTTAGTGGTGTTTTTTGATCGTCGACTCATTGCGTGTAGGAAGGTCTGTATTCACAAGTTTGAGCGGTTTTGGGTTCCTTGAAAAAGGAAGGCGATGGGAAGAATGGAGGCTTCAGAAATTAGAGGGATGACGTGTCAACTGTTGAGTGGTGGGGAGATTTTATTTATTCTTTTATATATATTTAAATTCCAAATGTTTAAACGTTTATAACTTTCTGCTATGAGGTCGATTTTGGAAGAAATAAATTGCGTTGGAATCGTATCGACGAGCTCTTTGTGATGGCACTAATTTGGACTGATTCCGAGACAGTTAAATTTTGGGGCTTATTCTGGATTTTAAACGCGTTCAGAACTAAAGATGAGTGATTAAACCCACTCACACCTAACTATAATATTTGATTGTTAGTTAAATTAAATTCATGATATGATATGATTGTATTGTTTGTTGTTTGACTGTTTAAATTGATTATTTATGTTAATCTACGTAGACAGTATAATTTAATTTAACTATCAATATAAATTGCACAGTTAGAATTTAATTACTAGTTTAAAAACCTCATACCTGATGACTAGTCAACTGATGTTATCTTGAACTGTTTAAATGTATTGATTTTGATGGATGCCTTGGATTTATATTTTAATATATTGATGTGTAATTCATCTTGTTATTTACCTTGTTTATATATGACCATTTTTTATGTTGATTAATCCTAACCATTACCCTAGATGTTACGTGAATCAAATGAAACCGGGATTGATCATTAAAACGAATTAAGAACATAGGTTGAAATGATAAATACCTATGACCTGATTTGGATTGAAATGATATATATCATTTCCCAAAATACTATAATTAAATTTTACGTATTACTTGGCCATAGGATAGAAATTTATATACGGACACCGGTTGTTAAATAAAAATTGTTTTAACCTTGAATTTTGGAATATTATTTTAAAGACAAAATAAATGATATTATTAATCGATTTCTTTAAATTTGAACTTTGAGTTTTGAAATTTAAAATTAAATTTTAAAGAATTCATAAATGTGGATAACTGAAGTTAAAAGTTGAATTGAATATGAACTAAATTTATCGAAATTGAATTGTTTATCCATCTTTGATATTTACTTTAAATTAACTTGATTTATAGTAATAATCGAATTGTGAACTCGAGATTTTTTTTTATAAACGAATAATTCAAAGTGAGAATTATAATTGAAATTCAATTATTTGAATCGAATTGTTTGAAATTGAATTGTTGAATCGAATTGAAATATAAATGGGAAGTCAAACCCTTTTGAATTAAGATACCGAAATTTAGTCGAATTAATTTGAAACTAGAATATGATACCCAGTTTGGTTAAATTTTGAAGAAACGATTCTAATTCCAACTATAGTATTTTAAACCATTTTATAAACTATTTTTATAATAATTATTTTCTTTATAAACTATTTACCTTATAACTATTTTATTTTATTACTTATTTTAAATAAACCATTTTAATAATTAACTATTTATTTTATAAACTATTTTAATATTTTTAACTGTAGATTTTACTAAATCTGAAATTTCTGTTTTAAATACAACTTATTTATTTTCAAACTATTTCAATTATATATTTAAACTTTTTAAATATGTATATTTTACTATTTTAATATTCAAATTATTTAAAGTTAGAATTGTTTCAAGATTTTAAGTTTTGTTTTAAATGGAGATTTTAATATGAAATATTCTGTCTCGACTATTGAAACGTGTTTTAAAGCAAAATATGATATTTTGATATGAAGTATGAACGTCTTTGAACTGTAAAGAACTGGTCGGGGTGAAATATGTAAATGTTTGGTTGTTAAAGAGACCGGGATAGGATACTGCCATACTTTCTGCCAATACTAGAAACCACTTTAACAACTGTGTACGCGGTGGAGTTCCATAATGAAGTAGGTTAGTTTGGCGAAAACTACTGGAATGAAGTAAGAGAACGATGATGGATGTCCTTGACCTTCGGGTCGTAATTAAAATGACTAAAATAGGGCTATACCGGACCAAGTGGGTTTAGCTACCTCCATCGGCAACACTTCTTCCTTTATTACTATAGTCCCTCAGTTTGATTGATTTGATTTGATGTGCATCCGTGATTGGAGTGTTGTTCGAGGTGGGCAGTAGTCGCGGCTATGTGTTACCACCAGTCCAGGCGTGCAACTAGTATATTCCTACTCTGGGCATTCCTCGTGTGCCTTGTCATATTATCCTGATCGTGCCCCCTATGATTTTGATTTAACGTTGTCGGATAGCGCCGCATCCCTATCCACCGACCGTTACTGATGTTTTGTATGCAATGTTTACGACGATGTATAAACAGTGTAAGGGTAAAAATGTAATCCCGCTTACACTATTTTAATATTTTATATTTAACCACAGACACTATTATAATAGCGTATTGTATTATATATTATCTAGTTTGACGGATCATTAGGAGATGGAAATACCCGTAACATCTCTTAAGTTATTGCACTCATATTATCACATGAATTTGATTTAACTGATATGAGAATATTTTAATTCTGATCCGAGTATTTTTGTTTTTTGTTTTGTGCTCGGGTCAGCCTGAGTTTTCAGCTATTGTAGACGACGTTATGAAGATGAAGATGAAGCTTGATAGACTTATTATTATTATTATTCCGCTGCAAATTTTGGTATGTTGTATAATAGTTAACTCTGATAATCGTTGTAATGTATAATCAGATATATGTTTCTAACAACTTCATGAACCGTTATTTATTTATTATATTTTGTCCTTCCACTGCGAGATTCTATATTTTGTTTTCTTCTTTCTTCTTTCTTATATAAACCACAATAACTATCTATATTTTTGATTTGTTTAAGTCGACATTGAGGATCATTGTCGATTTGAACGGTCAAAAATCGAGGTTGTTACATTTAAAGTGGAGGCGGTGAAGGTCGTTGGTGAACGGAGAATGAGCAAAGGGTAGGTCTAGGGTAGGCTCATCACAACAAAAAAGGCTGTGGCAACCCAAATTCCGACAAACCGGTTTTTTTTCAAAAACTCCAATCTATCGAAACTCGTGTTGAGTTGCTCTGGTATCCTGCAGAAAAGACAGAGACATAAAATATATCAGAGCTCAGAAAATATCTCACAGCGGAATGGATAAAATATAACATAATCAAAATATAGCCTAACCATGTTAATAATACTGCCTAACCAGTATCCAAGGCTATCAGGTTCCTGCCACAAATCTAACCTGCGAGTATGTTATGAGGAAGGGGTCTGAACACAAGTTCTGGTGACTGGATTTAAACTATACACTTCGGATAATCCTACATATATCGTTCAATCATATTTTCTTATTTATTAGGTTACTTGGGTTAACAACACTCAAGGCCTACACACACGTCGCACCCATTTACATCCCAGTGGATTAACCAAATACAGTATATATGTAGTTACCCCCAATATCGAGGTACACCGTATGGTAACCCTCTCGCATGGTCTCCATCATAATGCCACTGAAATGCCCGCAGTCCTTCATCCTAAGCCGGAGAGACGTACAGATCTCTATATAACAATGTTACGATCAACATATTTCTACCATCACTACGCTATGTAAGCATACGGACTGCCACCCTCGATCGAAACAAATCTCATACCGGAGTAATGCCCTCAAGTCTACGATACACCACCCAGAGCAGATATGCATGTATCTAGACTGTCCCTCGTATGTACTGTTAATTGTAGCTCGATGACTCAATCGCACGTCCTCTAATATGCACCGAGTTCCGTGGCAGGGCGATACAAGAAACACGGAACTCGGTCGGGAGCTTTTCCATTTATGTACATGCCTGTCTTTAAAGAGCCTCTATATACAGATATACCTAGGGTTTGTTTTCATGGTGGCTATGGCCCCACCTCGGCCCCTCCCTCAACTAGTAAAGACTACAAGAGCTAAGAGACTGCCCCTAATAACAAACAATCTAAACATTCATTTGGTGTCTCCCCTCAACCCCTTACCCCGACAGTGAAGGGTGAATGATATCTTGGGTTTAGCTCTAGTCTTTTCGCATCCCACTGGCTATCGATGACGGGTATCTTACGATCTACTATCCTTGGTCGTGACCCTGCGCCTCCCCATTGAGGCAACCGAAAAATCACCCTGGTGTCACCGCGTCACAGCATTCTGACTGCATAGCTACTTCTACAGTCAAGGCCCAGCCATCTAGTAGTTACGTGCAGACCCAACCTCTACGAGCACAGCCTAAGACGTCTGCCACCGCACAGAGGACTACTAGGAGCACCTTATGTACCTCAGGAAGCCGCGTGCTTCCCCTTCCAGTCCTTTGAAGCCGTCATAACAATCAGATGAATGTGCGCTTCCTTCGTGTCTTATAATACCTCGATGATCTACCCCATTGGGTTATTCACCCTCAAACGTATGGACTGGTCAAAGCGCCTCACTTTAATATGTTGTTAAACCCTACGTCTAAACATTCTTTTACGCGCTTGCCTTACCTCACCAGGTTTCCATTTAACTTGGTTATTCCCTTTCATATTTAATTCTTATTCAAATTACCAAGTTTCTCTTTCTTATTAATTTCAGTCGTATAACTTAACCCGTTTAAATTTATTAATAAGCCCATAACATGTTATTCTATAGATTGTGGCCCAAGATCTGTAATTCACAATCCCTTTTATATTCTTATTCGATTTCATCATTACAATAACATGTTTTACTTAATATGTAATTAAGTATATCTCAATTCACATGTTTTCCGTCTAACATGCCAGTCATTATTTATGATTAAATATAACTTATTTCATAAATCTTCCTCATTCTTTCTTATTTAATCATAAGTCCATTTTACATTGTCAATACAACTTATCGTTGTTTACGTATTAATTTAGTTCTATTAACTAAGGCCCATTAATGAGTTTCTGTACCCATTTATTATAACCTATGTTATTATTTCCTCTTGTTCCTAGGACAAGTCTAAACATGTTATTCTTATCAGCGGGTTTCAGACCTCCAAATTTACGGATTACTTAATTTATAATTAAGTACAATATATTTTCGCCCTTTTCTTAACTGGTTTCAGGTTTTCCCCTTTTCTGATTACTTAATTTACAATTTAGAGTCCCTTATCTCATTTCACCAGTCATCCAATTTAATTATTTATTATAACCTAAGTTATAATCCCCACTTGTCTCTAAGACAAGTCTACCTATCATACAACATTTTCATTAATGTTATTTATTTATAATAGGTTATTATCATTCCTCTTTTAAACCATTTACTGATGTAAACCATTATTCTTCATTCACCGTAATATATTCCTTAAGGAAAACACTTCATGCACCTTATCAGTTTGATAGAAGGAATCAATGATTTATTTTCATAACGTATTCCCATCTAAATTTGTGACGGCCCGCCCCATACCAGCTTGCATTTCCTCCGAAGGTGCGCTGTACACATACCCGACTAGCACGGAACGGTTGTCAAAGAAAGGAAAGAAGAGAATTAACTAACGAGGAACCTGTAGAATGTCTCACAGCGCATGGAACAAAATATAATAATAACATACCTGACATAAAACAGGTGAGACGGTTCATAAGCTGATAACTAAACCAACATCAACATCATCATCAGAGCAGCGGAAATCCAAATACAGCTTATGATTCAACATGATTATTACAACTTTAAACTATCTCTGAAGCAAAAGAAAGCTAAAGTAGAAGATGCACTACTAATGCCCAAGCAGTGATGTTCAACAACACAGGGAGAATACTATATGTATCATACGTGGAAGCCTCCTGCTCACCTCCGGATCAGCTACTCGCTCATCACCAGCTAACCTGTCTCTAGTCTGCTCGTGTGAGCACCCAGAGTAATAAGAAGAGACATAAAACTCTGGGTCAGACAAAAAGTCTGGTATGACCGATAAGCATCTAAACAGAACAATAACAGGTATACTAAACCATACCTGAACCTGGACCTACAACCAAAGAGTTAGCACAACATACCGTACAATACTCTAAGGTGCCACTAAACAGATGGTGTAAAAAGTACGGGGGTGGCAGTGTGCATGTCATAATGATGGGAAAACATATCAACCATAGCAACCATCCTAACATCTCTCACTCAGTGCGTAAAGCATACAATGTCCACCACAGTCAACCACTAGACCCATCGAAGTAGTGACGGAGTTCGACTTGTACAACTACTGCTACTACCAAGCTTACCACATGGAGTCATGACCAAATCTTTAAAAATGACCCCACTTCATTGGTCTATAGCCCCTTTATTCGTACCTAGGCCACTGTGGCCCAGAATTCGTTCACGTACTCCCTACA
Source organism: Allium sativum (assembly GCA_030737875.1). NCBI lineage: Eukaryota > Viridiplantae > Streptophyta > Magnoliopsida > Asparagales > Amaryllidaceae > Allium > Allium sativum. The sequence goes on from CM060916.1 coordinate 266,256,148, forward strand.
CATAGTGATTCAAAGCTACAGACATCGACAACCCCTTTGCACATGTCCTGCAGCAAAGCCCAATCATGAAGCTCACTCATTGGTTCCCAACTGGATCCTGAGTCAAAGCTCCTCATTTGGACTTCCTTTGCATCTGGGGTTCTGGTCATCATCTTCTTCTCCGGACCGGTCTTCATTTCTTCACCTTACTTTACTTCAGGTCGTGGTCATAAGCTCCTCGGTTCGGATCGGAATACTCCTCCCTAAGCAATCGGATCGGTTCAGAATCTCCAGCTCAACCTTCCTCTCTGCTTCGGGGCGGATCGGGGTGATCTTCCTCCAGCGGTTCGGATCGGAGTCCACACATCCTGGCTTCATGGAAAACTCCTCTGGTTCGGTCCTTCTTCCCAAGCAATCGGATCGGGTCGGTTCTCTCAAGCTTCTCCATCGGGTCGGCTCGGGATTCTAGCTCCATAGCACCAGGTCAGTTCGGTTCGGATTTGCTCCTTCAGTTCAGCTCGTGAGGTTACCTGACTCCAGAACATCGGTTCGTGGGGAGGTTTCCTGGTCGGTTCGGTTTGGGCTCCTCCCTCCGATCCAGTCCGGATCGGCCAAATTCCTGCAACTCATTCCAGCGACTGTTTATGCCATTCGACGGCGTTTTCGACCAATCTAACACTTCTAGACAATCACGAATCATGTCATACAGTCATAGCAACATGTAACATCAACCACAAACATAAAAACAATAACTATAGCATGTAAAATGGATCAAACATACCCAAAATCTCATATTTTCCTTAAGCATGTTTAAGCAAAACTAATCATAGGGTTAACAAAACTTAACCAAATCAAACCAAATTTCTACCAGAGGCATAAAATATTATTTTCGAATTTAAAGATATTTTTCCAGAATTTATTAGTGTATAAATTCGCTAATCTTCACTAATTACCCTTAATTAACCGTAATTAGTGCAAAACCATGCAAATAACTCACCTTAGCCACAAATAAAATTTTCAGAACTGAAACCTCGCTGATTTGGGTGAATACTGATGTCTAATAGCAGCTCTAATACTAATTTGGTGCTATTTCTCCTTGATTTGATGTTGCTAAGCTTAATCCTTGATTAGAAAGTGATTTGGGGATGTTTCTAGATGTTGGCGGCCATTGTTAGGGTTCAAGAATGAAAGTGGCGGCTGAAAAATGAAAATAAGATCGTTCTCTAACTGATTTCAGCCTCCTCATAACCCTAATCCCGAAATTCCCCATTGGGCCTAGCTGTTAATCACTCGGTTAAGCCCAATTAAGCTGTTTTTCACTATCTGAAACTTGTTTCAGCCATATCTCCCAAACGGTGAGTCCGTTTGGCTAATGTGAACACTCTACGGAATTGTAAACCATCATCCGGAGCCAATGAAAGTGATTTCAGGTCAAAATTCATTTCCAGTCAAAATTTATGGCCAAAACAGTACCAACTGGGGGTAAAATGGTCATTTAAAAATCGGGAAAAATCATGAACATGAGAAATGATCCCAATAGTCGTCTCCCAAAGTTACATGACCATACGACTTCGTATGTGAAAGAAATAAATATTCTACGATCCTATGATGCGTAGAATGCGAGTCGTTACACTCTCCCCCCTTAAGAAATTTCGTCCTCGAAATTCCTTAACCCAAAACATACAAAGGACCCCGCATGCCTACCAGCCACATACAACAATCAAACATGCAAAACAAGCAAATAAGTCTATCCTAGCATGCGGAAAGACTAAATCGAAGGTAAAATCTTACCAGGCGAAGAGTTCTGGATACGTTTTCCTAATGCTCTCCTCTGTCTCCCAAGTACAGTCATTCTCATTCTCGCCCCACTGAACTTTGACTAGATTCACCGCTTTCCTTCGAAGTTGCTTCGTATCATTCCCAACAATACGCATAGGCTTGCGGTTCCCAATCGCCTCGGGTTCAACTTCGACACCATCCAACTGATCAGGTGAAATAGTCACATCTGGGTCGTGCACGAATTTCCTTAACTGGGAAACATGAAAGACGTTGTGAACTCCTGCCATCTTCTCTGGTAATTCAACTTTATATGCCAAATTCCCAATTTGCTCAAGAACTGGTAATGGACCAACGAACCTTGGTGCTAACTTGCCTCTCCTGCCAAATCATATCACGCTCTTCAACAGAGAAATCTTGACAAACACCAAGTCGCCAATGGAGAACTTTAAATCTCTTCTCCTCTTATCGGCATAACTCTTCTGCCTATCTTGGGCAGCCTTCATTCGCTGTTGGATAACCTTAATCTTGTCTGATGTTTCTCTTATCACATCCGGTCCAAGCACAAACTTCTCACCAGTTTCTAACCAACATGACGGTGAATTGCACGGTCTTCCGTACAAAGCTTCAAACGGAGCCATACCAATACTGGACTGATAGCTATTGTTATATGCAAACTCTACTAGATGCAAATGGTCATCCCATGATCCACCAAAATCTAATACACAGGCTCTTAAGAGATCTTCTAATATACGATTCACCCTCTCTGTTTGACCGTCGGTTTGAGGATGATACGCAATACTGAGATGTAATTCTGATCCTAACGCCTCTTGTAAGCTCTTCCAAAATCCACTAGTGAACAACGGATCTCGGTCACTCACAATGCCTTTGGGTATTCCATGAAATCTAACTACCCACTTTATATACAGTTTCACTAATTTAGTTGTCGTCCTGTTTGACTTGACGGGTATAAACCTTGCGCTTTTGGTCAATCGGTCCACAATCACCCAAATGCTATCATGGCCCGATCTAGTCCTTGGTAATCCATCAATGAAATCCATTGACACTTGTTCCCATTTCCATTCTGGAATTTCTAATGGATGTAACAAACCACTAGGCTTCTTTCGCTCAGCTTTAACTAGCTGGCAGTTCATGCATTTGGATATAAACTTTCCCACGTCTCTTTTCATCCCTATCCAGTAGTATGTCCGCTTCATGTCTCGATACATCTTGTTACCACCGGGGTGTATAGTCAGTTTTGAGTGATGACATTCTCTAAGAACTTCATCTCTAAATCCATTGACATTAGGTACAACAAGCTTTCCATTCTTTCTAAGCCATCCATCTCGATCAAGCCCATACTTGTTCATCTCCTCATCGATACCCATCTCTAACTTGGAGATGATTTCCAATAGGTTAGGATCGTCCCTCTGACTAGAGTCGATCCGCTCAATCAAAGTGGGTCTGATCGTCAAACTTGCTAACATTTCTGGATCCAATTCGCACTTTGGTCTGAAATCATACCCAGCGATGTACTCCAGTTGCTTCCATTCTAGAAACATAGCCCCTAAACTGGCATGTCTCCTACTCAATGCATCAGCCACCGCATTGCCCTTTCCCGGTGTATATGCGACGTCGAAATCATAGGAAGCTAAGAATTTTAACCACCTTTGCTACCGGAGATTTAGATCCTTCTGAGAGAAAAGTAACTTCAACGACTTATGATCTGTAAACAACTCAAATCTTTCTCCCAAGAGCTAGTGTCTCCACATCTTCAACGCGAACACGATCGCTGCCAATTCCAAACCATGGGTAGGGTATCTTCTCTCGTGCAGTTTCAATTGCCGACTTGCATAAGCTACAACCCTACCGCCTTGCATCAATACAGCACCTAGTCCGGTACCACAGACATCCGTATATACCGTCATCTCTTCATTCCCCTTAGGAATGACTAACACTGGTGCACACGTCAACTTGTCCTTTAGACTCTTGAATGCATTCTCGCACCTTTCATCCCAGACAAAAGCTTGATTCTTCTTGGTCAACTGGGTCAACGGTGCTGCTATCTTGGAGAAGTCTTGGATAAACTTACGATAATATCCAGCTAATCCCAAGAAACTTCTTATGTCCGTTGCATTCTTGGGCGTAGACCAATCTTGTACCGTAGTCACCTTCGCAGGATCCACGGCGATACCATTCTCCGAAACAACATGGCCCAAGAACCTCACTTCCCTCCTCCAGAAGTGACACTTAGAAAACTCTGCTTTCAATTGGTGTTTTCTCAACACCTCCATCACTATTCTTAAATGTTCCTTGTGTTCTTCCTCCGTTCTCGAGTAGACCAATATATCATCCACGAACACAAGGACAAACTTATTCAACTGATCTCTGAATACCCTATTCATAAGATCCACAAAATATGTTGGGGCATTGGTCAGCCCGAATGGCATGACTAACCACTCATAAAATCCAGACGGTGTCCGAAATGTCGTTTTAGCTATACTCTCAGCTTCCACTCTAAGCTGATGAAAACCTGTCGCGAGATCCAACTGAGAAAATACTCTCGCGCCACTCAACTGATCGAACATATCATCTATCCGCGGTAGAGGATACTTGTTCTTCCTCGTCACTTTATTCAACTCGCGGTAGTCTACACACAAACGAAGGGAACCATACGCCTTGGTAGCAAACACAACTAGTGCTCCCCATTTAGAAACACTCCTTCTGATAAATCCCTTCTTCAAAAGATCGCTGATTTGCACCCCGAGCTCTCGCTTCTCCCTTGGTGCCATACGATGAAGTGGCATCACTATAGGTCTGGCATCTTTCACCAAATCAATACGGAACTCAATCTATCGATGTGGTGGAAGCCCGGTCACTTCTTCGAAGACATCCGGATACTGGCCAACCACGGGCAAACCTGACAACTCATAATGCGGGATGTCGAGGGAATTTAGAAAACTAGCCATTACCCCCTCACTGGGTAGGCCACCAAACACTACCCTCCGCCCATCGTCCGCTCTAGCTGTCACCAAAAAGCCCTCACAGTCTACCACCACCCCGTATCTTTGGAGCCAATCTACTCCCAAAATAATGTCAAACCCAGTAAAGCCCAAAACAAAGCAATCACAAACAAACAAGCATCCATGACTCGATAAGACCACATTACGACAAATCATATTAAGGTTAGTTGAACCACCAATTGGGTTCGTCACTACTAAAGGTCTATTGACAATCTCGGGCTCCAATCCCAACCTATCTACCAGGTCACTAGATATGAAAGAACTGGAAGCTCCGGTATCAAACAAAACTCTAACAGGAACATCATAAACAGAAAGCATACCTTGAATGACGACATTCTTTCCCTTCTCCACCGCGGTTGGGGCATTCGACGAAGAAGGAATAGCATTAAGGGCATATGCTTTCACCATTTGCTTTTCTTTAGGGGGTTGCGGACACTTGTCCTTGTGATGTCCCATTTGGCCACAGTTGAAGCACTTCCTATCCGCTGGCTTGGCCCGACTATTACTAGCATAATGGCCCTTCTTACCACAGCTGAAGCACTCAACATCTTGCTTATTCTTTTTCTTCTGACCATCCTTAGTCTGATTCTGCTTTCTCTTATTCTGGGAACCACCCTTGCCTCCACCACTTGCTTGTGGCTTTGGCTCCTCTGCAGATGCAACCTCATTCTTCGGCTTAGGGTAGGGACTTTCTGATCTCAATGCTTTCCCCATAATCGATTCAAACGTCTCATCGATGTGGTTAATAAGCCTTTCCCCCAAGTACTGATCCAAATCAGTTATGAATTTCTCATTCTTCTTCTCCGCAGTATCAATAAGAGATAACCCATACTTCGATAAAGTGTCGAATTCAGCAATATACTCCGAGACAGCTCTGCCATTCTGCTTGAGCTCCAAGAATTTCTTAAACAACACTGACTTCTGAGCAGCTGGAATGAACTTCTCGCTAAAGCGAACCTTAAACTGCTCCCAAGTAATCTGGTCCTCGGGAGTAGCTGCCTTTATAACATTCCACCAATTCATTGCCCGCCCTTGCAGCTGACGGGACGCTAGCTTTCTCTTCATCGCATCCTCGATACCCAAATCCTTGAAGATACGTTCACAACTATCCAACCAATCCTGAACATCCGTAGCCGACTCCGTTCCGTGGAACGACTTCCCACCAAGACTAGTATAATCCTTATTCAGCTTGGCGAAGTCGGCCCTCGGCGCCTGCACTATTGGACCACCACCATTACCACCATTGGGAGCTGCCCTCTGCACATCCCTAAGCATCTCTCTCATGAGGTCAGTAAACATCGTCCTCATGTCAGCAGCATTCCCATTATTGGCCCCTCTACCGGTACCCCTTGCGTATCGGCTCATCGGTTAATCTACACAGAGAAAACGATTAACCATCTCCATAGTGGTGCTAAGCAGTACGACTTCATCCTTATACTACTAATAGTACATATATATAGCTTTTGAAAACCAAAGTAATCACAAATACGCGCTCTCATATACGTATACTATCTCTCTCTGGTAAGTTCCCTAGGTTAACTACGAAACCTAGAGCTCTGATACCAAGTGTGACGGCCCGCCCCGTACCAGCCTGCATTTCCTTCGAAGGTGCGCTGTACACATACCCGACTAGCACGGAACGGTTGTCAAAGAAAGGAAAGAAGAGAATTAACTAACGAGGAACCTGTAGAATGTCTCACAGCGCGTGGAACAAAATATAATAATAACATACTTGACATAAAATAGGTGAGACAGTGCATAAGCTGATAACTAAACCAACATCAACATCATCATCAGAGCAGCGGAAATCCAAATACAGCTTATGATCCAATATGATTATTACAACATTAAACTGTCTCTAAAGCAAAAGAAAGCTAAAGTAGAAGATGCACTACTAATGCCCAAGCAGTGATCTTCAACAACACAGGGAGAATACTTTATGTATCATACGTGGAAGCCTCCTGCTCACCTCCGGATCAGCTACTCGCGCATCACCAGCTAACCTGTCTCTAGTCTGCTCGTGTGAGCACCCAGAGTAATAAGAAGAGACATAAAACTCTGGGTCAGACAAAAAGTCTGGTATGAGCGATAAGCATCTAAACAGAACAATAACAGGTATACTAAACCATACCTGAACCTGGACCTGCAAACCAAAGAGTTAGCACTACATACCGTACAATACTCTAAGGTGCCACTAAACAGATGGTGTAAAGAGTACGGTGGTGGGGGTGTGCATGTCATAATGATGGGAAAACACATCAACCATAGCAACCATCCTAACATCTCTCACTCAGTGCGTAAAGCATATGATGTCCACCACTGTCAACCACTTGACCCATCGAAGTAGTGACAGAGTTCGACTTGTACAACTACTGCTACTACCAAGCTTACCACATGGAGTCATAACCAAATCTTTAAAAATGACCCCACTTCATTGGTCTATAGCCCCTTTAGTCGTACCTAGGCCACTGTGGCCCTGAATCCGTTCACATACTCCCTACACATAGTGATTCAAAGCTAATGACATCGACAACCCCTTTGCACACGTCCCGCAGCAAAGCCCAATCATGAAGCTCACTCATTGGTTCCCAACTGGATCCTGAGTCAAAGTTCCTCATTTGGACTTCCTTTGCATCTCGGGTTCCGGTCATCACCTTCTTCTCCGGACCGATCTTCATTTCTTCACCTTACTTTACTTCAGGTCGTGGTCATAAGCTCCTCGGTTCGGATCGGAATACTCCTCCCTAAGCAATCAGATCAGTTCGGAATCTCCAGCTCAACCATCCTCTCTGCTTCGGGTCGGATCGGGGTGATCTTCCTCCAGCGGTTCGGATCGGAGTCCACACCTCCTGGTTTCATGGAAAACTCCTCTGGTTCGGTCCTTCTTCCCAAGCAATCGGATCGGGTCGGGTCTCTCAAGCTTCTCCATCGGGTCGGCTCAGGATTATAGCTCCATAGCACCAGGTCAGTTCGGTTTGGATATGCTCCTTCAGTTCAGCTCGTGAGGCTACCTGACTCCAGAACATCGGTTCGTGGGGAGGTCTCCTGGTCGGTTCGGTTCGGGCTCCTCCCTCCGATCCAGTTCGGATCGGCCAAATTCCTGCAACTCATTCCAGCGACTGTTTACGCCATTCGACGGCGTTTTCGACCAATCTAACACTTCTAGACAATCATGAATCATGTCATACAGTCATAGCAACATGTAACATCAACCACAAACATCAAAACAATAACTATAGCATGTAAAATGGATCAAACATACCCAAAATCCCATATTTCCCTTAAGCATGTTTAAGCAAAACTAATCATAGGGCTAACAAAACTTAACCAAATCAAACCAAATTTCTACCAGAGGCATAAAATATTATTTTCGAATTTATAGATATTTTTCCAGAATTTATTAGTGTATAAATTCGCTAATCTTCACTAATTACCCTTAATTAACCGTAATTAGTGCAAAACTATGCAAATCACTCACCTTGGCCACAAATAAAATTTTCAAAACTGAAACCTCGCTGATTTGGGTGAATACTGATGTCTAACTGCAGCTCTAATACTGATTTGGTGCTATTTCTCCTTGATTTGATGTTGTTAAGCTTAATCCTTGATTAGAAAGTGATTTGCGGATGTTTCTAGATGTTGGCGGCCATTGTTAGGGTTCAAGAATGAAAGTGGCGGCTGAAAAATGAAAATAAGATCGTTCTCTAACTGATTTCAGCCTCCTCATAACCCTAATCCCGAAATTCCCCATTGGGCCTAGCTGTTAATCACCCGGTTAAGCCCAATTAAGCAGTTTTTCACTATCTGAAACTTGTTTCAGCCATATCTCCCAAACGGTGAGTTCGTTTGGCTAATGTGACCACTCTACGGAATTGTAAACCATCATCCGAAGCCAATGGAAATGGTTTCAGGTCAAAATTCCTTTCCAATCAAAAGTTATGGCCAAAACAGTACCAATTGGGGGTAAAATGGTCATTTAAAAATCGGGAAAAATCATGAACATGGGAAATGACCCCATAGCCGTCTCCCAAAGTTACATGACTATACGACTTCGTATGTGAAAGAAATAAATATTCTACGATCCTATGATGCGTAGAATGCGGGTCGTTACAAAATTCGTGGTAGCAAGTAATTTCTTTACTTTTCTTACTTTATTTACTGTGGCTTAATTGCAACCACGTTCTCAGAAATAGGTCATTTAGGGAAATACATCACTTTTCCTTCGTATCACACTAACTCGGCTCATTACATCCCTTCCTTTCCTATTTTCTGAGTTAGACATTTAATTATAATCATTGCCATTTATTCTTATCTTGTTATATACATATGTTTATATATATATATATATATATATATATATATATACAAGCACTAGACCTCTCACATTGAGCCTACAGTTGTGGACGCTGGATTTGCCGGGCGGGTCCGGGCAGACTTCTACCACAAGTTAACTTAACCTCGTGTCTTAGCACCATTTTTAGTTATGCACTTAGACCTCTCACATTAGATTTACCACTTGTGAATGCTGGATATGTCAGGCAGTTCCGGGAAGACTTCTATCACAAGTGCAATCTAACCTTGTATCTAAGAAGTTACAGTTTCAAATTACTGTGTATCTAGGCATGTTCGTTCTTTAACAATTATTCCCATTTCATGAAAATTTTAGGCATATTATCCTTTTTACTGTAATCTAGTTTACAGTATTCTAATTTACATGTCTTCCAATTTTTCCTATATTTTGTCGCATGTCCTTTTAAATATATGTTTAATTCTAATTTTTGACATGTAAGCATTTAATCGGGTAATTGTTCAGATCTAACAAGTTACATGTCAATTACTCAATAATATGCCATAATTAAATCATGTAGTTACAATCACTAAATTGGCTATTCATATCCTAACAAGTTTATTTTCTCCAACATGTAAACATTCAATACTTTAGCCAATTCAACATAGGAATTTCCTGACATATTCATATTAACATTTCAACTCGTTACAACAGCAATTTATAATTAATATAGCAATTTCACAATTAATAATAAAGGGAATGCTAAACGATCACCATTATCTAAAATAATATGGCTTAAATCCACTCACTTTCATGCTTTCCCCAAATTTTGGATCTGATCCGTTCTATCATCCATGGTTTTCCTTTTCCCTTTAATTTGATCTAATAACCGTGGATTGGCTATTTTCATTAAAAGAGAAGGGAAAGAAATAGGAAGAATATGAATAGATTGGATCTAGAAGTTTACCTTGCTTTCATGATTCAATAATCTTTTTATTAATGTTGATTATCACTTCAAGATCTGGATTCATAATTTCCTAGGCTAATATTTTAATTTTAGAATAGATTTGAGGGGGGAGAGAGAGTAATGGCAGAGCTCCAGCGGAGCCTCCAAATTATGAGGTTTAAGGTTAGGTCTAAGGTCTTATTTATAGGTGTATAGAGCAATCAAGACCCTCAGATTTGACCAAAAGCTATCAGAATTGTCCAGAAACTCAAAACCCTAATCTGCCAAAATCTGCTGTAGGTGGGTAGATACACCCTTGAGGGGGTCGACCATGGTTTCGACCCACCCTTAAGGGGGTCGACCCACCTGGACGGGAAATCTGCCGCCTTCTGAAATTTTGAATTTTGAACCGATTTTTGAATTTCTGGACCCATTTTTGAATTTCTAGACCTAATATATATATATATATATATATATATATATATATCCTTCCCGCACGTATACAAATTTCAAACCTCAATAACTTCTTCATACGGTGTCCGATTTACACAAACCAGGTGTCTATTTTGACCAGAATTTCGAGATGGACGCAATGGCGCAGTCCGTTTTACTTAATTCTGAATATTTAATTAAGTTATTCATATTTTATTATTTTAAGAATATGGGGTGTTACATTCTCCCACCCTTAGGAAATTTAGTCCCTGAAATTTAATAAGGGTAAAATCAATTAACCCCTCGCGTAATATACATCCATCATGTGTGCACCCAATTTTTGCAAACATTGTGCACTTGTGCAAAGTGAAGTACAACATAATAATGCATGTATGCCTAAGCGGTACCTCCTATGTGTATGCAAATTTTTTAAAAATCCTTTTAAAATATGATGCTCACATCCTAAATATACTGGTAATTCTACATGAATGCAATATTTTGAAAATCAAAAAGCTTTTTCATCCAAATTTTCCCACACTCTTACTGAGTAAGAGCATAGTTCATCCAATTGTTGCATCCATAATCCTACCAACCAACTTTACTTTTCGAATCTCAGAAAAATCTAATTTTCTAAATTCGATTTCTTATGTTACAAAAAGGTGGAAAACGGAAAACTCCACATCTCCAGCTTTTCTTTTTCAACCTTTTTCTAAACGTACTTGGATTTTTATGTAACTATTTATAAAGATTCCCTATTTTCCTATCCAAGCACAGTCCACATAAGAAAATTTTCTTTGTTACTGATTTTCTTTTTCATCTTGTCTTGGAAATTTTTATTCTTATCCATATTTTCTCATAATTTTACATTTTTTATTGCTTTACTGAATTTTCTGTTTCCTTTTCTGTTGTACCTTTTCTCTTTTCTTAGCTTGTTTAATTATTTGATCTTAGTTTAAATTTAAATAAGCTTCTAGTCTTCCAACTAAAACAGGAGAATAGACACCCTACACAACTACTACTAAGGGCCAAGAATCTCGGGACTATGTCCCCCTCAGTTGGAAAAGTCCAAACTATGGGATCCACGATAGGTTTAGGTGTTACCCTAACTACCCAACAAAATAACGAAACGATCCCAACAGAAATGCGATAACAGGTTTTACCCCTAACATGAAAATTAGCAACGGGATCCAAACACTTACTTGTCTTTTCTATCTAGTAGTCGCTACTAGTCCTAGCTGTGTACCAATAATTATTCCAAGTAACACCCTAGGCTATTTAATGCTTACGCATTTACGGGAACTCGCTATTATTCCAAGATAATTCTCGCTATTTACTTTATAACCTCACAACTTTTCCCTTTTTTCCCTACCTACTCCATACTTTTTAAAACATGGATTGGCTCTTTTTCATTTAAATTTCCTTCCAAAAATTAAAAGTGTCAAAACTTTATTTTCCTCATGAAAACTTCCTTTTGTCAAACCATAAAAACATGTCATCTTAAAAATGTAAATCATCATTTTTTTTCAAATCACAAAACTAGAGTAGATACGGACAACTATTTTCTCCATCGGGTTTATGACTTGTTCTTACCTATAAGGTCGGTTTAGTCTCTTGCTACAAGGTGCAAACACCTACTCTACTCCTAATTTCTACGACTTATTTTGTCCACCCAACAAAATTATCTTGTTAAAATAATTTATCAAAAAGGATTGTCATAAGAATAGAGATTTCAAATCTTTCTTTTATAAAACTACTTATTATGAAATATAACAAGAAAGCTAGCGAGCTATACATGCTCTATAATATGCACCTTTTACTAAGAAAATTTAAAACTCAATATGTACTTCTTTGCATATTTAAAACTATAACTTTTAAGATTAAAACTTGAAAACACTGTAAACCATTTTCCCAAAACTTTTATAATTTCAAGTTCTTAAAAGTTAACAATGGGGTTAGACTCAAAGCGGGTTTCCAATTTTTTTTCTAGGCTTTCCTAGACACCCCCCCCCCCCCAAGGTCAATTCTCTCAACTATATATATTCCTAATCCATTTTTCTCTTTTTAACCTTTTCCAATTTATATGGTTTTCAAGCCCACTAACCCAGAATACTAATCATATGGGATTCACTTTCCTTCCATACAAAGTATATTATACACTCTCTACCCAATTTACCTAAGGGTCTCGAATTTCCATATTCATTCCTTTAGTGTACAAAACAACATCCCATTTCTTATCGTATTATGCTTTTCATTTAGTGGGTTCCTCTATGGATCTAGGTATATATACTATATATTTATATTTTTTAAAAATACAAATACGTTCACTCGCTATTTATATAGAAATCCTAAACCTAAGCTCTGATACCAGATGTGACAACCCGAATTCTGATAGTCCGATTTTTTTTTTCAAAAACTCCAATCTACCGAAACTCAAATTGAGTTGCTCTGGTATCCTGCAGAAAAGACAGAGACATAAAATATATTAGAGCTCAGAAAATATCTCACAGCGGAATGGATAAAATATAATATAATCCAAATATAGCCTTACCGTGTTAATAATACTACCTAACCAGTATCCAAGGCTATCAGGTCCCTGTCACAAATCTAACCTGCGAGTATGTTATGAGGAGGGGGTCATAAAACAAGTTCTGGTGACTGGATTTAAACTATACACTTTGGATAATCCTACATATATTGTTCAATCATATTTTCTTATTGATTAGGTTACTTGGGTTAACAACACTCAAGGCCTACACACATGTCACACCCATTTACTTTCCAATGGATTAACCTAATACGGTATATATGTAGTTACCCCCAATATCAAGGTACACCCCATGGTACCTGTAACACCCCATGTCCGTTAATGTCATTCACAAAGGGAATGCATTAACTTCCATGAAGCATTATAAGCAAATAGAACAGAATATTACAAGACAGATACGTAAAGTAGTACTTGAAAATTTTATAACTTTATTACAGCAGAAACAGAAATAAGTTTGGTTACATCCTTCAAAATCACAATACCAAACCCCAAGTACACAAGTATCAATCTTATACCAAAATCCTTCAGAATGCATAATTTTAAAACCATAATCCCCAACATAAACTGCCATAAGAAGGTAGAGTCAAAGCCAAGCAATACTTCAAGCACATCAAGCAGAGAGAATCTGAATCAAGCTCCTATGTTTCCACCCTGAGCACCTGGGGGAGAACGGAAAGAAAAAGAGGCAAAAACAAATGAGGTCAGACATAAAGTCTGGCGAGTCCAGTAACTTTCAGCATATAAATAGATATTAGTGTCATGACATGTAAATAAAGCTGGATGAGAGATTACAGCAACAGGAGTAGCAGGTACGCTTAAGTTAAACAGAAGAAACAGAATGATATAGACCAAGATATGCTTCTTACCTATATCTTACTTCTCAGCACTAATACTTAGTATAACAGGATTAGGTGTTACCCTAACGTCTAAACTGAAATAGAAACGGAAACAGAATAATCTTTATAGAAACAAAATACTAGTAATCGGCCTTTACCACCCCAACAGAGACAGAAGGTACAGAAACAGAATGCTAATAATGGGCATTTACCACCCCAAATAATGGGCCTTTACCACCCCAACAGAGACAGAAGGTGCAGAAATAGAATGCTAATAATGAGCCTTTACCACCCCAACTAATGGGCCTTTACCACCCCAACGGAGACAGAAGGTACAGAAACAGAATGCTAATAATGGACCTTTACCACCCCAACTAATGGGCCTTTACCACCCCAACAGAGACAGAAGGTACATAAATAGACAGAATTAGGTGTACCCTAAATTCTACCCCAAGCGATCGACTCCCTAATACATAAATACCCTGTGTCGGCCCACAGAAGGGTGTATCATTCCCTAAAGTGGCAACCTATAGACACAGACCTATTTACAGATGTCACCGTGTCTTACATCCTCAGAGTAGACCGGATCCATGCACACACATGACCCGGTTGGAATGCGCCATCAACACCCCTCGCCATTATCAGAGTGAACCTCTTACAATTAGTTCAGTAAGCGTGCTCGGACCCCTCCTAGTGTTGGGTCATAGTTTTGATACCAGAAAAGGGTTACTGACTAATATGGGTCCCACACAACAGATGACACAAGTAATTACCCCTCCTAACCTTGTGTCCCCAGACTAACAGATTTCAAATTAATTTGCTTACAGATTTCAAATGTACAAAGTTTAGATTGACTAGTTCTCAAATCAAACATCCAGGTTAACAAGTTTTCAGACTAAAGGATCAGATATACAGATTAACAGACTTACAGATTGTTTCACCTAACCTTGTATTGGGTCTACATATTTACGAAACGGGTTTATTAGATTCATCCGCCCAGTTGATTTAACCTTATCCACCCAATACGTTTTAGGCATCATATTTATCCTAGATTTGCATTAATTAATTACTAATGCACAGACCTCTCACATTAGGTTGATAACTTGTGGCCGCTGGATGTGCCGGGCGGTTTCGGACAGACTTCTGCCACAAGCCAGACCTAACCTCGTGTCTAAGCATCCTTTAGTTATGCCTACGACCTCTCACATTAGACTGACAGTTTGCGGTTGTTGGTTAAGCCGGTTGGGTCCGGGCAGGCTTCTACCGCAAACAGAGTCTAACCTCGTGTCTCAGCATTCTTATTTTTAGCTAAAGCATTCATTCACAGATTATGCCAATATCAGACTAATTATGCCAATTCAACAAATTAAACTTCTTTACAAGTTACAACAGATTATTCAAAGTTCTATTAACTTGTTTTGCTCAATTTTAGATTGAGCCTACAGATTTTCATACCTCAAATTTACCATATTCAGTTTCAACAGATTTAGCAGATTAGGCAATTTAACAGATTTAATCATAAAATTAAGCCTATTTTACATGCCCAAATTATGGTCATAATTCACAATATAACATATGCCCCAAATTTTAGTTAAATTTACACAGTACAGAATATTCTCCAAAAACCCCAAATCATGATATACAATACGAATTATGCTAAATTATATAGCCTTCGATTTCAGCGTATGCCTAATATCCAAAATCCCCATTTAGGCGTATTCACCTTTAATAGTTATCCTATTATAATATAGATCTTTGCGCCTAAGTCATATACACAATAATTCTCCTTCTTCCAAATCACAGACTATCATATATAGTATGCCCAGATCTAGATCTTAAATTACAACATATGTTCTTTTCTCAAATCAGTCACGAATCAGTCATGTCTAATTATGCATCATTCACTATTTTCCCAGATTTAGCGTTCGTGCATCAATCTCTTATGAGATTTGGCTCAGGCTCGTGGTAGCCTGGCTATAGAACAGAAGGAAGGAAGAGATACAGAATAGTTACTATAATATTAATAGGATAGATCTACACAGAGAAACATATCTGATAAACAAGAATATGCATAATCTCAAATTCAAATTTATATCCATGTCAAGATCATAATTAAATTTCATATCTGAAAATAACTGTACTCACCTTGGTTGGATTCTAAAAGAAAAAGGGTTGTAGTTGTTCTCTTTTAATCCTATTCAGATTGGGAGAAGAAGAAGCACTAGTTCTAGCTTAGGTTCAGCAGAGTAGAGACGCCATTGATTTATTTTAATTAGAATTGAGGCAGCATAGCGTTACAATGGTTTGGTGTGGAGAGAAAGTGGGGTTTGGGGGTGTTTAAATAGCTTAAGAGCCAAAGAATCTGTCCAGAAAACAAGTCCAGATAGAAAAATCCGAATCTGCCTCAGATCTGAAACAGGTCGACCTGTAGGGGGGAGGTCGACCCCATGGTCGACCTGTATAGGGTAGGTCGACACCCAGGTCGCCCCCTGGTAGACCTGGCCCCTGGGTAGGAAAAATCCCGCCCACCCTGTTCTGCGTTTGAAATCGAATTTTGAATTTATAACTAAGCTGTTTTAATTAATTTAAATTTTCTGAAACTTTTGAAGGCCATAACTTCTTCATACGGAGTCCCATTTACGGAAACTCGGACTCTATCTCAAGCAGAATTCCAAGACGAACGCAATGGCGTAACCCATTTCCCTTAATTCTTCTTTTAAAAAATTAAGTATACTTTGTTTTGATACTTTTATGTTCATAGAAAATACAGGGTGTTACAGTACCCCACTCGTATGGTCTCCGTCGTAATGCCACCGAAATGCCCGCAGCCCCTCATCCTACATCGGAGTGACGTACGGATCTCTATATAACAATGTTACGATCAACATATATCTGCCATCACTACGCTACGTAAGCATACAGACTGCCACCCTCGATCGAATCAGATCTCATACCGGAGTAATGCCCTCAAGTCTATGGTACACCACCCAGAGCAGATATGCATGTATCTAGACTGTCCCTCGTATGTAATGTTAATTGTAGCTCGATGCCTCAATCGCACGTCCTCTAATGTGCACTGAATTCTGTGGCAGGGTGATACAAGAAACACAGAACTCGGTCGGGAGCTTTTCCATATCTGTACAGGCCTGTCTTTAAAGACCTTCTATATACAGATATACATAGGGTCTGTTTTCACGGTGGCTATGGCCCCACCTCGGCCCCTCCCTCAACTAGTAAAGGCTACAAGGGCTAAGCGACTGCCCCTAACAACAAACAATCTAAACATTCATTTGGCATCTCCCCTCAACCCTTACCTCGATAGTGAAGGGTGAATGGTATCTTGGGTTTAGCTCTAGTCTTTTCGCATCCCACTGGCTGTCGATGACGGGTATCCGACAATCTACTATCCTTGGTCGTGACCTCTGCCTCCCTGTTGAGGGAACCACCAAATTACCCTGGTGTCACCGCATCACAACATTCTGACTACATAGCTACTTCTGCAATCAAGGGCCACACACCTAGTAGTTACGCGCAGACCCAACCTTTGTGAGCACAGCCTAAGACGTCTGCCACCGCACAGAGGACTACTAGAAGCACCTTACGTACCTCAGGAAGCCGGGTGCTTCCCTTTCCAAACCTTCGGAGCCGTCATAACAATCAGATGAATGTGCGCTCCCCTCGTGCCTTGTAACACCTCGATGATCTACCCCGTTGGGTTATTCACCCTCAAACGTACGGACTGGTCCAAGCGCCTCACTTTAATATGTTGTTAGACCCTACGTCTAAACATTCTTTTACGCGCTTGCCTTACCTCACCAGGTTTCCATTTAACTTGGTTATTCCCTTTCGTATTTAATTCTAATTCAAATTACCAAGTTTCTCTTGCTTATTAATTTCAGTCGTATAACTTAACCCGTTTAAATTTATTAATAAGCCCACAACATGTTATTCTCTAGATTGTGGCCCAAGGTCTATAATCCACAATCCCTTTTATATTCTTGTTTGATTTCATCATTAAAATAACATGTTTTACTTAATATGTAATTAAGTATATCTCAATTCACATGTTTTCGTCTAACATGTCAGTCATTATTTATGATTAAATACAACTTATTTCATAAGTTTTCCGCATTCTTTCTTATTCATTCATAATTTCATTTTACATTGTCAATACAACTTATCGTTGTTTACTTATTAACTTAGTTCTATTAACTAAGGCCCATTAATGAGTTTCTCTACCCATTTATTATAACCTATGTTATAATTTCCTCTTGTCCCTAGGATAAGTCTAAACATGCTATTATTATCAGCGGGTTTCAGACCTCCAAATTTACGGATTACTTAATTTATAATTAAGTACAATATTTTTTCCCTTTTTCTTAACTGGTTTCGGGTTTTCTCCTTTTTTGATTACTTAATTTACAATTTAGAGTCCCTTATCTCATTTCACCAGTTATCCAATTTACTTATTTATTAGAACATAAGTTATAATCCCCACTTGTCCCTAGGACAAGTCTACCTATTATACAACATTTTCATTAATGTTATTTATTTATAATAGGTTATTATCATTCCCCTTTTAAACCATTGACTGATGTAAACCATTATTCTTCATTCACCGTAATATATTACTTATTATATTAAGGAAAACACTTCATGCACCTTATCAGTTTGATAGAAGGAATCAATGATTAATTTTCATAACGTATTCCCATCTAAATTCGTGATAGCAAGTAATTTCCTTACTTTTCTTACTTTATTTACTGTGGCTTACTTGCAACCACGTTCTCAAAAATAGGTCATTTAGGGAAATACATCACTTTTCCTTCGTATCACGTTAACTCGGTTCATTACATCCCTTCCTTTCTTATTTTCTGAGTTAGACATTTAATTATCATCACTGCCATTTATTCCTATCTTGTTAAATATATATACATATATATATATTTATATATTTATATATAAGCACTAGACCTCTCACATTAAGCCTACACTTGTGGACGCTGGATTTGCCGAGCGGGCCCGGGCAGACTTCTACCACAAGTTGACTTAACCTTATGTCTTAGCACCATTTTTAGTTATGCACTTAGACCTCTAACATTAGATTTACCACTTTTGAATGCTGGATATGTCGGGCGGGTCAGGGCAGACTTCTATCACAAGTGCAATCTAACCTCGTGTCTAAGGCGTTACAGTTTTAAATTACTGTGTATCTAAGCATGTTCGTTCTTTAACTATTATTCCCATTTCATGAAATTTTAGGCATATTATCATTTTAACTGTAATCTAGTTCATAGTAATCTAATTTTCATGTCATCCAATTTTTCCTATATTTTGTCGCATGTCCTTTTAACCATATGTTTAATTCTAATTTTTGACATGTAAGCATTTAATCGGGTAATTGTTCAGATCTAACAAGTTACATGTCAATTACTCAATAATATGCCACAAGTAAATCATGTAGTTACAATCACTGAATTGGCTATTCATATCCTAACAAGTTTATTTTCTCTAACATGTAAATATTCCATACTTTATTCAATTCAACATAGGAATTTTCCTGACATATTCATATTAACATTTCAACTCGTTACAACAGCAATTTAGAATTAATCTGGCAATTTCACAATTAATAAAAAGGGGAATTATAAACGATTATGCACCATTATCTAAAATAATATGGCTTAAATCCACTCATCTTTCTTGCTTTCCCCAAATTTTGGATCTGATTCGTTCTATCGTCCATAGTTTTTATTTTCCCTTTAATTTGATCTAATAACCGTGGATTGACTATTTTCATTAAAAGAGAAGGGAAAGAAATAGGAAGAATATGAATAGATTAGATCTAGAAGTTTACCTTGCTTTCATGATTCAATAATCTTTTTATTAATGTTAATTCTCTCTTCCAGATCTGGATTCATAAGTTTCCTAGGCTAATATTTTAATTTTCAGAATATATTTGAGGGGGGAGAGAGAGAGAGCAATGGCAAAGATCCAGCATAGCCGCCAAATTACGAGGTTTAGGGTTAGGTCTAAGGTCTTATTTATAGGTGTATGGAGCAACCAGGACCCTCAGATTTGACCAAAAGCGATCAGAATCATCCAGAAACTCAAAACCCTAATCTGCCAAAATCTGCATGCCACAGGTGGTTAGACCCACCCTTCAGGGGGTCGACCATGGCGTCAACCTACCCTTGAGGGGGTCGACCATGGTGTCGACTCACTCTTGAGGGGGTCGACCCACCTAGGCGGGAAATCTGCCGCCTTTCGAAGTTTTGAATTTTGAACCGATTTTCGAATTTCTGAACCCATTTTTGAATTTCTGAACCTAATATATGTATATATATCCTTCCTACGCGTATACAAATTTCAAACCTCGATAACTTCTTCATACGGTGTCCGATTTACGCAAACCAGGTGTATATTTTTAACAGAATTTCGAGACGGACGCAATGGCGTAGTCCGTTTTACTTAATTCTGAATATTTAATTAAGTTATTCTTATTTTATTATCTTAAGAATATGGGGTGTTACAAAGCAGGGACATAGGATCTTCGGCTCTATGCTCGTAATGGCAATGATATCGGAAAATACATGGTTGTTGGATCGATGAAGGTTGAGGTTGGTTTCTATGGTTGTAACGACTCGTATTTCATGTATCAGAGGATCGTAAAATATTTTTATCTAATTCATATATGACTGTATCATTCAAGTATTTTGGAATATGGTTTTCTAGAATGTTTTGAATGCCCATGATTTTTGCCTATTTTTTGTGATTATTTTGCGCTTCTGGTTTTTACTATAACTTTTGGTATGAGCTAAATTAAATTCTCTAACTTATTTCAATGCTATGGGAGAATCGTTTCTCATTCCGTAGAGTGACCACATAATAAAATCGGCTAAGCGATCTGAGAGGTATGATAACTTAAAGTATTTAAGGCCGCTAGCCAGAATTAGAGTAGTGTCAATGAGTTGAAATTAGCAACCTCATAGTCTAATTACCCTCAATTATAAAGAGGAGATGAAGGGAGACATTTGAAGATTTCCTTCTCATTTCCTATTAGTCCCAAATCATATATCTCCTCTAATTCATCTTATATTCTCAAATCAACACTAAAATTCATGTCAAATCATCTCTTATTACTAATTAGGGATTAGATCTCTCCATTTTGGTTGTATATTCACTCAATTTCTTTTTTGGATTAAATTTCCAATCGACTTTATCAAACTGTGAGATTAGGAGAGTGGTTATGATCTCGCATATATTTATGTTTGATTATACATTATAAGTAGGAGATTTTATCGTCTATATGTTAAATTAAACTTAAAATTTATTAGAACCAGTAAATTTCATATCTAAAAGCCCTAGGTTAATCTAATTATGCATATATATATATATGATTAATATGTTAGATCCAATATAGTTAGAGAGTAATTAACCATATTTCATGTTGGATCCATGATTAGATTTGGTTGATTCAGATTTGTATATGATTGGATGATTTGTATGTTTGAAATTGATAGAATTTACTATGTGAATTGCTTGAATTGGATGGTGCGCTTGATTTGCATGTTTAAGAACTTAGATGGATGATCAGATTATTACGGGAGCAAAGTTCTTCGGAATCATGCGAAACTTGAAGGATGAGCTATGGAGCATCACTACTACAAAAGTGAGCATATTCGACACTAATTTGTGTGCGTTGCATGAAAAGTGTGGCGAAAGCTATGCTTTCTTTGATCATCTGCAATAATATTCATATGTTGTTGCAATAGATGTAAATGCACTGTTGCGGTTGGAATTCTTATGTTATGACATGCAACACCAGTTCAAAGCGTAGCTTTACATAAATACAAGTTGGGTCAGCGATCCACGTTACCAGTCTAAATAAATAACCATAGATGTTGATTAATCCAACGGTTCAAACCGATCCCTGTTTTAGTTATGTGAAAACTTGGCGCAATGGTTTCCCTATTCACGAAATACTTCCCCCCAAAACAAATTTCTCTGTTACTCTTCCCTCTGTACTCTTCTCTCTCCACGAAATCCGTCCACAAACACCTCTGATTGCTACTCTACCTCCGATTACAAACTATAACCCTCTGATTGCTCCTATTTTACAAACTTTACACCTCCGATTTGGATCATTTAGGACAATTATAGGTAGTTAGGGCTTCATCCTTTCGGTTTTATTTAGGTGATTTCATCTCTAACTTATTTTGGTCTACATTCAAAGTCTCTGTGTGATTTGGGTATACTGATTGCCTTAAATTAGGGTTTTGCTGCTTATTTTTATTTGAATGTTTATATGTTTGGGGTTTTTGATCTGAAAATTTTAGGTTTTTTATACTTGAAGTGTTGTATTTATATGTTTTCATGTGTTGAAATTGTGCAAGTTCTGTATTTTTATGTTTGCCGAACCATTGATGTATTGGTAAATAATGCCTATTTCGAAAAGTGGAAACAAAATTTAGAGGACAAAAGAAATCTAATTTAAATGTTTAAGTGACTATTTTTGTTTGCAGTTAAATAATGCCTATTTCTCTTCCTACATCATATGACTATGAAGATACCCTTGGCATGGGTGATCTAGGACTGTCAAACCCATCATCACCAGAAAGTCCTATTGGTTTCTATATAGAGATGAAAGGAAGGCACTACGACGATTTGCGTGAGTATGAACTAGAGCAAGAAGAACTTCGAAGATAAAGGTGAGAACAAGAACGACGTGAAGAAAGGCCAATGCGACGGTAAAGTCGTGTTGCCTTGTGTCGTCAACATAAATACAACCAAGTGGTTAACGAACATCAAATTGACTCATCAATCATAATGTGTGAGTGTGGGTATGTTGTTGTAGAAGATGTTATTTCGATTGGATTTAACATTGGTCGTCGTTATTTTAGATGTCGTGTTTATCCCACAGGGTGTACCTTTTGGCAGTGGATTGACCGTCAGTTTCTAAGTCAAGCCGTTGAGTACGCAAATATTACAACATCAACTTACAACGTTGGAAAATTGATTTATTGGTTTTCGAACTGATATTAGTAGACTTAACGACTTCAAGGGCTAATCATTAGAAGACAAGATCAAATTATTGTATCGTTCTTTGTATTAGGTACAACTATATCGTCTTTGTATCACCTGTATAGTCTCTGTAACTGTACTGCTTTGTTTTGATGCAGCTATGTAATATTATGAATTTGTGTTCAGTATCCTTAGTTGCTTATTTTATGTATTCTCCTGATAATTTAGTTCCAGAAGTTAGTGATAATTCATATCAAAACAATTGTTGATCTGGCCACACACTGATTATGTATATTTGTAAATTATTAACTTGTTTTGTTTTTATTTCTAATTTAATCAAACCTTACAGGGTATCCCCCCTTTGTGTCTTGAAACTGTTAGTGGTATCAAATTTAGTCTTACTAGGACGTGGTTAGATTGTGGCAATGGATAGTGAGTATTACATATGGATAGGACTTCCGAGATCGAGTGCCAAATATGTAAAAGGGGTAAAGTCTTTTCTAAGAAATGTATTTCCCATTTATAAAGTAGGTGATGAGATAAAGTGCCCCTACAAAAAATGTGCAGAACGTAATTGGTATTATTAAAATGTCACATACGATCATCTTATTATTAATGGCCCTTCTCCAGTACATACCAGATGGATTTGTGAGGTTTCACAAACAAAATTAAAAGGTGTTGATGACCATATGGATTGTGAAATGGAGATGGATTTTGAGGATAATTTAGATGTGATGTTCAAATGTGCGGGTAACAAATTTGATCAAAATTCCAGGGACTTTGAAGTAGAACCAAATTCAGAGGCTGAGAAATTTTATTGGAATGTTAAAGAAGGAAAAAAACCGTTATATCCTGGCTGCACTAAATTTTCTCAACTAAGTTTCTTAATCAGGCTTTATCATTTAAAGCGTGCTTATGGAATTAATGAGTCTTCGTTTGTGGAATTATTAAAGCTTATAAAATAAGCCTTCCTGATGCCCAGCTAACTTTGTCTTCCTACGCTGCAAAGAGTGTCATCAAAGATTTAGGTCTTGATTACCATAAAATACATGTCTGCCCAAACCATTGTATGTTATATTGGGCAGAGAATAAAGAGAAAAAGGCTTGTGACATTTATGGTTTTTCGGGGTGGGCTGTAAAAGAAAAAGAAGACATCGTTGATAATAATGATCCACCAAAGTCGTTTCCCAAAGTGTCGGCAAATGTTATGAGGTACTTTCCACTAAGACCTAGGTTACTAAGGATGTTTATGTGCAAAGAATTTTCCAAACTTAAGAGATGGCACCAAGTGGAAAGAAAAAAAGATGGAAAACTAAGACATCCGGCTGATGGTGTGGCATGGAAGATGATGGATGCTCGCTATCCTGAGTTTTCATTAGAAAATCGTAATGTTAGATTGGGTCTAGCATCTGATGGATTTAATCCATATCGTTCAATGAATTCAAGTTATAGTACATGGCCAATTATGTTGGTAAACAACAATCTTCCGCCTTGATTATGTATGAAATAAGAGAATTTAATTCTTTCAATATTAATTTCTGCTCTAGATTCTCTAAAGAATAGTATTGACGTATATATGTAGCCTTTAATTGCGGAATTGAATGTGTTAGGGAATGTTGGCATCGAAACTTATGATTCCTTGACTGATGGGAATTTTAATTCACGTGCAAGCGGCTTATGGAACATTAGTGGTTTTCTGGGATATGACATGTTGTCAGGTTGGAGCACGAAGGGGAAACTAGCGTGTCCAATATGCCATTATGAAACTTCTTCAAATTATTTGAAGAATAACAAAAAATGTGTTATATGCACCATAGAAAGTTTCTTGATTCGACTCATAAGTGGAGGCTGGATAAGAGGAGATTTAATGGCGAAACTGAAATTGGGAGCATTCCAGAAATATTATTAGCACAGATATTGAGGAGTTATTGCATGGGTACAAAAATCAGTTTAGGGATAAGACCAAGAAAACGGGTAAAAGTGATGGCCCTTTTAAAAAAAGTCAATACTGTCTGACTTACCATAGTGGTGTCATAATCCCCTTTGACTTAACCGAGATGTCATGCACATAGAGAAGAAAATATGCAACAAAATATTTGGTACTTTACTTAATATAGGTCGCACGCCGAATGATCACCTAAACGCTTGGATTTATAGGAATTGGGCATAAGGAAGGCCCTTCATCCTATTGAATGTGGTGATGGAAAGCAAGTTGAAATTAGAGCTGCAATATTTGATATGACAAATAAGGAAAGGGAAATATTTTGCTCTGTATTGAAGAAAGCCAAACTGCCCCACGGTTGTGCCTCGAATGTTAGTCGGTACGTACACATAAAAGAGAGAACGGTTGTGGGATATACGAGCCATGATGATCATTTCATACCCCACTATTTGTTACAATTTGCAGTGAAGAAAGCGTCAAAACCAGAGGTTGCGTTATCAATGATCAAATATAGTGCATTCCTTAGAGGACTGTGAAGCAAGGTTATCGAAGTGGATGATATCAAGAGGCTGCAAAAAGAAATTGTCAAGATACTTTGTCATTTTGAAATGATTTTTCCACGGTTTTTTTTTGAAATAATGGTACACTTGCCTGTTCATTTATGTAGAGAAATCGAATACAGCGGGCCTTAACACCTTAGATGCATGTATCCAATCGAGCGATATCTAGGAAAGTTAAAATCTAATGTACGAAATAGAAACAGTCCGGAAGGTTCTATTGCAGAAGGTTACTTGGAAGAAGAGTGTGTGACCTTCTGTTCAAGATTTTAAGCGTTGATGGAGGAACAGAAAACATGTCGATTGATTTTGGAAGATGTCCAATAGATTTGGAATATCATATTGGAACAGAGAAGAATAAAGATGGAGTGATGTTCAATTTGAAAGATGCAGATTGGAAGGCAACGCATCTCTACATCATGTTCAATTCCGGTAATAAAGAAATTGAGAGTTTAATTGAGTAAATTGTTAAGTTCTTATATCATTTTCCTTAACTATAAATTAATATCTGTATTTCATATTTTTTTGGCCTTAATTATTATTTAGGGTACATCGAGCTTTTGTGGATGGTCTTGCAAATCCAAAAAGATACCAGAGGGAACGAGAACGTTTCAAAGAGTTTTGGAATTGGCTAAAAGAAGAGGTTCTGAAAAAGGGCAATATTTCAAGAGATTTAGAGGTGTTTGCATTAGGTCCTAATCAAGTAGTTAGGAAGTTTACCGGTTATATAGTAAATGTAAATAGATTCCACACAAAATTTAGAGATTCTCGATGTACCACACAAAATTGTGGTGTATTTTTGACTGCTAAAACCACCAGCTTTGCAAGTTCGAAAGACCAAAACCCAATAGTTAGTGATGTCAATTACTACGGATCAATCGAAGAAATTGTTGAGCTTGATTATTTTGGAGCTTTCACAGTGGTCCTTTTTAAGTGTTGCTGGTACCAAGAGGAAAAAGATCTATATGGTCTTACTTGAGTAAATATTAGTAAGTGCCATAAAACTGATCCTTATGTCCCGTCTTTGCAAGTGCAGCAAGTATTTTATGTGGAAGATGCAGTTGAAAAGAACAGTCATTACGTTATTAAAAAATTGTCGAGAGATTGGTGTGATACTGAAAATCAGAATGTAGTGGAAGAAGACATGAGAAATCTGCATTCACATGATATTGGCACAGGTGGTGAACTAGAACCAGAAGTCATTGATGGGGGTTGGATTAGGGATGATGTCCCATAATACAACTAGAAACAAAACTAGAAGCAGAATTTCCTCCTGTTTCGTCTCGTTAGGATAAAAAATTCCCCTTTGTTATTGCTTTATTTTGGTCTAATATGTTGTGTAATTTATGATGTATTTGACACTTTTTGTTTTAGCTGTAAATTATTGTCTTTGATGGATGTATTTGGCACTTTTTGTTTTAGCTGTAAATTATTGTCTTTGATGGATGTATTTGGCACTCTTTTCTCATAACGCAATCTGCATTGTTCACATGTTTTATGATTTAATGTCTTTCTTTATTCTTTACTGTAATCTAAATTTGTTATAGTCCAAAATGTTAATTGTTGTTTTTTGTCCACTTTAACATGCATGTACCTTGTTCTAATTTATTCATTTTGTACAGGATGGATGAACTTATAAATATCCGGTTGCATCATGACGGAGAGTTTCAAAGGACATGTTATGTGGGTGGAAAATTCTTCTTAGTAACAAAAAATGATGTAGACTGCTTTTCTTACAGTGTGCTTATGGAGTTTGTTAAGGATTGCCTCCAGTACACTGAAATAGGAGGAGTCTATGTCAACAAAGGGAAGAGGGGTGGCTGGCAGCTGATATTGAATGACAAGGACGTAAACGAATATGTATAGGGATGCAATAAGGAAGAAGAAGTGGATTTTTACATTGACAACACCGTTGACAAAGACTGTGAGCCGTTGATTCAACTGCAGCCACATGTAATCATATGGCCAAGGAAAAATGTAATTCAAGGTATATATGTATATGTAATATAGATCCATTCTTTTGTGTGTGTGTGTGTATATATATATATGTGTGTGTGTGTGCGTGTGTGTGTAAAAAGAACTATGAACTATGAAGGCCATCGTTATTATTTTTATTGTTACAGGTTCTGCTAAGAAACCGATTGCAAAGCGCAAGTATATTACCGCACATAGACTTCAACAGCAAAGGAAAATGATGAAATACAATCCAACTCAAAGGAACTATTGCCAGAGCCTTATATAAATAATGGTTAAGAAGATGTTACTATGACGGACAAAGGAACCAAGAGGAAATTGAATATAGATAATGATGACGATACCCGAGAGAATGAAGCCGATGTTCAGGTATTTTTCAAACTAATTTTTATTAAAGTTCTGCACATAAAAGCAAGAACTGCATTTTAGTGTTTTCTATCAGTGGCAAAGTCAGGAACTTTTGTTGCCGAGGGCACAATTAAACATTCCATACTTTAAAGAATACAAATTTTTTTTCCTACTGCCCATAATAGATTGAATTGACCAGGAATTTTGTTTATGACTTGTTTCACCGTGAATTGGCCAGGAGAAAATGGTTTTAGTTATTAATTATTATGATTGGCCAGGAATTGTTTTATACTCCACAACGAATTTTGGAGGGTACTTGCTTGCCTTATAATTTCATTGAAAGTAATGAGTAATCTCTGTTAAAGTTAATACATATAAAAATTACCACAGAAGCATCTTGCTTGAGATTATGTCAAAGCAGCATATGATTGCAGCCAATGTTTCCTTAGATTTCATTCAAACATTGCGGCTGCCGGAATCCATTATTTAAAAAAAATAGAAATTATGTAAGTACACAATAAAAGATATAGACAGTTTCTACCACATTAAAAAAAATGTTTCTACTGTTAGGTTTTTAGTGTACTACTTCCATGTTTATTATCATGCAAACTTTGTCTTTACTTGTAAAAGCAATATTCTAATGATGGGACAATATTTTTAATGTGAAACAATGATAGTAGTGTTAAATATTCTTTAATATATACACATGTTGTCGCTGGCTCTTATAAAAATAATGATAGCACATTGAATGCAAAGCTTTTTCTCATAATGGATGATAACTTCAATACATGTTTGCAAGTCTTGGCCAACGTATAAAGGAATCGTATAGCGAATATAAAATATATTGTGAATTGATAACTTCAATACATGTCTGTAAGACTGCAAGTCCACAACTACGTGCCTTACGATTTTTTCTTCTTCTTAATCCTGGGGAGGGCACGTGCCCTCCCCAGCCTTAATGTGGCTCCGCCATTATTTTCTATTACTGTGTCGATTTCCTATTCCGACCATGAAGGCTGTAGCTAATTCAAGTAACTATTAGTTCTTTGTGTCGGCATTCTGTTGAAAATGCAATAACTGTTTATACGTCGACTCTATTTGGTTAACTAGCTTAAATTTATCATCGATGGTGAGTAATAATGCTAATCTACTTGCAGTTCTCACAATCATCCGTTTTAACGAAGTACGAACAAGAGCGAATCACGTGAATGCAAGAAAATGATGCAGTTAGTAAATCACTTGGGGTTCCTTCATTGGTTAGTAGTATGAAAGAGGTTGTAGCACGAAATAGGAAAGAAAAAGCCAAAGATATTGACGGATGTGATGAATACATCCCAAAAAATGATGGTGAAGATGTCAGTGATGATTCGTCAGATTCAGAGGTATAAAAAGGTTATTTGTTTGCTACTTATTGTCTTTGCATTTATGAATATGAAAAATCTTGAAATTCAACTTAATTGTAGAGAATCAACGTTGCTTACGTGGACCGAGAACTCATTCGCGCGCCAATCCAGCCATTGAAATTGAGAAGGAAGCGATGACCTGCACCCCTTCCAAAGAAAGCTGGCTCCAACAAGGGATTGATGACACACACTCCCACTCAAAAGAAAGTCAGTAACCCAAAGAAAACTGCAGCAACATTTGATAAATTGATGCAACCTATACTGTCTTATCCAGGAGTTTTAAAACCTACAACGTCTCGTCCATCAGTTTTAAAACCTACATGTAGCAAAATGTTCAAACAATCAACCAATTGCGAAGCTGTTGGTTTAGTCGCTGCTTATTTAGCGATGCGGAAACGTCAAAAGTAGAATGTTGCAGCGCCTCCAACAATGGAAAATGTTACTGATCGATTAGAGCAGGAATGGATTGCCCAGGAAGATGAAGCAAGTACAATGTTTCTTTATATATGCACTGCACTGTTGAGTGTGTCTATTATAAGTTTTGCATGCTTATTATGTTTCTGTAATGCCATACATTAATTTTTTGTTTATTTTTTTGAACCTGGTATATAAAGTACAAGGTCCAAAAAAACCGAGAAGAAAGTCAAAAATAACCAAGGTGCATGCTAGAACCCCCGATGTTAAACTAGTCATTGAGTTAAATGAGGACGGTCAGCTAGTTTTTGATAATATTACGGAGTTAAGCAACTTTGTTGGGATAATAGCAAAGGATAATGTGTCTCTTACTTACATCAATTGGCATGTTGTTCCTGATCAATTAAAGCGGCAAATGTTGGAATATGCTCCGGCAAAATCTATCATCCTAAACCATAGTTCAACTGACTTCCTAATTGCTTGGTTTAAATTAATTAGTCTGTTTCCTGAATATTGTGTTTGATATATTGTAGGCTAGGTATGTCATTCCTGAAGACGAACATAAGTGGGTCTTGAACACGCTTAGTGACTCTTGGAGGCAGTACAAGTCTCGTATGAAAGCAATGTATTATAAAAAATATGCAACTGATGAGGAAAGGCTTGCGGATAGGCCCAATACAATTCCCTTGGAGGATTTTAAAATGCTCTTGGAATGCTAGGGGGATGAAACGGTTCAGGTATGACTTATACGTTTCCAAAGAAAACTAATTTGTTTAGTGCTAATCTTTTTTTTTTGGATTTCCAGGCCCTAGCTGAGACTAATTCTGTGCGTCATAATTCATTAAGTGAGACGCATACCATGGGTCCCAAAAGTCATGCAGTAGCTAAAGAATATGTAGTATGTGTTTTTCTGAACTTAAGTTATTTTTTTGTGTGATTGAGTTGAATTGGCCACATGATAATTTTAATTTGTTATATCGTTGAATTATGTTTTTTATCATTGTCCCAATGTTCATAGGTAGCAGCTAGATTTGTAAATTCTTAAGATTAAATGTTAAAAATTCGGTTTAATTTTTGATAATCCTAATACTTGACAGAGAAAGAAGGACTTGGAAAAAGCCAGCCCATTTGCTGCCTTGGTCTATTTGGAAACGTATAAACGAGAACCAGGGAGAACTTACAAGACAAGCGCGGATGAACTAAAATCCAAATACGTAAGTACATTAGATACTGAAATAGCAATTTAATAGTTACTTTGAAAGATGACCACATTGCTGTTGAAACTTCCATATTTTAATTTAGATGTTTCAAAGATAACCAGTTCTATTAATAATTTTTTTTCGAGTAGCTTATAAATATTCATTCCAGTTTTGTTAATATAGATCCATTCTAGTTTTGAAAACCATACAAGCCGGTTTTGTTAATAAATTCATTCCTGCCAATTGCCTGTTTATGTACTTGCATGTTTATATGTTTTCCTAGTTTTCATTTTGTAGGCGAAGATTCGAGCAATGGCGGATGCAAGAAATATTGCTAAGGCAGATGCACTTGTCTCTGGTGGGAAGAGCCACACACGGAACTGGCTTGTGGGAAGGCAAGGTAAATTGGCTAAGAAGTCTCCAACAACTCTTGGTTCTTCAGACAGTTATGTGCAAGATCTGACCAAAAAAATAAGGCAAGAGCTTGAGGCTGATTTGGAAGCAAAGGTGGACAGAAAAATGAAAGAGAAAGTGTCATGGGTGTTGAAAATGCTAGGTGAAGCTAATCCAGATCTTCATTTAGACGTCGGAGACTTTTTTGTCACCACAACAAGCGATGAAGATGACATTGGTACTACTGCAACCCCGACAACTGAATGAAGTATTTGGATGGTATGTGTCAGCATTTGTGGTATATTCAAATTGCACTTTTAAATTATGTACTGATGGTATGTGTTGGTAATGGCACTTGTGGTATGTGTTGGTGATGACACTTGTGGTTTGGTATGTAGAATTGGCTGACCTAATTGTGATGGTGAAAGTTTTGGGTGGATTTGTTGTATGAATATTTTGGTATGTTTAAATGTGGTATAATGTTTTGGATTGTATGTATGCACTGCAGAATTTGTAATTACAGGGTTGTATCTGCCTTCCTGTAATGTAATATTTGCCTTCTTTAGTATTGCAGTTGATTTTTTTCTGGCGTTGCATTACAGGATAGTGGTGTCGCATTACATAGTGTAGTGGTGTTGCATTAGGAACAATATTATCAATTTCAGTATGGTACGGCACGTGGGGCCCACATGGTATGACACGTGGGGCCCACAGTTGACGCGGTGCCACATGGATAGCTGACGTGGCATATGACACGTTGCAGCTTAGGTAGAGAGCTGACGTGTCGTGTTACACGTAGGCAGTTGATGTGGAAAGCTGACGTGACCCCACTATCGTGACCTAGAAACCAGGCTCTAACTAATGCTAAGGCAACACTGAATATCGTCGCATTACGTGCAAATAGTGTTGCATTACAGCTATAATGCAACACTTCCTTTCCGTGGCAATAGATAGGAAAAAGCATTGCCATGGAGGGCTAAAGCAACGACCGTAGATGCCACGCCCATCTGGTGTTGCATATTTGAAAAAACGGGCTAATGCAACGCTTTTATGATCTAAGGCCACATAAAATTAGTGTCGAAATTGCCCACTTTGTTGTATATAACTGTGTTGTATACACAATTATATGATTTTTGTTTGATGATAACAACCAAACATATTTTATTATTGAATGTGTTTGTAACTGTACTGATATACTACACAACAGACAGGAATATAATATTTCTATTTAAATAAAATACAACTATACAGAAATTTAAACAATCACACAGTATTTTATTTAAATAAAAATATTTTATTTCAATTTCAAAAAGTACATCTTTTATAACTTCTCTATTTGACATACTACATTTCATTCATTCTTATTACAACTCTGTCACTCACTCTATACAACTACATTTACATTCATATATACAGACATTCTCATTAATTCATACATTGACACTATTATTTTTTCACTGTCTTCTGTCTTCCATCTTCTGTCTTCACTGCTCTCCAATCCAGTCCAGTCATCTTCATACCTGTCACATATAGAAGAACACACACAGTAGACTGCAACAAAAATAAAATTAAATAAAAGCAAATAAAAATTCTTTTTAAGTTTTATTTGCCTCAGAATTACTGTGAGTTTCTCATCATTTTTCTAGACTTTGTCTGATATGCAGGGACAGAAAAATTCATCTGGATGGCTGCATATACACACGTGTGTATATATATATACACACGTGTGCACTGCCTCACCAATCCAGTGTGCGACTGAGGAGTAGCCACAAGGACCGTCACGACTCAATGCACAATGCAAAACAGTGTGCAAATATTTTAGCATGGTATTTCAAAGCCAAGTGTCGAGCAAAGCAATAATGGATATATCAAACTACAATAGTGCAATGCATTAAAACAGTTCAAATCAAAGGCAGTTCTCAAATGCACAGCTAAAATCAGCATGATCAAAACCAAGGAACACAACAACCTCAATAACAAACGGCATGTGTGGAGTGTAAATATGAATACAAACACAACATAATTCAAGTGGAGCTACAAGGTCGAGTACACAAGCACAAGGAGTATCAAGACAAGGTCCAAGCAACACAGCATAAACATGGTGAACCAGGACATAATAGATGCAACAAAACAACAAGTTCAATGTAAGTGTGCACATTAAAATAATCAGCAAGTGCATATGAATGTGGTCAAGCTACTTCAAGTGCTGAACAACATTGACCAAGTTATCAACACAGAAAAACAGTTTTGAAAAACAACTTTTGCTCAAGTTTTTAAGTGGTGCAACAAATCAGTTTTTACAAGAATGATACAACATGATCAAGGGAGCACAATGATACATGTACACATGAATGTGGTCAAGATGGTGAAACAAGATGTGCAGCAATATAAGTCAAGCAAGGCCGAGGTAATTCAATTCAGACTCAACACAAAGCAAAGTATCAAAGACAGTTCTGGTTCAAATCAAGTCAGGGTGCAAACTCAATG
This sequence comes from Allium sativum, assembly GCA_030737875.1. NCBI lineage: Eukaryota > Viridiplantae > Streptophyta > Magnoliopsida > Asparagales > Amaryllidaceae > Allium > Allium sativum. The sequence goes on from CM060916.1 coordinate 266,289,714, forward strand.
TAAAGTCAGCAGCTCATTTCAAGTCAACAAACAAGATAGTTCAGTTTTTTAGCAAGTGTTTGGTTCTACAAATAAGAAATTTAGCAAGGCCGAATTATCCAAGCTAGTGTAAAGCACAAAACAGTGCATCAGTAACAAAAATGGTGCAACTACACAATCATGGCACAAGTAAATTTCAAGTAGCATAGTGGAGCAAGTAAATGGTTTAAGAATGGCAACAGTGAAGAATTGTATATATATCAGCAAGCCAGATAAATGGTCATTAACACATGTATGTATACACAATCGGCAAAGCATTTGGAGCAAAAGTATATAGGAATCTGAACAAGAACACACCAAGAACAAGCAAAAGGCATCTCAAGGATATGAATCTAAAAGAGTGGGACATCACAAGTGGAAGTATACTACATAATGTCACGCAACAAATCAATGGTTCAAGGCAGAGCAAAATTCACAGGAATTTTTTTCAAAAAAAAATACCAAATCAAAGCTTTTAAAAGTCACCAAGATTTTCTCCAATCATACAAAATATACGGCTGAGTTTAAAATCAAAGAAATCTCAGAAGACAAATTCAAATCAGATACCCAAGTCGTAAGAACAATTCAAGGCCCATGAATTGTCTAGAATCAAAGATTCTAGGGTTTAAAAACCCTATAAATACACAATTATCATCGACATCAAGGATAATAAAATCGAAATCAACCAACAATAATTCGAAGAAATCATTTTTAATTCAGAGAACTCACAGAGGATTTCATTCACTATCCCAAGAGAAATCGATCGAAGAAGAGGTGCTTCAAAGGAGTCGAGTCTATAAAGGAATTCCAGAGCAAAATCCACCAATCACGAATTGATTTGGGAGGATAGCAGAAACCCTAGCGCCACCATTTTCAATTCTCAGAAGAAGAGAGAATTGGTCAAACCTAATTGAAAAGAGGCCGTCTATCTTTTAATTTAAATAAAAGGGATAACCCTCAACTTTAACTCCTAGGGTTTTTATTTCTTAATGTTTTACTTGTTTTAAAATTCAGGTTTTAATTTTTAGAGTCGATAACTACTAGTGTCTGTAGTTAGAAAAATCACAACTTAACGGATCGAGTTGTGTCAAGGTCTTGAGCGTAGGGTTTAAACAGTCGGGAGCGAAGGTCGCGAGTTTACAAGAGTCTGTAAGCGAAGAGATTGTTTATAATTCCTAGCAGAAACGTTGAATGCAGCAGTAGGCACAATTTTGCCGAAGCTGGGTATTTTCTGTGCATGATTTTCTTTCTGCAATTTTTCTATGATATTTTATTTTATTTTAAATTCATTTAATTTGCAATAAACCCTATTTACCCCCCATCTAGGGTTAATTTAGATCCTACACATTTTTGTAGTAGTGATGGTGGGAAGATGCATGATAGATCGTAGCTTCGTAAAAGCTACGGTGATGGATCGACATCGATCGATAGGCTATGAATCAGCACCGATCCATAGTTGAAAATCCAATGAACGAGCGATCGATATGGTGGAAGCCTCTTGCTTTGTAGACGCAATCTTGAAGATGTAACGATGAATTGATATGCCAAGTGTCGATTGGTTAATGGATAGCTATAATGCTTGGAAGTGATATTAGAGTTTATGCCCTAGAGGCAATCCATTTGCTGAGGTTGATAGCACTGTTGATGTTATTATTTTATTTGGAACAAAATTATTTGTTATATCATATTTACTGCGTAATATAAATGTTAACATAGTAGAAGTCCTTCGGATTATAATACGGAATTATATAGTTCAAGTAAGTGACTTGAACTTGAGATTATATAATATATTAAGTATTATGATTCTTAAATGTCCCTAGTCAAGTTTTATTGTTTATATAGGACAATAATAAAACATTGAGACTAGTATGTTGTTTGACTGATGACCACATCCCATTGATCATTAATATACGTGATATTAATGTCAAGACATAAATACGTATTAGAGAGTAACGTATTGGACTGACCCAACATGAGAAAACTACATGGAATATAATTAACAGTATCATAAGTTATTCTCATAGTGGTAGTGTTGCAATGGTCCTCAGACCTGAAATCATTATAATTTTATTCGAGGATATTTTTGTTTTGATATCATCTAAAGTTACTCGTAACAGAGTAACGATAACAGTGATTATTGGATACATCTCAAATTGAATGAAAATTATGAATGATCTAGATCGGATTTAACCCTACAATATATATATATATATATATATATATATATATATATATATATATATTTATGGTGATATCCATGGGCCTCTTGATTGAGTGAGACTGTGAAATGCATGGACATGCTCAAATATTAGTTTGTTTTAAATAATCTACTCATCGATCAAGATAAATGGATTAAATCATAAAGAGGATGATACGATCCATGTCTCTAGTTTAATCCTGGATATATTGGTTTAAAGGATTATGTTAAATTGATACACTGATCACAAAAAGGTTGTATCGAATCGTTGATCTTATTATAACTCGGGTAGCAGCGGCGTATTGTTAGACGTCAATCACTCACTGTTTATAATTTAAATACGATTTAAATTATTGCCAATGTTATAACAACCTATCGGGTCATACACTTAGAACGTTATAAAGAAAGAACATATATTGGGTAAATAAAATATCAAATTCGTTAACATTTTATATTGCATTGAAATGGTATATAAGTGGTTCCCTTGAATAATGGAGCACATTTTGGTTTTAAAAGGTTTTGACCATTCCCTTTATAAGATGATGGGAACCGTCATTTTTTTATGATCATTAGATTGAAAATAAAACCCCAAAACCAACCTTTCCCCGAAAACCTAATTATGTCGGCTAACACCTAATTTTTTTTTCTTCCCGATTCGATCGAGATGAAAAGCATTTGTGTGGATAACCAATAGAGGCCGACAATTGACGTGCTCTCCTATTCGATCAATCTCCAATTCACTTCTCAGATCCGCGGATTCAAATCTAGTATGATTTTAATTTCGATTTGCTATCATTTCGCATAAATCAAGTAATAAATGGTTTAGATTTATAAACTAGGGTTTCGATTTGATTAATTTTACCCAATAGTGGTATCAGAGCAAAAATTTTGCGAAATTAGTATTTTGATTTTGATTTTTGGTGCCATATGTTTGATTTCGTGGATAATTGATGATATTAACATCATGGATTCGAGATCTAATCGTTTCTGATGTGAAAAAGTTTCACTATTATTAAAAAAACTGTAGTTGACATAGATTAATATATAAAATCCTTTACACCTGGTTAGAAATATTAAATTAGTTTAATATTCCTAATTGATAAAACATGGAACATGGAAGATTAATCAAAAGCCTGTTTTGATTAGTCAAGATTGTCAAATCCTTTTTGATTAGATAGCTGATAACATTTAGATTTATTAATTTATGTAATTACTGTTCTTACTTGATCGGAAATAATTATGAGTGTACAGATCAATCTGATTACATCTGTGAAATTAATTAAAACATGATATTTTGAAAAACTTGATTTCTTATGTTGATTAAGAAATGCCAAAACTTTTTTGAAACTGATTTGTTCTAGTGTATATCAATTTGTTTCTGTGATCATTTTGAACGTATATAGATATTTAAATGATTTTGTTATAGAAATCTGATTTGTATAATTTTAATTTCATATATATATTATGATATATATAAATTACATAGATAATTGTTTTAAAAGGGGCTAAATGGCATGTTTTCAAAACAATGACGTTCAATACTCGACTTTAATTCCTTAACATTTACGTTACTTAAAATAAGATTTTATATCATTTTATTTGGTTTTGTGTGAAATTAAAAATTGCCAAAATAAAAGATATATATTTTGATATATGGAAATGACATTAGTATTGTTTCCCACCATGAATTATAAAATTCCCTTTAAAAATAAATTTTGTTATATTAAGCCATGGTGTGGTCTTCCTATATTACACTCATCAATGTCCAAAGTCACTGGATGTAGGTAATGCCAATGCATTGTGCATCCTTTTATTTTGGTTATATGCGATAGAGTAAAAGTGATACTTGAATTATATTATTGGGTCTGACTTAACTAAGCTGCATAATAAGATTATGGTTTAGAGAAAACAACATGAATTATTCTATATTTTGAGCAAATGAATAATACTGAACAAAATGTTCATCATGCTATCCAAGAGTTATATGTATGATATAATTGACATAAGATGTCTACCTAAAAGTTGTGTTTTGGGGCGTAGCCAAAGCTTGGTCAATGCATGACTAGATATGGATGTTGGAACACCATTATATATATATATATATACTGATATATATATATATATATATATATAAACAAAGGGCTGTTAATTTGAGTGGCAGGCGTATTTTAGTTTAAATTATACATTTATGTTATTATAAATTTTGATTATCAAATTTTTTGTATATATTAAATAAATATTAAAGAATCAATTATTATTTATTATCTATTGTAGATATTAAATAATAAATAACTCTGATAATTTAAATTAATCCTTAAGAAGGATAAATTGAATTAAATCCAATTTCTTGACTGACATTGAAATTTGAGGATTGTCCACAAACAAATTAAATGTAATTGTTTTAAAATATAGATGATCTAAAAGAAAGCTGAAGTGTGACTTCAACCGAATAAGATATAAATGTTATAACAATCTATTTATACATTTATAGTATTAGATACTGGATATAAATCACATAAATGTATGTAAATTTACATAAATTGCAAAATAAGTAGAAGTCTGATAAAAGGACAAGCGGACTTATGATTGGAAATGAAGCAAATGTTGCTGGATTATCCATAGGAAGTTGATTCTTGTTCTAAATGCTGGCTTAATCAAATAAATAAAATAAATATTATGAAATTCCAAAATGATTGTTATTATGAAATTCCATATAAAATAAAAGTTATTATGATTCTTGTTAAGACAAGTTTGAATTTCATTTATATATAATAAAAGAACAATAGTTATTCATTTTATTTAAATGAAATATCTATGGAATTTCACAAATAGTTAATGAACTTTATAGATCGTTAACTATAATGTACTTGACGTAAATAATGAGTGGATTAAATTTAGTGATTTAAATCCAACATACCTTTAGCATTGCCAGTTAGCCCATATAAACAAGAAAGTATATCAAAACTCCATAATGATGGAATTTTGAGATTATTTGATTTTGAATCATATGAAGAATGCAAATCTTGTTTATTAGGCAAAATAACTGAATCACCTTTCACTTAACAACGTGAATGGGAGATAAGTATTGGGTCTCATACATAATGACATATATGGAGCAATGAATACATAAGCTAGAAGCAGGATTTATTACTTTATTATATTTACTGATGATATCAGTAGATACAAATATGTGTATCTTATGAAACACATATCAGAATCCTTTGAAAAGTTCAAAGAATTCAAAGTGAAGTTAGAAACCAATTTTAATACAAAAATAAATACTTTTTGAATAGATCGAAAGAGAATATTTAAGCCAATTTTTAATGACAATCCAGACGAGTTTGAAATTGTTTCACAACTCACTCCATCTAGAACACCATATTGGAATAGTTTGTCTGAAAGGTGAAATCGCACCTTATAAGATATAGTACGATTAAATGATAAGTCATATAGATCTTCCAATAAAATAAATTGAAAACAATTACATTTAATTCTATTAAAACGAGTTTGAAGACGCCATATAAGATATGGACTAGGAAATGTTCTAGTGTGCCTAAAGCGAAGATTTGGGATGCAAAGACGTTTATTAAACGTCCTTTCTCTGATAAGATCAGACCCAAATTAGATAAATATTTTGTGTAATACCGCAAGAAACAAATGGATATTATTTCTATAAATTCTCTGAGAATAAAATGTTTATTGCTCAAATTGGTATCCTTTATAAAGGAGAGCCAGTCTCTAAGATACCAATGGGAATCAAATAGAATTCGAAATGTCTCGAAAACCCCAAAATGCCAGAATCTTGTATAGACAAGAAATTGAGTAGGAGTGACACAATAATTCTAATTTTATTTGATAACACAGTAATTATCGTAAATAATGTTAGTTTTAAAACAAGAAATAAATACTAATCCTAAGAAAGAAAATGTTTGGATTAAGAAGTTCATAATTGAACTTAATTCATTGTTGATCCAATGATTTACATATCGATAACAATGTGGCTAATGCTCAGGCCTAAAACCTTAAACTCGCTATTGATCCAAACATATATATTTAAGAAATATAATTCTTATGTAAAGCTATTCACAAAGGAAATAAACATTTCTACAAAGTTGCAAAAGTTGTAATGTAGTAGACCTACTGAATTAAACTCTATCGCAACAGAATTTTAATAGTCACACTAGTTTCATTAGTATATGATACGTGAATTATTGACTCTGGTGCAAGTGGGAGATTGTTAGAGTTTATACCCTAGAAGCAATCCATTTGATGAGGTTGATAACACTGTTGATGTTATTATTTTATTTGGAATAAATATTCTGTTATATTATATTTACTATGTAATATAAATGTTAACATAATAGAAGTCCTTGGAATTATAATACAGAATTATATAGTTCAAGTAAGTGACTTGAACTTGAGATTATATAATATATTAAGTATTATGATTCTTAAATGTCCCTAGTCAATTTTTATTGTTTATATAGGACAACAATAAAATATTGAGAGTAGTATGTTGTTTGACTGATGATCACATCTCATTGATCATTAATATATGTGATATTAATGTCAAGACATAAATACGTACTGGAGAATAACGTATTGGGCTGACCCAACATGAGAAAACTACATGGAATATAATTAACAGTATCATAAATTATTCTCATAGTGGAAGTGATGTAATGGTCCTCAGATCTGAAATCATTATAATTTTATTCGAGGATATGTGTGTTTTGATATCATCTAAAGTTACTCGTAACAGAGTAACAATAACGGTGATTATTGGATACATCTCGAATCGAGTGAAAATTATGAATGATCTACATGGGTTTAATCCTACAATATATATATATATGTGTGTGTGTGTGTAGTGATATCTGACACGCCCCGAAATCCCCATTCGGCCTAGATCGAACGAGAAAGCAGATTGCGTGAGAACACGACGCATCGGAACATAGAACAATAGCACTTTTCATTGCTATTACAATATTTTACGTCAGAGTACAAGAATATATCAGAGTACGAATAAATATTACACAGAGAAAAATAATAATATAAGATGTTAATAATTTACATAGCAACGGAAATAAAATGTATAATTACAATGCGTAGCGGAAATACATCAACTAACACAACTAAAAGAAATACATAGATACCAAGCTTTCCGAATATATCTCCAGCTGTAAACCAGGATCCTGTTAAATAGAAATCTGCAAAACCAAAACTACTAGCTGCCTATGGAAAATATGGGCACCCAGAGTTTAGGTAGAAACAATAAACTCCGAGTCAGTCATGGGATTGGTGTTAGAACTTAAAATAGTTATTAAAACTTTACTTTAAAAGTGGAAAAAATCATGGGACCATGCTGTATGACTCAGAACGAGTTTACTCCACATGAATACTAGTTTAAAACATAAAACAACGCAATGCTTTTTTTGAAAAATGAAGCTATCATAAGAGTTAGGTCCCATCACAAAATGCAAACACAGACCATAGGATAGGGTTTTACCTATAATAGCCAAAAATGCTTGATACACTTTAAAAAAAATCATTTTGATATTACTATAGTGTATAAAACAACTTCGAATATAAATGTATCAATCATAGACGACATAGTACCCCATCCTACTATGTCGTCATTTAGGTTTACAACTAAAACCGAAAAGTCGCGTATTGGAAATTGGATTTCCATCATGAGTCAAGGAAAGGAATAGCTCCTCACCGATTCAGATCGCCTATAGCAAGATGATCCAGGATCACACCTATGGGCAACCCTTGGATCTTATAGGGCTTGTCCGCACCTAACGTTTGTTGGATTGGTTATTCCTGAACAATACGTTTCCCGGTCCTATCGGACCTCCAAAATGGCCATTGGCGACCAATCATATCTGAGGCGCCTCGCTATCCATCATCCACATAAATAAATATGCTTGGGCTCCATACCATGGCACTACCACTAGCTAGAAAGAAACGCATGCACTCCTTGTTGTCCCAAATCTCGTTTTAGACTCATACCGGGGTGTGAGACTCGCGAATCAACGTTATACACAAAGCTATGCTATTTAAAGCCGTGCTTTGATCATCATCCATAAGGCCCTGCTTTTCAATAAAAGCCTTAATTATTTGCATTTTAGCATGCCACATTGTCAATCAATACCATTGATTTCGACCAATATATAACCTCTAAGCTCGTACATCTCAGAGAAGGGTGTTTAGCAAGTGAATAAATTCTCCACCACCAAACAAATATACATTTAACAGAGATCAATAAATATAGCACACAATACAGTGTCCGACATACAAGCCATTTACAAGTCCGTCTTGGGTCTGAACGAAACCGGAGACACCTTATTCCTCGTCCCATATGTCCAATACAGGAGAGAGGTCCTCGCATATCTGGTCGATCTCCAAGTACGTCTGGATGATCACCACTTATTACCTCATCTTGGTGTACATCCCAATCAAGACATCAGTAATCATCCAAACAATGTGAAGATCTCCGGTCTTCAACCACCGTCTCCATCGTCGACTTTTAACCGTCGTATCCGTTATTCAGAATGGGTTAAACCCGGTCATTCCAAATAACTCGCGTATCTTATAATCAAGGGCTATAATAACATTGTAATAACCCAGATATTCAAAACCAATTTAAAATTTTATTTTGGCAATTTTAATGAATTTTGAATATTTAAAATGATTTATTTTAAATAATAACACCGAGAAATTTATTTTGAATAGAATTAGAATGTATATAGTTATATAAATCGAAGTTAGAATACAAATATTTATTTTAATTATAAAAGGAATTGAAAATGGCGCGGTAGTTTGAAAATTCGATTTCAAATTTCAAATGAATGTAAAAGATTCAGAATAAACCAGATTTTAGTGAAACCAAAATTATTAGAATCTATTTGAAAATATCTTTCCAACAAATCCGAAAAATTCAAATTTCATAGCGGGAATAAAAAGTTATGTCCAGTTGAAAATTCAAAATAGTCGCTATAGAAATATAGCCCTTAAAAATGGCGATTTTGCAAACGACCTCCGTTTTCGACGAAACCACTTTTGTTGGATCCGGAATGTCAAATTATTGCTAGATTCCAATTTTCATAATTTTTGGAATCAATATGTGAGCGTGGTGAAGCTAAACGTGTTTTGACAGTTTCAGTCAATTTGGATCGACCAGAAAATTGCCATTTTTCAAACGGTCTTCAAATTTGACGAAATTAGTTTTGTTAGGACCGTATCGTCAATACGAAGCTAGAAATAATTTTTCGGGAATTTTTAGAATCCGTATGTGGCCCCGGTAAATTAAAATGTACATTTAAATTGAAAATATAATGATTTATATTTTAATTTAAAGGAAAACTGATCGAAACAGCCGAACTGGCTTACGATACATATCCCATTGTGTTCGAAATAGGGGTATTTAGCTAGGGGCAATAGTCATTGGGTTTGATTTGAAGATAGGATCGATTAACAATTAAATTTTGTATAAAAATAATAATAAAATAATAAAATAATAAATCCTTCCTATTAAAACCTAACCCCCGTTATCGTTTTCCCCCAATCAGAAAACCGATCCCCAAATTTTGAAAGAGGGCGGCCCTCCCTCCACCCAACCTCTGCCTACGTCGCCGTAGGGCCCGACGCGCCTCCCCCTTGACACAGCACCTTCTCCCCCTCCCTCCGCATCTCCTCCTCTACAGCCTCCGCCCTCTTCCGCAAGAAACCCTAGCCCCGTGCCTTTTTAACCGCACCACCTTAGGCCATGGTAAGCCATGCCACCACCCCCTTTAGCGGAGGCGCGCGCCTCCTCCTCCTGGCCAACAGCGAACCTGTAACAACCCGAAAATTTGGGCCAGTTTAAATTTTTTATTTTGGCAATTTTAGCGAATTTTGAACATTTAAAATGATTATTTTAAATAATATTGACGAGAAAACTAATTTGAATAGAATTCGACGTATATGTTATATACGTCATCGTTAGAATATAAATAATTATATATAATTATAAATAGAATTGAATATGGCGCGGTAGTTCGATAATTCGATTTCAAACTTCAATTGAACGTACCGGGTGTAAAATATACCGGATTTTAACGAAACCAAAAATAATAGGATCTATTTGAGAATATCTTTCGAACGAATCCGAAAAATCGAGATTTCATAGCGGGAATCAAAAGATATATCCAGTTGAAAATTCTGAATAGTCGCTATGGAATTCAGGCCCTTAAAAATGGGAATTTTGCAAACGACCTCGGATTTCGACGAAACCACTTTTGTTCGATCCGTGATGTCAAATTATTGCTAGGTTTCAAATTTCGTAATTTTTCGAATCAATATGTGAGCGTGACAAAGGAAAACATGTTTGACCAGTTTTAGTTGATTTTAATCGACTGGAAAATGGCCATTTTTCTAACGGTCTCAGAATTCGATGAAACTAGTTTTGTTAGGACCATATCGTCAATACGAAGCAAGAAAATATTTTTTTGGGATTTATAGAGTTAGTACGTGACCCCAGTAAATTGAAATGCGCGTTCAAATTCAATATATAGAGTTATATGTTGATTTTGACGAAAACTGATCGAAACGATCGAATCAGTCAACGATACATATCACATTATGTTCGGAATGGGGGTAATTAGCTATGGACGACAGGCGGTGGGCCTCGTTTCGAGTCCAAATAAAAATCAACTTTTTGAAATTTAAATAATTAAATAAATAATAATTAAAAATCTCCCCTTCCCTCCTTCTATACTATCTGCCCCCCCTCCCCCGTTATAATTCAGTTCGAGATCAAATTAAATAAAAAAAAGGGAAAGAAGGAGAAGCCGACGCTCCCCCGACGAGCGCGCCACCGCGCAGCAGGCGCGGCAGCCTCCCCCTTCCCCTTCTCTCCTCCGTTCCCTCTTCTTCCTCTTTCTGTCGCGCCCCCCTGACCAAATCGCCAACGCCTCTACCCCAAACCGACCACCACCTGGGAGCCCCTCGCGCCTCTGCTCCTCTTCTTCCCCGCGCTCCTCTCCTCCTCTACCAGAAAAACCATTGGCCCACCGCCCTCGACAACTCCGACCTCGCCTCCCTCGAATCCGAACGCAGCAAAAGCGAATCCCCCTTCTTCTTTCTTCTTGCTGTAAGTATCCCTATTTATTTAACTTAGTTAGTTTATTCAATCTTCCTTTCTGTTTTATATATAACGCAGATAATAGTTATGATTTTTAATGTAAAGAAATGATTTTTATTTAAGTAGGGTAATAAAAATTCGATCTTTGTATTGTAGAGATTATAAAAATTTGATTTTTATATGATGAAAGGATTGATTTTGTCGCTTGAAAGTTTTGATTTTGATTCACAAAAAGGAATGATTTTTCATCACTAAAAGAAAAGATTTTTATAGTTGAAAAGAAAAGATTTTTATAGTTGAAAAGAAAAGATTTTTATAGTTGAAAAGAAAAGATTTTTATAGTCGAAAAGAAAAGACTTTTTCTTTAGAAACGAATTGATTTTTGAAATGTTAAAGAGTGGATTTTTAATAGAGAAAAGGTCGGATCTTTCTAAGTGGAAAAGATTGGATTTTTAATATAGGAGATAGCGAATAAAAATTCGATTTTTCATATGAAGTTGAAGTTATAAAAATACGATTTTTATAGAAATTCAAAGATTTGATTTTTAAAAAGTGAAAAGACGAGATTTTTAACTATATAAAGATTAAATTTTTGAAATAGAAAACATACGATTTTTATCGATGTAAAAATAGAATTTTTATATATTGAATAGCAAAGTAAAAATTCGATTTTTATATATTGAATAGCGGTATAAAAATGTGATTTTTATCTATTAAAATGAAGCGATAAAAATATAATTTTATTTGAACAGCGTGAAAAGACTACATTGGAATTTCGAACAGATCCAGATGGTTTAGCAGTTCAAAAGCAAAGCACGGCGGAGTGGAACCCTCAGTGAGAACTTCTCACTCTAAATTTCTTATTCTAGTTATATATATATATATACTAGGATGCAGACGGTGCTTAGTAGCACCCGACACCCGTCGTCCACAGACCATGGACGGCTTGTATGCTTGTTTGATGTATTGTGAAATTTGTTTGTGATATTGATGTGAAATCGATAATCAAATGTAGATAGTAGAAATAAATTGATTATCGTTAAAAATATAATTTTTAACGTGAATATGAATATAGTGAATGTTAGTAAATAAATATTTATAAACAAATCGACCGATTTGTTTATATACACTGATTTGACTGATATTGATTGGGATGATAAATTTACACATCGCCCAACTGCACAAATAAAAATCTGTGTTTGTTGATTTGAAACCCCACACGGGTGTCGGGATGATATTTGGGTACACTAATCCCAATTATTTAATTGAATGTCGATCGATTGGTCGACAGACTGTGTAAGCATTGATTGTTTATATTTGATGCTTATGTAGTTGCGTGGTGCACCTTGGATGATGGTTGATTGTTTATCATTGCTACTATATACATGTGTTGTATGGAACCCATATAATTAACGTTATATGGTGATTGATTGGGCCTCATTCCAATCGGGAAAATAATGAATATTATAAAAGAAAATTCATGTGTTGAATATAAAAATAGTTGTGTGTTGACAGTACTCATGTGTTGAGATTAGTCGTGTGTTGAAAGAAATATTGATTCATGTGTTGAATAGAATAAATATTCATTTGTTGAATAGAATAACGAATTTATTGAAATATATATATAAAGTTGTGTTGATTAGAGTTGCGCCATTTTGACGTGAACGATAGTTATATCGATTATATTCGTTTTTATGATGAATTTAGAAAAGAAGTGAATTCAAAATATAACGTTTTGAAAATATTATCATTTATCTAGCAATGATAAGAAATATTCAATTTTGATTTGAAATTGAATGTAGCGTTGAAATGGTTTTTAAAACGAATTTAAAACGATTTATAAAATACGTTTTAAAAGGAAATCAACGAAATATATATAATATATATATTATATATATATATAATGGCCCGAATAGAACGCGCCGCGCCGCGACAGTTCATGAATTTCGACCATTGACTTCGAATTGACGTTGCGGGAGATCCGACCGTCGGATTCTCCTAAAACCGGAACCGTTGGGTTCTTATCGAAAAGAGCTTTCCAATGAATATTAGAAATTTGAAATCTAACAGTTGGATTTGGAATTATGTCCAAATCAAATTTAGAAAAGGTCGTTGTAAGTGCAGTTCGATGGCCGTTGATGGAAATCGACTGTACGGGCCTTGATAAAATTATTAAAAATATCTATAATTTGTGTAAAATCCTAAGAAATGATTTGGGAAAAATTGGGCTGAAGATTTCCACATTTGAAAAGATAAAAATAGATTTTTATCGAAATGAACTAGTTTTGAACTAGAATTAAAATCAATTTATTTTTGAAATAAATAAATTGAATTCGAAAGTGATTTTAAAAGTAATCAGTATTCCCAATACGTGAATTGGACTGGAGTTGAATCGAAATTATCTTCGGAATATTTCGATGTTGGATTTCGTGATTATACAGATATTGTTATGGGAATTTGAAAGATATATTTTATATCGTTATTTCCAATACGATATTTGTTGGTTTCAGAATTTGATATTGGATATAAGCCGGTATATTTTCTATTCAGAGCCTTGTATTTAATATCAAATGTGATTTGGATTTATCGTGAATCGTGTTTTAGATGACATTGGTTCTTTAACCCAGTTAAAGGTAGAATGTTGATTTTTGAAAGATTAACACTAAGTGGAGTTTTAATGAATCTTCAATTAGATTAAAAATGTGAATTGATAATTTAAATTATCAAATTTGAAAGGTGATCGAGAATGGAGTACCACCAGTTTGGCTCCAAAGCAATAGTTAAATCTTTAATTAGATTTGAACGTGAAATGGTAATTAATTTTACCGATAATACTGTGGTGTTAGATATGGAGTATTACCTGTTTTCTCCAGGGGATGAATAGGTTGGGATTGGGAAATAAAATAAACAATTACTTCGGTGTGGTTCGCTAATCCCGACTAGTTTGAAATGACATCCGAAGGAGGATTAAAGAATAAATTTAGAGGAATTTATCTTGGATAAAATTAATGAGAACCTTTCCCTAAGAATGTGATTTTGTAAATAAAAGAATATTCTGAATTGGAATGAGGCGTTTGTTGTGTTTGTGTAACATTTGTTTATCATATACGTGGGTTATTCAGAAAGGTCGGGTTTATACCCATTCTGAATAACCGATTCGACGAGATGTCGAAGATGAAGACGGTGGTTGAAGACCGAAAGTCTTCACATCGTTTGGGTGATTACTGATGATCTCGATTGGGCTGTACACCCAAGATGAGGGAAACAGTTGATGATCGTCCAGACGTACTTGAAGATGGATGGGTATGCGTTGAAAGTGCCTCCGGTTTCGTTCAGACCCAGAATGAACTTGTAAATGGATTGTGTGTCTGACATTGGATTTTATTCTGTGTTGATTGATCTCTATTAAATATACATCTGTTTGGCGGCAGAGAATTTATTCTCTTTCTTAACGCCCTTCTCTGAGACGTACGAGCTCAGAGGTTGTATATCGATGGACATCAGTCGCATGGAGTGAATTTCCAGTGTGGCACACGTAAATGGCAATTGATCGAGGCTTCTGTTGAAAAGCAAAGTCTTGTGGTTGATGATCAAAGCACGGCCTGTGTGGCGTAGCTTTGTGTGTAACGTGAATTCGCGAGCCTCACACCTCGGTATGAGTCAAAAACGGGACACGGACCCAAGGAGTGCACGACATTTCTTTCTAGATATGGTGGTGTCAGTGACCTACCAGCCCTGACATTTATATACTTTTCACCTGTGTGGTTGTTGGATACGAGGCGCCTCGGATATAGGTCTGTAAGGACCAGGAAACGTGTGTTCAGGAATTGCCAATCCTCAAAAGTAAGAGAGGACCGGCCTTGGAGGATCCAGGGATTGCTGTGTGCGGTCCCGAGACATTTGCTAGAGTGTCTCGAACGGAGAGGAGCTTGCCCCTTGCCTCGACTCATGACGGGAATCCAATTTCCAATACGTGATATTGCGGTTTTAATTGTAGAACTAGTATGGCGACATGATAGATGGTACCCATGCCGCCTATGATTGATGTTTATGATTTGAATTGTTTTGACACTATACACTTATAATAGTATCAAATGATTTGTTTTAAACGTACCAAGCATGTTTGGCTATTATAAGGGAAAACCCTATCCTCCGGCTTGCGTTGCATTGTGTGATGGGACCTGGGTCTTATAATAGCTTCATTTTTCCAAAAAGCATTGCGTTGTTTTGTTATATACACTAGTGTTCTTGGGAGGAAACCCGTTTCGTGTTATACGGCGTGGTCCCTTGAATTACTATCTTTTGAAGTAAAGTTTTAGATAACTGTTTTAGTTCTCACACCAGTCACATGACTGACCTGGATTTTATTGTTTTAACCTAAACTCTGGGTGCCCTTATTTTCGACACGGGCAGCTAGTAGTTTTGGTTTTGCAGATTTATATTCACAGGGTCCTGGTTTACAGCTGGAATGATATCCGGAAAGCTCTGTATCCGTGTATCACCTTCAGTTGTGCTTTTTATTATTTTCCGCTGCTATGTAAGTTATTGTAATCTCTGATATTTATCGAATGTAATTTATTCATTTATACTTTGTATATTCTTGTATCTGATGGAATTGTTGTAATAACAATGAAATGTTCTTCCGTCTTCGTTCTATTTTGTCTTGTCCTCAATTCTATCCGTGTTTTCCTTCACGGGGAAGTTCGGGTCGTCTCAGTTTGGTATCAGATCTTTGGTTTACAGAGCTCGAGAACAAGACACATTAGAACCATACGAAAGAATTCATCAGATATTGGATTAGTAATATCCAATTAGAATGACTCGTTAGAGATAGGATCAGTAGTATCCTAGAACGAGTGTGAAGAGTATATTTTTCAAATGAAAACAATACTGTTTTAAAAATTTAAATCGCTTTATACGTATTTGAATATTTATTTATTTTGAATATGGACAATCGAGTATATAAAGATTTCGCGTATACGCGTCATGAACGTATATTCGAAGTTTTAATATACTGGATAGATATAGAATCACACTCTAGTTGCCCGGGGATGGTTCTGATAATGCTGCAGCATTACCAGTATTTATTTTCGAGTGACAAAGGTGTGATTTCTATATATTTCCATCAGACTGGTGTGAGAACCAAAATTAGCTAGAATACATTGTTGTGAATTGGCATCAAAACATGATTTTTTGTATATATATCAAAATTATGAATTTGAAACTCTAATTCACCAATTGATTGATGGTTGTGTTGTTTGTTTGATAATTTTGAACCATTTAGCCTAATTGAACCAAATATTGAATTGTATTGAAAATTGGTCGCATTTGCTTGCATATACTTGTACTTACATTGAACAGGTCATAGCAAGGAGGCTAGAGCAGAGAATAAAATTTGTTTGCCCGACAAATAGGTACATGTTTACTATAATTTACTGTTTTGTTTGGGTGATGATTATTTTATGAGCCGATTGGCTAGCCGCTTGGCTTTTTCTTTTTCTTTTTGAGATCAGAAGGCCTGTATGGCAATTTCAGGATTTTCCCGGTGCTCCCGGTGCAGGGGAGGTTATGGCGAAATTTTTCGAAAATTTAGGGTGTTAGCCAAATTTTTGAAAAATTTGAAAAGTTCTTAGAAACTGAAAAGTTGAAGAACTTAAGCCGTAGTCAAAATAATGGAAGTTGAGTTGATTTGTTAAACAACTTTCGGCTTCGTTCATTTTCGGCTTCCATTGTTATGTTCCTTTTCGGCCTTTTTAGAGAAGATTAGAATATCATCAATAAAAACTAGAACAAATCTATTCAATTAAATCACACATTGAACTGATTAGAAAATAGTTAGAAATATATATTTGTGCATTATATATGTTTGAACAGGAAATTGGATAGCTGTTGAGTAAAGATTTTATTTGCGTGCCCGACAAATAGGTAAACCTTAATGAGTTGGATGCACACTTTTATTATTATATCAACTCCTATGAGGGCCATTGGATGCGGAGTGCTGGTTATTCTGTGTGAAATAATAAACATCGCCATAGGATAGCAACAGTTAATTTTGAACTACATTACATGGCATACTTCTGGAAGATAGGCATACTTCATCATATACCACATAAGCATTTAGAGCTTGTGTGACGAGGTGGAAGATTTACCATACGAGCGAGAGGCTTGTATGGCGATGACTATATTTTACAGGTTGAACTGATGACTGATATGGACTATGTAAATTGTAACGGTAAAATTGCCAGATTAATCAAAACCCCACACAGGTCCAGAGTTGACAATAATCACGTCTCTCTAATTAATAGATACGGCACATGGACTATTTATTTCCCACACGGGATGAGGTGACGAGGATTTATCCTCTGGAGCATTTAAAATACACACTCCCTCAGGCTTTGACAGGGTGACGAGAATTTATTCTCTGGAGTTATTATCAATACACGCTCCCCTGTAAACACCAGAATATATCACTATAAATATGTGTATGCTTATTAGGATTTATTGGGTACCTAATACGGCCCAATAAAATTCCAAACCTCTCCCCGTACAAAGGAGGTTATGGCGAAATTTTTCGAAAATTCCGGGTGTTAGCCAAATTTTTGGAGAATTTGAAAATTCTCAGAAATTGAAAAGTTGGAGAATGGAAGCCAGATCGAACGTAGAGTTGATTAATCAAACCACTTTCGACTTTGTTCCTTTTCGGGGACGAAAAGTTTTAAGTGGGGGAGATTGTAACAACCCGAAAATCTGGACCAGTTTAAAAATTTTATTTTGGCAATTTTAGCGAATTTTGAACATTTAAAATGATTATTTTAAATAATATCGACGAGAAATCTAATTTGAATAAAATTCGACGTATATATTATATACGTCGTCGTTAGAATATAAATAATTATATATAATTATAAATAGAATTGAAAATGGCGCGGTAGTTCGATAATTCGATTTCAAACTTCAATTGAACGTACCGGGTGCAAAATAAACCGGATTTTAACGAAACCAAAAATAATAGGATCTATTTGAGAATATCTTTCCAACGAATCCGAAAAATCGAGATTTCATAGCGGGAATCAAAAGATATGTCCAGTTGAAAATTCTGAATAGTCGCTATGGAATTCAGGCCCTTAAAAATGGGAATTTTGCAAACGACCTCGGATTTCGACGAAACCACTTTTGTTGGATCCGTGATGTCAAATTATCGCTAGATTTCAAATTTCGTAATTTTTCGAATCAATATGTGAGCGTGACAAAGGAAAACGTGTTTGACCAGTTTTAGTTGATTTTAATCGACTGGAAAATGGCCATTTTTCTAACGGCCTCAGAATTCGATGAAACTAGTTTTATTAGGACCGTATCATCAATACGAAGCTAGAAAATATTTTTCTGGGATTTATAGAGTTAGTATGTGACCCCAGTAAATTGAAATGCGCGTTCAAATTCAATATATAGAGTTATATGTTGATTTTGACGAAAACTGATCGAAACGATCGAATCAGCCGACGATACATATCACATTGTGTTCGGAATGGGGGTAATTAGCTATGGACGACAGGCGGTGGGCCTCGTTTCGAGTCCAAATAAAAAGTCAACTTTTTGAAATTTAAATAAATAAATAAATAATAATTAAAAATCTCCCCTTCCCTCCTTCTATACTATCTGCCCCCCCCCTCCCCCGTTATAATTCAGTTCGAGATCAAATTAAATAAAAAAAAGGAAAGAAGGAGAAGCCGACGCCCCCCCGACGAGCGCGCCACCGCGCAGCAGGCGCGGCAGCCTCCCCCTTCCCCTTCTCTCCTCCGTTCCCTCTTCTTCCTCTTTCTGTCGCGCCCCCCTGACCAAATCGCCAACGCCTCTACCCCAAACCGACCACCACCTGGAAGCCCCCCCGCGCCTCTGCTCCTCTTCTTCCCCGCGCTCCTCTCCTCCTCTGCCAGAAAAACCATTGGCCCACCGCCCTCGACAACTCTGACCTCGCCTCCCTCAAATCTGAACGCAGCAAAAGTGAATCCCCCTTATTCTTTCTTCTTGCTGTAAGTATCCCTATTTATTTAATTTAGTTAGTTTATTCAATCTTCCTTTCTATTTTATATATAACACAGATAATAGTTATGATTTTTAATGTAAAGAAATGATTTTTATTTAAGTAGGGTAATAAAAATTCGATCTTTGTATTGTAGCGATTATAAAAATTTGATTTTTATATGATGAATGGATTGATTTTGTCGCTTGAAAGTTTTGATTTTGATTCACAAAAAGGAATGATTTTTGATCACTAAAAGAAAAAATAATTATAGTTGAAAAGAAAAGATTTTTATAGTTGAAAAGAAAAGATTTTTATAGTCGAAAAGAAAAGATTTTTCCTTTAAAAACGAATTGATTTTTGAAATGTTAAAGAGTGGATTTTTAATAGAGAAAAGGTCGAATCTTTCTAAGTGGAAAAGATCGGATTTTTAATATAGGAGATAGCGAATAAAAATACGATTTTTCATATGAAGTTGAAGTTATAAAAATACGATTTTTATAGAAATTCAAAGATTTGATTTTTAAAAAGTGAAAAGACGAGATTTTTAACTATATAAAGATTAAATTTTTGAAATAGAAAACATACGATTTTTATTGATGTAAAAATAGAATTTTTATATATTGAATAGCAAAGTGAAAATTCGATTTTTATATATTGAATAGCGGTATAAAAATGTGATTTTTACCTATTAAAATGAAGCGATAAAAATATAATTTTATTTGAACAGCGTGAAAAGACTTCATTGGAATTTCGAACAGATCCAGATGGTTCAGTAGTTCAAAAGCAAAGCACGGCGGAGTGGAACCCTCAGTGAGAACTTCTCACTCTAAATTTCTTATTCTAGTTATATAGATATATATATACTAGGATGCAGACGGTGCTTAGTAGCACCCGACACCCGTCGTCCACAGACCATGGACGGCTTGTATGCTTGTTTGATGTGTTGTGAAATTTGTTTGTGATATTGATGTGAAATCGATAATCAAATAGATAGTTGAAATAAATTAATTATCGTTAAAAATATAATTTTTAACGTGAATATGAATATAGTGAATGTTAGTAAATAAATCTTTATAAACAAATCGGCCGATTTGTTTATATACACTGATTTGACTGATATTGATTGGGATGATAAATTTTACACATCGCCCAACTGCACAAATAAAAATCTGTGTTTGTTGATTTGAAACCCCACACGGGTGTTGGGATGATATTTGGGTACACTAATCCCAATTATTTAATTGAATGTCGATCGATTGGTCGACAGACTGTGTAAGCATTGATTGTTTATATTTGATGCTTATGTAGTTGTGTGGTGCACCTTGGATAATGGTTGATTGTTTATCATTGCTATTATATACATGTATTGTATGGAACCCATATAATTAACGTTATATGGTGATTGATTGGGCCTCATTCCAATCGGGAAAATAATGAATATTATAAAAGAAAATTCATGTGTTGAATATAAAAATAGTTGTGTGTTGACAGTACTCATGTGTTGAGATTAGTCGTGTGTTGAAAGAAATATTGATTCATGTGTTGAATAGAATAAATATTCATTTGTTGAATAGAATAACGAATTTATTGAAATATATATATAAAGTTGTGTTGATTAGAGTTGCGCCATTTTGACGTGAACGATAGTTATATCGATTATATTCATTTTTATGATGAATATAGAAAAGAAGTGAATTCAAAATATAACGTTTTGAAAATATTATCATTTATCTAGTAATGATAAGAAATATTCAATTTTGATTTGAAATTGAATGTAGCGTTGAAATGGTTTTGAAAACGAATTTAAAACGATTTATAAAATACGTTTTAAAAGGAAATCGACGAAATATATATAATATATATATTATATATATATATATATAATGGCCCGAATAGAACGCGCCGCGGTAGTTCGTGAATTTCGACCATTGACATTGCGGGAGATCCGACCGTCGGATTCTCCTAAAACCGGAACCGTTGGGTTCGTATCGAAAAGAGCTTTCCAATGAATATTAGAAATTTGAAATCTAATGGTTGGATTTGGAATTATGTCTAAATCAAAATTTAGAAAAGGTCGCTGTAAGTGCAGTTCGATGGCCGTTGATGGAAATCGACTGTACGAGCCTTGATAAAATTATTAAAAATATCTATAATTTGTGTAGAATCCTAAGAAATGATTTGGGAAAAATTGGGCTGAAGAATTCCACATTTGAAAAGATAAAAATAGATTTTTATCGAAATGAACTAGTTTTGAACTAGAATTAAAATCAATTTATTTTTGAAATAAATAAATTGAATTTGAAAGTGATTTTAAAAGTAATCAGTATTCCCAATACATGAATTGGACTGGAGTTGAATCGAAATTATCTTCGGAATATTTTGATGTTGGATTTCGTGATTATACAGATATTGTTATGGGAATTTGAAAGATATATTTTATATCGTTATTTCCAATATGATATTTGTTGGTTTCAGAATTTGATATTGGATATAAGCCGGTATATTTTCTATTCATAGCCTTGTATTTAATATCAAATGTGATTTGGGTTTATCGTGAATCGTCTTTTAGATGACATTGGTTCTTTAACCCAGTTAAAGGCAGGATGTTGATTTTTGAAAGATTAAAACTAAGTGGAGTTTTAATGAATCTTTAATTAGATTAAAAATGTGAATTGATAATTTAAATTACCAAATTTGGAAGGTGATCGAGAATGGAGTACCATCAGTTTGGCTCCAAAGCGATAGTTAAATCTTTAATTAGATTTGAACGTGAAATGGTAATTAATTTTACCGATAATACTGTGGTGTTAGATATGGAGTATTACCAGTTTTCTCCAGGGGATGAATAGGTTGGGATTGGGAAATAAAATAAACAATTACTTCGGTGTGGTTCGCTAATCCAGACTAGTTTGAAATGACAACCGAAGGAGGATTAAAGAATAAATTTAGAAGAATTTATCTTGGATAAAATTAATGAGAACCTTTTCCTAAGAATGTGATTTTGTGAATAAAAGAATATTCTGAGTTGGAATGAGGCGTTTGTTGTGTTTGTGTAACATTTGTTTATCATATACGTGGGTTATTCAGAAAGGCCGGGTTTATACCCATTCTGAATAACCGATTCAACGAGATGTCAAAGATGAAGACGGTGGTTGAAGACCGGAAGTCTTCACATCGTTTGGGTGATTACTGATGATCTCGATTGGGCTGTACACCCAAGATGAGGGAAATAATTGGTGATCGTCCAGACGTACTTGGAGATGGATGGATATGCGAGGAAAGTGCCTCCGGTTTCGTTCAGACCCAGAACGAACTTGTAAATGGATTGTGTGTCTGACATTGGATTTTATTCTGTGTTGATTGATCTCTATTAAATATACATCTGTTTCGCGGCAGAGAATTTATTCTCCTTCTTAACGCCCTTCTCTGAGACGTACGAGCTCAGAGGTTGTATATTGATGGACATCAGTCGCATGGAGTGAATTGCCAGTGTGGCACGTGTAAGTGGCAATTGATCAAGGCTTCTGTTGAAAAGCAAAGTCTTGTGGTTGATGATCAAAGCACGGCCTGTGTGGCGTAGCTTTGTGTATAACGTGAATTCGTGAGCCTCACACCTCGGTATGAGTCAAAAATGGGATACGGACCCAAGGAGTGCACGACGTTTCTTTCTAGCTATGGTGGTATCAGTGACCTACCTACCCTGAAATTTATATACTTTTCATCTGTGTGGTTGTTGGATATGAGGCGCCTCTGATATAGGTCTGTAAGGACCGGGAAACGTGTGTTCAGGAATTGCCAATCCTCAAAAGTAAGAGAGGACCGGCCTTGGAGGATCCAGGGATTGCTGTGTGCGGTCCCGAGACATTTGCTAGAGTGTCTCGAACGGAGAGGAGCTTGCCCCTTGCCTCGACTCATGACAAGGATCCAATTTCCAATACGTGATATTGCGGTTTTAATTGTAGAACTAGTATGGCGACATGATAGATGGTACCCATGACGCCTATGATTGATATTTATGATTTGAATTGTTTTGACACTATACACTTATAATAGTATCAAATGATTTGTTTTAAACGTACCAAGCATGTTTGGCTATTATAAGGGAAAACCCTATCCTCCAGCTTGCGTTGCATTGTGTGATGGGACCTGGGTCTTATAATAGCTTCATTTTTCCAAAAAGCATTGCGCTGTTTTGTTATATACACTAGTGTTCTTGGGAGGAAACCCGTTTCGTGTTATACGGCGTGGTCCCTTGAATTACTATCTTTTGAAGTAAAGTTTTAGATAACTGTTTTAGTTTTCACACCAGTCACATGACTGACCTGGAGTTTATTGTTTTAACCTAACTCTGGGTGCCCTTATTTTCGACACGGGCAGCTAGTAGTTTTGGTTTTGCAGATTTATATTCACAGGGTCCTGGTTTACAGCTGGAATGATATCCGGAAAGCTCTGTATCCGTGTATCACCTTCAGTTGTGCTTTGTATTATTTTCCGCTGCTATGTAAGTTATTGTAATCTCTGATATTTATCGAATGTAATTTATTCATTTATACTCTGTATATTCTTGTATCTGATGGAATTGTTGTAATAACAATGAAATGTTCTTCCGTCTTCGTTCTATTTTGTCTTGTCCTCAATTCTATCTGTGCTTTCCCTCACGGGGAAGTTCGGGTCGTCTCAGAACCCCCCCTCTTCCACTTTGCGCAGTAAGTTCTTTTTATTTTTATTACCCCTTTGATTTTGTTTTTTTGATTTGTTTATAAAAATATGGTTTTTAATTGTGTAAAAGATATGACTTATATATATATATAAGGAAAGTTATATTTTTTAAATAAGAAAAGGTTAGATCTTTACAGAAGAAAAGATTAGATCTTTATACCAGAAAAGATTTGATCTTTAGGAAGGTAAAAATAGGATTTTTATCAAATGTTGGAAATATTTTTATGAATATGAAAATAGGAAGTAGCAATATAAAAATATGATTTTATATACATGAAGATGTTATTTTCATATGAACGATATTGATTTAAAAATATGATTTGCATATGAATAGCATAGTAAAAATATGAACTTTATTTTATATGTAGTGAAATAAAAATATGAACTTTATTTTTATCATAAAGTAGCGTATATAAAGATTTGATTTTTATATGAGTAGCGGGTTAAAAAGAGAATTTTTATATATTAGAGAATATAAAAATATGATTTTTATATATGTAGGGAAATAAAAATCTGATTTTTATTATATATCTAGCGTTGAAATAAAAATGTGATTTTAATAGCATTGAAATAAAAGTGTGATTTGTAATATGAACAGTGTAGAGAAGACTGTGTTGGCATTGCAGACAAATCCAAACGGTTCAGAAATTCGGAATAGAATGGAGGAGTGGATCCCAAAGGTGAGAACTTCTCACTTTAATTTTAATTTGCTAGTTAAAATATATACTAGGATGCAGACGGTGCTTAGCAGCACCCGACACCCGTCGTCCACAGACCATGGACGACTTGTTTGATTTGATTGTGTTGTGAAAATTGATTGTGATGTGGAATGAAATAAATAAAATATTCATGTGTTGAAATAAAATATTTTATAGTTAAAATATAATTTTTAACATGTATATGAATAAAATAAATATTCATTTACAAATCGAACGATTTGTTTATGTACACCCATTTTACTGATATGGATTGGGATGATAAATCTTACACATCACCCAACTGCACAAATAAATTTCTGTATTTGTTGGTTGAAATCCCACACGGGTATTGGGATGATATTTGACATACACTAATCCCAATTGTTTAGCTGTATATCAATCGATTGGTTAACAGACTGTTGTAGGCGTTAGTTATTTATATTTAACGCTTATACAGTTGTAAAATGCACTTTGGATGATGGTTGATTGTTTATCATGGCCGTTGTATACATGTATTGTATGAAATCCATATAATCAACATTATATGGTAATTGGCTGTGTCTGATTCCAGTTCAGAAAGAATGAATATTTTAAAATAATGAATATTTAAAATAATATTCAGTAAAAGATCAAAATCTGATTTTGATGTCCGATTTGGGATGGACACGAATATATTTAAATATATAAAGCCGTGTTGATTAGATTAACGCCATTTTGACGTGAACGATATTTATATCGATTTTATTCATTTTTATAATGAATATAAAAAAGAAAGTGATTTCAAAATCTAATGTTTTGAAAATATCATCATTTATATATCGATGATACGGAATATTCAATTTTTATTTGAAATTGAATATGAAGTTGAAATCGTTTTGAAAACGAATTTAAAACGATTTATAAAATATGTTTTAAATGGAAATCGACAAAATATACATAATATATTATATATATAATGGCCTGAATGGAATGCGCCGCACCGCGGCAGTTCGCAAATTTCGACCATTGACTTCGAACGGATATTACGGGAGATCCGACCGTTGGATTCTCCTAAAACTGGAACCGTTGGGTTCATATCGAAAAGAGATTTCTAACGAATATGAGATCTAATGGTTGGATTTGGAATTATGTCCAAATCAAATTTGGAAAAGGTCACTGTAAGTGCAGTTTGATGACCGTTTATGGAAATCGACTATACGGGCCTCGATAAAATTATTAAAAATATCAATAATTTGGGTAAAATCATAATAAATGATTTGGAAAGAATTGGGATGAAAAATTCCATATTTGAAAAGATAAAAATATATTTTTATCGAAATGAACTAGTTATTTACTAGAATTATAATCCAATATTTTTAAATAAATAAATTGGATTTGAAATGGTTCTAAAAATAACCAGAATTTCCATTATATGAATTGGAATGGATTTGAATCAAAATTATATTTGGAATAATTCGATATTGGATTATGTGATTATACGAACATTGTGGAGGAATTTGGAAGATATATATATTGTTATTCCAATAGGATATTTGTTGATTTCAGAATTTGATATTGAGTATAAGCCGATATATTTTCTATTCAGAGCCTTATATTTAATATCAAATGGATTTTTGGGTTTATCGTGAACGGTGTTTTAAATAACACTTGTTCTTTAACCCGATTAACAATGGAATGTGATTTTGGGTTTGTCGTGAATGGTGTCTTAAATAACATTATTCTTGAACCCCGTTTGAATAGAATAAATCTTTTAATTAAGATTTGAAGAAGAATTACCAATTAATTAACATTTAACTGGAACTGAAAATGGAATGTGAATTGGGTTTTTTGTGAACTGTGTTTTTAACGACATTTGTTCTTTAACCCGATTCACAATGAAATGAGATTTGGAATTTATAAATCTTTTTATTAAGATTTAACGGGAATTTTCCAAAGTAACATTTTCCAATTTAATATATTAAATTGGAATTGAATGGAATTCGATTTGATAACAATCGAAGTGAACTTCTGTGGAGGAAGACTGTTAATACATATGGAATTTAAAAGGCTTTGCTGTTATTCCATTTATATTATTAGGCGGATACGGAAATTAATATCGATTATATATTGATTTGTTTCTCCGTGAAGATTCCACAATTAATGGAATGTGATTTGGTTTTATCGTGAACTATGTTTTAAATGACATTAGTTCTTTAACCAAGTTAAAGGCAGGATTACATGTCTGTCATTGTATTTCAAACTGTATGGTTGTTCTCTGCTAAATATATATCTAATTGGTGGCGGAGAATTTATTCTCTTGCTTAACACCCTTCTCTGAGACGTACGAGCTTAGAGGTTATATATCGACAGAAATCAATAGTACGGTATAGATTGTCGATGCGACATGTTTGTGTTTCCAAAGTTAAATAATCATTAATATTGATTTTGGGAAGATTAAAACTAAGTGAAGTTTTAATGAATCTTCAATTGGATTGAAATGTGAATTGATAATTTAAATTATCATATTTGGGGAAAAATCGAGAGTGGAGTATCACCAGTTTTGCTCCTAGCGATAATTAAATCTTTAATTAGATTTGAATGGGAAATGGTAATTAAATTTACCGATAACGCTGTGGTGTTAGTTATGGGGTAATACTAGTTTTGCTCCATGGGATGAATAGGTTGGGATTGGGAAATAAAATAAATGATTACTTTTGTGTGGTTCGCTAATCCCGACTAGTTTGGAAAACCTTAACATGGTTTGAAATGATATCCGAAGGAAGATTAAAGAATAAATTTAAAGAATTTATCTTTGATAAAATAGATGGGAACCTTTCCCAAAGAATGTGAATATTTGAATGAAAGAATATTCAGAATTGGAATGAGGCGTATGTTGTGTTTTTATAGCACTTGATTATAATAGATACACGAGTTATTTGGAAAGGCTGGGTTTATACCCATTCTGAATAACTGTTTCGACGATAAGTCGACGATGAAGACGGTGGTTGAAGACCAGAGGTCTTCACATCGTTTGGATGATTACTGATGTCTTGATTGGGTTGTACACCCAAGACGAGGTAATAAGTGGTGATCGTCCAGACGTACTTGGAGATCGACGGATTTTCGAGGGCCTCTCTCCTGTATTGGACATATGGGACAAGGAATAAGGTCCCTCTGGTTTCGTTCAGACCCAGAATGAACTTGTATATGGATGTGTGTCTGACATTGGATTTTATTCTGTGTTGATTGATTTCTATTAAATATATATCTGCTTGGCGACGGAGAATTTATTCTCTTGCTTAACGCCCTTCTCTGAGACGTATGAGCTTAGAGGTTATATATCGATAGATATCAGCCGCATGGCATGAATTGCCTCTGTGGCATGCTGAGATGCAGTGATCAAGGCTTTTGTTTAAAAGTAGAGTCTTGTGGTTGATGATCAAAGAACGGCTTTAATACAACATAGCTTTGTGTATAGCGTTAATTCGCGGGCCTCATACCTCGGTATGAGTCAAAAACGGGATAAGGGAACCCAAGGAGAACATGACGTTTCTTTCTAGCTATGAGTGGTGTCGGGGTTTTGCATGCCCTGACATTGTTATATTTTTACCTATGTGGTTGTTGGATTGCGTGGCGCCTCGGATATATCGGCTACTGCGGGAGATGATGGATATAGGTCCTATAGGACCGGGAAACGTGTGTTCAGGAATTGCCAATCCACTAACGTAAGTGTGGACTGGCTTGGTGGATCCAAGGGTCTTCTGCGGGAGATCCTGAGGCATTTTCTAGAGTGTCTCGAAGCCGGCGAGGAGTACATCCCTTGCCTCGACTCATGACGGAAACCCAATTTCCAATACGTGACATTTCGATTTTGATTATAGAGCCTAGTATTGACGACATGATATATGGTACCCATGCCGTCTATGATTGATACATTTATATTTGAAGTTGTTTTCATACACTTTGCACTATAATAGTATCAAAATGATTTGTTTTAAACGTACCAAGCATGTTTGGCTATTATAAGATAAAACTCTATCCTCCGGCTTGCGTTGCATTGTATGATGGGACCTGAGTCTTATAGTAGCTTCATTTTTCAAAAAGCATTGCGCTGTTTATAACTGTTTATACACTGGTATTCTTGGGAGGAAACCCGTTCCATGCTATACGGCGTAGTCCCTGGATTTACTTTATTTTTAAAGTAAAGATTTAATAACTGTTTTAGTTCTCACACCAGTCACATGACTGACCTGGAGTTTATTGTTTTAACCTAAACTCTAGGTGCCCCTATTTTCCACACGGGCAGCTAGTAGTTTTGGTTTTGCAGATTTATATTCACAGGATCCTGATTTACAACTGGAATGATATTTGGCAAGCTCTGTATCCGTTTATCTCTTTCAGTTGTGTTTTGTATTAATTTTGCGCTGCTAAGTATTTAAATGTAATCGAAATCTCTGGTATTTATCAAATGTATGTTATTTGTTCATACTCTGTATATTCTTGTACTCTGATGTAAGTTGTTGTAATATTCAATTAAATGTTCTTCTGTTTGTGTTCTGATTTTTCTTGTTCTCAACTCAATCCATGCTTTCCTTCACGGGGAAGTTCGGGTCGTTTCAGTTGGTATCAGAGCTTTGGTTTACAGAGCTCGAGAACAAGACACGTTAGAACCATACGAAAGAATTCATTAGAGATTGGATTAGTAATATCCAATGAGAATGACTCGTTAGAGATAGGATCAGTAGTATCCTAGAACGAGTGTGAAGAGTGTTATTTTTAAAATAAAAATGAAAACAAACTTTGTTTTGATAATTTAAAACCTTATTATATGTATTTGAATATTTTATTTGTATTGAATTTGGACAATCCAATATATATAAAGATTTTGCATATACGCCTTGCAAACGTGTATTCGAAGTTTTAATATACTGGATAGATATAGAATCACACTCTAGTCACCCAGACATGATTCTGATGATGGTGCGCCATCATCAGTATTTATGCTCAAGTTTCAAAAGTGAGATATCT
This sequence comes from Allium sativum, assembly GCA_030737875.1. Taxonomy (NCBI): domain Eukaryota; kingdom Viridiplantae; phylum Streptophyta; class Magnoliopsida; order Asparagales; family Amaryllidaceae; genus Allium; species Allium sativum. The sequence continues at coordinate 266,319,503 of CM060916.1, forward strand.
ATATATTTCCAATTGACTGGTGTGAAAACCAAAACTAGATAGGGTCTATTGTTGTGAATTTGCATCAAAACATGATTTTCTGTATATGTATCAAAATTATGAATTTGAAATGATAATCAACTAATTGATTGCTAGTTGTGTTGTATGATTATTGGTTTGATTAATTAAAATTTTGAACCATTAGCCAAATCGAATCAGAATATTGAACTGACTAGAAAATTGTTTGAAATTGCATATGTATACATGCATATACATCGAACAGGTAAATGGATTTGCTGTTGAGTAAAGAATTTATTTGCATGCCCGACAAATAGGCAAACCTTAATGAGTTGGATGCGCAATTTTATTTATATATCAACTCCTGTGAATGCCATTGGATGCGGAGTGCTGGTTGTTCTGTGTGAGATTATAAATGTCGCCATAGGATAGTAACAATTAATTTTGAACTACACTACATGGAATACTGCGTGAAGATAACATACTCTATCATATACCACATAAGCATTTGGAGCTTATGCGATGAGGTTGAAGATTTACCATACAAGCGAGAGGTTTGTATGGCGATGACTATATTTCAGGTTGAACGAAGACTGATATGGACTATACAAACTATAACAGTAAAATTGCCAGATTAATAAAAACTCCACACGGGTTTGGAGTTGACAATAATCACGTCTCTCTAGTCATTAAGGCACAAGAACTATTTATAGGGTGACGTGAATTTATTCTCTGGAGTTATGATCTATACACACTCCCCTGCAGACACCAGAATATATCACTATAAATATGTGTATTCTTTTTAGGATTTATTGGGTGCCTAATACGGCCCAATAAATTTCCAAACCCCTCCCCGTACAAAGGAGTTTATGGCGAAATTTTTCGAAAATTTAGGGTGTTAGCCAAATTTTTGAGAAATTTGAAACTTCTTAGAAACTGAAAAGTTGAAGAATAAAAGCCAAACTGAAAGTTGAGTTGATTAGTTAAACAACTTTCATCTCCGTTCCTTTTCGAGGATGAAAAGATTTTAAGTGGGGGAGATTGTAACAACCCGGAAAATCAGAACCAATTTAAATTTTCTATTTTGGCAATTTTAATGAATTTTGAATATTCAAAATGATTTATTTTAAATAACAACGACGAGAAATTTATTTTGAATAGAATTAAAACGTATATAGTTATATAAATCGAAGTTAGAATATAAATAATTATTTTAATTATAAAAGGAATTGAAAATGGCGCGGTAGTTTAAAATTTTGATTTCAAATTTCAAATGAATGTACAGGATTCAAAATAAACCGGATTTTAGCGAAACCAAAAATATTCGAATCTATTTGAAAATATATTTCCAACGAATCCGAAAAATTCAAATTTTATAGCGGGAATAAAAAGTTATGTCCAGTTGAAAATTCAGAATAGTCGCTATGGAAATATAGCCCTTGAAAATGGTGATCTTGCAAACGACCTCCGTTTTCGACGAAACCACTTTTGTTGGATCCGGAATGTCAAATTATTTCTAGATTCCAATTTTTATAATTTTTGGAATCAATATGTGAGCGTGGTGAAGTTAAACGTGTTTTGACAGTTTCAGTCAATTTGGATCGACCAGAAAATGGCCATTTTTCAAACGGTCTTCAAATTTGACGAAATTAGTTTTTTTAGGATCGTATCGTCAATACGAAGTTAGAAATATTTTTTCGGGAATTTTTAGAATTCGTATGTGGCCCCGGTAAATTAAAATGTACGTTTAAATTGAAAATATAACGATTTATATTTTAGTTTAAAGGAAAACTAATCAAAACATCCAAAGTGGCTTATGATACATATCCCATTGTGTTCGAAATGGGGGTATTTAGCTAGGGGCGACAGTCGTTGGGTTTGATTTGAAGATAGGATCAATTAACAATTAAATTTTGTATAAAAATAAAATAATAAAATAATAAATCCTTCCTATTAAAACCTAACCCCCGTTATCGTTTTCCCCCAATCAGAAAATCGATCCCCAAATTTTGAAAGAGAGCGGCCCTCCCTCCACCTGCGCCGCCGGAGGGCTCGACGCGCCTCCCCCTGACACAACACCTTCTCCCCCTCCCTCTGCATCTCCTTTTCCTCCTCTACAGCCTCCACCCTCTTCCACAAGAAACCCTAGCCCCGTGCCTCGTTAACCGCGCTGCCTCAGGCCATGGCAGGCCACGCCACCACCCCCCCTAGCGGAGGCGCGCGCCTCCCCCTCCCGGCCAACAGTGAACCCCCCTTTCCACTTTGCGCTGCAAGTTATTTTTATTTTTATTGCTCCTTTGATTTTGTTTTTTTGTTTTGTTTATAAAAATATGGTTTTTAATTGTGTAAAAGATCTGATTTTTTTATATATATAAAAGGAAAGTTATAATTTTTAAATAAGAAAAGGTTAGATCTTTATAAAAGAAAAGGTTAGATCTTTATAGCAAAAAAGATTTGATCTTTAAGAAGGTAAAAATAGGATTTTTATCATATGTTGGAAATATTTTTATGAAGATGAAAATAGGAAGTAGCAATATAAAAATACGATTTTATATACATGAAGATGTTATTTTCATATGAACGATATTGATTTAAAAATATGAATTGCATATGAATAGCATAATAAAAATATGAACTTTATTTTATATGAAGTGAAATAAAAATATGAACTTTATTTTTATCATGAAGTAGCGTATATAAAGATTCAATTTTTATATGAGTAGCGGATAAAAAATAGAATTTTTATATAATAGAGAATATAAAAATATGATTTTTATATATGTAGCGAAATAAAAATCTGATTTTCGTTATATATCTAGCATTGAAATAAAAATGTGATTTTTATAGCATTGAAATAAAAATGTGATTTTTAATATGAACAGCGTAGAGAATACTGCGTTGGCATTGCAGACAAATCCAAACGGTTCAGAAATTTGGAATAGAATGGAGGAGTGGATCCCAAAGGTGAGAACTTCTCACTTTAATTTTAATTTTCTAGTTAAAATATATACTAGGATGCAGACAGTGCTTAGCAGCACCCGACACCCATCGTCCACAGACCATGGACGACTTGTTTGATTTGATTGTGTTGTGAAAATTGATTGTGATGTGGAATGAAATAAATAAAATATTCATGTGTTGAAATAAAATATTTTATAGTTAAAAATATAATTTTTAACGTGTACATGAATAAAATAAATATTCATTTACAAATCGAACGATTTGTTTATGTACACCAATTTTACTGATATGGATTGGGACGATAAAACTTACACATCGCCCAACTGCACAAATAAAATTCTGTATTTGTTGGTTGAAACCCCACACGGGTATTGGGATGATATTTGACATACACTAATCCCAATTGTTTGGCTGTATGTCAATCAATTGGTTCACAGACTGTTGTAGGCATTAATTATTTGTATTTAACGCTTATACAGTTGCGAAATGCACTTTGGATGATGGTTGATTATTTATCATGGCTGTTGTATACATATATTGTAAGAAATCCATATAATTAACATTATATGGTAATTGGCTGTGTCTGATTCCTTGTAATAACCCGGAAATTCTGAGTCAATTTAAAATTTTTATTTTGGCAATTTTAATGAACTTTGAATATTTAAAATGAATTATTTTAAATAATAACGACGAGAAATTTATTTTGAATAGAGTAGAACGTTTATATTTATTTGAATCGTCGTTAGAATATAAATATTTTATTTTAAATATAAAAGGAATTGAAAATGGCGCGATAGTTCGATAATTCGATTTCAAAGTTCAAATGAATGTATAGGATTCAAAATAAACCAGATTTTAGCGAAACCAAAAATATTAGAATCTAATTGAGAATATCTTTCCAAGGAATTCGAAAAATTGGAATTTCATAGCGGGAATCAAAAGTTATGTCCAGTTGAAAATTCAGAATAGTCGCTATGGAATTCTAGCCCTTAAAAATTGAAATTTTGCAAACGACCTCGATTTTTGACGAAACCACTTTTGTTGGATCCGTGATGTCAAGTTATTGCTAGGTTTCAAAATTCGTAATTTTTCGAATCAATATGTGAGCGTGGCGAAGTAAAACGCGTTTGACCAGTTTCAATTGATTTTAATCGACTGGAAAATGGCCATTTATCAAACGGTCTCGGAATTCGACGAAATTAGTTTTGTTAGGACCGTATCGTCAATACGAAGCTAGAAAATATTTTTTGGGAACTTTTCGAGTTAGTATATGGCCCCGGTAAATTGAAATGCGCGTTCAAATTCAATATATAGAGTTAAATTTTGATTTTGACGAAAACTGGTCGATATGATCGAATCAGCTTACGATACATATCCCATTGTGTTCGGAATGGGGGTAATACGCTAGGGACGACAGTCGTTGGGTTCGAATCGGGGTTCGAATGAAAAGTCAACTATAAAGGAGAAATAAATTAATATAAATAATTAAATTATATATTAATATACTCACCTCTCTCTCACTCTCATAACCACCGTTCAGAATTAAAAAAAGCCGCTGAAAAGGGGGAAACCCTTGTCGCGCCCGCCACCATCGTCGCCCCCCCCCCCCCGACCTCCGTCGCCCCTCCCTCCTTCCTCTCTCCTCCTTCTCCATCCTCTGCTCGAGGCCCGAAGACCCCAACCACCCCAGAATCGCGCCCTCCCCTTCTAGATCCGACGCCTCCAGTGAATGTGGGCCCTACCGCGCCCCCTCAGCTCGGTTTCCGACCATCGGCGCAGCTCCCCTGACTACTTCAGTCTTCGAAGCCGCCATCTCCACTTCAAACTCCACCGTGAGTTTTAATTTCGTTTTCATTTATTCGTGTAACTTAAAAACATGATTTTTATACATGTAGATGATTAAAAACAAGATCTTTATATACGTAGAGGATTAAAAACATGATTTTTAAATATGTGGTGAGTTAAAAATGTTATCTTTTATATGTAATCATAGAAGGACGATATTTTTATGTAAGGAAAGACGAGATTTTTAATCATAGAAAGACGATATTTTTATGTAAGGAAAGGCGAGATTTTTAATCATAGAAAGACGATATTTTTATGTAAGGGAAGGCGAGATTTTTAATCATAGAAAGATGATATTTTTATGTAAGGAAAGGCGAGATTTTTAATCATAGAAAGACGATATTTTTATGTAAGGAAAGGCGAGATTTTTAATCATAGAAAGACGATATTTTTATGTAAGGAAAGGCGAGATTTTTATATATATGAAGTGAAGATAAAAATTCGATTTTTATATATATGAAGTAAAGATAAAAATTCGATTTTTATATAAATGAAGTGAAGATAAAAATTCGATTTTTAGGTACATGCAGTGATAATAAAAATTTGATTTTTAATGTGAACAGCCTGAAAAGAATTAAGATGGAATGGATTGAAATCAAAAAGGAATTCGAACGGTTCATAAATTCAGAAATGAAACGGCGGAGTGGAACCCTCAGTGAGAACTTCTCACTTTAAACTTTCTTTTCTAGTTAAAATATATACTAGGATGCAGACGGTGCTTAGCAGCACCCGACACCCGTCGTCCACAGACCATGGATGGCTTGTATGTTTGACTGTTGGTTGTGGTGAAAATTGATTGTGTGATGTGAAATGAAATAAAATATTTATATAGTTAAAAATATTTGATTGTCAAAAATATTATTTCTAACGTGTGTGTGAATAAAAATGTGTTTGTTGATTTGAAACCCCACACGGGTGTTGGGATGATATTTGGCATACACTAATCCCAATTGTTTAGTGATATGTCGATCGTTTGATTGACAGGCTGTGTAAGCGTTAAATATTTATATTTAATGCTTATGTAGTTGTGTGGTGCACTCTGGATGACGATTGTTATTTATTGTTGCTATTTTATATATGTGTTGTGTGGAATCCATATAATTAACATTATATGGTAATTGATTGGGCCTCATTCCAATTGGGAAATAAAGAATATTATAAAAGAAAATTCATGTGTTGAATAGAATAAATAGTCATGTGTTGACGATGCTCATGTGTTGAAAGTGTATTCATGTGTCAAATAAAATATTTATACGATAAAATTCACCCTTTTATTATAAGTAAGAATTAATAAATACTCATGTGTTGAAAGAAGTAAATATTCATGTGTTGAACAAAATATTCATTTGTTGAATAGAATAACGAAGTTATTGAAATATATAAAGCCGTGTTGATTAGATTTGCGTCATTTTGATGTGAACGATATTTATATCGATTTTATTCGAATATCGAAAAGGAAGTGATTTCAAAATATAATATTTTGAAAATATTATCATTTATATATATTGATGATATGGAATATTCAATTTTGATTTAAAATTGAATATGAAATTGAAATCGTTTTGAAAACGAATTTAAAACGAATTATAAAATACGTTTTTAATTGAAATCGACGAAGTATATATAATATATATATTATATATATTAAATGGCCTGAATAGAACGCGCCGCGCAGCGGCAGTTCGTGAATTTCGACCATTGACTTCGAGTTGACGTTCCGGGAGATCCGACCGTCGGATTCTCCTGAAACTGGAACCGTTGGGTTTGTATCGAAAAGAGCTTTCCAATGAATATTAGAAATTTTGAAATCTAATGGTCGGATTTGGAATTATGTCCAAATCAAATTTGGAAAAGGTCGCTGTAAGTGCAGTTCAGTGGCCGTGATTGAAAACCGACTGTACGGGCCTTGATAAAATTATTAAAAATATTAATAATTTGTGTAAAATCAGAATATATGAATTGGAAAGAATTAGGATGAAAATTTCCAAATTTGTAAGGATAAAAATAGATTTTTATCGAAATGAACTAGTTTATAACTAGAAATAAAAATCCAATTATTTTTAAATAAATAAAATGGATTGAAAGTGGTTTTAAAAATAATCAGAATTCCAATACATGAATTGGGAGGGATTTGAAACGAAATTGTCTATGGAATATTTTGATTTTGGATTTCGTGATTATACATATATTGTTATGGGAATTTGAAAGATATATTTATATCGTTATTTCCAATACGATATTTGTTGGTCGTAGAATTTGATATTGAATATAAGCCGATATATTTTCTATTCAGAGCCTTGTATTTAATATCAAATGTGATTTGGGTTTGTCATGAATGGTGTCTTCATTAACACTGTTCTTAAGCCTAGTTGAGAAAAAGATTAAATCCTTCTATTTAGATTTAATGAAGTGTACCAATTAAATAATATTAATTGGAGTTGAACTTAAATTGGTTTTTGGGTTTATCGTGAGCGGTGTTGTGAATAACACCTGTTCTTTAACCCGATTAACAATAGAAAGTGATTTTTGGTTTATCGTGAATCGTATTTTAGATGACATTGGTTCTTTAACCCAGTTAAAGACAGGATATTGATTTGTGGGAAGATTAAAACTAAGTGGAGTTTTAATGAATCGGTAATTAAATTGAAATGTGAATTGATAATTTAAATAATCAAAATTGGAAAGTGATCGAAAATGGAGTATCACCAGTTTTGCTCCAAAGAGATAGTTAAATTTTTAATTAGATTTGAACATGAAATGGTAATTAATATTTACCGATAACACCGTGGTGTTAGATATGGAGTATTACCAGTTTTGCTCCATGGGATAAATAGGTTGGGATTGGGAAATAAAATAAATAATTACTTCGGTGTGGTTCGTTAATCCCGACTAGTTTGGAAAACCTTAAAATGGTTTGAAATGATATCCAAAGGAAGATTAAAGAATAAATTTAGAAGAATTTATCTTTGATAAAATTAATGGGAACCTTTCCCTAAGAATGTGAATATCAGAATAAAAGAATATTCTGAATTGGAATGAGGCGTATGTTGTGTTTGTGTAACATTTGTTTATTATATACGCGGGTTATTCGGAAAGGCCGGGTTTATACCCATTCTGAATAACCGATTCGACAATAAGTCGAAGATGAAGACGGTGGTTTTTCTGTGAGTACTAGTCACTTTTAGGTTTAAATCAAGGGTTAAGCTTAACAAATTCACAAATCAGATCCCAGAATTCAAGATCCGTTCTTTTTCTGTGAGTACTAGTCACTTTTAGGTTTAAATAGATAAATGTGAATTGTGGTAGACTATGAATTGGGTATATGCTGTAAATCATGAACTTATGCAAGCATACTATGTCATTTTCCCTAGATCTAATATATGGACATTCTACTATGTTTCCTATGTAAATCTTGAATTACAATTATATTGTGGTACATGTGAACTTGTTAATACAGATCTAACTTTCTAGATCTGATTTTGGAGATTCAATATGACGTTTATATGAACATTGATCTGTAACCATGTTAGGATGATAGTACATCCATTAATTTGACATTACTTGGATCCAGAATTTGGTGTTAATCACCTTTCACTTGCTATATTATGATACCTTGGTACATGTGGTAAACTTGTTATGAATCTAAACTTGTTATTATGTCACCCTGTCTAGGCTAGATTTAGGTAATTGGACACCTAATATTTAATCTAGATCTCATTATGCTTGCCTGAACACAAGTTATTAATTTGATGTCCACTTTATTATGATAATTATCACATGTCCATTCACTTAGTTACTATGCCAGTTATGTTAATATTTATGCCAAAACATGTTGAACTGTCACCCTTATCATGTTCCCTTTTTATTGTTATGATGAGGCTATTTTATAGCCACAATGCCGCCAAAAATACGTGTGAATACGTTAGTTAGGAACGGGGATAATGGGAATTTGTAATTGGCATAGTTTATATAATATTTATATGAAATGAGCATATAATTCAAATGGGGAAACATAGAATTAATTACTTACAATGACATAGGTAAATTTGGGTAAAGATGAATTAATTACCTATAATGACATAGGTAAATTTGGATAAAGGTAGAATGTTTAGTAATTAAAATTAATAATTTTAATTGTACTTATGACATGAGGTTAGGTTACATTAGTGGCGGAAGTCTGCCCGGACCCGACTGACATATCCAGCAGCCACTAATGTTAAACCTAATATGGGAGGTCTAAGTATGCAAATACGAATCGGGCTAAGACACGAGGTTGGGCCCAACTGTGGAATAAGACGGCCCGGACCCGACCGGCATATCCAGCATCCACACGTTGTAGGCCTAATGCGGGAGGTCTAGCCCATTATAACCATAATTGGACATGGTAAAGAAATGGACTACTTAACCTAATATGAATATGGACTTAAGTTAGGGTTAAGTAAATCATGGGTAGGTGGGTAATATCAGATATAGGCCCACAAACTTAACCGTTAAATAAACATGCTTGAATCGGTGGTAGGGTTAAGTAAATCTTGGGTAGGTGGGTAATATTAGTATATATAGGCCCACAAACTTAACCTGATAAGGTTATGTAATTAAAGACACCTAGTGGTATACATAACCGAGGGAAATAATAAAGTTATGTAATTAAAGATACCTTTTAGGGTAAGCATAACTTATAGAAATGGTATGGTTATGTATTAAAGACACCTATAGGTAAGCATAACCGGTAGAAAGATTGAGGGTTATGTATTAAAGACACCTATAGGTAAGCATAACTGACATAGGGCTATGTAATTAAAGACACCTAAGGGTTTACATAGTCAGTGGAAAACAAAGTGGGGATACAAGACAAAGAGGAGAGTTTGTATCATATTGTGTGGGACCCATTTCAATCAATAACCCGGAGTTGGTATCAAGTAAGGAACTCCGTACTAGGCGGAGAAGGGGCACGCTTACTGATTGATTGTAAGAAGTCCAAACGAGACGGATGGTGTGGGCGGCACAAACCGACTGGGGACATGTGCGTGCATGGGCCGGGCAAAAAGGGGCTAAGACGACCGTGACACCAGAAGATATGGTTGTGCACATTATAGGTTGCCACCTTAGGAAAGTGATGCCCCCTACTGTAGGGCCAGCACAGGATATCTACAGAGTAGGAAGCCGATCGATTAGGGTAGTGGTTAGGGTATATCGGACGTATGCCCTAGGTCTACCAACTTATAGTGGAAGGGATCATCTCATTTTAAATTATACTAGTGATAGTGCAGAGTAGTCATTAGTGAAGCATGTATATACCTTATCTTATCTGCCTTGTCACACCTGCCATTTGTATAGTGATCTCTCTTATCCACTATATGCCTGTCATGATTACCTTTATTTATTTACTGGCTAAAAGTAACTAGACTCACCAGACTTATGTCTGACCTAGTTTGTTTTGCCTTCTTTCTTCCGTTCCCCCCTCCCCCCCAAGGTTCACAAGGAGGAAACACCTAGGCTTAGTCAGGATTCAGATATCTTTTTGCTCGGAGCTATTGCTGAAGTATGGCTCAAGTTCTTGTCTCTACTATGGCTTACTCTTTTTATTGGGGAATAATGTTTTCTTTTAATTCCTATGTACTCTGATTATGCAAGATAGAAGTATTTTGTTGTAATGGTTTTATGACTTATGGTATTGTAAACCACTGGATTATGATTTATGTCTGAAATAAAAAATTTGAAATTTCCGTTGCTATCTTATTTATATATGTCTTGTAATTATTCTGTGTCTATTTACCTACAACGCTCCACGAAACTTAATGCATTTCCTTAGTGAGTGACACTAACGGGCGTGGGGTGTTTCACGTGTTAGGTTTTCAACCAACAACAATTATTTAATGAACCATTACTCGTATACAATGCACACACCGTAGTCATAAATAAATTAATAAATACTCAACTATCCAATGCCATTTACGGTGCTACAAGTGTCCATCCACGGAGTATGAAATGCGAGTGTCACATATTCATACAATGCTTCTAATGCAAATGATTTGTAAACAGTTCATGTGTCGAACTCAAGGGATATCACGTGCAATAGATAAAAATGACTGCACAAAATATTTGAGTGAGAGAGTTCTCACCGAGATTTTTGATCGTTATAACAATAATCGCTTTTGGATTAAATTAAACGCGGTTTAATTTAACCCAAATTTCCAACTAGCTCCAAATTTGACCAAATTATTTTTGTTGCAAAGCTCTTGTCGATACGGTTCCAACGTATCTTGAATCGCCTAATTTTGAGTTCGTATAAAAAAATTTTGGAATTTTCTAGTACGCATATATATGTTAACCAAACATTTAGCAACATATATATGATTTTAACCAACTAATTAACTATTAAAGCTAAACAACTCTCACCCCAAGCCCTCCAAAATCACGACACTTCACTATCGGCACTCCACGCGCTTGCCACGAGTTAAAAACCATGTCTTTCCTCACCAAAACAACTCCAAACATTTCGGCAACACCTGTATACACACTAACATACACCGCGAGGTATAAAGGTAAGATTTTTATGGGTTTGCGGGCACGTGGGGACCATGGAAAGCTCTAACAGATCTGGACAACGAAGGGGAGGGCTGTGGTGGGGGGTTTTGGGTGGTGTCGTGGCCATGTGGGGGTCCGTAGGTGGAGCTAGGAAAAGCTAGATCTAGGTTTAGGCTAAAAAGGAGGCACCTTTATCACCATGGAAGAGTTTAAGGAGGAGAGAGGAGGGGAAGTGGACCCGCGACCAACCTGGTGGGGCCTGCTGACATGGAGAAGCAGTGGGGGGAGGAAGCGGCAGCACTAAGGCTCGACGTGTTGGAGGGAGAAAGAGGGAGGAAGGAGGAAGCTTCCATTTTTGAGTTCTAAACCTATTTTGCAAAAGTGAATGAAATGATTAAGTTAATCTAACTTAATTAGCTCCCATCCTCTCATGTAGGCACCAAGCGAGGAGAGCAAGACAAGTGAAGGGGAGAGAGGTCTTGTTGTCTAATTCTTACTGGCTAAACACTATTCACCATTTGACTTAATTTGATGTTGCATTAATTCTAACGTCCAAACTTCGTTCTAGTCTCACGGCCACACGTTAACTCCAAAATTTATGAAATTTGGAATCTTGCTACATTATGGAATTACGATTCCAACGAACCTATCCGCACGAATTTGGAGACTATTTGAAAATTTTGCCTTATTTTCGTCTTAAACTGAAAACTGATTGAATTTTCAGCTTATGTTTATATGTCGTTCTCTCACATAAGAACTCCACTGGACTTGAAAATTTGAATCCTGACATATTTCGGATCCAAAAAGTGGTTTCGTCGAATTTCGAGACTATCTTAAAAATGGTCCTTTTTCAAGTGATTAATGTAGCTTTAAAAATATCGATTTTTAAATTCGTACTTATAAATCGAATTAATAATTTTACTGAGCTTGTTTTAAGTCAAATAAAATATAAAAACTAATTTTAAAATTATTCTCAAATTTTATCAAGCAAAAATTAGCAATTTATATTCAAAATTCAATAAAATAGATGAAATTAAAATTTTAAATTGGTTTTGAAATTTCGAGTTGTTACAATATCCATGGGCCTCTTGATTGAGTGAGACTGTGAAATGCATGGCCATGCTCAAATATTAATTTGTGTTAAACAGTCTACTCATCGATCAAGATAAATGGATTAAATCATAAAAAGGATGATACGATCTATGTCTCGAGTTTAATCCTGAATATATTGGTTAAAAGGATTATATTACATTGATACACTGGTCATAAAAAGGTTGTATCGAATCGTTGATCTTATTATAACTTGTGTAGCAGCGACGTATTGCTAGATGCCAATCACTGTTTATAATTTAAATACGATTTAAATTATTGTCAACGTTATAATAACCTATCGGGTCACACACTTAGAACGTTATAAAGAAAGAACATATATTGGGTAAATAAAATATCAAATTCATTGATATTTTATATTGTGTTGAAATGGAATATAAGCGGTTCCCTTAATTAATGGAGCACATTTTGGTTTTAAAAGGGTTTTGACCATTCCCTTTATAAGATGATGGGAATCGTCATTTTTTTATGATCATCAGATTGAAAATAAAACCCCAAAACCAACCTTTCACCGAAAACCTAATTATGGCGGCTAGCACCTAATTTTCGTTTTCTTCCCGATTTGATTGAGATAAAAAGTGTTCGTGTGGATAACCAATAAAGGCCGGCGATTGACGTGCTCTCCATTTCGATCAATCTCCAATTCACTTCTCAGATTTGTGGATTCAAATCTGGTATGATTTTAATTTCGATTTGGTATCATTTCGCATAGATCAAGTAATAAATAGTTTAGTATTGTAAACTAGGGTTTCGATTTGATTGAATTTACCCAAAAAGTGAGGGTCCAGAGTGGATGGATCGAGGTCCATAGCATCCAGGGAAGAGTGCATTGAGGACTACAAGGACACTCAACCAAAATTTGGCTTAGTAAATGGATCAACCCTTAACCTATAAAGGATGGATCAGTACCAGTCCATAAAGGATGGATTAGTACTAATCCATCAAGGACCAAGCTATGGTGGTGTGATCCGTAGAGTTGGTAGAGGACTTCTACAAGAATATGTTGCAAGTTGTATTTTTCGATAACTTCTATGGTGAGGAAGTCATGTCATAAAAGTTATGATTGTTCAATTGGAAGCTCAAAGTTTGGGTTGAGTCAGAGGCGTAATGAATAGGTAGCTCAGGATGGAATGAGGCTGCAGTATAATGGATTGAGTTGAGTGGTAGGCGACTCAGACCCATGTTTAAAGACTTTAAGAGTGTGGACCCGCAAAGGAATCATCGATAACTCGAAATGTTATAGTTGTGACTCAAAGCAGAGGTATGTGTCATACCCAAAGGACTAAAAACAATGGTTGTATACCTTGAGAAACTCCATAGTAGGGGCTAGTTGTTGAACACTTGGATCCTAAAGGAAAATGTATTGGATACTTAAGTCCTGAAGGTGCGAGAGTACAACTAGAATTGGGATTTTCAATTAGCTCCTGGAACAAGCAAGGATAATCGTATGGGTTATCATGTATTCAAAGCTTTAGAAGGTGATAGCTTGGTTTTGTTTAATGGATGTTCTGGTTGCTATGAATATTGAAACACCCCACCTCCGTTAAGGTCACTCACAAAGGGAATGCATTAACTTTGGTGAAGCATTTTAGGTAAAAGACACAGATAATTTACGAGACAGACATATAAACAACGAGAAACTGAAATCATTTCATAAATAGCGTGGTTCAGTCAAAACATTACAAGCATTGTCTCAAAACCCAACTTCTAAATTATTACAATAGAACATCTGTCTTGATTTAAAATCCAAGTACATAAAGAAGCATAAAACAGTAGTAAAGCAGCATAAATCCCCAATAAAAGTGTAACCACAGCCATAGCCCAAGAAGAGAGAATCCAAGCAATACATCTACTCTCTTCAAGCTGGAAAAGGTCTGCACTAAGCTGAAGTATTCCCTCCCTACGGACCTTGGGGGGGGGGGGGAGGGACGGAAGAAAAGAAGGCGAAAGAAAACGAGTCAGACATAAGTCTGGTAAGTCCAGTGATTATTCAGCATGTAAACAGGTAAAAGGATTATGTCATGAATAAACTGGATATAGGACAATACCATAGAAATAAGATAACATAAGATAAGGAAAGATAAACTGAATATACTATCGCACTCATTTCCATTTCTCTGCACCTACTAACGAATGTTGTACTACCATCATGTGTTCATAACAAAGTGATCCCTTTCCCGATCAGCTTCTACTCGCATGCATTTCTTATTTGTGTCATTCGGCCCCACTTGTATGTAGATACCTGTGTTGGCCCCATCATGGGGTGTATCAATTCCCATGATGGCAACCCGACACAAATTCCAGATGCACAGTGTATACTACTGATGCCCAGTGCCTGCTTTTCCACTCCGGAGTACGTGCACGCCCATACTTCGTCGGAGCTACACTGCTGCACCACTTGCCACTATTTTGACCGCTTATAATCAGCCCAGTAATCGTGCCCCATCCTGCCTAGTTCAGCGTACCGTGATACATCCATGTGGGTTACTGCTGAAATGGGTCCCCATTACTAGATTTCCTAATCAACATGTTATAACGATTAAGTGTTCTCAAATTTACCGAACCTCACCCATCTGTTTTGCTAACATGTTGTATTGGTTAAGTGTTGCCTTAATTAACTTAACCCTACCATTCTTAGCCTGTCTGTTCCTTAGCTTTAATTCATTCATTAAAGCACCAATCTCTCACATTAGATCTATATTGTTGCGGTCGCTGGATGTGCCGGGCGGTTCCAGGCAGTCTTACACCGCAACTCAATCTAATCTCGGGTTTTTGGGCTTAATGCGCTAACCTCTCACATTAGATCTATATTATTGTGGTAGCTGGATGTGCCGGGCGGTCCCGGGCAGTCTTACATCGCAACTCAATCTAACCTCGAGTTAGGCATATTCATATTTAGCCAATTTAACATATTTGTCATATGTGTCCAAATCTATGTGTCAATTTTTTTCCATAATCTAGTCAATACAAGTTTATGCCACATTCCCATGCTATGCCCAAAATTTACTCAATTAAATTATACCCAATTTTCCCCGCGTTATAATCGCACGTACAACGAGATTCAATCTAAGTTCTGAATGAACTTAGTATTCACAAAAGCAAGTAAAAGGAAAAAATAGAGGAGTATAAGAATTCACATAAGGGAAAGTAGGCATGTAAAGATGTACCCAATTCAAGAATCATGTTTCAATGTTGTACATTAACAATACGTGTAGACAAGCTAAGCGATTTACACCATAGGTATAAAGATAAGATAGAATTGGACTTAAGAGAATCACTAATTTTTATGTACAACAAGATAAGTCCCATTATTTAAATCACAATAGTCTCATAGACATAGGATGTACAACATGATAGGTTCCATCATATAAATCACAACAGTCTCATAGGCATGATAGGTTCCATAATGTCAATCCAACAGTCTCATAGGCATGATAGGTTTTATTTTGTTAGTCCAACAGTCTCATAGGCATGATAGGTTCTATTATGTCAGTCCAACAGTCTCATAGGCATGATAGGTGTCATTGCATCAATCACAATAGTCTCATAGGCATAAGCAATTTAGATTTGACAAAAGGATAGGCACGAATCAGAATTAGGCATCGTTCTAGATCCAATTATTACAGTCATGATTTATATTAGATGTTTAAATCTAAATAATAACTGAACTTACAGAAAAAGGACGGATCTTGTATTCTGGGATCTGATTTCTGAATTTGTTAAGTTATCCTTTGATGTAGACGTTTGATTTGAGGTTCTTCAAATCGATTTCTAGTTTTGGATTTGATTTTCTAGTTAGGAGAAGATGAAGGAAGCTAGGCTAGCTTGTAGACGAACAGCATGACGGCACCATAATCTTAGGGTTATGAGGTTAGGGTCTAGGTTTAGCTACGTATATATAGATGTCTAGGATTAATTCTGGCCTTTAGATTAGTCTAGGGGAAATCAGAGCCATCAACCCAAAGAGATGTGTCATCCAGGCAACCATAACACGACACATAAGCCCTAATACCTCAAAAATTAGTCATCGGCCAATCAGAGAAGGCCATATCAGCTCAGAGCTACTAAAATCGTCATAGGAAGCAGATCTCAAAGGGGTCGACTCCCTACGGGAGGGAGGGGGTCGACACCTATGTCGACTCCCCATGGGGGGGTCGACACCCTGAGCGGGAAATTTCCCGCTCAGCCTTTTCTGTCCGAATTTTGAATTTTGAACTGGTTTTTGATTTTAATTATTATTTATATTTATTTCTGCTTTCACTACAAATCTTCTGAACTCCATAACTTCTTCATACGGAGTCTGATTCATGCAAACTCGGACTCTATCTCAAGTAGAATTCCGAGACGAACACAATGGCGTAAAACGTTTCCCTTAAAAAAATTCTAAAAATTAAGTGTTCTTAGATTTGTTAATTTTAATATTCACAGAAAATACGGGGTGTTACAAATGTTTTCTCTCTCTTGTTTTTCTTGGTAGGCTATCAACTATAGGATACTAGAGTTGGGATTAAGAGTACAAATAGTAAAGAAGGCTGCTTATACTATTCTATCCTATTCCTTTATAGTATCCACTATTGTTGTTATTTGGATAGCACACATTACTTCGTTATTAAGTGCTAACTATTTGGTTGCATGGACATGGAAGATATGATTTATATTACTTTGTGTAGTAGCATATTTTTCAGTATAGCTTTTGATAGTCGTTTATTGCTCATACTAGACGTTGTCTGACCAAAGGCTCTATATTTCCTTTTATTATCTTGAATACTCATTAACGATGCTGATGAGCAACTAGATAGCAGGTTTAGTGATGAAGTCCCTGATCAAAGTTAATCAAGAAGAGCTTGGCGTATTACTCTACTTGTAGATATTTTCCATTGTTATTCATGTACTCTAAGAGATATGTAGCGAGGATTATATGTATTTAGGTACTATGACATCTTGTACATAACTCAATAATTATATAGAGAGGGTACTTCCACTTTGTTATCATTCACTACAATTCTATTATATATATTCTTATTATATATTAATCCATGCGTCGTGAGATATATGATAAGTTTTACTTTTGCCTCTTCCCTGATGATCGTCCCACATCGGCCTGACATGTGTATAACGCTTCTTTTATGCTATTTAGTGTAAATGGTGTGAGGAGGTCATCATATTTGGTAACAGAGCACAGGTTAGTCAACTGACTAAAGTGGATTCATGAAGTCATGTAGAGATAATATAGGAGTTATCATCTTTGACTGGATCGAGAATATATGCTAAAGAGAGAACGTACTTTTTATTATTATGGTTTTAACTATATAGTAGTATATTTTATAATAGCATGCACTTGAGTATTGTTGCGGTTTTTCTTTGTAAAGAGATAAAATTAATTAGAACACAAGAAACGTTGCTAGGAATAATTCTGCTCCCGAATTGGTAGGGGAAGGAGAAGGATTGGGAGTTGCGACATGTGGTTACCAAGCTTTGCTTGAGGCTATGATGACATTGATGATGAGGAGAGCTCATGTAACACCTCGGAATTAGGCACTAGTTAAGTTAGTTATTTAGTTAAATTCCAAAGTGAAATTTGATAAATGATAGAATTTGACCATGAAACTTGCATCGTTGCATCCGTGATGGAATTTTGATCAACTTTCATGTTTGAAACTTCATGAACCGAGTCCGTATGAAAAACTTACGGACAAAATACGAAAACGAATAGAAAATAATTAAATCAAATAAACATATATTAAATGGTAATTAAGATTACCATAATTAACCCACCTCCATAGGAGGCACATCGACCAGGCGTTCGACATGGGGGTCTACTGTACAGTCGATGTGACGGCCCGCTCCGCACCAACCGACATTTACTCCAAAGGTGCGCTGTACACATGCCCAGTTAGCACGGAACGGGTCGTCAGAAGGAAAAAGGAAGAAGGAAATGAACATACAAAGAACCTGTAGAATGTCTCACAGCGCATAGAATAAAATATAATAATAACATACTTGACATAAAACAGGAGAGACGGTGCATAAGCTGAAAATTAGAACTAAACATCATAGCAGCGGAAACCCAAAATACAGCTTATTACAACTTTCAAACTGTCTCAAAGCAAAAGTAAGATAAAGGAGATACACTACTAATGCCCAAGTAGCGACCACCAATGACACAGGGAGAATGTGTATATATATATCATACGTGGAAGCCTTCTGCCCGCCTCCGAATCAGCTATTCGCGCATCACCAGCTAACCTGTCTCTAGTTTGCTCATGTGAGCACCCAGAGTAATAAGAGGAGACATAAAACTCTAGGTCAGACATAAAGCCTGGTATGAGCGATAAGCATCTAAAGTGAACAATAACAGGTAGACTAAAACATACCTGAACCTGGACCTGCAACCAAAGAGTTAGCACTACATACTGTACAACACTCTAAGGTGCCATATCAAATGGAATAAAGATACGGAGGTGGGGGAGGTGTGCATGTCATAGTGATGGCAAACAATCAAACATAGCATCCATCCTCACATCTCTCACTCAGTGCGTAAAGCATACGATATTCACCACTTCGATCACCCACCCTTGCTACGATCACTTTGCCCCATGAAGTCATAAATGGCTTCACTGCACTGATAACGTAACCACTAATCCTTCGCTATGTCCACTTGCCCCATGGAGTTATTCACCCCATCTGCGTTGGCTCATAGCCTTACCAATCCTTTACTATGTCCACTTGCCCCATGGAGTTATTCACCCCATCTGCGCTGGCTCATAGTCTTACTACCATCACCTTGCCCCTCGAGTCGCAATGACTCTACTGCACTGATAAGTAGCCCATCATTCATTTTCAGTGGTGAATCGAAGTTATGAACGTCGACAACTCCTTAGCACACGTTCCGCAGCAAAGCCCAACCATGAAGTGAACTCATTGGTTCCCAATTGGATCCTGAGCTCTAACTTCCCATATTAGACTACATTTGCATCTCGGGTTATTGGTCAGTACTGGGTCGAGTCGGGTTCCCTTCAAGCCATCGGTTCGGGTCGGGTGTCCTCCTTTGGGTCGGTTCCTCTTCTGGTACGGTTCGGGTCAAGTCCACTCCATCGCGTCACCTCGGGTCGGTTGTCTCACTTCAGTTCGGGTTGGGTATCCCACCTCGGGTCGGGTCGGGTGCCATTTCCCCTCCAGTTCGTGCTTCTGCTCCGATCCACTCCCTCATTCTTTATCCGATCCGATCGCTCCTCCTTTATCCGATCCGATCGCTTCTCCTTTATCCGATCCGATCCCAGTTCAGTTAGCGTGGCCTTCCTTTTTTCCAATTTTCTCAAGTGTCAGGTTCCAATCCGATCGAATCCCTTGCCCAGTTCAACATATCCGATCCGAGCCTCATATCCGATCCGATCCGAAACCTGCACTGTTTTCTGAAACTGTTCCAGCAAGTGTTTACGCCATTCGACGACGTTTTCGGCCATTCTAACTATTGAAATCAATCACAAAGCATATCATACAGTCATAGCAACATGCATAATCAACCACAAGCATCAAAACATCAATATGATAGGTTAAAATGGTTCAAACATACCCAAAATCCCATATTTCCCCTTAAGCATGTTTAGGGGAAACTAATGATAAGATTAGAAAAACTTAACCAAATTAACCCAAATTCATATCAGATGTCTAAAACATCATTTAGGAATTTATGAACATTTTTCCATAATTTTATCACATTTAAATTCGCTAATTAACACTAATTACCCTTAATTGGCCATAATTAGTGCAAAACTATGCAAATCACTCACCTTAGCCACAAATAAACTAAGATCTGAAATAAATCTCTGATTTGATGCAAATCCCAATGCTAAACAGCAGCTCCAATGTTGCTTTGGTGTAGATCTCCCTTGATTAGATGTCGCTAAGCCTAATCCTTGGTCAAAAGATGATTTGGAGGTGATTTAGAGATTGGAGGCCATATTTAGGGTTCCTTGGTGATAAGTGGAGGCTAGAAAACTGAAATGGAATGATTCTCTACTTCATTTCAGCCTCCCCATAACCCTAATCCCGAAATGGGTTATGGGTCTATCCACTAATCACCCTATCTGGCCCGGTTAAGCAGTTTTTCACCTCCCAAACCTTATTTCAGCCATATCTCCCAAACGGTAAGTCCGTTTGGCTATTATGACCACTCTACGGAAAGGTAAACCATCAAACGAATCTAATGGAAGTGGTTTCAGGTCGAAATTCCTTTCCAATCAAAAGTTACGGCCAAAACAAGATCAGCTAGGGGCAAAATGGTTATTTAAAAATCGACAAAAATCAGGAATATGGGAAATGACTCTAATAGATGTTTCCCAAAGTTACATGACCATACATCTTCATATGGGAAAGAAATAAATATTCTACGATCCTCCGATGCGTAGAATACGGGTCGTTACACTCTCCCCCACTTAAGAAATTTCGCCCCCGAAATTCCCTAACCAAAACACACAAAAGGGTCCCGCATGCCTATCAATCATAAAACAACAATCAAACATGCAAACCAAGCAAAACAAATCTACCCTAGCATGCGGAAAAACTAAATTATGAAGTAAATCTTACCAGGAAAAGAGTTCTGGATATGCCTTCCTAATGCTCTCCTCTGTCTCCCAAGTACAATCATTCTCGTTCTCGCCCCCACTGAACCTTGACTAGCTTCACCGCCTTCCTTCGAAGTTGCTTCGTATCGTGCCCCACAATACGAATCGACTTACGGTTCCCAACCGCCTCGGGTTCTACTTCGAAGTCCTCTAACTGATCAGGTGAAATAGTCATATTTGTGTCGTGAATGAACTTCCTCAGTTGGGACACATGAAATACATTGTGAACTCCCGCCATCTTCTCTGGTAAGTCAATTCTATATGCCAAATTCCCGACTAGTTCAAGAACAGGGAATGGGCCCACAAATCTTGGTGCTAATTTGCCTCTCCTGCCAAATCGTATCACGCTCTTCAACGGAGAAATTTTGACAAACACCAAGTCACCAACGGAGAATTTTAAGTCTCTTCTCCTCTTATCAGCATAACTCTTCTGCCTATCTTGGGCAGCTTTCATTCGTTGCCGAATGATCTTAATTTTGTCAGAAGTTTCTCTCACCACATCTAGTCCAAGCATAAACTTCTCGCCAGTCTCTATCCAACATGATGGTGAGTTGCACGGTCTTCCGTACAAAGCTTCATATGAGGCCATACCAACACTGGATTGGTAGCTATTATTATATGCAAACTCTACTAGATGCAAATGGTCATCCCATGATCCACCAAAATCCAATATACAAGCTCTCAAGAGATCTTCCAATATACGATTCACCCTCTCCGTCTGACCGTCGGTCCGAGGATGATATGCGGTACTGAGATGTAATCCTGACCCTAGAGCCTCTTGTAAGCTCTTCCAAAACCCACTAGTGAACAATGGGTCTCGGTCACTCACAATGCTTTTGGGTACTCCATGAAATCTCACTACCCACTTCATATACAAATCTGCCAACTTGGCTGCCGTTCTGGTCGATTTGACTGGTATAATGCTTGCACTTTTAGTCAATCGATCCACAATTACCCAAATGTTATCATATCCCGATCTAGTCCTTGGTAAACCATCGATGAAATCCATCGAGACCTGCTCCCATTTCCATTCGGGAATTTCTAATGGTTGTAATAACCCACTAGGCTTCTTTTGCTCGGCTTTAACTAGCTGGCAATTCATGCATTTGGATATAAACTTCCCAACATCTCTTTTCATCCCTTCCCAGTAGTAAGTCTGCTTCATATCTCGATACATCTTATTACCACCGGGATGTATAGTCAGTTTTGAGTGATGACATTCTCTAACCACTTCATCTCTCAAACCATTCACGTTGGGTACAACCAGTCTTCCATTCTTTCTAAGCCATCCATTTCGATCAAGCCCATACACATTCATCTCCTCACCGTCGATGTTCATCTCTAACTTGGAGATGATTTCCAATAGATTAGGATCATCCCTCTGGCTGGAACCAATCCGCTTTATCAAAGTGGGTCTGATTGCTAAACTA
Source organism: Allium sativum (assembly GCA_030737875.1). NCBI lineage: Eukaryota > Viridiplantae > Streptophyta > Magnoliopsida > Asparagales > Amaryllidaceae > Allium > Allium sativum. The sequence continues at coordinate 266,341,998 of CM060916.1, forward strand.
GCTAGCATGACTGGATCCAATTTGCACCTTGGTCTGAAATCAAACCCCGCGATATACTCCAGTTGCCTCCACTCAAGAAACATTGCCCCTAAACTGGCATGTCTCCTACTCAAGGCATCGGCTACCGCATTACCTTTCCCGGGTGTATATGCGATATCAAAATCATACGAAGCCAAGAACTCTAACCATCTCCGCTGACGGAGATTCAGATCTTTCTGAGAGAAAAGATACTTTAACGATTTATGATCAGTAAACAACTCAAATCTTTCTCCCAAGAGATAGTGTCTCCACATCTTCAATGCGAACACAATCGCTGCCAATTCCAAATCATGGGTAGGATACTTCTTCTCATGCGGCTTTAGCTGTCGACTAGCATAAGCTACAACCCTACCTCCTTGCATCAATACAGCACCTAATCCGGTACCACAAGCATCCGTGTATACCGTCATCTCTTCATTCCCCTTAGGAATGACTAACACTGGCGCACGCGTCAACTTCTCTTTTAGACTCTTGAATGCATTATCACACACTCTATCCCAGACGAAGGACTGATTCTTCTTAGTCAAATGAGTCAACGGTGCTGCTATCTTGGAGAAGTCCTGGATAAACTTACGATAATATCCAGCTAATCCCAAGAAACTTCTCACATCTGTTGCATTCTTGGGCATAGGCCAATCCTGTACCGTAGCCACCTTCGCAGGGTCCACGGCAATACCACTCTCGGAAACAACATGACCCAAGAATCTTACTTCCCTTCTCCAAAAATGACACTTAGAGAATTTCGCTTTCAACTGGTGTTTCCTCAACACCTCCATCACTATCCTCAAGTGTACCTTGTGTTCCTCCTCTATCCTTGAGTAAACAAGGATATCATCTACGAACACAAGAACAAACTTATTCAACTGATCTCTGAATACTCGATTCATAAGATCCACAAAGTAAGCTGGTGCATTGGTCAACCCAAATGGCATGACCAACCACTCATAAAATCCAGACGGCGTCCTAAATGCCATTTTCGGAACACTCTCATCTGCTACTCGTAGCTGATGGAATCCTGTCGCGAGGTCCAGCTGGGAGAACACTCTTGCTCCTTCCAGTTGATCAAATAAATCATCTATCCGCGGTAGAGGATACTTATTCTTCCTCGTTACCTTATTCAACTTGCGATAGTCCACACACAAACGAAGGGAACCATCTGCCTTAGTGGCAAACACAACTGGTGCTCCCCACTCGGAGACACTCCTTCTAATAAATCCCTTCTTCAAAAGATTGCTGACTTGCACCCCGAGCTCTCGCTGCTCCCTTGGTGCCATACGACGAAGTGGAATCATTATAGGTCTGGAATCTTTCACTAAATCAATATGGAACTCAATCTCTCGGTGTGGTGGAAGCCCGGTCACCTCCTCGAAGACGTCCGGATACTGGCCAACCACGGGCACATCTGACAACTCATCCTGCGGGATGTCGAGGGAATTTATAAAACTAGCCATTACCCCATCACTAGGTAGACTACCAAACACTACCCTCCGCCCATCATCCGCCCTCACTGTCACCAAAAAGCCCTCACAGTCTACCACCACCCCGTATCTTTGGAGCCAATCGACTCCCAATATAATGCCATACCCAGTAAAGCCCAAAACAAAGCAATCACATACAAACATACATCCATGACTCGATAAGACCACATTTCGGCAAATCATACTAAGGGTAGTCGAACTACCAATCGGGTTCGTCACAACCAATGGTCTATCAACTATCTCGGGTTCCAGTCCCAACCTATCTACCAGGTCACTAGATATAAAGGAACGGGAAGCCCCAGTATCAAACAAAACTCGAACTGGTACATCATAAATAGAAAACATACCTTGAATAACAACATTCTTTCCTTTCTCCGCCGCAGTTGGGGCATTCAACGAAGAAGGAACAACATCAATAGCATATGCTTTCACAATCTGCTTCTCCTTAAGAGGTTGCGGACACTTATCCTTATGATGTCCCACTTGACCACAGTTGTAGTACTTCCTTTCCGCTGGCTTGGCCCGATTCTTTAGCATAATGGCCCTTCTTACCACAGCTGAAGCACTCAACATCTTTCTTGCTCTTTTTCTGGCCACCTTTAGATTGGTCCTGCTTTCTCTTATTCTGAGAGTTATTCTTGCCTCCACCGCCTTCTTGCGGCTTTGGCCCTTCTGCAGATGCAGCCTCAGTCTTTGACTTAGGGTAAAGACTCTCGGATCTCAAAGCTTTCCCCATAATCGATTCAAAAGTCTCATCGATGTGATTGATAAGCCTTTCCCCCAAGTATCCATCCAAACCAGTAATGAACTTCTCATTCTTCTTCTCAGGAGTATCAATAAGAGATAGCCCATACTTCGACAAAGTGTCGAATTCAGCAATATAGTCAGAGACTGCCCTACCATTCTGCTTGAGTTCCAAGAATCTCTTAAATAACACTGACTTCTGGGCAGCTGGAATGAACTTCTCGCTAAAGCGAGCCTTGAACTGATCCCAAGTAACCTGATCTTCTGGAGTAGCTGTTCTAATGGCATTCCACCAATTCATTGCTCGCCCTTGAAGCTGACGAGACGCTAACCTTCTCTTCATCGCATCCTCAAGATCCAAGTCGTCAAAGATACGATCACAGCTATCCATCCAATCTTGAACATCTGTGGTCGACTCCGTCCCGTGGAACGGCTTCCCACCAAGGTTAGTGTAATCCTTGCACAACTTGGCGAAATCGACCCTAGGCGCCTGCACTACTGGACCACCGCCAATTCCGGGATTGGGAACCGTCCCTTGCACCTCCCTAAGCATGTCTCTCATGAGGTCAGTAAACATCGCCCTCATGTCAGCAGCATTCCCCTGATTGGTCCCTCTACCAGCACCTCTGGTGTCTCTACTCATCGTTCAATCTATAAAGAAAAAACGATTAACGACCCCATAGTGGTGCTAGTGCAGTGCGACTTCATTCTTATACTACTAATAGTATATATATAGCTTTTGAAAACCAAAGTAATCACAAATACGCGCTCTCATATACGTACTATCTCTCCCGAGTGTCTTTCCCTAGGTTAACTACGCACCTAGAGCTCAGATACCAAGTGTGACGGCCCGCTCCGCACCAACCGACATTTACTCCAAAGGTGCGCTGTACACATGCCCAGTTAGCACGGAACGGGTCGTCAGAAGGAAAAAGGAAGAAGTAAATGAACATACAAAGAACCTGTAGAATGTCTCACAGCGCATAGAATAAAATATAATAATAACATACTCGACATAAAACAGGAGAGACAGTGCATAAGCTGAAAATCAGAACTAAACATCATAGCAGCGGAAACCCAAAATACAGCTTATTACAACTTTCAAACTGTCTCAAAGCAAAAGTAAGATAAAGGAGGTACACTACTAATGCCCAAGTAGCGACCACCAACGACATAGGGAGAATGTGTATATATATATCATACGTGGAAGCCTCCTGCCCGCCTCCGAATCAGCTACTCGCGCATCACCAGCTAACCTGTCTCTAGTCTGCTCATGTGAGCACCCAGAGTAATAAGAGGAGACATAAAACTCTGGGTCAGACATAAAGCCTGGTATGAGCGATAATCATCTAAAGTGAACAATAACATGTAGACTAAAACATACCTGAACCTGGACCCGCAACCAAAGAGTTAGCACTACATACTGTACAACACTCTAAGGTGCCATATCAAATGGTATAAAGATACGGAGGTGGGGGAGGTGTGCATGTCATAGTGATGGCAAACAATCAAACATAGCATCCATCCTCACATCTCTCACTCAGTGCGTAAAGCATACGATATTCACCACTTCGATCACCCACCCTTGCTACGATCACTTTGCCCCATGAAGTCATAAATGGCTTCACTGCACTGATAACGTAGCCACTAATCCTTCGCTATGTCCACTTGCCCCATGGAGTTATTCACCCCATCTGCGCTGGCTCATAGCCTTACCAATCCTTTACTATGTCCACTTGCCCCATGGAGTTATTCACCCCATCTGCGCTGGCTCATAGTCTTACTACCATCACCTTGCCCCTCGAGTCGCAATGACTCTACTGCACTGATAAGTAGCCCATCATTCATTTTCAGTGGTGAATCGAAGTTATGAACGTCGACAACTCCTTAGCACACGTCCCCCAGCAAAGCCCAACCATGAAGTGAACTCATTGGTTCCCAACTGGATCCTGAGCTCTAACTTCCCATATTGGACTACCTTTGCATCTCGGGTTATTGGTCAGTACTGGGTCGAGCCGGGTTCCATTCAAGCCATCGGTTCGGGTCGGGTGTCCTCCTTTGGGTTGGTTCCTCTTCTGGTACGGTTCAGGTCGAGTCTACTCCATCGCGTCACCTCGGGTCGGTTGTCTCACTTCAGGTCGGGTCGGGTATCCCACCTCGGGTCGGGTCGGGTGCCATTTCCCCTCCAGTTCGTGCTTCTTCTTCGATCCGCTCCCTCATTCTTTATCCGATTCGATCGCTCCTCCTTTATCCGATCCGATTGCTTCTCTTTTATCCGATCCGATCCCAGTTCAGTTAGCGTGGCCTTCCTTTTTGCCAATTTTCTCAAGTGTCAGGTTCCGATCCGATCGAATCCCTTGCCCAGTTCAACATATCCGACCCGAGCCCCATATCCGATCCGATCCGAAACCTGCACTGTTTTCTGAAACTGTTCCAGCAAGTGTTTACGCCATTCGACGACGTTTTCGACCATTCTAACTATTGAAATCAATCACAAAGCATATCATACAGTCATAGCAACATGCATAATCAACCACAAACATCAAAACATCAATATGATAGGTTAAAATGGATCAAACATACCCAAAATCCCATATTTCCCCTTAAGCATGTTTAGGGGAAACTAATGATAAGATTAGCAAAACTTAACCAAATTAACCCAAATTCATATCAGAGGTCTAAAACATCATTTAGGAATTTATGAACATTTTTCCATAATTTTATCACGTTTAAATTCGCTAATTAACACTAATTACCCTTAATTGGCCATAATTAGTGCAAAACTATGCAAATCACTCACCTTAGCCACAAATAAACTAAGATATGAAATAAATCTCTGATTTGATGCAAATCCCAATGCTAAACAGCAGCTCCAATGTTTCTTTGGTGTAGATCTCCCTTGATTAGATGTTGCTAAGCCTAATCCTTGGTCAAAAGATGATTTGGAGGTGATTTAGAGATTGTAGGCCATTTTTAGGGTTCCTTGGTGATAAGTGGAGGCTAGGAAACTGAAATGGAATTATTCTCTACTTCATTTCAGCCTCCCCATAACCCTAATCCCGAAATGGATTATGGGCCTATCCACTAATCACCCTATTTGGCCCGGTTAAGCAGTTTTTCACCTCTCAAACCTTATTTCAGCCATATCTCCCAAACGGTAAGTCCGTTTGGCTATTATGACCACTCTACGGAAAGGTAAACCATCAAACGAATCTAATGGAAGTGGTTTCAGGTCGAAATTCCTTTCCAATCAAAAGTTACGGCCAAAACAAGATCAGCTAGGGGGAAAATGGTCATTTAAAAATCGACAAAAATCAGGAATATGGGAAATGACTCTAATAGATGTTTCCCAAAGTTACATGACCATACATCTTCATATGGGAAAGAAATAAATATTCTACGATCCTCCGATGCGTAGGATACGGGTCGTTACAGTCGACCTCCCCATGCGACCTACTGGTCGCAACTTTTTTGTGGCAGTTAGGGTTTTAGGTTATATATTATCATATTAACGGACAAATTTTTATTAAATCTAATTTAACGTTTTTGGTCATTTGAGTTCCTATAAATAAAGGCCTAGATCCCCTACTCTTTGTTCATATTTTCTAAAGGCAACAACAAAGTTCTACCATTTCCACTTCAACAATCTATTCCAAAATTTCTAAAATATAAATCAACTTTTTTTTCCAAACAAATTAGAATTGGAGAAAATAAATCTGCAAATATGAATAAAGGTTGGTTCTACGTATTAGGTACTCTTATTTTTCTTCTTCCTTTTTCTAATTATTTTTCATATCTATGAATCTAAATATGTGTCTATCCTTTTTTTTTATACATATTATAGATCTGTAGGGATTTGGAAATATAAGCCTAAAAGCTGAGTTCAGATTTGGATTTCGAATGGCTCTCAGGTGAGTGAGAAATCTATTCATTGCTAATAATATCAGATATACTTCGTTTGTGTTAATCTAAATTTTTATGTATGGAGATTCTGATATGTGTTTGTAGACTTTTCAGTTATAGTATTCATATCTTACCTGCAATTCTTTTATTTCTTGTGCAATTGTGAACACCCTAAATATGGAAATCAGTCCCTAAATAGTAATAGATTTGTGAAGCTGTTTATTCCTGATTTGTAGAATTGGGTGTAATTTATAAGATTTTTGCAATTTGTTATCTTGAATTTTAAATCTATTTGTGTTTACTATTGTTTGGGGTTTTTTCTTGATTTTTGTAAATTGGTTCTTTGCGCTCTTTTTAAATAAAAAGGCAATGTTAGAGATATACAAGAAATATTAACAAAACAAAGGAAGAGATGTGTAAATTCACATATTGTGTACATAGTTTACATCATCTATTCCAAATAAAATATTTTTTTGTTTCGTATGATTTCAAAAATGTCAATATTCCCTCTTTTAATTTATTTAGGCAAAACTTACAAGAATTATATTAAATAATCTTTTATGAGATTTTAAATCTCAACAAGACTGAACATAGAAAGATTGTTCTAGTCATTTGTTGGGATTAAAATGTAAAATAATAAGAATTTAAAGCATTTATTAACACGTAAATATCGCTAAAAATATACATATATAATATTATTAATCTATCCATCCAAAATTTACATAAACAATGCTATTATTATTATTATTATTAATTAGGTAAACACATTTTATAGGTTTGAATTTGAATGGTTTTCCATTTATGATGGGTATATAGTAATGTTTCTCATAATGAATGAAAAAAATGTTCGTAACCATTATATTTATTAGTAATAAATGTGGAGTTAATTGCTGTAACACAAAAGGTTACAAATAAATAAATGGGAACTAAGATTGTAACCATGAATGTTGTATGGGAAATTTATTAGGAAATAAATGTCAAGAGGTTAAAATTTAAAATGAATGGGAATAAATATTGTAACTTCAATTAGGGAAACTAACATTATAGACTTATTTATATGATCCAGTAAATTAAATAACAAAAGTAAAACAACCGGAAGTAACAACAAATAGATTTAATGTGATTTAAATGAGACTGATATTAATGACATTTAACAGGTTGTCCATTGCCTTAGGAAATGTGACCGTTATAGTCATTAATGGCATATGATAATTACCGAAATCAATTGGGTTAATTGTGCGTCCATTTCCTTTGTTAATGTGACTGTTATGATGTTGGATGGAATGTGCTGATATAGAATTTAATTGATTAGATTAGGTGTCCATCGCCTTAGGAAATTTTATTGTTATGGTCATTAATGGTGTGTGTTCGTTATAGTAATTAATTTAATTAACGGGAAATTTGGGTATTAATTGTTGTGATTAATACTAAGTCCAATAAGTAAAAAAAAGAATATATATTCAAGAGCTGTGAATTGTAGGAAAATCATTCTTATCTTATTTCTAGTTTAATTCTAAAGATAATATCTTTAAACTAAAATAAGGATTTGGACTTAATAGGTTAATGATGTAATATCAGTTGTGTTATTCGATAGAGGTTTGCACTTTTCAGTAGTCATATATATGTACAACTGATGTGAGATATAATTGAGTATAGAAACCTGTGATGGTAATTATTTACATAACCGAACTTATCCTTAAGGTTTAATTCAAGTGTTGAGATACTAATTAGCTATAGGTCCTGCCTCCCTTTTGAAAGAAGAAACCAAAACGAAATGATTTGATTACGTACCTACTTCGGGATTAGAGGTATTAAGTAGTGTGATCCGCCTATTAGGTATTAAGTGATTGGACTCATCCTTCCCTTTAAGGGTAAAGTCATAACATCCTCCCTTATCAGGTATTAAGTGATCGAATAGCTCACCTCTCTATAAATAAAAATTATCAAAAGTCTGATTGGGTACGAGATTAGTAATCCCCGTGATAGTTCGCTTCCTTTAGGAAGTAAGTGACAAGGTTAGAGTCCGCCTTAGGATAAGGTATTCAATGACAGCCATAAAGGTATCATAGGTCTGCCTATCTTGTAGGAAGTATTAAGTGGCTCGGCGATTATATAATATGGTTAACTAGATAGTAACACAGGGGTCCGTCAAGAGGTCATAAATGATGATTAGTCGCCTACTTAGCTTGTAAGAAATAAGCTACTGCTTACTATCTCTCGCCTTATGCGGGGTTGGGATATTCACGAATGATGGATGCTTTAATTAGTAGGACTTAGTAGCTAATTTCCTCTAATTTATAACAGCATGTTGTTAACCACCTAATATGATATTAATTTATAACAGCATATTGTTAACTACCTTATCTTTCATGTCCGATATCTACCATGTCTGTGCTTTTAAAATGTCACTGGAAAGATGCTGAACACATACAAATTTGATTGAATAGTTCACATTGGCCATATAGAGAGATTATATAAAGTGTGTCGTTAGGGAGGATAACTATCGAATAGAAAAGAAGGGAAAACGGATGATGAAATCAACCGAAGGCCAATGAACATATCTCAATCAATCTTCAAGCAAGGTGTTATTTGAGCTTCATACCAGACCCGGATGATCCTGTAATAAACCTGGTGCGATTTCCTCTTCTTTCGGGCAATTTCCTCTTCTTTCAGAGCTGTGAAGGTCAAAGGCGAGATCCCTTATCCTTCCACTTTTGGCACCCGAAATTAGTTCTTTCCAAGGGAAAACACTATAAAATTCCTCTTTGGGTTCCATTTTCTAATGTACCAGTTTCCTATTGGTCGGCATTCAGATCTTTCTATGTGGAAAGTGCTCTTGGGAAGCTATTACACGCAAATAACTTAAAGAGATTAGCTAAAGAATTCGCTTTGCTAGAATTTCTTAATCTGACCAAGCGAAATATTGATTATCATTTGGTACCAGAAATCCAACATGAGATGTTTCAACAAGTAATGAACCTATGGTTCTAAGTATACTGGACTTGTATCCCAGTATACGCTAACGCACCTTTCTATTCTTTCAAAGTCATCCCGGGATCCCTATTGTGAGAAGTCATGGTTTCTTACTGGCTCTGTCTGGAAAAGATTATACAATCTGGATTTCTTGCGAGGATAAACATCGGAAAAGTAGTTCACTAGGCCAGGATTGGTTATTGATAGATTCATAAACCCCGAACATAAGAAAGTATGTATTCCAAGAAAGCAAGGAATAGGATATAATATGGGTAGAAATCACTCTCTTGCTAAGCGATCAAGCAGAGATTTCTTTAGCTCACTTGGCTGTTGCAACTTGAGAGAAACTAGTAATGAATAGTTGTTCGGTCAACAACGGATACTTCTATCGAAGAAATAATATAATGGAACAATACCCTGATCACTAACTATGGTCGATTGATTTCTTTAGTTTAACGACCAAAACTAACGAACGAGTAAACTCAACTAAAACGAATAATACTGGTCCTGAGCTCAGTACTCTACTATTTGTACTGGATATTGTTGATTACCAGTGACTATTGATAGAAGAGATTGGTCGCTTAGTCGCACCTTAGTGTGTACTGACTTTCTCTTGATTCACTCCATACTCAACTCAACTCAGAACCTAGACAGAGTGACTATTGACTATGTCATACCAATTAATATACTAGCAACCCTGATCTTAGTTCTTCTTCCGTTCTCTAAGATATAGGGGTAAATCTTTCTTTGTTCTATGCTCGTTCACTGAGTTTACAATAAATGGGAAAGAACCAACCAAGATCTGAGGAAATCTTTGCTTCTTTTGTTCTGATTCTTTGCCCCGATTCACTACAAGATGTAGTTGGAAGTGAAACGTGCCAATTGTGTAGTATCGTCCATTCCATTTATTTATGTTAGTTCAGTTTGTACGTACAATCTTGACCTAATCAAGACAGAGTGAAAGGGGAACGAAAGAACTATTTCTTTGTTTGCTTTGCATCTTCTTATCGTTATTGATTCCCAGGCATCAATTAAAATTCCCTCTTTCTTTCGTGACCAATAGGCCGCACAAAATTCTCATGCTAGTACAAAATAGATAGATAGATAGAAGAAAGGTAGAGAAGCAAATAATCAATATCATCGGTCAAAGGTAGCGAAAAGGAACTTATTCCGAGCTCAAGTTCAAGAACAACTCAACCACTAGGCGCGTAGTGAGAAAGCAGTTTTTTTCAATTGTAGAAATTATGGAGAAGACAGATATTTGTGCCAACAGTTCAGTAAACCACTACTCAATTCTAACACCAATACCTTGTATACTAAAAATGCCCTATTGGGTTATACCAATCACTACACTAGGAAACAACGCAGGGGGCTTGCCCCTTCAAAACCCTGCCAGCAATCCAGGTCTACCACTCGATTAAAGAAAAAGAACGATTTTTCACATGTTAGAGTTTAGAGAAATGTTCTAGTCGACTACGCCGATTGGGTAATAATATTGGCAGGTTGTTGTACCCTTTGTCCTTGTATGTTCCCATATTGACATAATAAATAGACAGACCAGTAATATATATAACTGACACTCCAATATAACCTCTATCTTCGGTTGCCTAAGGAAAGAGCTTGTGGCCCGATGTATGCAAAGTGCGCTATTTCATATTGGATTGAATTATCATCCAGGTAATGAGAAGCTCTCCGCCACTTTTGATAGACCTCATAGATCCACCAACAAAGTATTCCTCCCCTAGGTACTCCCGAAGTGAATTGAATAAGTCGTAGGGAGAGAGAAAATTGGATTTTATATAACTTAAGCATCAGAGCGGGTCTTAGCTTGATAGACCCAACCGATTTCAGTTTTTTTCTTGAAAAAAGAGGAACTAAGCCCCATGTATGATTCTAGAGATCAGAAATTTTTGAAGAAAAAACAAGATATTTCTTTTATCCCTTCCAAGTGATCAGAAAATAAAGAAATGGTTGATATATTCAAAAAGAATTTCAACATATTTTACTTTATTATATTATGAAAATCAATCTAAATCCTTCTAGTTCTACGGTTTCCACACTTAAAGAAAAAAATCCTAGGACGTATCCTCTTTCTCGCTCTTCCCGTTCAGTAAGCCCGCTCCAGTTCCTTCCCTAGTGGTTTTGAATATATTTTTTTCAATGGCCCACCCTTTCTTTAGACTTGTTGCTTTGACCCCCTCCTCATAACAACTCTCATATTTAACTTGGGGAAGACAGGTCTTTGCAAGTATTCAAGTTTGGTTTTCTATTCTTGTTCTCTTATGCTGGGTAATGATGTGGCAATTCACTATTAAGGTAGTTTCCTTGGTCGATACTTATTATCATATCTTATTTTCTACGGCAAGTTAGTTTTATTGTACCCCGATTATGCTCATACTCATTATTTGCAGGTATAAGATTCACACTATCCATGATTGGATGTGTTTGAGTTTTGATTTTTATCGAAATTCAAGCCCAAAAAATTATGAGGTGTTACATTTGGTATCATAACTTAGGTTAGACGGTCATAAGAATTAATAAATTAGGATTTTAGTGAGACACCGTATTCGAGCTTCCTTTAGATTTCTCTTTGGCCTTTAGCGCTTGACTCTAAATAATTTCGACGATGAATTAGTCGCGAGCATATTTATTAAAGATGGGTTTAAAATGACTAGAATTTAGAAATATTTTTTATTTCAAGTTTTCTTACCAACCCCGATTTACCCCACGGTGCGTTTGGCGATTGTCTTGAACAACATAAGGATTACATATGGTGAATCCCATGAATTTGAGCTATATGACTGGATGAAAAGCTGGCTATAACCGAGATAGTTGTGATTCCTTGTTTTTGATTTTATTTGAGATTTCCAATCGAAAACCTTTTCTTGGTTTTGAAGTTAAACGGGAAATTCGTGATAGTATGTCGTATTAGTTCGAAAGCAAAATGATGAGGTATATCCATTCGATACTTTGTTTTGGCAATCCGTATATTCTTTTATTATAAACTATTCGTTTGAGTTCTTGGTCTTATTACTAGGAGAAATTTTATTTTTAAACTTATTTTGGAAAAGGAAAAAAAGGCATTTCAAAGATTTTAAATTATTTTTCTAAATAATTTATTTTATGTAAATAAGATTTAGTTTTAAAGAAATAATAATAGTAGTAATAATATAAACTTAAAGTACAAGACCATCAGTTTATAAATAAAGTCGAATTTCGGAAAGATTTTCTAAAATTTTCTCTCGGCTAGACTAAGGAAAAACTTCTGTTTAGCTTAGTGTATTCTATTTCTTAAATTGTTCATTGATTTTTCAGCTAGAAAGGAGATAAATCCATATTAAATTTAATTAGGATTTCTGGTCGGATTTTTCGGGAATTCGTTTGTCTGTTGGTTGTAGCGTTTCGAGGAGATTGTGTAGCATTGTGGAAAATATTTCTTAACTCGATGGATGGTGGACATCAGCATGAGATAACTAGAGAAGTTAGGGAGGTAATATGATTTTAGTTTTAATTTTTCTATTCAAGTCGACCTATTTAAGTCTAGGTCCAGAACACAACCATTTTGGGGGCAGGCGGTGATGGTGGCAATAATAGTGAAGCAAAATTGAGCAGAATCTTAAACTTCTCCATATCACCATGAAATATCCACACAATATTGGATAATACTATATAAGTCTGTACAAAGCGCCTCACTACAAGTCACTCAGAGAATACATCAACATAGCAGCAGAAAAACAACAAATAGTAGGTAGTAGGGAACTAATACGTAAGCCTCCAGCTCGTCATCGCTCAACAGCATCGCCCTCATCAAGATCAACTACCTGTCACCTACTACTCAGTCTTCCCATCCAACACATGGATGAACAATCTAAGGTAATAAGAGGAACCATAAAACCTTGAGTCAGGCAACAGTCTTAATGAGCGATAAAACAACTATCTAACATCATCAATAAAATATATAAGAATAGGCAGATCAATCAACTAATCTACCAACACATCAACAGAGAATAACTTCCAAACCCGTCTTCCCCACATCCGACAGTGATAGCCTTTACAAAAAACAGATAGAAACAAACAGTACATGCATGGCATCAGTTATCAAATGTAGGCCATCCTAATTGATATCGACATCTCCAGGGCACAATGCCCGAAGGATTAAACCAACATTAGACAAGCACTCGAGAGATGTCTCCTTCGACGTCGAATGATCTACACAAGACGATACAAGCAAAACAATCATCATCCATGACTCTGACTATCACCGCCAATCTTGTTTTGAAACCATCGTTGATTATATGACCGGCTCAACATCATGTCGTCCGTCAAGGGCTAATGGAAAACACCGGTTCTAGCAAAACTCCATATGACGTCGTGACTCGTATCTCTAGGCCCATCATGACTACCTAGGGTAATCGACCATTCAACCGGTCTTTTAGGCATCCCTATTATAACCCTGCTTTGGGTCCGCTAGAACCTACGACAACGATAATTACTCCGCCTCCATAACTATAGTCGTCATCACCGACGACTATCCATAGCTTAAGCGCCTTCTCGAGCAACCATTATCCACAAACTCAACATATTTGAGTCATCTTCACATTGGTTGCATTGCGTCGATCAACGAACACTTCATAACATGTCAAACATTCCATCTTGAATTCACGTCGAAGCTACGATCATATTCGATCCAAAAACATACATCGTTTGATCGATATTCAATCCACAACGTTCGGTCTTTGCTGTAAATAACATTCCATAGCGTTTCAAAAGCACTTCAGCTCAATATAGGTGGCACAGTCCATCTTCAAGTATTCCCATGTAACAGCGTTGTTTAACCCTTTCTACAGCGCTTCATAAATATTGTACGATCCACCATGGATCAGTTGCGATCCATCAACCAGGACCTGGACCGATCCACTAGAACACCACGTCGATCCACCAATTTCAGCTAATCCACTCACCTATGGATCGTGCCCGATCCATGACTTTTAACAGCGTTTGCTAAACGCTGTCAATTCTGATGGATTGGGTGCGATCCATAACCCTTGCCAAGCCACTGAATTTCCTCCGATTCATCAACAAAATGCGGGCCGATCCAAGGTTTTCATCGTGTCTGATCCATCCATGGTTCATGGCCGATCCACCTCCTTTCCACAGCGTTTTCCAAACTTTGTTAATCGCCTGAACCAAACTTCCTCCCAATCCAAGAAAACATGCTCGATCGACTCACTTCCTCTTGACAATCCACACTTTTTTCACTCGCTCGATCCATTGCCAAGCACGCCCGTACTCACTTATTCAACTCGACTCAAAACCAACCAATTTCGACCAACAAATCAACAACAGATTCAAGCAATAATCAAAAACCATTAAAACAATGATTCAACAAATGGTCAAATAAATAAATGGATCTAAACATAAAATTAACATATGAAATTACCATTTATAAGTTGCTAGATTAGATCCTATGGTGATTTGAATTGAAATCATACTTACATCGATTAGATCTATATGAAAACAACTTGAAATAACGAACATAAGATCGAACAACTCATATACTTGATTGAATCCGTGTGAGAGATGCTTATCACTCACCAAATCTTCAAAATAGTTTGAAAATCCCTAATCTCTAATCCAGACAGCGAAGAACGATGAAGAACGACATTCGAATGAATCACTTTGATGTAATCTACCTTTCTTCGATCTCCTAATCTAGATCTATGATTTTAATGGAGTATAGATGTATTTAATTGAGAAAGGAGGATCGCGAGTTCAACCAAATAAGAGAAATGAAGAAACTATACTTTTTTCCATGCCTCTACACCCTATCTATAGCCAAACCATCAGTCCACTAATGGACCTCACTAATCAGCCCGCTAATGACTAATTAGTTTGTCCAGAAATTGTGTAGCACTAAACAAGCGATTCCTTCCAAACTGTTGAACCAAATCTTTAATGTGACCACTCTACGGAATTGGAAACACCATTTCCTTTCAATGAAATCAATCTCAACGCCTGATTCGATTCCAGTCAAAAGTTATGCCCTGTACAAAGCTGACAGGGGAAAATGGTCACAAATTAAATTGGTAAAAATTATGGACATGTCTCACATCCCCATAACAAATATCAAAATATGAGAATGATCTGACCCTCAGGGAATTAAATAAAAATATTTTATGATCCTCCGATATGTAAAATGTGGTTCGTTACACTAATGTACGATACTTCCAAATTCTAGCGTCCATTCGGCACCGAATACACCTCGTACTGATACCCATCCTTTAATGTGTCCTGTGTGATGTAATAAGGACGGGGTTAGAACAATGTTCACTACACCACAGATTGCCTACTGCAATGAAAATCCAAGGTGTTGTCAGCTAAAATGCTGCCACAGCTATGCTGATTTTTGTGTATTACAACGCACTCTTCAATGTGTTACCATAGATATTAAATTGTGTTGCAGTAGCTATAGTTATAAACTTATAAGTTTAATTTGCCACATCATCAATCTGCATCTATAAAAAGATGCATATCTATCCGTCAATTCACCTTTTAAAAACAACATCTGAAGTTGATACCTCACTAATCCGTTAAAATCCTTCACCACTAATAGGAAATCAACTTACGTTACTCATTCGATTCCTCTTTCTCAATTTCTCAGATCTGTTCATTCTCACCCCCAAATTTCCAATTCCAATCCCTAATTTTCATTCCCCTACTTCTTCCACTCCAACCCTCTCTACGTCCTCCACTTCTACCCTTGAGTCCTCGACTCCAAACACACCCACTTCTCCCCTTCCCCGTCATCAAACAGAAGTCAATCCAAGAAGAAAGGTGCTAGCTTTTTATCATGTGTTTCTTATGTACGTTTCTGTTGGTTTTTTTTGTGGTTGGTGGTGTTTTTTTGTGGTTCTGTTGTATGTTGATTCGCTGAAATGTTCTTTGAGCAGCTATTGAGTTGTTAATCAATTTAATAACACAGAACTTTGGTTCCTAGTGAAGTGTGGTTGTTAACAATTAGACCATTGACCTTATATGAGCTGCATGTTCTAAACAACTGCTCGGGTTTCCTAGGTTGTTGTTGCCTGTGATGATTGAGACATGATACTGCTAGTTTTTTTAATAAGAATATAGTGGTTTATGAAAATGGTTTCATAAGGATGCTTACATATACATGATAGTTATCATTTCTTAAGTATTATCATGATCTGTATGCATAAGACCATCTAATAAGTATACGCATGATTTCTTAAGTGTATGTGTGTATAAGACTAGCTAATAAATATACGCATGTTTTGTTTTGGTCATGCACACAAATATTGAATGCATGAAATACATGCTTGAAAGTCTACTGAATGATTTGCAATCTGTGATATCACTTCAGTTTTTCCTCAATTCGAGTTTAATGATCGCTCAATCAATTTCTACTTCAAATTCATCAACAGCACTACAACAGATTTTGCTTTTAATAGCACGTGAAAAACGCTATAATAGACTACCATAGCATTAGTGACTACGCTATATAACGACATGTTATAATAGACCTGTTATATCTTATAGCCCAGATCTAAATGCTATAGTATTATACATTTTATAGCGCACATTCACCACCATGAAATGTTTTACATAGCGTTCAGACCTTGCAATTATATTTGCTTACTAAAATCTCAACTAAATTTATTATAGCATTATCAATATTTTCATAGCTCATATTCATTGATATGAAAAATATTTTTCATAGCATTAGCATTGTTTACATAGCTCAAATTCAGTGATATGAAAAGTTATCCACACCATTTAATAGCATTTCACATTTTGATTTCATAAGTGGAGTTTTCCGCTATTAATGTTTGTAGTATATATAGCGTTATCAGTGTTTTCGTAGCACACATTCAATGATATGAAAAGTTTATCCACACTATTTAATTTTTTACATAGCATTCACCTTATATTTTCATAAGAGCAATTTTCTGCTATTTTTTTTTAATATATAGCAACATCAACTATGCTCTTTATATAACAAATCTATTATTTAATTTGTGCACAGTTTAAACAATTAAGCATTAAATTCACAAGACGAAACTGTCAATAGCAAAAAATTAATACCAAAAGCATATTTGATTTCAATTACAAAGTCAAAGTTAACAAGTCTACTAATAAATATAGAAATAAGTCAATTAACATACGTATTGTTCAAACAGCATTTCAAAACAAGATTATCACTTAGTCTTCAGCTTGTAAGCTCGTCCAACTTCTAGAGCCTGCAATTTACAAGCAGAAATTTCAGTCTTATAACAAAGAAAAATGCAAGAAACACAATTAAAATGCAAAATTGAAACAGTGTTTGATGTCATCTCAATTTTATTAGCAGTAGTTTTAATCAGCCAAACAGCCAAGGAACTTACACAAGCTTTAACAAAGAAACAACAGAAATGTGCAAATGTAAGGAAAGAACGATAACAAAAAGAGGAATATATCATAAATTGAAAATGACATAACTAAAGACAACTAACAGGAACAATAGCTAATCTCATCTATATCGAAGGCTAATTTAGAACATGAATAGAACTAAGTATACAAACAAGAAAAACAGATACAGATAGTTACCATAATTACTAATGTCCCAGGGTGGTCCTAAATAGTATGCACGAAATAAAGGATGCATACTGAGCCCAAACTGAGCTGCTCAATCTGAAGTATACTGACTAGCTAAGTGACTAGCTATCTCACATAATTTAAATGTGAGCTATTTGTATTACTTTAGCTCTGAACAAAGTATTTATGCATATTTCTTGGGGATTTCTCTTTTGTAGTGAATTTCCCTAGGCAAAGGAGAAGTGCAATTCTACTGTTGTACAAAGTTTATTGATTACTAAATATTGTATATGTAAAGACTTTTAACCAAGTATCGATCACTTGCTTGAGTTCTTACAATTATTCATTTTTTCATCTATGCTATTTGCAATATTTCCGAGGAAGCAAGCAGACATGTAAAGAATCTTCTAAAACCTATACAAATAGACCTATAAAGAATCTTCAGGCTTAAGAACATGAAGTGGCATCTAGTTAAAAAGGACATTACATGATTTTAAATCGAGAAGTTAATATTTTATATGTTTGTTTTCATTATTATTGAAATCTAGACTTATCAAACTATATTATAAGAAAAAAAAATACCTCAAGCTTCTTCTGGCATTCCATCAGCTTGTTTGCAGCTGCTGCTGCAGCTTGAGCATCCCAAGTGAAATAAAAAGAATTGTAAAGCTTGCAAAATAGAAAATATAAATAACAAAAAGTATTCAGCTTTTAGTATGAAGGATTACTCCACTGAATTTGTATTTAGTCATGATTTCTTGTGTCGCTCTAACTCGAGGTTTATCATCAATAGTCACACCTTGAAATAATCTATTTGTATACTCTTTCCCATCTGTATTTAATAAAAAAAACAAAAAGTTGAGTATAACTTTGCTAGTCGCTTAAAGATAAAGAGTTAATGAGATTGGAAAGGTTATCGAAACATGCTTGTTTTCTTATGTTTGCTTATACCAAATGACAATGATGATATAGGAGCCTCATCAACAATTTGAATGCACATAGGACAAGTTTAGAATATCATGGAAATAAAAATACTACTACTTTCAAGTGGGGAAGAGAAAAGGAGAGATTGATTATGCTCAGTTCCATGTCGTTGTCTTTGACAACAGTGTCTGATAATTACAGATGAATCCTTTGAGAAGAATTCCTCCAACTTCAAGAAACTGGTTACGTCAGCACCACTGGACATGTTATGATCATGTTCTTATTTAAAGGCTTTCATACCTTTAATCATACCACCAAGAATGCCAGTTCCTACAACCTAGTTTATGAAATTATATCATGCTAGTCCAACTAAGAAAAAAAGAGATAATAGCAAAAAATGCAATACATATGACTAAATATGAAACCTGGCATTTCTTTTGATTAGAACAAGTAATGGTGGCATTGACAGCGGCAACAACGACTTTATCATGGAGGCATGGAAGAGACTGTGGTATCCTATTTACAAAGAAAATAACAATCTTCATTAAAATGTCGAAAAAATCTTGGATCCAAAGTCTAAACTAGTAAATAAAATCAGAAAGAAAACTAAAGTACCCAAAGACATTTTCACACTGCAATAGTGATAGTACTGCAAGTTCACTGTCAATAACCTGAATCAGTAACATAAAAAACACTTTACATGAGAACCATCATTCAATATATCAAATAATGCATTCACATAGTAATTATACAACAAGCAGGTTGTTACTGCTCAAGCATGCAAATGAAAAGGGCCAATCGATAGTTGGTTGATGCCCAACAAACAATGGTTATTTATTACATTAATGATAACTAGTTTCATAAGTGCTAATTATTACATTAATAGATATTTTCTTGTAGTGACTTCATCACAAAACCCCATGCCTATAAGCATCATCATACCACAGACCTCATACCTGATCGACAAGCACCTCCGCAATTTGTTTCCATCCAAATCCACTTCATTAGGCTCTGCCAACCCTAGATTTCGTTACATCCCCCAAACTACTTCAACAAAAAAGCTCTAGTAAGTTAAATAAATTGTGTGTTTGCCTATATTCCTAAATATTGCAAATAAGCATGACAAGTCAAAGTTAAACATCAAATTTCCATATGAACATGACTTTCAAATGAAAGAAAGATTAACAAGTTCAACTAATAAAATATAGTAGTCAACAAAGATGGAGCATGGATGTAATGGAAGCACTATCATTTTATAGCACTGAAGTTCGCATGAATTTCAGCCCATGTATTATATGTAACATGTGAAACACTTTAAGACATAAACCCATCAATGATAAATAACATAAAATGTGTTGTAGTTAGCTATAGAAAATGTTGAGTCATTTAACATATAGAAAATGATCAATGGTTAAATATATCATTACCTTAAAAGTTGAACTTGTTTTCAACTTCACAAAATCTCTCCATTCCTTTTTAGATGTTATCTGGTTTTAATCGTAGTATTTCCTCTTTGATTTTTTGGTTTTTTGCTTTTACCAACTGGTTAACGAATCTGCTTTTCGAGGCCCTCCAGATAGCCGACTTGGTGGAATATATACACTTTCTGTCAGTCTTCATCCAAATTAAATCTAACCTAATATCAATATGAAGAATGAAAGCACGGTTAATCAAGATGATGGTAATATCTCTTGATATGATCAACTTAAATTCAATATTAAAATATAGATACAACAGCTATAGAAAAAGAACATAGATACAGTTATAGAAAAAAGTGGGTTCAATGCATAAACACATAGTGCATATTCAGAATTTACAAGTGTGAGCTTGATTGTTTTACATTACAAAAGAAGAAAACAAAGAAAAAGAAAAAACAGCAAACACAAATTCAAAGCAATAGCTAATGATGTGGCTATTGACAATACAGTAGTGTATGCATATTGACAGTGCAGTAGTGTAATTACATGCTACTATCATACTGCATATCTCATTAACCATTGCTGGTTAATTCAAAGCAATAGTTAATGATATGCTACTATCATATTGACAGTGTAGTAGTGTTTGCTGGTTAATTCAAAGTAAACATGTGCAATAGTTAATCAGCAACCTATGTAATTACACAGTTATTCTGAGTACGCACTATCATATTGACAGTGTAGTAGTGTAATAGTTTCATGCTACACTGGCAAAATGCCTACATACTGCATATTGACAGTGAATAGTGTATGATAGTAGCATATCATTAACCAGCAAACACAAATTCAAAACAAAACCTGTGTGGAGAAACCACATCAAGAGATATGCAGTACATAGGCTTATTGACAGTATAGTACTATCATTACATATATGCTGATATCCCTGAATTCAATTTTTAGGAGAAAAGAAAAACTATAATACCTCAGGGGAACTAGGTTCTATTCCTATCAGTTCTAGCCATTTCTCAATTAGATCGCGCCACTGATTAATGATTTGATTATATCTAAATTAGTTGTATGGTCAAACACCTTGACAAGTTCCGACTCACCAATGTATAACATAAAAAATTCCTTAATCGGGAGTGTTTGAACTATGTGTATATTTTGTGACAGTGTTGTGGCTTAATTCCTTAAAGAAAAAATGACATAATGATGATTTCGGTAAACATCAAAACAAAATGCCATCCACAAAAAGATGGTAATATTAACGTTTCGGAACTCACAAAAATATTCACATATGACTTAGCAGCATAAAGTTTTTATCAAAGTAACATATCAAAATATTTTGCAGTTCCAAAACATAAAAAATTTCATGATTAAAATGCATTTATCCACAAAACTCAAATGGAAAAACTTCGATATTAAACCAATTAATTTGGTCAAACTACAATATTAAAAGTTTGAATAATTATCCAACCAATTAAAACGGTACTTATTATTCTACGCTTTATTTTTAACCGGTATGCATGTGAAATGAAGATGGATCGCTCATACAATCACGTTAGATGAATATTTCACAAAATAGATATAACTATACTACTGATATAAATTGCCCTTACCACTCATATCAATGATATATCATGAATTATCGCCGATCCATTAGAAATAAATAATTTATTCTGCTATATAATTCAAAACCAGAATAATGCTACTATACAAATTTAAACAAGAAACATGTTGCGGTACACATCTTATATATATCCATGAAGAAATGACTGTTTTTTATTTTGTCTATTAGCTTCGTTTTTTTATAATGTTCGCTTTTCAGTTTTCACTACATGTAGCCATTGAAAAACTAGAACAGTAAATTTCCACCTGTTGAAGGCGATCAGTTGAAATTCCTAAATTACCTTTGGGTCACTTATTGCAAGTGAGTTGAAGTACCATGAAAGAGAATGGATGAAGAACGAGTAAGGAAAAGGAAAAAACATTATAAAAAAAGTGCCAAAAACAGGTCCAACAAACAGTAAAATGAGACGATGATGATGATCTGTAAATGCTCGGTTACTTTATATGTCCTCCAATAGGTTATTTTGAAAAAAGGTTTTCGTTTGATGCTTAGTTATCATCATTAGAGATATTTGGGGGAAAAAATTCTACATCACCTCTTATTTTACTGAAAATATTTCTGATCCAATGACAATGGCGAGGCGGCTTGGAGTTTTCTGCATAGAACTTAGTAGGTGCAACCACTAAATGGGAAGAACATGGAATTTCAACTAACAGATGGTGACTCATGAAATTCTGGAACTAAACTTACTGTGAGTGGCATGAGGAAAGCGATGATAAAAGAGAAACAAGGCGAGCTAAAGAGAAATTACAGGCATAAATTTGTATTTAACGTACTATGTCAATATAAGCTAATGACGTTGTCAATATAAGCTCATGATGTTCCACTAATTTGTATGCAACGTACTGTGTCATTTTTTAACCTAACTGGAAGTAAAACTCTTTGTTTGTGGATTATGTATTTTTTGTTTGTTAATTTAATAATTTTTTTGTATAGGTTTTTCAGCAACTTTAAGTTATCACAATGATGCTAGTGTAGAAAAATTAAGAAGAATTTTTTATTTATAAACTGTTTTATCCAACACGCTAACAATTTAGTATTCATTCATGTTCTATGGAGATATTTCAAAATTTGACAAATTTAGAACAATTTTACAAGCAAAATATAATACAAAATCAAAACAAATATACAAACACATAAAAGTGAGAAAATTTGCCCAAAAAAAAGGATAAACATGCATTTTTACACCACCAAGAGGCATACGCTGTGGCAAGCTTGTTTGAATCAGGCAAGTATACAAAGTAGATAGAAAAATGCATTCACTGTTGGAAAAGAACACATTTTCAAACAGAAACATTCTAAAGGCAGACAAAATTTAAACATTTCCAGCTAGCATCCACATTCAGTGCTACCTTAAACTTTTAATTAGTAGTTATAAGATTAAAAAAATATTACCTATTTTAGATGATTCCGTCGTTGATTAGGACAAATCTAGAGTGAATCAGGGATATAACATAGATTTTCGACTGACTCAATTGACGATGGTCGACTTCAGGACTTCGGGATGCTGGAGTGATTCGATTTACCAGTGTACTAAATCAAAAATGGTCGACTTACAGGATGCTGGAGCGAATCAGAGATGGTCGATTTACTAGTGTTCCTGGAGTTTGTGAAGTGAACTGAAAATTTAGGGTTTCGGGGAGATGTTCGTGGAAGTGATAAGTAAATTTTCATTTTAACCGCCTTTGGTTCTCACTTTGTTCCACAATACTTTTCGCTCCCGCCTTCTTAATATACAACACTAATATAGCGGACTACATTAATAAATAGCACAATTTATACGTTGTTTTCTTTATTTTATTTATATAGCACAATTTATTTGTTATTTTCTTTTCTTCGATTATTTTGCTATAGCTCTTTAATATAAAGCTATAACATATGTAATGTATATCATATTTTCTTGTAGTGAAGGTTTAAAGTAAATGACATCGGAGCATCATTTAGTAGAAGACGTAAAAGTGCAAAAACATAATAATCGGCTATGCTGGTTCCTTTACCAGGTCACAATTACTCTTTTCATATATCCATGGGAAGTTAAATTTACCTTCGCACCGCTATAAATAGTAAACAAACTACTTGATAATTGAAATGATGGGTTAAGTAGTACCAAAATACATTTTTTTAAATAATAGTAGTAAGAGTGAATATATTAATTTGCTTGCTGATATGGTTTGTTTATTTTTAAGGTACAAATAATAGCTAGCAAATCATGAATTAGTATTCTTACTAACTATACCAGATTGCCTGCTAATGATACTTCGATAATAATTGAACCTAAAAGCACAAACTAATAATTGTTGGTTTTCAAATTTCCACTTCGGAATTAATGACAGTGGATAGTATTTTTTTTCCAATGCACCGAATAGGAGAAAGGATAACTTACTAACTGCAAAATCCCAAATTTATCTTATACTGTCCAATTGTGCATATACAGAAACCTAACAGAAAACAAATGAACTAATCAAACCGTAAAAATATTGGAGGAATCAGAAAATGATAACATGTTGGCAATGTAAAAACAATTAACCCAAGAAAATGAGTGAAAGCTGATAATCGTTGAAGAGCAAATATATATTAGTTATCACTGAGTAATGAACAACTTGCCAAAAATTAATTAGAATGAGTTATGAAAATGGTACTCTATATATAAACTAAATTAAATGAGTATGATATAAACTGCCATCATGCTTCCCTATAAATTAGTTTTGGATAAGCAACAATCCTCTTCAAGAATCAAGTTAACTACCTTGGTCCTTAAATTTTGAAAGCTAGTATATAGTACTATGTAGCGTTCTTTGTCCATGTCTAACTTATAATCAAGAATCCGGATATATTATAAAATTATTATTTTTTCATGTAAAAACATATACTTGATATAAAACGTAGGAAAGAATTCAAAGAAGAAACAACAGACAACAATACACATATGACACAACAAGATATGGTGCAGCTTCAAGATCCCACTACCATAACCATCTCATGCTTATAAAGATAAACTGTAACACCCCGGATTTTTGAATAATCGAATTAACTAAATTAAAGAATAACTAATCTCAGATTTGAGAATTAAGGGAAATGGGTTGCGCCATTGTGTTCGTCTCGAAATTCTGGTTGAGATAGAGTCCGAGTTTGCATGAATTGGACTTCGTATGAAGAAGTTATGGCGATCGGAAGTTTCAGAAAATTCAAAACAGATTTAACAAAATTCAAATTTCGGAGTCAGACAGGCTAGACGGGAAAATTCCCGCCAGGGCCAGGTCGACCTGGGGGTCGACTTGCCCTAACCAGGTCGACCATAGGGTCGACCTGCCCCCCCCCCTAGGCAGATTTGTTTAATGACCTGTTAGTGACTAGATGCTGACTCATTAGGGTTTTTGAACTGCTCTGATTGGCTAGGATTAATTCTGGGTTGATCGGACGACTTAAACTAATCCTAAACTCTATAAAAAACATGTAGACTCAAACCCTAAAATCAAAACAAAATTAGATTCATGGCCTCCATGCCGTCACCTTGCAACTCAGCATAGCCGCCACCAATTAGAGAGGAAGATAGCAAATCAAATTCAATCCTTTTCAACTCTAACATCGAATCTTCATCAAAGGAGCGCTAATTCAACTCCAGAAATCAGAATTCAGAACTCAAGACTGCTTTTGAGTTGTGAGTTCGATAGTTTTAACAAGATAATTAGTAATTTAATTAGATTAAGTTATAATGTGGATAGTATGGATGTGATATGAAGTATTGATTGCATATTGTAATTATGTTGTAGGATTGTGATTGAAATCTCTATGGCATTATGTTGTGATGCTATCATTTATGATGTAAAGTTATGTTGCTATCATCCATATTGTAATTTTATATACAATAAAATCATCATGTTTCATAGGCTAGTTTGGTTATGTTGATTCATATGACAAATCATATGTAGGCAAGTTTAGATTTTGATTCAAACATGAATCATATACAAGTTGGGTAGAATTATATGTGACCTTACATGGTTATGACACCTAGTTCATGTGAAAATTCGATTAAAAGTTAGGCTATGACATGGGTGAGTTATATGTTAAATTCTACATGATACTTTACATGTTAGATACTAGTTTACACCATTGTTGCGATGTATAAATCACCTATGTAAGTTTATGAGTTGGATATGAATCATGTTATGCAAGTTTAGGATATTACCTATGCAAATATAGATCTATGACATATGTTATTTATGCAAGTTTGTGGCCATTATCTCATCAAGTTCACACCTTTAGATTTGGATCCATGACATATGATGTTTATGCAAGTTTGTGGCCATTATCTCATCAAGTTCACACCTTTAGATTTGGACCCATGACATATGTTATTTATGCAAGTTGTAATTTTGGCTTATGCAAGTTTTAGATGTAGAACATCATTCACATATGCAAGTTCACCCCTATGTTAGATCTATGTTTTAATTATATGTATATATTGTGATGTTTTCTTTTATTTCATGAGTTAGACTATTCAAGTCTAACATATATTTTACGTTAAACGAACAAACATACTACGTGGGGGTAAAGGGGATAATATTAAATTGGCATAAATGCCTTAAAAGGCATAAAATATAATTGTGGTAAAAATTGGTATGATTTTACATACCATAAATGGATGGACATAATTGAGTCAATTATGGACATCGTTAAATTTGGAATTGATTGATAATTTGAATAGGGAAAGTAATTCAAATTTGGGGAATGATTAATTAGGAGTAATTAATCGTCTAAGACACGAGGTTAGGCTCTTTTGTGGTGTAAGACTGCCCGGACCCGCCCGGCAAATCCAGCTGCCACAAATGCCAGTTTAATGTGAGAGGTCTTAGGCACAAACTAAATACGTAACAGTTGTAAAGACACGAGGTTAGGCTCTTTTGTGGTGTAAGACTGCCCGGACCCGCCCGGCAAATCCAGCTGCCACAAATGTCAGTCTAATGTGAGAGGTCTTTATGAGGTTACGGTCTTAATGAATTAAGAAACACTTAACCAGATAAGCATATAGTGGGACATGAGGGGGGTTAAGTGGGTGCCTTGGGTGGCATGTGGAATCTAGTGGGTGCCTTGGGTGGCATTTGGAAATACGATTAGAAACATTAACCAAAATTGAAACATGAATAACAAGTGGGTTAAGTGGGATGTACTAGAGGGGACCAAGCTTAGGTGGATAGCTTGTGTCAAGTAATGGGGGCCCGTTTCAACCAGTAACCCATACGTATATTTGTGGGCTCGACCCAAGTCGAGGATGGGACACGCATACTGGGATTGACTGTAAGAGGCCAAACCGGGTTAGCGGTGGCAACGCAAGTCCAACGGGTTCATATGCGTGTGTGGACCCGGGCTGGTAGGTAAGACGTTGTTGCATCGTGTAGGTATAAGCCATGCATTCTTGGTGGTATCGGGTTGCCACTTTGGGGAGTGATACACCCCACTGTGGGGCCAGCACGGGTATCTACGAGTTAGGGAGCCGATCGCTTGGGGGTAGTGGGTACACCTAGTGGAGATAGGGGCAGACGGCACCTAGGGGTGCACGAAAACTACCAATATCATTATTAAGCCTGTAGGCGGGATCAACCTTAGGGTGACTAGTGGTGGTGCAGTATACTAGTGGCGGTGCAGTATAGCAATTATCCTATAGTGTTGGATTAGTTTAGTGAATTTATCTTAGTGGGTTAGGTGCGCTTTAACGATATCGTTGTTCATCTTGTTACCTCGTTTACTCTGTCATACTCAATAGTTCATGATCATTTCCTTATTTTCCAACTTATTCCTTAGCCTAGTTACTTTGTTAATTATATTGTTAGAATTATCGCACTCGCCAGACTTTATGTCGGACCCCCTCTTTCCATCTCTTTCCTCCCCCCTCCCCCCGCCAAGGTGCTCGGGTTGGAAGTAGCACCAGTGGAGCTTGATTTTGGACTGCTTTTAGAAGATTGCTTGGATCGCTGAAGTAAAGTTCAGCTTCTCTTTATTTATGGCTATTTTGATGTTGGGGATTATGTCTTTCAGTTTATGCACTTTGTTTTATCAAGATGGATATGATGTATTTGACTTTGGTTTATGGTTTTGATGATGTAATCAAACATATGTGTTTTCCGCTGCAATGAAATAAAGTTTATAAATTTCCAAGTACTTCTTTATATTTGTTTTGTTGTGATTTTCTGTTCTATATTCACTTAAAATGCTCCATGGAAATTAATGCATTCCCTTTGTGAGTGACATTAATGGACGTGGGGTGTTACATAAACAGTTTTTTGTATGGGCTCAGTTATGGCCCTATGGGATTTTGCCAAAACTTCCGCTACTAAAATTTCAAGGGATAATTATAATGGAACAGGTAAATATTTCTTTACCTTGAGAAAATTATTATACTCCATTAAATTTGAATGATACATTATATGATAAAGGCGGAACTCCCCATTCTACCTGTACATTTCTAGATCATATTTTATACAACAAAATTAATATGACATGAACAATAAATATCGAAGCCACTAAAAAGGTCAACTATGTAATAATATAATTCAATGCACCAATTAATGTGCTCCAAAAGAAGTAATAATTTCATTAATAAAGACTCAATGGCTTATTTAGAGTGCATATAGGAAGTATTTCTCTTCAAACGTTTTATTTTCATCTATTATTGGATGCTGGCATACATTCTAGATAGATCCTACAGGTGATGCTAGATAGATCCTATAAGTGATGCTAGCAAGAATAATATACTTATAAGTCATAATAGGTCATGTTTGTGTCAATATAGTTAATAAGATATAGCAATTCCTTCTGGATCTGCTATTTTTTTCACATCGAGTAACTTTAACACTCAAAAGGTAAGGTTTGGAAACTTCATCCTTAATGATAACACTATTTGCTCAAAATTTAGGTAACATCCAAGCTACGTATAAAAGAAAATCATAACTACTAATCCAAACTAATGTATGAACAATAATGGATGTTATTATTGAAACTAGGATAAAAAATTGAAAGATACATGAACTTTTCTCAGTCAAATCCATTTCATTCTTGCAAAGGTAACATATACCTGGTTTCAAGCAGGATCATTAATGGACATCGAAGCTACGCTAAATCCATTTGAACCACAGCGCTATCCATCATGAGTCAAAGATTAAAACTCACTCTGTTACAGATAGTAGATTTTGCAGACATCCATTTAACCTAAATAAATAATTTATTAGAAACTTTCTGTATTAACCGGCAATTTATTAGTTTTTTTTTTGTAATTGGGGATTTATGACAAATGAGTGGAAACATCTGAAAAATATACAATTTACAGCATAAAATGTTTAGAATTTAAGCTGTTGTGGTTTGGTGGCTTATTAATGTGTAAGCCTGTCATTTTTTTTGTCAATAGCTCCAAGTATTTCCTGACCATGACTTTATCATTGAAATAAGTAATTTCATTTCAAATCACAGGATTGCAATCCATATCAAGTAAACATTAAGTTGGAAACATAACAGATGCAATAAGCAATGGATGTAGAACAACAAAAGCATTGTAGTTTTAATACTTCAAAAACAAAAAGGTAAGCATGGTATTTCATATAAATCAAAGGATTGCAAGTCATGATAAGCAAGAATTAATTTGGAAAAATAACATATGCGGTAAGCATAAAACAATAGAATCCTGTATTTACTGAAACAATCCATGCAAAAATAGCTCTAGTATTTTGGAAGCTAGAACCGATTCTTTTTTTAACCAAAGCATAGTCTAGCATGAAATCTAACAGATTATGCAACTGTACTTATCCACCTACATGTGAAATCAATAGAGAAAATTAAGGTAAAACCAGTTTAGTGATTCATAACTAATAGAATCAGGTAGATCAAAAGAAACAAGGATTTTTACCTGCAATATGATAGATGGTTGGAAACTGAAACGCATTGAAAATAGGGGAATTAGTGCCGCAGACGATGGATTTCAGGGGAGAAGTAACAACAACTAGTATTAAGGAAAGGAAAATCCAACAAATTATAACTAGGCTGTTCATGTTGAAGATGGAATTGGGAATTAGGGATACGTGAGTGGCATAGAGTATGTATTGAAAATTTTGGGGATTTTGGGAAAAGTATGGCTCATATGGAAGTGATACAGGAAATTTTTATTTTCCCGGCTTATGTTTTAAGTTGTCTCGCGCCTTGCTTTTCGCTTCCGCATTCTTAACTGGCAGGGTAAACGTAGCGGAATATATTTTTGTATAGCACATTGTATCTCTTATTTTATATACTTTGTTTATATAGCACAATTTATGTATTGTCTTATTTTTCTTAATTAATTTATTATAGCTGCTTAATACAATGCTATGATACAAAGTTATATATACCATATTTTCTTGTAGTGGCTGCGAGACAGAACTGCCACCACCAAATTCCAACGAAGATGAGGACTGTGAAGGTATGGTCGAATGCAGGGAAGAAGTTGTTGGTTGCTCCATGTGGCTGGTAAGTATAAATTAGGTTTTTTTGGTTGCTTTGTCGATTATCATATCTTTCAGTGATGTTTTAGTCGAGAATTTAAGATATGTGCATAATGGTGATTGCGGGAATTTTATGTGGCATGACGAAGTGTATGAAATCAACAACAATGCATGCAGGTGAAGGAGGCAGTGATTAGGTTGTTCAAGAACTTGTTACTGAAGGCACTAGAGGTACTCAATGCAGTAGAGGCACTGAACGCACTGGAGGCTTGCGCTATATTTTGAAACTGTTTTAGTTTTATGTAAACATGAATTTAGTACTAGATGTGTTTGTAACTGAAATGTCTGTAAAATTGAATTTAGTGGCTATGTTTTGTTATTTTGTAGTTGATTAAGTACTACTTGTGTTTGCTGGTTAATTTGAAATAAAAGTTCTTTGTTAATTTTAGTGTAATGTTATGTTATGTAATGTTGTCATAGCTATGATGTAATGTTGCAGTATGTGATGTTAATTGTTTCCATAGCTATGATATAGTGTTGTCATTGGGTGGTAAAATTGTTGCCATAGATTTATGCATGTGTTCCCCACAACAGGATTCCGTGAACCCGGGCTACAAATTATAGTGGTGATTCCGTGAACCCGAGCTACAAATTTTAGTGGGTACCTGTGGCAACAACAGTACATGTGTTGCCTTAGGGTCGCAATGATGTTGCCTTTGACGCTAAGGCAACGCGGCAATATGCATCACCAAGAAAGTGTTGTCACAGATCATTTTTTTGTCTATAGCAACACCTTCACTACAAGAAATATGTCTATTCACAGCGTTGAAAAAACGCTTTTATAGCCTTTAACAGCATTTTGATGAACGTTGTCTACCAACGTGCTATTATAGGTCCCTGGATATATTACAGCGTTTTCAAAAATATTGTAGAAAATTGACATATTACAGCGTTTCAAATGGCGTTGCCCTTATGTTTATACAGTGTTTTATATTGTTTCAGAAATGTCGTTATCTTCCCTTTTCTACAGCGTTTAGCCACATATCACAGCATTTCTCGAAGTTTACAAGTTCTTTACTATCACAACGTTTTGCCACATATCATAGCCTTTCTGGAAGTTTACATGTTCTTTACTATCACAGCGTTTTGCCACATATCACAACATTTTCTGCATCTATCACAACATTACATATTGTAGTATCAAAATATTCATGCACAAACATATCAACATATAAATATATATCAACCAACTAATTATATAACACAATATTCATACAAAGACATCATTAATGAACAAACTTTTCATAATTTCCATAAAAAAATAACACCATAAACTAAATTTACACAATATCCGTCGAACAAAGTCACGATATCTACAAATAAAACAAAATTTGCATAAAACAAGTTTGGCCGAATACCAACAAAATGAACATCTAAAAGTTACCGCTTTTCCGTAATCAGTTGCCACATGCGGTCTTATTGTTGAGGGATCTTCAGAAGCGCCTAACGATATTCTGAGTATAGGCGAATGCACAACGATTCTCATCTCCAATACCTATACACATGTGTTTCATGTTAGCATTTGGTCATGCTTACACATTAACAAGAAAACAATGCTCGACATCAAGAAAAAAAGAATACAAGGAGCAAGTTGAAGATAACAACTTAGCATACTTGGTAATATTTTATAATAGTTAGTTAACTTTTATAATGCTTAGTTAACTTTTATAATGCTTAGTTAATTTTTAATTATTGCTATTATTATTCTAGAATACTTGGTAATATTTTATATTTTTATATACTTAGTTAACTTTTATAAACTAAACTTCTAAATTTTTATAAAATTAGTAAACTTAGTTAATTTTTTATAATAGTTAGTTAATTTTTATAATACATCGTTAATTTTTAGTTATTGCTATTATTGTTATAGAATACTTGGTAATATTTTATATTTTTATACACTTATTTAACTTTTATAAACTAAACTTCTTAATTTTTATAAAATTAGTAAACTCAGTTAATTTTTTATAATAGTTAGTTAATTTTTATAATACTTGGTTAATTTTTAATTATTGCTATTATTATTATAGAATACTTGATAATATTTTATATTTTTATATATTTATTTAACTTTTATAAACTAAACTTCTTAATTTTTATAAAATAAGTACACTTATTTAATTTTTTATAATAGTTAGTTAGTACTTAGTTAATTTTTGATTATTGTTGTTATTATTATAGAATATCTGGTAATATTTTATATTTTATATTTTTATATACTTATTTAACTTTTATAAACTAAACCTTTTAGTTTTTATAAAATTTGTAAATTTAGTTTATTTTTTATAATAGTTAGTTGATTTTTATAATACTTAGTTAATTTACTACTATTATAAATCTAATTGTTATTATTATTATAGAAGTTTAGTTATGTTTTCAGACGTCTTGTAATAAGTTGACATTGCGTACAACCAACCGGTCGATAGAAGGGAAACTAGAACATCAGCAAATTTCAGATGTCTGAACATATTTTCAGACGTCTGACCTAGTTCATACGTTCGAAAATAGGTTTCAGATGTCTGAAATTGATTTTGGCCAACGCCCTTAGACCATTTCAGATGTCTGAAATTTATTTCAGACATCTGAAAATGTTCTCAGACAATTCCTATGCCTGGTTTGGACGTCTGATCTGCTCTGGTATCAAGGATGATCAATGTTATATCCTGCGAGTCACGGCTTATACATTACAACATAGTAATTTGACAACATTATATTACAATGTGAAGCAAAGTGTACATGTAGGTAAGAAAGCTAGTACCTGAAGTCGGTGCAGCAAATGCATTAAGAATAAATGCACAAATACCTGAATATATATATATATATAGCAAATACATAAGTCGGGATTTACAGACAAATAGTGAGATGATAAAATCAATGTTAAACATGTATGCTTGCGCCCGACAGATGACGGTGATACAATGGAAGAGACCTGCAGTATAGTTATTGATGTATTAATGAAGTGATGAAGAGAAACATTAAAATTGGGTCAGATCCTAGGAAGAATTCACCTTGTCGCCATTTACAAAATTCTCTGCATACGAAGCTTTTGCGCTCGGTTTGTGCCATGTTGCTTTCCTACTTGCTTCAGAAGCATCTTCGGTTTTAGATACAATATGTACACACTATCTGGACACAATTTGCTGGATTCAATTACTTTCAAACTCAAGTTATAGCAGGATGGGTAGTGAGAGCTTACAAATTTTTAGATCTATATATTTGTAGGGCTGCGGATATGTAGAGTTTTAACTCAAATGTTATACCATGGACAGATGATATCACTCAAGCACTTTTAGTGAACCATGTACCTTTTTTATGTACTAGTTCCATTAGACTATAGGGTTTACTCTCGAATAAATTGACATGCCACTCAGTTTGAGTGAGCGGCAAATGAGTTCAGGTAATGAGCACGATGTTCCAGAGAGGAAGAAGAGATATCACCGGCATACGCCTAGGCAAATTCAAGAGCTTGAGGCGTATGAATTCTATCATTTTTAGAAAATTTAAAATATTTTTTGGGGTAGAAAATCGAAATATCTGGACTTTTAATGTGTTTCATTATGCAGGACATTTAGAATGACTTCACATCCTAATGATAAGCGGAGATTACATGTTTCTTACATTTTCCAAATTGGATTATTGTTCAAAGTTATTTTGATTTCATCGTGAGACCAGAAAAACATTAAAATGCAGGGTATCCAAGTAACTAATAGTCAGTACATTGAAGAAAATGAAAGGCTGAGAGGCATACAAAGTAAATGGAGCACTTGAGCAGCTATGCTTGAATGAGCACTGGAAGCAGAAAGAGTGACCAACATGGAACTGCAAAAGAACATTTCAAAACTATGTAAACAAGCTTCTAGTAGGTCAACTGAATAGTTTATATTCCTTTCTGCATAGGGCTAGTCTAAACCTTATTGGTTATATAATGCAAAATTAGTAGAAAGAGTAAAGTATAAAATGATCAAATGAATGCATGGTGCATTATGCTAAAGATTAAAGCAAGATTAATAGTAACAGTAGTTGTACTAAAAAGCCAAATTAATGCATGGTGCGTTCCATTTGATTCCAATTCCCAAAAGTGGATAAAACAAAAGTACATACATGAAAGCATATTAGATGTCGGCTTGGTGATGCAAACACTTGTTATATATCAGCACTAAACACATACCAGGATTAAACAATAAACATTAAACTTTGGGTTATCTAGTATGTACACATGATTACACAACTATTAATCCTAGTATTGAAGTTCACTCTCTTTATGCTCCTGTAAACAGTATGTAGTACATGCTAACAATCTGATATTAGTAAACTTTAAGGCTAAAAGTTGACATTAGCCTTCATCTACTTTATTTATTTAATCTCATCAAATTGATAAATAACCAAAAGCTGAGAGTTTAATCTGCCAATAGGAAGAGTAAGTTATAATAAAGGTAGATATAATAATCAATATAATAGAGATCCTATATCATTTTGAAAAGCAGCAAATGATAAAATTTGTAGGTTCTGGAAGGTAGATAGAATTGATCCAATGGGTCCAAGTTCAACTTAGCAGAGCTTATTTTAATCGGATTTAAATATCAGAGTAATATTTATGTCTATGTAAATTTACAAATAAAATAAAAGGGGATCATAGAAAACAAGAACAAAGGGTAAGAAATACAAAGAAAATAGGAAAAATTTGCCGTAGTTGAGTTGTTAATGAGTCACATATCCACAAATTTTGTAAATGTCTGCTTGGAGTTTATGTAGAGAAATATGAATAAATGTCTATCTGAATATTGATTTTTACCTATTCGATTATTGTTATATAAATCGGTAAAACATAAATAAATGTCTTAACTTGTCAAATTAAACTAGAACAATCCTTAATAAGCTTCTATAAATCAAAATTAGGCACAATTCTAGCTCAAAATGAACAGAAATCTTTAAGGATATATAAAAAAAAAAAACCGATGAAAACCATAGTAGGCTGAGAGCAAACTTGTCGATTATCTCCCATCCTTGGTTGGCTTGCGAGCTGACTTGGACCTAATTCGCCTGGACCAGTCCAAGATAGGTCACCGTCAAGATGCTTTGATGAGTTTGCCATTTACATGCAAAAAAATCGAGTAACAGATTTACATGGAATTACCTATCCTCTCACAGATAGGGAATAACCCATAAAGAAAACTTGATAAACATCATTTGCTAATGAAGATCAATCCATTAACTCAGTATGCACCTTTATACCCGAAGTAAACCCAGCACGACTTGTATTTTGGTGTTTCGCCTTTAAATATGCGTACATTGGTTGGACATTCTATCATCTGCGATGAGCTTCTAGAATTACAATCTGCCATTTGTGATTTCGATTTGAGTCTAGCAAACAAGTACAAAAAACTAGCAGAAACCAAATGTACTGCTTGTACTGTAACAGACGGAAAAACAAAGTTGAAAATTTAAGACATCTGGCCATTACAGGTTCTTGACATCTTGTAAATTTCCACTGAATTACCACTCAATTGCAAATTTCATCAAGTTGTAGTAACCTGATATGGGCGCCTAGAAAAAAGGATACAAACATAAGATGCTTTAAGAAAAAAGGATACAAACATTCATTTTTACATAGCAAGCTTCACGAACAATGATGTATAATTGTGGACTCATATTGTAGTTTGTACATTGTAGATAGTTAGCATATGAATGTAGTAGCAAAATCTTAGAATAAAAAACTTATACTCTATCAATTGACAAAGGCAGCCACAATTTTTCATGTTGACAAAAACTGAGTGAAGTGATTTCCAGCTGTGAATACATATGAAATATATTTTTTTTTTCTCTTCAGTTTCTTTTTTATCAGGCTGTGAATACATATCATCAAAAATATCGTCAAACTCTGATTCAGATTATTGCAACAAAGTTGAAATGACGAAATGTCGTACTAGCACAAAAAGGTAAATCGGATTCAGAGGCATTGGATAATGGGAAAACCAAACAACAAAGCCCAAGAAAATTATGCATCAACCACTCACAGCACACACTACTGGAACACACATCAACCACCCACAGCACACATTACTGGAACACACACACCATAACATGGATACACGCACCTACAAACTGATTGCGTTCATACATATGCAAAGCCTGGCAACAATGGATTAAATATCACATGCTCTAGTTGAAACCAAAAAGGGGTTCATTAAGGAATCTAAACCAATCGACTATCTCTAATTACCCAAGACAACCGTGGCATCTTAGCATAATTAACTATACTACATGCACCATTAATCAAAGACAACAATCTTCGGAAGCTCGCTACTCAGTTATCATTTTTAAATGTTATCTGAATATGCATATAATAGAAACCTGTTCCCATATAAATGCATTGATGCTACCAAACTTTAAAGATATGTTTTAGCACATAGCAATTGACGTTCATGTTTTGTGTACTTTTAAGAAATGGGATAGTGGTGTTATGCACAGCTAAACACATACTGCATATAATTTGCATATATATATTTTAATAAAATCCAACAGATAATTATTATTATTTTTGATTTACTCAACCTGTTCTATTAAAAACACAAAAACCTGAACTTCATAGTCAACATAAAGGCCTAGATAACTACTAGGAAATAAAATTACACCAAAATGACAGAATCAAAATTATGATATTTATTTCAGGTAGTTTAAAAGTTCAAAACTAGATGGTATCATGGCAGTATTGAGTAACGTTAGTAACATTCCCAAATCTCATTTCACACAATTTCAAACACAGTATTGAATACAAATACTAAAAAATAACCTCAAATCGGCTTTCAAAAGAGTTTCAAAAGAGAATCGATCGACAAGGCACTCCGAGTTATCGATTAACCTCAAGGATTCACCCTCTAATATCTTTGACAATGGGTACAAAGGATTTAGTGTTTGAGAAACCTAGATGTTGCTGGTGGTATTACGGCATGAACGAAATTTCATTGGAGATTCAAAGGATTTTAATTAGGTTTAAAAAGAATTTTGAGAAAAGGGCCACGATTTTTGATTGAGAAAGAGACCGTGATTTTTGGTTGAAGAGGGAAATGAATTTTGCGCGGCAGTGAAAATTTCAGAGGGACGCGCCTTTGGGAAATATCTGAATAAAGATCTCAGCGTTATGTACAGCTGTGTTTGGTTTTACTTGTGTTCAAGGACCATTTATGACAACAAAGAGCAGAATACACTGTGTGTTGCTATTGTTGATAACCGGTTTTCTTGTAGTGTTTTTGCATCACTTCTTCGGTATTGCAGTATGCAATCCATGGCGTAGTGGTTCTGATGATTAGTATAGTATACACTTTGTACATAAAATTAGTTTATGTTGATTGCCCTTTATCTTCAGTTATGTCTTTTATTATTTAATTAGTCGTTTTGCTACCACGTCTGTGTACAATACGTTTCCATATATCATCGATAGAATCATAGCTACACACACACACACACACACACACACACACACACACACACACACATATATATATATATATATATATATATATATATATGAGATAGGATCAAGGAGCCCCCAAAAATGGAGCACCCCAAATGCCCTCTAATTTTCTCCTTTCATTTATATTAAAGAAAGTGAGTGGGAGGTGAAAGAATGAGTGGAAGGAAAAGGGAAGGAAAGAGAGAGGAAATGTGTGGTGGAAAAGTAGTAGGTTAAAGGGGTGCTCATTATTTGGGGTGCCATTGAACTTGCTTACACACACACACAAAATATAAATATCATGGTCCTTTAGTAGACCTATATAATATCACACTAGCATCTCTCAGTCAACAACTCATCATAATCCATTGTCATCATCGTGTGTCACGATCTATTTACAATATAACTTGAGGTGTCTATATAGGTCATATTGACGGCTTTCCATAGATTTTGTCATGCTCTATCTCGTTGTGGATATATGACTTTGCCTGCTTTCTACGGTGCACTTAACTCCATGGACCACCCTAACTATTTTGAAAGAACTCCATTTTGGGTTAACAAACCTTTCCCAAATAAATAAACAAGCAAACAATTGTGGCGGTGCATCACCTAACATGATATACCTTGATAGAAGGGTAATAAGGTGTAACCATGTCTCTTTATTGATCACTAAGGACTGATGATGCCACAACCCTGTGACATTCCTACCCCGTATTTGGTACCAACACAATGCTACATAGTGCCTAATCCCGCTCACCGTCCTATTTACATTATCTAGTTCAATCAAGGCAAGACCCATTGTCTATCTATTTTGGAAGCAGACTCCCTTATCCAATGACGAGTTTTCAAAGATTTATTGTCCTCTATCTACTTGTGCTTATTTCTTTATTTATACCAATGTATATCCTCCACATGTCATATGGTTGGACATGTCTGACATCAATATAATATTATATAACTACGGGTAGCCCTTTCAATGGATGACCTTCTATTATGTGACGCTACTAACCTTGCTTTCCAAAATACTCTAACAACCATCTATCGTATTATTCTTTTAATTTCGCTTTAATTATAATAGTTCACACATGTCATCTATGCATATTTCAGACTACTTGTATATCTCTGATATACAAATTCTTTCATGCATACTTGATCATCATGCCTCTATTGCTCTACCATTAAGGTCCTCACTACATTACGGGTTTCGCCTTTTTCTTTATTTTGAGTTCATTTAGCGCTTATCTTTTATCATGTTCATAAGGATGTTTATATCATTTCAACACGTTTTCTTTAAAAAAAACGAAAAAACTACGTCTATATACATATCTAGTGTACTATTTTAGGCATGAATCTAAAGATATTAAATCAAAGAAACAAGAACAAAAGCATAATAATCATCTGCATATCATAGACAAGAATATGTAATTGTCCCCGGGTTTATTTGTAAAATCTTCTAAGGTAATTCATATGCACGCACATCACTGCTACACGAAATTACAAATACAAGAGTCAAAGTATTTTCAAATTAAAGTTTTTTTCAAGACTGTCACAAAAAATCTATTTTATATAAGATTAATCGACTAAATCTATTTCCAATTAACCGAGGGAAGTCAATTGAAAATAAATTTAGTCGACTAAACGAGTATGATTGTTGTCTTCTTTTGAATTGTTCTCTGTAGTTTTTGTCGTTCGTATTTAATAAACTAACTCGTATCCCTAGTTGACTTAATAACCTTTAACGTGTATTTTCTAAATCAACACTTCAAAAAATGTTACCATTCAATGTTGCTTCTTCGTAGAGAAATGATTTTCTAAACAATAACAACATTTCTATGCAGCTTTTTGATCATTTTAGCATACGAGAAGTTCAACCATAATTTTTTATATTGAATTCTTTGCTATCTCGAATCTACTTTCTCTTAATATCATATATTCATTCAAAAGTTTTATATACACTTCCTTAATCATTGCACATATCATTAAATTATCAAAGAAAATTATACAAAGTCTTGTACTATCTACCAAAATTCGCATTGACAGAACAATAGATTGCTTTTGTATTATATATTCATCGGAGGGAAATTAGAATATTTTTAGTCAGTGAAAAATCAAGGGGAGATTGAACAAAATGTAGAGCATGAGGTCTGAACTAGTATTAAAATCATAACATAAACAATTTTTTACTTTACTAGTTCCTTTTTGGTCTAGAATGATACTGAATGTACACTTATGTATAAGTTACCATAGTACCATATATCCTTGTGCACTTTGGGAGAGATTCATACCTATCTTAACCCCCTTTGGAAGGAAGTTTATGTGAACTATTCACTGTGGGAAAGTAAAAGAAAAAAATGTATATAAAAATATAAATTTCCATATATGAATAATAAAACTTGGGCTAGAGACTAGAATTTTGGGCCTTATTTTCTAAACAAGTGTTAAAATTTTCATTTCCTTCTTTTTCATTCCTTTTATAAACCATTTTTCTCCAAGTCATGTCAAGCAACTATTAATTCTCAAATAAAAATTATATTTTCATTTTGTGATATTTCCAAAACTGCATAAAACATCATACATAGGGCTGTCAATGGATACCCGAAAAATCCGAAATCCGTCCGCATTCGCATCCGAAAAGCGGATAAATATCTGATATCCGGGAAAACGGATACGGATGCGGATATAGGCATATCCGCATCCGAAAATTATCCGTCCGCTTTTTTTCACGATTACAGCTTAAATTATGTGTATTTTAGCATAATTAAATATACTAATTTATTGTTTTACAAAATTAAAAGTCTACTAAATGCATGTTAATTGCTCAAAATTATATATTATCATCATATTTATTTATTTTTATCACTTTAGTAATTAATTAGATTGAAAAAAAATTAATATTTAGCTAAAAAAATTCAATAATATTCATTGATTTATCGATCGTTAGCGGAGCGGATAATTATCTGATATCCGTCCGTATCCGCGAATACGGATATCCGATATCCGAAAATGGTTTCGGATGCGGATACGGATATAGCACTATCCGCATCCGAAAGTATCCGTTGACAGCCCTAATCATACATGTACGACGTAAGCCATTGTTAAGTGCTAGCTAAGTGGGCCAAAAAGCTTGCTTTATAATTTGCGAAGTGGCTTCAGGTTCAGTCCAAACTGATCACGTGAAGGCTTGCTTCCTTGCTTGCATAGAGACAAATAGATAACACAAGCAAATGCATTAGGAAGGGCAAGTCACAGCGCTACGCTACGTCATGAACTAACTGCTTTTGTCTCGTTTTTAACGCATCCATCCCACTTATTCTAGCATTTGTTCAAACTACACACTCTTGTTTTGTTTGGGGATGAGCAGTTAAAACCAATTCAACCAACCAAACAAGCTAAGTTTGATTGTTTAGTTTGATTTTGGTTTTTATTTTTATATTACTTCGAATTATTGGTTAGGGTTGATTTTGTATGTTGCTAAAAGCACCTGAAAAGGTGCTTTCTATCACCATCACTGAAAAATGCCATAAACTTTAGATTATACACTTTTTAATACCAATAATTTTAAAGGCTACCAAATTCAATTTTTTTTCTTTTTCATACAGCGGACAACTGACGACTAACACCGTTCTCTGTGGTGATCAACCACCGAATAACGGTAGTTCTGTGGTGATTATTTTTATCTGTGATATTAGGAAGCACTTTCTTGAATGCTTTTAGCAGCAGCACGCTTAATTTTTAGTATTTGAAAACCGAATCAATTAAATTAAATGTAAAATATAATTAATTGGAGAATTATTATTAGTAACCATGCTGTTATTTACCACGGGCGTTACGCACTCCATTTCCCAATTGTACTTCTGCTGCTGCCAGTAGTACAACCTAATTCTTCTGCTTGGCGGTACATTATCTTCCCGTCTATATAAGACCTGAAATTATTGGTTTTCCTCATTCCTGTTCAAATTCTATCAACTCTGTTGTTTGGGTCAAACCAGTAACTTAATAAACGGTAGCTCCTAGGTCTCCATTTTGAAAAAATTCCCCCAATTTTGGTTGTGAAATTCATAGAACGCAATCGAAAATTTTCATTAGATTCTGATCATCATAATCAATGGAGAAAATGCAAGAATTGGAGTGGCTGGAGGCACAGAATATCGTGATTAGCGAAGATCTTGCGCTCTTGGCAAAACATCAACTCGATTTCCTTGCAGCAGTTGATCGACGAAGGTTTTTGTACGA
Organism: Allium sativum; assembly: GCA_030737875.1. Classification (NCBI taxonomy): domain Eukaryota; kingdom Viridiplantae; phylum Streptophyta; class Magnoliopsida; order Asparagales; family Amaryllidaceae; genus Allium; species Allium sativum. The sequence goes on from CM060916.1 coordinate 266,383,904, forward strand.
TGGGCCTCTGCTTGAAAGAGCAATTTATAGGTACGGGTTGGCTTATATTGGGTAAAACTCGGAGTCATATGTCATTTATAGCTGATTCCACTTTGTTTAAATAGCTTTGGGCAATGAATAACTTATGGAAATAAATTATGATAAATTTCAAATTAGAGCTGGTTCTTGCGACTTGCGAGATAGCCGGCTGCGGTTGATTTAACTCATCCTAATCTAAATAAGGTTTTTTGAATTAATCATTGCAACATAAATTGTAAAATTATGCGATCCTGATATAAGTTTTTAGCTATAGTTCTCTAAGTCTAACTACACTTTTTTAACTCCAGTAAGAGTCATAAGACTGTTAAACCTACATTTTAGCACAAAAGCACTTTTACTGTGTATGAATGCTTTTGGTATTGTGATTATTCTTTGTCCAGAATTCGCTTTTGCTACAAGAATAACTCCGTTAATGAGTGTTTATCAAGAATTATTGACTGAGTGGAATTTATTTTTTTATTATTATTTTCACTTTTTTTATTGGGTGTTGTTTACGTGACTGCATTTTCTATTGAAGGGAGGCATAATTTTGTTCACTGCAAGCGTGGCCAAATTTGGTACCAGTCTTTAATTTTCCTTTGAATGTGGTTCTGTGTTGATACCCCATGGGGAGGCAAAAGCTAACGGTACCATGTAGGACTGTCAATGCGTACTCGAAAAATCAGATATCCGTCCGCATCCATATCCGAAAAGCGGATAATATCACATATCCGAAAAAACGGATGTGAATACAGATACATAGATGTCCGTATCAGAAAATTATCCGTTTGATTTTTTTTTAACATTATGCTCAAAATTATATGTATTTTAGTACAAAAAATGAGATTTATATATTGTTTTACTAAGTCGAAGATTTGCATTATATGCACTAAATGCATATTAGCTACTCAAATCTATTTAATTCCATCGTATATGTTTATTTTTAACACTTTTGTGATCAATAAAATTGAAAATCATTTATGTTTAACTACATTTTTCATTTATATTTCTTGATTTATTGATCGTTGGCGAATAAGATAATTATCCGATATCCATCTGTATTCACGAATACGAATATCCGACATCCGAAAATGATTTTGGATACGGATACGGATACAACACTATCTGTATCCGAAAGTATCCGTTGACAGCCCTAGCATCATGTACCGAATTTTCAAGATATCTTTAGATCTTTTAAACCGAAATTGGAGTCTCAACAAAAATACACTATTTTTGATATTGTGTCTTATAACTGGAACCTGATTCTACTTTAAACCAGATTACAAAACATCTGTTTCTTTCTCCCCCCTTTTTTTTTTTTTTTTTTTTTTTTCCTTTTTTTCTTTGATCATGTAAAAGACACTGTCCGTGTTTTCTCTGATAGTAAGTAGACCAAACACTTTCTGCGTTCTTTTTCAAACCAGGTAAAGGTATCTCAGTATAAACTCCTAATTCGTATCAGCCTTACTGCCTTACAACCATGCCCTGTAAAATAGACAATAATTGAAATGTGATACTTGCACCTCTTGTTAGTATTTCAATTCTTTAACCATATGAGTTAGGTACACGTCACTGTTTCTCTTACTCTTTCAATTATCTCACCCTATGCTAAAATTTCAAGTTTTTTCTTGCAACATAAATTTTAAATTACATGTTGTTGATATTAGGTACAAGACTTGTTGGCTCCCCTTGCTTGCCAAACATGTTAAGTCTGCTATTATGGAGGGCTCTCTTGTCGTACCCCTTGACTGTGAATGGATATGGCACTGTCATCGCCTTAATCCAGTATACATTTTCAAACCAATAATTATATTCATCAATAGATATTTAAAACAATATATTTTCCTCATTATCCTACCTATACAGGTGCAATACAAAAAAGATTGTGAGAAGTTTTACGGGAGAATCTTAGACAACAAAAATGTAGAGTCTTCTATTCATGCTACTTTGTACGCTGAAAGTGCAAAAATATGGGCTGAATATTATAAAGATGAACCATTCGAGCTTGAATACTATCATACTTCCATTTATTCATCTTCTCAAATGAACTCCGAAACAGGAGAAACAATCACTTATGACTTGATTTCTGCTGTGAAGAGACAGTCTACCTTCTATTACCAGGTCTTCGTGAGCTTATTTGTTTCGTCATATCATATTTGTGCTTTTATCAGCTAAAATTAAAATTATTATATATTTTTCAGTACTTTCGTACATGCTATCAAGTGTACGTGAAAACAAACTATAATACTAAAAATAAAAAATCCTGCTGAAAACTGAAATAAGATTCAGATATTTGTTTTTGAATGAATTTGGGTTTGATTTTAAATGCAAATAGATAATCTTATATGGTAGACAAGAAAGAAAATAAGAGCCAAAATATAATGTGTGTGTATGTGTTTTCTATCTTAGTTTATTAAGTAATTGTGGATTTAATTCATCTTTGCTAGATAATTGTGCTAGGAGTTGTTTTGGCAATTCAATAAAAAATTCACCACTTTTAAGTTTTTCTTGTTTTATATAATACATATTGTTAGTTTCTGGGATTTGATGTCCTTTTTCTTATTTCTTTTTTCCTTTTTTGATATTTTTTTATTCTTTTCTTTCAAAACAGGTAGCAAGACCTAGCATGCACGATCCCCGTTTTCTCAAAGAGGCGGAAGCAAGATACAAAGGGTTCCTCCATCTAATAAAAAAAAACAAAGAAAAGTCAACAAATCGCTTCTGTGTGCCAACCTACGATGTAGATCTAATGTGGCATTCTCACCAGTTGCAGCCTATGGCTTACTGCAAAGATATGGTGCAGTTGATTGGTAAGGTATTAGAACACGACGACACAGATGCTGATAGAAGCAAAGGAAAGAAACTTGATACTGGGTTTTATGAAACTACAAAGCAATGGGAGGATGCTTATGGATCTAGATACTGGAGAGCTGGGGCAATGTATAAGGGAAACATGCCATCGCCACTGGATGTTCCTTCGGATATATATAGAATGCACAGTGAAAGCATGCATATTATGGATAAATCGAGTTTGTTACCACTACCTCTTCAGAAAACTACAGCTACTGAGGTAAAACTTGAAACAAGAAACCGAGTCTGAACTCTTCATTGCTGTTTTGTCTGCGCTTAAAGTTAAACGAAAAATCCCAACTAGCTGTACCTTTAATTGTTGGAAAATTTATCATATTGGGCCAGTTTTGAAAAATTATTTCGATTTTAGACTATTTTGAAAACAGTATACAAATATAGATTGCTTTCTGACCGCCTGGCTGAAAGTGATCAAAATACACTGGTTCTATTTCAGTGTCAACTAACTTTGGAAACCATTCACTGTTTCTCATTTCTGATTCCCCTACAGGTCCTTCTTGAAATTGTAGGGATCAGAAATTTCTCACCTAGTCAAAAAGGCAGCTTATTTGTTGCTTTTAGCAAGAAACAACCCGATATATTTTTCTCTGGTAGCTGCACACTGACAATTGCATCTGAAACTGGAGAAAACCAAGCAATCAGTTTCCAGTGTGAACCTAAGGGAGAGCTTGAATTTGAGCTCATGGTTGTAAGTTTGAACTCCGTGATATCTGTTGGAACAACTACAGTTCCTTTCCAGGATTTGATGGATCAAAATTCAAAATTGTATTTTGAAAAATGGGTTGAATTGAAATTGCATTCAAAGAATGCAGAATCTAAGCCAGTCTCTCTTCGAGTTGCTGCTTCTTTTACCGCTCCATTTGAAGCTCCACATGTGATCGAAATGGTGCGGCCAAGTTCTGGATTTATGAATGCTTGTTTCTTCCCACGTCGGACTAAGGATCAAAAAGTTCGAAGATGGGTTCGCTTTGTGGATGTTGATGGGAGTGATATTATCAGTCTACAAATGAGGTGTGCTTGTAGTATATTTGTATATTATCGGCTATAATCTCTAGCATTTATTATTTTTGATTTATATTTATAGAAATGTGAAGGAAAAGAAAGGAACAAACAAGGACATAATCAAGAAAAACGTGGTTGGAATCACCAAACTCTCAGGAGAACAGATTATTTTCGCAGAATATGTTGAAAACATGTGGTCAATAAAAGACTATGATCTTTCTATTACTATTGAGAAAATTAACACCGAAGGCAATCGTGAATTCCTACTTTTAGGGAATAACCAGGTACGCTATCTTATGTAATTTTTCTATTTATATTTTATATCAATTTTACAATTATCAGTAAAATGACACACAAGATGTGCATATAATATATATGCACCGCTTCGCCGACAAACTTTTAAGTGTAGGATTGAAAATGGCAGTGAAAGATTTCTGTATACAGGGGAGGATGCAGGCATAGGCCAGCTAGGGCTTATGCCCTACCTGAATTTGCAATACTTAATTATAAAATACTCTAAACCAATGATTGGCGACAACTGAATTTGCTATTATGCCCTATCTCAGGCTTTGCTCTAGCTCCGCCCCTGTCTGTATATATGAATGATATGAAAACATGGGGAAAACAGGTGTGTAGGTAATTATGAATTGTTAAAAAGACATCGTGGAACCATATTTATTCATTTTCTTGCGCGTGCACACTCTCAATGTATAGTTGCATTATTTCAGCATCTACAAATTATACCATGTGGTTCAACTACTAAAACATTTGGCTATTAGAATAAATTGTGTTGTTCGGATAGAAAAATGAAACTAGTACTTAGATTTAAAAATGAAACTAGTACTAAGCAAATCTTATCAATAAAAAAACAATGTTTTGATGCAAGTTTTTGACCATCAGGACAAGTTTGTTACAGAGAAAGGAACCTGTGAATCCGTGATACAATTTTTTGCCACTGCTTGTCGCTCTATTGGTAAAAGCAAAAGACTGTGGAAAGACCTTTTCTTTAATAAATTCGATAAAAGTCATATTGGCATAACAAATGTTTATGAGTTAAAACGACTAAAAGGAGCAACATCCAGACTCTTTCTGTAAAAACCAGGATCTGTTTGACTTCGAAATATGAGGGTCTGTTTAGCTTGAAATCTGAATTTTATGTCTTCCATTTCCAATGTGTATTAAAAAGTTTTGAAAAAGGACGACGTGGGAAGGAGTGGAGGGCGTGGGACGATGTTGGTAGTGTGGAAAAGGGGAAAAAAAGAAGAGGAAGGGAAATGACAGAAAAACAAAAATTGTTTTCAATTTTATATGTTATAATAATTTTTTGAATTGATCGTTTTTGAAAATTCAATGCATTTTATCATACGAAAAATCAAAATTGAAAGATTACAATCCAAATGGACCTTGATTTTGATGTTTTGTGTTTTGAATATATACCACAAAAGAAGTTGAAGATTAGGGTTGTCAATGGATACCCAAAAAATCCTATATCAGTCCGAATCCGTATCCGAAATATCTGTTATCTGGCATTATCCGAAAAGCGGATATCCGATATTCGAAAAACTTTTCGGATACGGATATGGTTATAGTGGTATCCGTATCCGAAAAATATCCGTTCGACTAATTGATGTAATATATATTACTCAAAACAGAAAAATAGAGTTAATAATTATTTTGTAACTATTGGATGTTGCTATAATATAAATTTTGGTCCATTTTTAGTGAAAAATTGTAGTTTTAGTGTTTAATTTTGGAACAATTTTTGATATGCCTATGGATATTAGTAATAAACAATGTTTCATCATCACATTTCTTTATTTTTTGGTTTTACAAACATTAGTATAAAAATCATTTTATATTCATCGAATTTTTTTTATTTATACCCTTAAATTTATTAATTACAGGCGGAGCGGATAAATATCCGATATCCGTCCGTATCCAAAAATTAAGCGGATACGGATATCCGATATCCGAAAATTAAACGGATATGGATATTCGATATCCGAAAATAATTCCAGATACGGATACGGATATGGCACTATCCGTATCCGAAAGCATCCGTTGACATCCCTATTGAAGATGCATGAGAAAGGATGAAGAGGTGGAAAATACTAACCATCGTAACAAAGAAGAGGACGGAGGAAGAAGATAGCTTTTTGTAATTTTCAGAAAGTGGGATAGAAAAAAAATTGTTTTGAGTTTTATTTGTTGAGATCATTTTTCAAATTGATCGTTTTCTACCACTTATCTCTCATCCATCTCCCATATCTTTTGAAGTGTATATTGAAAATCGTAAATACAAAATACAAAATTTGAAATTTGAAGCCAAATAGGTACTAGATGTCTCAAAAGAAGTGATGTAACTTCCTGAAATCTTCAATATTTACATTCTAAACTGAAATTTTGACTGTTATTTGTTGACTTAACTGTACAGATCAAGTTCTTCCCTGGAAAAAAGTTAGAATTTGAGCCCAAGAATTGCAACCACGATGATCTCGACTGCATAACCGCAGTAGAATTTCCCATTGATCATCCATATGGAAAAGCCGTTGCCTTACTGAACACAAAATCAAATCTCGTTGAGGTGAATGAGGAATGGCATGTGCTGCCTGCAATCTTACTCATGTTCATATTGAAGACGGAAGGGTTAAGTGGAAAAAACATGAAACGTGCAACAAGTTCCAAGTCGAAAGCTTTTATGCCATCAAAAGTGATTAGTGTCGAGCCTGCTAGCAATGTGAAGGGTGGTGGATGTGGTGGTGGGTGCGGAAGTGGCTGTGGCAATGTATTGGGTGTTAGTGAATTGATCACGGTGACAAAAGGTGCCGGTGGGTGCGGTGGTGGGTGTGGAAGTGGGTGCGGTGGTGGGTGTGGAAACATGGTGACTAATGGCAATGGAGGTGGGTGTGGAGGTGGGTGCGGTGGTGGATGTGGAAGCATGTTGATTAATGGAAACGGAGGTGGTTGCGGTAGCGTGTGTGGTGGTGGGTGCGGTGCTGGTTGTGGAAACATGGTGGCTAGTGGAAATGGAGGTGGGTGCGGAGGCGGTTGTGGTGGTGGTTGTGGAAATGTGACGATACAGGCATCTGCCTGAGTACTTAAGTCCAAATATCTGCCTGAGGCTGGTGGCAGAGTGTAATTGATGCTGTGTGTGTATGTAAATAAATAATGCATGTGGAAGATCATGCAAACTTGCAAATGTGGGAGCTGTGTGGTCTTGGCTTTGTAATGTTAATGTGGAAATGAGTTCTGGATGGTTGTTGTTTATTGCAGTATTTCGTAATAGACCAAATATGTTCATGATATATAACTTAAATGATGCATTTTGGTGATTCTATCCAAACACTATATTTTGCTTTGCATGTACTCAAATTCTCCGCAAAGCACTATACATCATCTATTACTTTACATTTGCTTTACGTATACCACACAATTTCCCTATCTATACTTGCACTGTAATCTTGACGCTATGCTCCACCCAAGAATTCTTATTTATTACTGAACAATAGTTATTGGAAAGTTGAGATTAAACTTAGAGCAAGAGCAATATGAGAAATCAAGATTCCGTTCAGTTAATCATCACCCTTCATCCATTCGGAATATATGGTTTTTAACAACTCACAACCAGATGTTTTTCATGTTTGAAAAACATTAAATAAATTCAATAAATATGTTTAAATGTTTTAATAGGGATTTTGAGTTCTAAAAATAGACATATATGAAAAAAAAAGTGTTTTAATTTGCAATGCTTAAAAGTGGGAGTTGTTATTTACACTCCAAATATTGTTAAGGGGAAGTCAATTTATTTTTTAAATAAATTTTGTTAAGTGGAGTACCAATGGAGAGAACACTCGCTTAACAAATAAACTTTATTTTACCAAATTAGCCTTCTTTACAATAATCTCTTTTTTATTTATTAATCAAAATTTTTTATATGGTATATTAGTCAACTACATCAGATTTTTATATCAAATTATTAATAATTTCATTTGTCAGATTGGATGAAAAAAAATATCATTGATAGGAAATCGATATACATATATCAAAGAATTATTTTTTTAATACGATATTACGTTCTTTGTTCATACCATTATTTCTCCTCAAACAACAGTTTTTTCTTCTTCAAATAATTTAGGGATTTGGTATTTTGCATTTGAAATTGATTTGAATTTGTGATAATAACTGAAGTCATTACAGACGTTATTACGAGGGTAAAAGGGAACGTAAAAAAATTAAGTGCGTGACCCCCCTTAACATTATTTTTATGATTGGAGTGTTTTTAAAATTTGACCTTCCCTTAACAATATTTGGAGTGTCAATAACAATGCTCTTAAAAGTTACTATTCATTAACCGTTTTTTACAACACTTATAATTAAATAAATAGTTTTAAACTTGAATTTTCTTCTCCATCTTTTAAGAAGAGTTTTATAATGATTAAAAAAACATTTTAAAGGAATACTGAAAGTTTTATAAGTACTTAAACATATTGCCAAAAAAGATTGTTTCCTAAACAATATTCGATAATAAGAATAATTGAATTAGAAATCATCTCTAACATGAATCTCACTAATAAAAAGGGGATATGCGAAAATACTAGTCAATTTATTTCATTTGGGAGTATCACACAAAATCCGATCGAGGTAGGGATTGGATCGAAAGGAAAATTCGGATGTTCTAAAAGAATTTGAAAACAATCAAATAACTTGACAACCTTATTGGTGATAGAAGGATAGTCTCTTAACCCGTGTCAGGACAATAAGTGTCCGAGTTCCGCAATGAAAGGAAAGGCCACTAGTTCCTTATCCGACTGAAAATCCAATTCCAATATAAAATTTACGATTTTGATCTTATTCCCAAATAACTAAAATGCCTTGCAAACATTTTAGTTCCCCTTGGTATCGTATACTATGTCGACTTGTTAGTGTACTTATACTTACTTTAGATATGTTTACTTAAAATGATTGTTAACCTTGTGTCATTTAATATTTCAATGTAAAGTATTTCTCTTATCATAAGGTATAGTCCAAATTTATGTGCAGCGTGACCTTATGATGTACCCTTCTTCCATGACATTGTCATATATGTTTATAATTTGCATCTCACGTTGGTTTTCCAAGTTTGATATGATTTTTTTATTACTTAGGTCAGATCAGGGTAGTTTCAGGAATTAACTGAAGGTACTTGGAGTTTTCCAAAGGAGAGCTAGCGATGTTCATCAACTTATGAGCGTACGTTACTTATCCATTGTGTTTGTTATTTCTCAGCATTTATAAGGATATTTATTTATAATTATCAACGTTGAGGTTACGTTAGACTCTGATAAATGTAATTTAAGCTTTTTGCTGTAAAGATTATATATTGAATAATGTATGTATGTTATTCCATTCATGTGAGATTCTACTCTATCTTTATTTCTTTTTAACTTTAATAATCGATTTTCTGTTACTTGGATTAGTGACACATTAATACCACTATTAATATCCAAATGTTGGCACAACACCCAAAAAGTTCTACGATAGTAAAACTAAGCAAATACGAGATAATATGCACAGGAGATGCAAGAAAAACAGTCATACAATGTTTATAGTGGTTCGGCTTGTCGAAGCCTACGTCTACTTTGAAGGTTTTAGCACTTCATTGATGAAATTTACAAATTACAACCCTGGGTCGGTATTACTCACGGTGGTACAAAGCGGAATCGGTATTACTCCCGAAGGTACAAGAGCAATGGTGATCCAAGTGCCAAAAATCCAAGAGCCAAGAAGAAGAATCCTTTTTCTTGCATAGGAATGGGGTATTTATTGGTGAAGAATTGGAGGGAAGCAGGTAGGTGCGTAGGAAACATGACCCAAGAGGGCACAAGTCCCAAAATCACATATTCTGGGATCGGTAATGATCCCAAAAGACTTAGTGGGTTTGGGGACTTTGATTTTGCGGAGTTGCTTCTCTAGCTTCACTCTATCTTCTGATGGAATTTGGTTGTAAGTTGATGAAGGGATCGAGAAGTACGAACACTTGAAGTGGGAAGTTGTTGCGATGCTGGTCCATACTTATCCCTGATGCCTCGGTGATTCACAATGATCCCTGAAGACTTGGTGTTTCACGCCGATCTTGGAGAAGTTGGTGATACCTACCAATCGTGGAAGTGTCGGGGTGTTGTACCGATCCCGGAACACTTAGACTTGTGAGTTGAGATGTCTGATGTTTGGGGATTCATATCGATAACGGAGTGGGATTCCTACCGACCCCCAAATATTTGTGCATTCATAAGGTGTTTTGATGAGCTAAGGTGATCGTACTTGCACGACTCCATCTGGAATTGATCTCTAGACGTTTGGGTGACACTTCTGAATCGTTCATCCCTACGATGGTAGGGTCGTAGAAATCTTGATGGCTTTTGATAGTCGGGGCCAAAAGGTCTGGTAATACTTGTCCTCCAAAGTATATCTTGTGTGAACATGACATGCTTTGAATCGAGACAAGTATATGATATCGAAAAAGGTCTTTATGCTATATCTAGCGAATGGTTGTGATTTTTCCGTTGAGAAGTTTGTACCAAGAAGTGTATTTCTTCAAAGCAGTCGTAGTCCTTTGTTGAAGCTCACGAGTACAAGTATGCAGTCCTACTCCTAGCACCGCCTGTTTCTTTGAATGGTCTGGGCTTCGGCTAGGACTGGAATCAGTCTGGTTTCTCTGGTGGTCGTTTAATTTTTGTCGACTCAAGAAGTTAAACGTTAGTCGCTGGCTCTCTGTTACACCAGGGTGTACACAAGTCAATGACAGTATAGAGTCACTTATGCACTCACATGCTAGTAAGTGTTTTTGCATGATATAATCAGAGTTGTAAATGCATAATCATAATGATAATGATATGTGCATAGGTGTATGATTGCATAAGTTAATTTTCAAAGCGAGATTGAACCCGAGTACCAAATGTGTACTCTTAGATGGTTAACTACTGGTGAGTACATGAGTGGTCGTCGATTCACGTTTGCCTTAACGATTGAAGCTTTGAAAACTAGTGTACCCAAGCACAACCATGATCCAACTCCCATGAATATAGATCCTAGGTTCCCTCACCTTTCCCATACCTCAGTTTCTTTTTTTTGAAAACAATTTGCTTGAGGATTGGTAACAAACCCTTAGTAGTTAGTTTCTCCGAATTTTCTCCATTTCCCTATTCTAACTACATATTTTCTTTTTTCTTTTCTTCGTACCCACGAGACTACCAATCCTTGAATCCGGAGATTCAGTCCACTGATATGAAGTGGTGATAGAGGGAGGTTGGGATACGAAGTTGGGGAGTAGATTGTAGGATATTAGAAAGAAGAAGAAGACAAAAGTGGAGAAAAGAAGGAAAAAATCATTAAGTATTCCAGGATATGAAATTTCATTTCGTATCCCGAATATTTGGTCGTTTTCGATGGTATGAAATGAATTTTTATATCCTAAAAACTTGGGATTTTCTTTGAGTTCTTGGTATGTGAGGAGTGTCTAGGTCGAGGACCGGTATAGAAGGAATGTGGAGTTGAAATGGTGTTTATCTTGGGGGTAAGAAGTCGAGATGGAAAGTTAGAAATTTCTGTAAAGTTCTCGGGGGCACGAAGTGAAATTTCATGTCTCGAAAATTTAGTGAAAATTTTGGATTTTAGGCTCGAGTTCATAAACTTGGACCCCTTTGTGACGTTGTGCGATTGGATTAAGAGTTAAAACTTAATATTTGAGAAACAAACTTGCTGGAGTTGATAATTCAGATGTACACTCCGGGTTAGAGCAAATAAGAATGTGGACATATAGATGAATCATTGATTTCAGTGTTCAATTCCCAACCTAATCACGACGTAATCACGATTCAATCAAAGTACCGTGAAGATGGACAGCGAAGATAATGAACAAAGAGATGTGGGGGGGGGGGGGGGGGGTGTCAAGGATTTAACAAGAAATCCTCTAATTTGGGGTGTGGACCATTTTTGTTGTTAATATATCCTATGATTTCTATTTTGAAGAGTTTATGGGGTAATGATATTTTTGGTTGGATTGATGTTGGATTTCCTTATATTGCTATCATTTGGTATGCTTGCAACACCCTTAATTATTTATATTGGGTTTATATATAGTTTGGCCGCTTATTACTATATAATACTCCGGTCAATCTGAGACATTTCAGATATAGAGACATTGAGATCAGCTTGTATTTACTAGGCATAGTAGTGCATATATACTTAGTATATTAGACTATCATCCTATATTATGTGGACTAATGTGTATATTGGTATGATGTATATTAAATATGTATTGTGGATTATATATACGAGCGTTACGGCATGCGCTTCGCGTATGAATTAAAACTTCTACAATTTTTTTATGTAACATAATGGTAATGACATGTGCTTCGAGCATGATGATAGTACATGCTTCATAAGCAATATATATATATATATATATATATATATATATATGTATGTATCTTACATATTCAAAAGAAATGATTTTCATAAATATTTAACTATGTTTTTGCATTTGGACCATGTGTAGTTAGTTTAAATTTTAATTTCGAAGTCGAAACAATTTTTTGTTAGTGTGAATTTTTATTTTCGTTATTAGATGTATATGAAGTTTATTTATAGGATCCTATTTTAGGTGATATCAAGTTTGGTAATATATGTGAAAAAAGCATTTTGTACTTATAAAAAGAAAAATCTATTAGATTTTAATTTTAGGCAATGTTAACATTTATAAAAATTAATGCTTTTTCATTTAGATACTATTTTTTAGGATGTCAACTGTTTAAATAGTTGTACATAAAGGATAATTTTGGAAGTTTATAGCAGACCAAAAGCTTGTGCATCCAAGACAATTATTAATAAAGATTATATTTCATTGTTGCGACTCACTTTGTGACCTCTGTGTTTTGTATATTATATTTTGTTTTATCCTGGAGGCACACATGTTATTATTTTGTACTTATATAATGTACAAATAGGTAAGTTATATTTTAGAAATTTTAATATGTACCAGTGTTAGTACAAGTGAATTTTCATATGTGTGCCCTTATAGCCTCATTCTCTGTATTATATGACAGTATTGCATTTGTAATACTCTTGGATACTATGAGTAGAGTTGGGATATTGATAGTAATCATCTATAAATGAAACAAAGTTTGTGGATCAACATAAAGATGGGCAAAATGAGGGCTCACTATCATCCATATGAACATATCCTAACATAGTCTTTTCTTTAAGTTCTCGAGTACCAAAAAAATATTGGTCCACTTGCCAAAAATACATTCCTCATGAAAGTCAAACTTTGAATGTTGAACACCATCATTCAAATCTCACTTTCAAACTCCTCCAAACTGCGCTTACCAATATGTCTCATCTGTAAATGCCATGATTTGAGGAATCTGAATCCATCAAAGTATCAGAATCTGAATCCATCAAAGTATCAGAAGTTGAATTATCAACTATAATAGTGCCCTTCAACACATAAAGGTTTCCTACCCTTACGCATCTCATAACAATCACGAAACTCATCAATATCTTCATTTTCTCTCACTCAACTACAATCTTAAATCCAAGCCTACACAAAGCTCCGATAGAAACCAAACTCCTTCTTCTAATAAAGTACAAGTCTAACGTCAGTAACAGTATGAATAATAGAAATATTATAATATTCAAATTACCGACATTAACCATATGGCAAGAAGCATAATTTCCCATTAGAGCCTCTCCTCCACCAATCTCACAATATATAAAGGAACGTTTGATATTAGGTGTTATATAATAAAGTGCACCAGAATCAATAAGTTGTAAGGTGCTCTTCCTAGAAGATTCATAAGTTGTAAACGCGCCTGTATCACTCTCTTTAGTTAAGGATCATAAGAGGATCATCACTTAAGCCTCATCTGTAATATTAACATTTGTTGCTTCAGGTTCATAACCAAAGTGTTCAAAGCATCTACATGCTTCATAAGATCAATTACAAGCTTTAACTTTAACAAATAAAGTTTTTGCTGAAGAATTATTTGATTTGCAAAAGACTTTTTTAATATGCATCAGACAATGTATCATATAGTTCCTTCACCATCTTCTTTCGGGAAAATACTCTAAGAAATTCATCTAAAAATCTCGGTTAGATTGTCGTAAGAGCTTCATCTTCTATCTCCTTTAAAACATCTGCATCAATGTCCATTATTTTCTCAAGTGTAGAAACTACCTTAAAAGTCTTTTCCTTCTTCAACACTACCTCCATCTTTATCTTCTAAGTTTCAGGATCTCTCCTTCCATCGTGTAACAATATAATTAACACCAAATTTACCAAATTATTTTCTAAAGTCGCAATTAATTACCCAAACTGAATAAAACACTAAATATGATATCAAATTGTGGTGAAAAATATTAGGAATGATTTATCATTCATATACAAATGTGATTTAACCAAAATCTAGTTTTTATCTATTGGAATATTAATGTGGTTCAAATTATATCATGGAACCACACAAGATAAACAACATAAATAAGGGAGACACATAAGATAATGCAGTTCAAATATATGTATCTTACATCCACGTAGACATGATAACTCTTTTACTCCAATCACTAAATACTACAAGCCAAATCAATGATTAGAAAGTTACAGGATGGGAGATTCTTTAATCAATCATTCAATTGAGTAATTACAATTCAAAGCACTAAAAATAGGAAAGAAAACCAAATTGGACAAGATATGGCTTTCATTTATTACGGTTAGTGGAAATTTAATGGCTTATTAATCCTTAATAAAGAATATGATTAAAAGGATAATACATAGATGCTTTAATTTCCCTCTACTGTTAGATCATATCAAAAGAATCTACACCATTAAAAGAGAAGATCAATGCACCAAAATGATGAAACTATTCTCTGAAATTCTAATTAAGAAAACATTGAAAAAAAAAATCCCATTATAGCAACTCAGATGTCTGACCAAGGGACTAGACATCTCTACAAGGTCTTCAAAATCACTAGGGTCCGAGGTCAAACGTCTGAGTGAACATGCCAGATTTTCGAGTAAAGAATTTTGATGTCTTTAAAGAAAACTCAAACTCTCAGGTTTACAAAATCCAACAGCTTAGACATCTGGAATCCCCAATCAAGTGTTTGATCACTTATACAGTTATACCTCATTTATTCTGATTTCGATCAGACGTCTGACTTCAGAACCCAAGAGTCTGAGTACTTGTTTCTAGCAGTACTCAGCTTCTTTTATTCACTATTTATGATCTCCTCCAGTCAACTTCTTGTCTCTTCCATGCAAAGCTCTACCTAACATCTTCAATCTGAAACACTCATAACACATATTTGAATCGCATAACAACACCACCGTTGACCAAAGAAGGTGTTTGCATCGGATTTGCATGTGCAAAATCATCAAAAAAAGAAGAAGCACATATTAGAAACTAAACCACTTGACCAACATTTATTAGCAGCAACACATACGTCCCTAAAATGAACATGCCATGTAAGTATCTAATTATCCCTAAAATAATTACCTTAAGCCCCATATATGAACACATACGTTTTTAATATCGGCTTTCGCATCAAAATCATATAGCTATCCTCATGCCTCACAAGGATCACAATTCGTAGTATTATACAAATCAAGCACATACTAAACAACTTAATAACCCTGTCATTATTTAAAACATAAATGTAAATTCTTAGGTGATTTCAAAATTTACTTAAAATGGGGTCTTCACCAATTTAGTACGCATAATGTTGGAGATTTTGCAATTCGAGACGATTTGAAGGAATATATTGTCGTACTTCAGACTTCAATGATTTATTAAATGGATCTTTCAGACAATAGTTCAACCCACCAGGTATAAACGGGTTATCGAACTATCAGCTTTCAGGATTCAATGAAACCTTGGAAGTTGGAACAGCGTAATCGGATTCAACGTTTAGACGACTTTTATCCAACCAAGAACACTCTAGTATTAGATATCTGATGATGCAATTTATAGAAGAAAATGAAAAGCAGGAAGAAGAAATAATTCTGCAACACTTTCTTGAATTGAAACACCTTAGAGGCGTTACAAAACAACGCAAGGGCAACACCGTTTGGAACAGTTTTTTAAGCAATGCAAAACTGCATTGAGAAAGAATAAGAAGATTCGGATTGAATTGGATTTGCAACGTCTCAAGGCGCTGCCTATTTATGCTTGTCAAAGGAGGTGTTCTTTCATTAACTTTCGACCGTTTGTAACACTTTTCAGTTGTTACAAACTGCGATATCCATTCAAACCAGCGTGTCCCTCCATTTGTAACATCTGCAAAAATTCCCACCTTATTCAAATTTTAGATTTTCAAGTCTGTATTCTTAACGGGCTGTAATCTAGGCCGTTACAGTTTAAATTCGATCCAAAAATACATTAATAGATCCGAAACCCGGCCCGGTTCGATCGGACAGCGGCGGCGTGCATGTGTGGTGTTGATGCATGATCTCTCTTCTCACAACAAAGCATACATTTGGAAACCCCAAGGCTCCAACACCCTTGTGAGAAGTCTATTCATATACTAGAATCCATTTGGGCACTTTCACAATGTGAGATTAATACAATGCTCCCTTTCCTTCCTTCTTTCTTTCTTTCTTTCTTCCTTTCTTCCTTCTTCAAAAGCAAAACCAAACCCAAAATAATTTGAAAATTTACAACACACAACGCTTTATTTTCCATAAACATAATTTACATAAATAAAATACATGAAGCACAAATGTACAATTGTACTAGTCTATCATTGCTTATTCATTGTCCATGCATTTCTAAGAAAATAGTGCTAACGACATGTTTCACAAATGAACAAAAGCATTTATGGCAAGAACTAGGCATCAAACTATGCTTACCTTGCCCTCCCCGCTGTCCATAATGCTTGCATTTTGACATAAAGATCATTCGTGCACAGGATTTTGAATGTTCGATGCCGCATGCAGCCAAGATAGTGTGTGTAGCCACTCTAGCAACTTCCCTGAATTTATCCATGTTCAATTTCTGGCCTTTTGTTTGTAACTTCAGATTGAGCTTCACCAGTGATCGAACTTCATCTTTAACACCGTGGCTTCTAGCCTCATTCCTTGTGCAGTAATTTTTGTTACAACTTCGACTACTCCCTACATTTAATTCTTTATGTCTGATCAATGCTTCAGTCATATAATCCATTCGATTTAGTTTCTTTGGGTAAATATCACATTCATGTGCATGTACATTGTCGACACGTTCAACCTTTTTCTCTACACGCCCACGGAAACTAATATGTTTGCTAATTGGACTTACGCTATGCTTTGTAATAGCTTTGTAATGATTACTTATGTCCATGTGAATATCTCTTGCTTCTAAAAAACTTGGTAACTTTCCAGATATATCGCGGTCTTGTACATTGTGGACATGTTCACTCTTTTCACCTGCATACAAATTAATATGTTCATGAACTGGATTCCGACTGGGCTTTCTAATAGCTTTGCAATGATTGCTCATGTCCACAGATATACCACATCTATCCATATATGCATTGTCTAAATTGGAGTATTTTTGTAAATTTTGAGTCCCTTCTCTTGATTTCACCTTCCCAAACATCTTCCATGCCTTCCTCACATCACTATGGCTCCTTTCATTTTGTTTTACATTTCTAGTAGCTTCTTCTTGATCTAAATCTTCAGAAACCGTAGAACATACACAATTTTTTCTTTGGACTTTTGTATCCCCCAAATTCGAACTTAATGGGAAACCCAATGAACCGGACTGAATGGAATTCCAATTTCTTCTAATCTGCTGAATCCTATCCTGCAAATTTCTACATATACCTGAAGCCCTTGCATAGTTCTCCCCTCTAGTCTGAAATTCAGTTTCCAAACTACTAGTACTCACCTGAGAAGATCTAACCGACCTAAGGCGATCATACGAATCGCGATTGCAACCAACAGATTCCCGTTCAAACACGGAGTGCTGAGTTTTAATTAGGGCACAATCGGAGCAGTACCAATCGCCTTCAGGAACAACAGCACCAAGACCAACACAATAAGTGTGCGAAGCAGAACCGCAGAGATCGCAAAGCAGTAAAAATTCTTCGTCGCTTCGATTCGAACAGACGCCGCATTTAATTTCGGCGTACGGATCGGGAACCGTAGCGCTCTGATTGCCAAGGTAGGCTAGGTAGCTGTACACCTGATTACGCTCCGGCAGATCGACGATGCGTTCGTGGGCGAAGTTGGTATCGGTGGGTCTTCGGATGGATCTAAACCGCTGCTTGCAGATCGGGCATCGGGTCTCGACTTTGGACCACTCCATGATACATATGAAGCAGAAGTAGTGGTCGCAGCTGTCGATCTGGCCGCGGATCGACTGGACGACGTCTGAGAGGCAGATGCCGCATGTCATGTCGACGGTGGAGATGGTTGCGTTGGATGTTATGGCGGACTTTCCTCTCGAATTGTTTGAGGGATTTGATGGTGTAGCCATTAATTTTTTTGCTGAAGCGAGATAAGCACTCGGTCGGGTCCACTAAAGTTAGCTTGGTTTGTTTATATGGTAGTCATTTACCCTCCAAAAAAATAAACCGTTTTTCTTATTAACACATTAACTAAAACGGAAATTCAGCATGCTTAGAGGCTTGAAATCTATAGTCTAATCAAGAAACATCATCTAAACGGTGCTGATGTTTACTTTTAATCTGAGTATTTTTGCAACAAAAATGATACAACGAAGAAAAAAAAAAAATACTGTTTTTGTTAAATTTCACTCAAAAGTAATCAAGTTATCGTGTTATTCTTTTGAATTTCTCTAACTACCTTCAAATACACTATCCGGATATTTAAAAAAAAATGATTTTTTTTTTTATAGTAGCAAAACTTATTTGAAAACTTAAATCAAGGATAACCGAAAATGAGGAATGAATGGAAGCTCAGAATTCAATCAAAAAATTTAGAATGTTTTTTTTTTTTTTTTTTTTTTTTTTTTTTTTTTTTTTTTTTTTTGGTTATAACACCGAAACATATTCACATATTGTAACACAAAATTGATTTTAAGATGCTAACTCTACATCTCATTCTTAAATTCACCATCTTATTTTATTACATCACTTCATATATTTATTCTCAACTAATTTAATTTCACCAATTGGCTAGTTCCTGTCTCCTATGAATGGTATACAAATTTTCTTGAAAAGTACTGGAATCGAACAAAATATCATCTAGCTTACATTGATTCTAGAATTTTGTTAATAGGTTTTTTTCTTTCACCAATCACTTCTACCTGATATACTCGTGAATTCAGGGTCACTACTTCACGTACTTTACATTCTGCTATTTATTACTGTTTCCACTATAATGCTTTTGTTGTATTTAAATTTACGGATCAACATCTAATTGTTCTTATGTTGTGTCCTGTTAATTGTTTGCATGACATGAAAATTATGAAATTTATTCCACTTATGTTGATTTGGAGGCATTATCCTCTTTATAACATGATATTTGTTACACCCTAAATTTTCAAGGATAAACATCAAATGATGGCATCAAAATTGACGAATAAAGCCATTGAGGGATGGCATATAGAGTTATTTTAGCTTCAAATCTAGTCACTAACACCCAAGTTGATCCAATTAACGGATATCACAAATCACAACAGTCATAAATCACAAAATTATGCATAAAAAGTGAAGGACATAACAAAATTATAGTTTGTTCGGCGATCTAGCCTACATCCACTTGTAATAATCGATTATATATACTGTAGGATTACATATAAAATTTAATTTATGTACAAGAAAGCAGAGGTGAAGAAGTTAAGGTTGAATAATGGCAGAATCCTTGCGTGGAGAAGCCAAGAAAACCACTAAAATGAGCCCCAGGTCCTGTATTTATTGTTGAAAGAAGGCTCGGATAGACCTGGAAATCCAGAGGAAAAATAGCATATCCGTTGTTACCAAATCAGAGCAAAGTGGTCTGATCGCCTATTACTTTACCTTTAGATTGGTACCGATAAGGGGTTCGGATCTGTACCGATCTGGTTGCTTAGTGGAGGGAACGACCAGAAACACTTACCCATTCCATGCCTCATGTTTAACTTTTTTTCCAAATCCAAGCATCCAAGCTCTGATCCAATGCTTGGTACAAGTGCTAGGCCGATCCAGTGTGTGATGATCCAAGGCGATTCCATGCTGATAATTGAACCAACTTGAGTAATCCAAACTCGTCTTCATCGAGTTGTATTCAAGATCCATGTGGCATGGAGGAAAAGCCAATCCGAAGCATGGTGTAGAGATCGATCCATCCTTGATGATGCATGGCAATCGAGGTAAATGGCTTGGCCAATCCGGGGTTTACAACTCTAAAACTCAGAGTTATTTTCAATCCCACGCTTTATCCAAGCGCATCCGAGTTTTCATTAATTCATATGTTCGCTTGTACTCAAGTTTCGAAATATCCAACCATCTCTCTGGGTTATTCGTCTCGATGGTCAAGCGATTCATGTATCCTAGTTATAATTGCAATTCTTTTGTAAAAAAGGTCGGTTATACTTGCCTTCTAGAAAATATCTTTCAGTGGAAGATGTGTTTTGAATCATTTCAATGTCCATAATCTTTCTAGTTTGTTCATGATTTATGTGGCTATTCCAAGTCGTTCGGTGCATTTCACAATTTTTTCAGGTCAATCTTTGGCATTCACGATCCCACTGGGTTGACCCGTGGTATCTACTGCTCATGCCAAGCGCCAACTACTCTTAACGATCCTAACCTCGCTAGGCCCTTGCTGAGTGTCGTAACATTCGACGATCCAAGTTTGATAATCCATAACCTCTTCGGTTCTTACCAAACATCAACCGTACTTAAAGATAAGCAGCATCTTCGGGATCTTGTTGAGCTTCGCTCCAATCACTTCCTTGTGAACGGAGCCAATCCTACTATTTTCCCGACAAAGTGACATCACTTCTTGCACTCCAGTTTTGTAACCTAAAACATGTAGCGATTTCTTGGTTGTTCTAAATCGATGCGGCCTCTCCTGGCCTTTTATGAACCCAATCTAATCGCTCTCCATATAAAGGGGTTCAATGACAAGTAAGCTGATCTTATCATCCTCCAGCGAAGCAACGTTCGTTCATGCACTCCAACCACGACTCTCCTTTCAGAGACATATATCGATCCATTTTATTTCATGCCCATCACCATTCACACTTGGTGATCCATATGAATGTTGGTTTATTATTATGTTGATTTTCATTGCTTGGGGCTCTGACTTCCTTATTGAAAACCCTTTTAATTATTATTATTTTACATGAATTCATCCAGTCGCTATATAGCGAAAGGTATTCATAGTTTATTCATAAAAATTCATCCAATGACTCCGAGATGAGTGGAATCGTTGGTTTACTTATGTGAATCCATCCATTCACTCTCCAACGAAAAGGATCCGTTGTTAAACCTTATGAATCCATCCACTCACTCATCAATAAAAGGAATCTGTACCTTGTGGGTGTTACTTCGTTTCTCTAGTTAAAGTAACAACAATATCAACTTTTATTCATCACTTGTCGTAGATTAAAGCATGTACATGGCCAAATAAAAAGGAGAACTAAGCTTGGACTCTCCGAGCTTCACTACTATATAATAGCTCCTAGCATGCCTGGGTACTAAATATTGGTTCGGTACATGTGTAAGTAGTTGATTCGTTAGGTCAAGAGGTTATTATTGGTTATTTCGACTTCATCTTCCCCATCAAGAGATGAGAATTTGACTCGTCGTGCGAAACTCGCTTAGAATTTGGATTAGAGACGACTGTCCATATTCCGTGGTCGTCGCTTGGTTGTCAATGTATTATTGGAGTTGTACATTTTTAACATGCACCTTGATCGCATGTCTGAGGTGTCTGCACTCAGTCATTGCATGTCCATCCAACTCGTAGAACATGTAATATTTCCTTATCCTTCTTTCTCTGTTGGCTGGCTTTCTTGGAGCTGGCTTTCATTAGGGGATCTACCTTCTGTTATTCAAATAAATCCTTTCTATTGACACATTCATCTTTGCTTAGGAAGGATATTTTGGTCCATTCCTATCCTTCCTCGATCCCTCGTACTCACTTTAATTCTATCTCTTCACCTTTTCTAGCTTGAGACCCACTTCAAGCACTTCTTCATCTTTTATAGCATTGACTTCCGCCTTCGTTTTAGCTTGTATGTTTTCCTAAGTAGATACCTATCATCGTTATCACATTCTTTGGCCTTGGAATATGGAATTTGAACTATCCCATGAACTTATCAACAAGTTCGCTCCATGTGCTAATTGTATGTTATTTAGGTACCTGAACAAAAGTGCATCTAAATCCTCCAAATATAGAGAGAAACACTTTTCCATCAACTCCTTGGATGTCCCCAGTACATTCATATTCTATGTATCATGTCAGATGTACCATATGATCCGATCTCCCATCGTAAGACATCAGTGTTGGAAGTTTGAAATCTTATGGATTCCTTGCTTTCCTTGTGTTAGGAGTAAATGAACTCCTATTAGCATTTTCATATCCCTGACTCGACAATATGCCTCTTATCACGTGTCATACCTTCACGTGCAGTCTTCCACATTCATCTAATAGTTGCATTGCCTTCCCCCCAAATCTAGCAGGATACTTAGGTACTATTGCTCGACTGCCATCCAACATTCCTCTCTAGCATGGTGTGTTCCACACTAGTAGTAGGTACGTTCGCATCTCTAGAATAAACGAGATTTCCATCAATTCCAGTGTCCATCTATCGAGGACCTGGGATATGCTCCTTCTTTGATCCGTATCGATAGTGATCCAGATCATAAGATTGGTATCAACCCGATTCAGTTGATCAAAGGATGCCCCCGGGTTCCTACGCTTGTCTCTCTGGTCCTACAACATTTTCTCTGGTACTTCGCATCTGACCTCTCGACCCTTCAAGTCGCAAGAGTATCTCTTTCATTAGCATCTTTTGATGTTTCAGTCTTTCTTGTATCCCATGCATTTCTTCATCTATCAATTCCCTCTACAAGTAGACAGAAGATCTCCATCAGAGGAAGCATCTAAGCCTCTATCATGTCCAGGCCTTCAAATTCAACATAAGTATCCATCTTCTTCCTTTTAGCTATAACTGAATTCCATAGCAATCCCATATGCAAATAAAAGGCGAGATTCCCTTTTGGGTGTGCAAAAATGTTAGCTCCAAGTCTGGTCACAAACACCCAAGTTGATCCATTTCACCGATCCCATAAATCACAATAGTCACAGATAACCAAATCATTCATAAAGTAAAGGACACAACAAAATTATAGTGGTTCGGAGATCTATCCTACGTCTATTCATAGTAATATACCGTAGGATTACAAATAAATCTTGATTTGTGTACAGGAAAGCGAAGTTGAAGAAGTTGAGGTTGGATCATGGTAGAGTCTGTGCATAAAGAAGGCAAACAAATACCCAAAATAAGTCACTATGCCCTATATTTATAGTTGAAAGAAGACTCAGATCGACTTGGTAATCAAGAGGAAAAATAGCATAACCACTGTGACCAAATCATAACAAAGTGGGTTGGATCGCCCATCACTTTACCTTTGGATTAGTATCGATCCGGTTAGTTAGTGGTGGGACTGAGCAAAACCACTAATCCATTCCATGCCTTCATGTTTAACTTTTTACTGAATCTAAGAAACTGAGCTCTGATTTAATGCTTGGTACAAGTGCTAGGCCAGTGCAATGTGTGATGCTCCATAGCAATTCCATGTTGATTACTCAACCAATTCGAGTACCCCAAACTCATCTTCATCGAGTTGTATTCAAGTCTAGTGCTCCGTGCGGCGTGGAGGCAAAGCCAATCTGAAGCATAGTGCAAAAGACGATATATCCTTGATGGTTTGTGATGATCCGGGGAAAACGGCTTGGCCAATCTGAGGTAAATGGCTTGGCCAATCTGGGATTTACCACTCTAAAACTTTGAGTTATTTTCATCCTGATGCTTTATCCAAGCGCATTTGAGTTTTGATAAGTCTATGTGTTCACTCAGATTCAAGTTTTGAGCTATCCAACTATCTCTTTGGGTCATTCACCTTAATGATCGAGCGACTCATGTATCCAAGTTCAAAGTACAACTGCCTTTGTAAAAAGGTAGGTTAAAAATTGCCCTCCAAAACATATCTTACGATGAAAGAAGTGTTTTTCTACAGGTTCAATGCCCATAATCACCCTAGATCATTCATGAGTTCTATGGATGTTCCAAGCCACTTGGTGCAGTTCATGATTTTTCTGGATCGATCATTGACATTTTCGGCCTCCTCAGGTCGATCTTTGGTCTTTAAGGACTCTTGTTTAGCACAATCCACACCCAAAGATCATTGCCTTTTCATAGAAAGCGCCAATATCACTTAACAATCCTCACCTCATCGGGCCTTTTTCTAGCGCTGCAGCATCCCGCGATCCAAGTATGATAGTCCATAACATCTCCAAGTTCTTTCCAAGCATCAGGCATACATGATTATCCATAGCCTCTCCAGACTCTTGTTGAGCTTCACCCTAATCACTTCATGACAAACAATATCAACCACAAGTGAGACGGTCTTGTCTCTTTACGACAAAGCGGCATTACTTCTTGCACTTCGGTTTCACATCCTGAAACATGTATTAATGTATTGGCTCTTTTAAACTGATACGACCTCTCCAGCCTCTGGCCGAACCCAATCTGATCACACCTTGGTGAAAGGGGCTCAACGAAAAGTAAGTGATCTTATCACTCTCTAGCGAAGCAGTATTGACTCTTTGGTCAGGGACGTATAACGATCCTTTTTATTTAATGTCGAGCACCATTTACACTTGGTGATCCATATGAATTGTAACAACCCGAATTTTGACAAATCGTTTTTTTTTTAAAAAAAAACCCAAAATATCCATTATAGACATGTTGGTTCAAAGTGCTCGAACCTGAAATTGATCTTATTCAAATCAATTATCCGCCAAAGCATAAAGTTTGCCACCATGAGTCCAATGTGCAAAAATTAGCTTATAAAATAGACTTCGTCTGTAAAAGTTATGCCTATTTGAAATTACTCATAGGCGACTCTTTTGATCCGAATTTACCGATCAAAATATGTCAATCCATATTGTATCAATTGAAGTTATACCGATCTAAATGTACCAATATGAAGACCTTAAGGCCATAACTTGAATATATAAACTCTAAACGACTTAAAACTTGACATGCAACCATCAGGGGACCTTCCTTGTTATATCCACCAATTTGCACACAAATGTAGGAAATCATCTGGATTGGTACAACCTAAAACCATGGCACAACATATCATCTTCTAATATATGTTCGCTGTAACGCCCCACCCTGAGACCCACATTAACAAAGAGAATTACATAGTAATTCCATTTGCTAATGCGGAGAATAGGGCTGGTTAAGGGTGACCAACTATAACCTTGTCTCGAATATATACTAAACATGCCGACAAAAGCTATATAATTATTTTTTCCTCAAGTGGATTGACGTATTCAATAAATACTTTGAGACAAAGCCATAGATGACTATGGATCTATCAGAACAAAACACTATAAATAAATGGATATCTAATCACAGAATAGTAACATATACATATACATATACATACATGCATACATATACAATGATACATCTCAATATAATACAAATAGTACATCAAAGTGGTATGACGACCACCCAATATACGAAAAGTAAAGATTAAACTCTTAATAATATGCCGCAAGAATGTGAATAATCTCAAAGAGATGACTCAGTCTCAAATGATAACACCAAGAACTAGCTAGTACCAAGAGAGGAGCTAAACCTGAAACAAACTCGGACTGACCCGAGTGAAAACACACGGGTCAGGTAGGCTAGTACTTATCATTAGTAAAGGTGATGATAATATGAGGAAAGGAAAAGACCGTTCCATTATTACTAATGGGATGATATAAGTCATCAAGTTATCTCTATGGTAATGTATTACTGATTCATCGTGATTTCATAACGGAATGCAATATATCTTAGCTAGATATGGTTCATCTTATTACAATATAAAAAAATGAAATGATTGAAGGAGTAAACCAAAAGGGAGTTTTCATAAAACAATTTAAACTTCATGATCATAATAACACTCGAATTAGGCTGGTTATATCATCTTAGCAAAACAGGTCATCAAGGTAAAACTGAATTCATCATTGCCTTCGCCTCATATCATCGGCAATGCCAACTCAACATCGACAAAACTTTTAAAGAATCAATTGTCTCCATAAAAGAGGATAACAATATAATCGTGCACCATAAGTACATAATCTTTAAGTAAGGGATATACACTTATAAATATGCCTCGTCTCATCGGCGTATGCTCAATCCCGACACAATTCAATATATTATAAAACTTATGTAATAGAGATTTCTTAATTATTATACCTTATCTCATCTGTATAAATATAAATACGTCTCAAGTCCATTAGTAAAACTCATCATAAAATAATTGCCATAATCTATACCTCATTTCATCGGTATAATCATAAAAGTGTCGCAAATCTATCTTGGAAGCACCCAAAAGGGTTCAAAGCATTATATTCGAAATCACCATAAAACATAATATAAAGTTGGCATTTTTCATAATCAAGGCCTTATTTGAACATCATCATTAAAAAGGTGAATTCGAAACATCAAAACATCATAGAAAACTGCACGTGCTTAACTTCTTGACTAGTACTACATCTTGGTACCATTCATCGTGATGACTAGTGTAACAACCCGCAAATTCTGGGCCAGTTTAAAATTTTTATTTTGGCAATTTTAGCGAATTATGAATATTTAAAATAGATTATTTTAAATAATATCGACGAGAAATTTAATTTGAATATAATTTGAACGTATATATTATATACGTCATCGTTAGAATATATTATAATTATATATAATTATAAAAGGAATTGAAAATGGCGCGGTAGTTCGAAAATTCGATTTCTAATTTCAAATGGATATACAGAATTCAATATAAGTCAGAATTGAACGAAACAAGAAATATTTGAATCTGTATAACTATATCTTTGTAACGAAGTTAACAAACTGAGATTTCATTTTAGAAGTGATAAGATATGTCCAGTTTAAAATTAGAAATAGTCGCTGTGGAATTTATATATATTTTTATATATATAAGGCCCTTAAAAATAGCCATTTTGCAAACGACCTCGGATTTCGACGAAACCAGTTTTGTTGGGTCCGTGGTGTCAAGTTGTTGCTAGATTCCAAGTTTCATAATTTTTCGAATCAATATGTGAGCGTGGCGAAGGAAAACGCGTTTGACCAGTTTCCGTTGATTTTAATCGACTGGAAATTGGCCATTTTTCAAACGGTCTCAGAATTCGACGAAACTAGTTTTGTTAGGACCGTATCGTCAATACGAAGCTAGAAAATATTTTTCTGGAATTTTTCTAGTTAGTATGTGACCCCGGTATTTTGAAATGTGCGTTTAAAATTCAATATAATGATTTGAATGAAAATTCAAACGGAAACTGATTGTAACAATCAAACCAGCTTACGATACATATCCCATTGCGTTCGGAATGGGGGTATTTAGCTATGGGCGACAGTTGTTGAGTTCAGATTGGGGTTCGTTTGAAAAGTCAACCTTTTTGCAAATTTAAATAATAAAATAATAATAAAAAAAAAAAATTAATTTCTCCCCCCCCCCCTTTATCTTCATTGCCCCCCCCCGTTGAAATCATATTCAGAAAGGAAATAAAAAAAAAAAACCTAAATCGCTCGACGATCGCCGCCTGCCCCACGCCGCCGCCTCCCCTCAGATCGCCGAACCCCCCCTTCCACGATTCCCCTCTCCTCCGACGATTGGCGAAACTCCCCCCCCTCTTCTGAAACGCGATACACAGCAGACGAAGCCCCCGTTCGCGACGCTGAAGCCGCCGCCCCCCTCTGGAAGCCACCTCCGACGATCGGCGAAACTCCCCCCCCCCCTCTCTGTAAGTTTTACTTTATTTATTTATTTTATTTTAATTCTGAATTTTTAAAAGCAATATAAAAAAAAAACTGTATTGAAAAGCATTTTAAAACTGATTTTTTTTTAAGTATATAAAACTGATTTTTTTTAAGTATATAAAACTGATTTTTTTTAAGTATATAAAACTGATTTTTATAAGTAGAAATTATAGATTTTTATCATTTTAAAGTTAAGTTTTTATTAATAAAAAGGTTTGATTTTTATTGGTTAAAAAGATTAGATTTTTCTTTTCTCTTAAAGCTTTGATTTTTAATCATGAAAACATGATTTTTATTCGAAGGAATTTTGAATTCGTAGGAGGTAGAAAAAGTTTAGAATTTTGTTGTAGGAAAAATAAGATTTTTGACGAGATAAAAATTAGATCTTAGCGGCTTAAAAATATAATCTTTATATTCAAAGTAGAGGTTTAAAAATATAATCTTTATATATGGAATAACGATGTAAAAATAGAATTTTTATATATTGAACTTCGAACTAAAAATATGATTTTTTTATATTGAACTTCGAACTAAAAATATGATTTTTATATATTGAATAGCGATGTAAAAATTCGATTTTTACATATGTAGTGAAAGTAGCAACGAAGGTGACAAAAAGGCGAAACGACGAAGACTTCTGCAAAGGAAGAGCCGTGGAGCTAGGATAGCTATATGTGAGAATTTCTCACTCTTCAATTTATTTTCTAGTTATATATATATACTAGGATGCAGACGGTGTTTAGTAGCACCCGACACAATTGTCCACAGACCATGGACTTGTTTGTTTGGTTGCATAGATTAGAGATTGTTTGATTGAAATTGAATTGTGTGGTGAAATAAATTGATTTGATTGATGTGTGAATGGCGTGGGCCTTCACTAGACCGGGGATAAGGCTAGGCCTTGTCCCGTTTCTAGTATCGTGCCGTTATGCCGCCGAAATTTTCTAAAATAAGTTAGAAAAATAAAAATATCATTTTATTGGATAAATGAACTGAATAGAAATTCATAGGTTGAAATAAAATGTTTTATCGTTAAAAATATAAATTTTAACGTGAAGTGAATAAAATAAAATATTCATTTATAAACCGGACGGTTTGTTTATGTACACCTATTTGA
This sequence comes from Allium sativum, assembly GCA_030737875.1. NCBI lineage: Eukaryota > Viridiplantae > Streptophyta > Magnoliopsida > Asparagales > Amaryllidaceae > Allium > Allium sativum. The sequence goes on from CM060916.1 coordinate 266,412,935, forward strand.
ATGACATTGATTGAGACGATAAATTTTACACATCGCCCAACTGCACAACTAAATCTGTGTTTGATTGTTTGAAACCCCACACGGGTGTTAGGATGAAATATGAAGTTCACTCATCCTGATTGGTTAAATGTGTCGATCGATTGATTGACAGGCTGTTATAAGCGTTGAATATCTATATTTGATGCTTATACAGTGTAGTGCACTTTGGTTGATGGTTGATTATTTTTCAATGCTATGATATACATGTGTTGTATGAAAATCCATATAATTAACTTTATATGGTAATTGATTGGGCCTCATTCCAATTTGAAAAATAAAGAATATTATAAAATAAAAGTTCATGTGTTGACAGTACTCATTCATTGAGATTGGTCATGTGTTGAACGAAATATTTTAGTAATAAAATTTACACTTTTATCAATATAAAATAAAAGTTCATGTGTTGACAGTACTCATCCTTTGAGATTGGTCATGTGTTGAACGAAATATTTTGATAATAACAACTATTTTGAAAAAGAAATATTTGAAATAGAATATTTGAAAATAGCAATTTATGAAGCCGTGTTGATTAGATTGACGCCATTTTGACGTGAACGATATTTATATCGATTTTAACGATTTCGAAATGAATTGAATTGAAAACGATTTCGAAATGAATTGAATTGAAAACGATTTCGAAATGAATTGAATTGAAAACGATTTCGAAATGAATTGAATTGAAAACGATTTCGAAATGAATTGAACTGAAAACGATTTCGAAATGAATTGAATTGAAAACGATTTCGAAATGAAATGAATTGAAAACGATTTCGAAATGAATTGAATTGAAAACGATTTCGAATTGAATTGAATTGAAAACGATTTCGAAATGAATTGAATTGAAAACGATTTCGAAATGAATTGAATTGAAAACGATTTCGAAATGAATTGAATTGAAAACGATTTCGAAATGAATTGAATTGAAAACGATTTCGAAATGAATTGAATTGAAAACGATTTCGAAATGAATTGAATTGAAAACGATTTCGAAATGAATTGAATTGAAAACGATTTCGAAATGAAAGGAATTGAAACGAATTCAAATTGAATCGAAAGCAAATTGAAATGAATTCAAATTGAATTGAAATTTGAATTGAATAGAAATGAATTTCAAAACGAATTTATAAAGAAGAATTCAATTTTGAATTGAATTGAAAAGGAAGTTGAAATTGCTTTTGAAACGAATTTAAAACTATTTATATAATTCGTTTTAAATAGTAATCGACGAAATATATTATATATATATATTATATATTTAATATAATGGCCTGAATAGAACGCGCCGCGCCGCGGCAGTTCGTGAATTTCGACCATTTATTTCAAACGGACGTTACGGGAGATCCGACCGTCGGATTCTCCTAAAACCGGAACCGTTGGGTTCGTATCGAAAAGAGCTTTCTAATGAATGTTAGAAAGTTGAAATCTAACGGTTGGATTTGGAGATACGTACAAATCAAATTCGAAAAAGGTCGCTGTAAGTGCAGTTCGATGGCCGTTGATGGAAATCGACTGTACGGGCCTTGATAAAATTATTAAAAATAGTAATAATTTGTGTAAAATCATAAGAAATGATTTGTGAAGATTTGGGATGAAAAACTCCATATTTGAAAAGATAAAAATAGTTTTTTATCGAAATGAACTAGTTTTGAACTAGAATTATAATTCTATTTATTTTTAAATAAATAAATTGAATTTGAAAGGGGTTTTGAAAATAACCAAAATTTCCAATGGTTGCATTGGAGTGGATTTGAATCGAAATTGTCTTCGGAATATTTCGATGTTGGAATTCGTGATTATACAGATGTTGTTATGGAAATTTGAAAGATATATATTTATATCGTTATTTCCAATACGACATTTGTTAATCGTAGAATTTGATATTGAATATAAGCCGATATATTTTCTATTCAGAGCCTTATATTGAATATCAAATGTGATTTGGGTTTGTCGTGAATGGTGTCTTCACTAACACTGTTCTTGAACCCAGTTGAGAAAAGATTAAATCTTTTTATTTAGATTTAATGAAGTGTACCAATTAAATAACATTTAATTGGAATTGAATCGATATTGATTTTTGGGTTTATCGTGAACAGTGTTTTAAATAACACTCGTTCTTTAACCCGATAATTAATGATTGTGATTTTGGGTTTACCGTGAACCGTGTTTTAAATGACACTGATTCTTTAATCCAGTTAACGATTAAAACTAAGTGGAGTTTTAGTGAATCTTTAATTAGATTGGAAAATCGAGAATGGAGTATCACCAGTTTTGCTCCAGGCGATAGTTAAATCTTTAATTAGATTTGAACGTGAAATGGTAATTGAATTTACCGATAACACCGTGGTGTTAGATATGAAGTATAACCAGTTTTACTTCATGGGATGAATAGGTTGGGATTGGGAAATTAAAACAAATGATTACTTCGGTAAGGTTCGCTAATCCCGACTAATTTGAATTGATATTCAAAAATAGATTAAAGAATAAATTCAAGGAAATTTATCTTGGATAAAATTAATGGGAACCTTTCCCTATGAATGTGAAATTTAGAAACTAACTGTCGGTTAGCCAAGCAGAATGGTTTTCTGGATATTGATCTGATGTTGGTTTCGGCCTTCGGGGTTAATATTTGGGGAATTATTCTCTTGATTAATTTACGGTTAGTGACTAATGGATTGGAATGAGGCGTATGTTGTGTTTGTGTAACACTTATTTAAAATATACGCGAGTTATTCGGAAAGACCGGGTTTATCCCATTCTGAATAACTGATACGACGATAAGTCGAAGATGAAGACGGTGGTCGAAGACCAGAAGTCTTCACGTCGTTTGGGTGATAACTGATGATCTTGATTGGGCTGTACACCCAAGAAGATGGAAACAGTTAGTGATCGTCCAGACGTACTTGGAGATCGATGGATATGCGGGGTACTAGGTGCCTCCGGTTTCGTTCAGACCCAGAACGGACTTGTAAATGGACCGTGTGTCTGACATTGGATTTCATTCTGTGTGACTGATATCGGTTGCATAGAGTGGTTTGCCTGTGTGGCATGCTAAGATGCAAATGATCGAGGCTTCTGTTGAAAAGCAAAGTCTTGTGGTGATGATCAAAGCACGGCCTTTGTGGCGTAGCTTTGTGTAACGTTTACCTCGCGTGTTTCACACCCGGTATGAACCAAAAACGGGAGACGGACCTCAGGGAGGGCATGCGTTTTCTTCTAGCTAGAAAGTGGCGTCAGTGGTTTTACACGCCCTGACGAGTTTGACTTATGTGGTTGTTGCTGTTGCGAGGCGCCTCGGATTGATCGGTCGTTCTCGAACCGATGGAGTCATTTGTTGGCTCATTGACACCCCAAAGGGTGGGGAAACGTAGTGTTCAGGCATTTTAATCCACATCGGTGGACCGGCCCTGACGATCCAAAGGCTTGACTGAGTACTTGCCTGAGACACGGGCTAGAGCGTCTCGAATCAGTTGAGGACTATCTTTTGCCTCGGTTCATAGACGGAAATCCAATTTCCAAATACGTGACTTTGCGGTTTTATTTGTAAACCTATATATAGTGACATAGTGGGATGGGACGCTCATGCCGCCTATGATTGATACTTATGATTTGAAGTTGTTTTATACACTATGCACTTATAATAGTATCAAATGATTTGTTTTAAACGTATCAAGCATTCTTTGGCTGTTATAAGGGAAAACCCTATCCTCGGCTGCGTTGCATTGTGTGATGGGACCTGGGTCTTATAACAGCTTCATTTTTCTTTATTTAGCATTGCGCTGTTTGTTTTATGCACTGGTATTCTTGGGAGGAAACCCGTTCCGTGTTATACGGCGTGGTCCCTTGATTTACCTAACTTTGAAAATAAAGATAATAACTGTTTTAGTTCTCACACCAGCCACATGACTGACCTGGAGTTTATTGTTTTAACCTAAACTCTGGGTGCCCTTATTTTGACACGGGCAGCTAGTAGTTTTGGTTTTTGCAGATTTATATTCACAGGATCCTGGTTTACAGCTGGAACGATATCCGGAAAGCTTTGTATCCGTATATCTCTTCTAGTTGTGTATTGTATTATTTTTCCGCTGCTATGTAATTTAAATCTCTGATATTTCTGTGTAATATTTATTTATACTCTGTATATTCTTGTAATCTGATGCATTGTTGTAATATACAATGAAATGTTCTTCTGTATGCGTTCTATTTTGTCGTGTTCTCGAACTATCCGACGCTTTCCTTTACGGGGAAGTTACGGGTTTTCACAGTTGGTATCAGAGCTTTGGTTTACAAAGCTCAGAGAACAAGGCACATTAGAACCATACGAAAGAATTCATCAGATATTGGATTAGTAATATCCAATGGGAATGACTCGTTAGAGATAGGATCAGTAGTATCCTAGAACGAGTGTGAAGAGTATATTTTTCAAATGAAAACAATTTTTGTTTTGAAAATTTAAATCAATTATTCGTATCTGATTATCTATTTATATTGAGTTGGACAGTCCAGTATATAAAGATTTTGCGTATACGTCTGATTCGCGTGTATTCGAAGTTTTAATATATTGGATAGATATAGAATCATACTCTAGTGGCCCGAAGATGATTCTGATGGTTGAGTACTCATCGTCAGAATTTATATTCATGTGACGAAGGTGTGATATCTATATATTTCCTATTGACTGGTGCGAGAACCAAAAATTAGATAGGGCCTATTGTTGTGAATTGGCATCAAAAACAAGATTTTCAGTATATGTATTAAAATTATGGATTTGAAAAGCTAATCAACTAATTGATTGATGTTTGTGTTGTTTGTTTATTTGTTTGCTAATTTTTAGCCATTTAGCCTAACAGAACCAAATATTGAATTATATCAAAAATTGGTTGCGTTTGCTTGCATATACATATGTTTATATTGAACAGGTCATAGCAAGGAGGCTAGAGCCAGAGAATAAAATTTGTTTGCCCAACAAATAGGTACATGGTTACTACATAATTTCCTGTTTTGTTTGGGTGATGATGATTTTGTGAGCCTATTGGCTAGCCGCTTGGCGTTTTCTTTTTCTTTTTGAGATCTGAAGGACCGGGGAAGCTATTTGAAATTCCCCGATGCTCCCGGTGCAGGGGAGGTTATGGCGAAATTTTTCGGAAATTTAGGGTGTTAGCCAAATTTTTGAAATTTTGAAAATTCTCAGAAACTAAAGAGTTGGAGAATGGAAGCCTGACCGATCGTAGAGTTGATTAATCAAACCACTTTCGACTTTGTTCCTTTTCGGGGACGAAAAGTTTTAAGTGGGGGAGATTGTAACAACCCGCAAATTCTGGGCCAGTTTAAAATTTTTATTTTGGCAATTTTAGCGAATTATGAATATTTAAAATAGATTATTTTAAATAATATCGACGAGAAATTTAATTTGAATATAATTTGAACGTATATATTATATACGTCGTCGTTAGAATATATTATAATTATATATAATTATAAAAGGAATTGAAAATGGCGCGGTAGTTCGAAAATTCGATTTCTAATTTCAAATGGATATACAGAATTCAATATAAGTCAGAATTGAACGAAACAAGAAATATTTGAATCTGTATAACTATATCTTTGTAACGAAGTTAACAAACTGAGATTTCATTTTAGAAATGATAAGATATGTCCAGTTTAAAATTAGAAATAGTCGCTGTGGAATTTATATATATTTTTATATATATAAGGCCCTTAAAAATAGCCATTTTGCAAACGACCTCGGATTTCGACGAAACCAGTTTTGTTGGGTCCGTGGTGTCAAGTTGTTGCTAGATTCCAAGTTTCATAATTTTTCGAATCAATATGTGAGCGTGGCGAAGGAAAACGCGTTTGACCAGTTTCCGTTGATTTTAATCGACTGGAAATTGGCCATTTTTCAAACGGTCTCAGAATTCGACGAAACTAGTTTTGTTAGGACCGTATCGTCAATACGAAGCTAGAAAACATTTTTCTGGAATTTTTCTAGTTAGTATGTGACCCCGGTATTTTGAAATGTGCGTTTAAAATTCAATATAATTATTTGAATGAAAATTCAAACGGAAACTGATTGTAACAATCAAACCAGCTTACGATACATATCCCATTGCGTTCGGAATGGGGGTATTTAGCTATGGGCGACAGTTGTTGAGTTCAGATTGGGGTTCGTTTGAAAAGTCAACCTTTTTGCAAATTTAAATAATAAAATAATAAAAAAAAATAATTTTTAATTTCTCCCCCCCTTATCTTCATTGCCCCCCCCCCCCCCCCCGTTGAAATCATATTCAGAAAGGAAATAAAAAAAAAAAAAAAACCTAAATCGCTCGACGATCGCCGCCTGCCCCACGCCGCCGCCTCCCCTCAGATCGCCGAACCCCCCCTTCCACGATTCCCCTCTCCTCCGACGATCGGCGAAACTCCCCCCCCCTCTTCTGAAACGCGATACACAGCAGACGAAGCCCCCGTTCGCGACGCTGAAGCCGCCGCCCCCCTCTGGAAGCCACCTCCGACGATCGGCGAAACTCCCCCCCCCCTCTCTGTAAGTTTTACTTTATTTATTTATTTTATTTTAATTCTGAATTTTTAAAAGCAATATAAAAAAAAACTGTATTGAAAAGCATTTTAAAACTGATTTTTTTTTAAGTATATAAAACTGATTTTTTTTAAGTATATAAAACTGATTTTTTTTAAGTATATAAAACTGATTTTTATAAGTAGAAATTATAGATTTTTATCATTTTAAAGTTAAGTTTTTATTAATAAAAAGGTTTGATTTTTATTGGTTAAAAAGATTAGATTTTTCTTTTCTCTTAAAGCTTTGATTTTTAATCATGAAAACATGATTTTTATTCGAAGGAATTTTGAATTCGTAGGAGGTAGAAAAAGTTTAGAATTTTGTTGTAGGAAAAATAAGATTTTTGACGAGATAAAAATTAGATCTTAGCGGCTTAAAAATATAATCTTTATATTCAAAGTAGAGGTTTAAAAATATAATCTTTATATATGGAATAACGATGTAAAAATAGAATTTTTATATATTGAACTTTGAACTAAAAATATGATTTTTATATATTGAACTTCGAACTAAAAATATGATTTTTATATATTGAATAGCGATGTAAAAATTCGATTTTTACATATGTAGTGAAAGCAGCAACGAAGGTGACAAAAAGGCGAAACGACGAAGACTTCTGCAAAGGAAGAGCCGTGGAGCTAGGATAGCTATATGTGAGAATTTCTCACTCTTCAATTTATTTTCTAGTTATATATATATACTAGGATGCAGACGGTGTTTAGTAGCACCCGACACAATTGTCCACAGACCATGGACTTGTTTGTTTGGTTGCATAGATTAGAGATTGTTTGGTTGAAATTGAATTGTGTGGTGAAATAAATTGATTTGATTGATGTGTGAATGGCGTGGGCCTTCACTAGACCAGGGATAAGGCTAGGCCTTGTCCCGTTTCTAGTATCGTGCCGTTATGCCGCCGAAATTTTCTAAAATAAGTTTGAAAAATAAAAATATCATTTTATTGGATAAATGAACTGAATAGAAATTCATAGGTTGAAATAAAATGTTTTATCGTTAAAAATATAAATTTTAACGTGAAGTGAATAAAATAAAATATTCATTTATAAACCGGACGGTTTGTTTATGTACACCTATTTGAATGACATTGATTGGGACGATAAATTTTACACATCGCCCAACTGCACAACTAAATCTGTGTTTGATTGTTTGAAACCCCACACGGGTGTTAGGATGAAATATGAAGTTCACTCATCCTGATTGGTTAAATGTGTCGATCGATTGATTGACAGGCTGTTATAAGCGTTGAATATCTATATTTGATGCTTATACAGTGTAGTGCACTTTGGTTGATGGTTGATTATTTTTCAATGCTATGATATACATGTGTTGTATGAAAATCCATATAATTAACTTTATATGGTAATTGATTGGGCCTCATTCCAATTTGAAAAATAAAGAATATTATAAAATAAAAGTTCATGTGTTGACAGTACTCATTCATTGAGATTGGTCATGTGTTGAACGAAATATTTTAGTAATAAAATTTACACTTTTATCAATATAAAATAAAAGTTCATGTGTTGACAGTACTCATCCTTTGAGATTGGTCATGTGTTGAACGAAATATTTTGATAATAACAACTATTTTGAAAAAGAAATATTTGAAATAGAATATTTGAAAATAGCAATTTATGAAGCCGTGTTGATTAGATTGACGCCATTTTGACGTGAACGATATTTATATCGATTTTAACGATTTCGAAATGAATTGAATTGAAAACGATTTCGAAATGAATTGAATTGAAAACGATTTCGAAATGAATTGAATTGAAAACGATTTCGAAATGAATTGAATTGAAAACGATTTCGAAATGAATTGAATTGAAAACGATTTCGAAATGAATTGAATTGAAAACGATTTCGAAATGAATTGAATTGAAAACGATTTCGAAATGAATTATATTGAAAACGATTTCGAAATGAATTGAATTGAAAACGATTTCGAAATGAATTGAATTGAAAACGATTTCGAAATGAAAGGAATTGAAACGAATTCAAATTGAATCGAAAGCAAATTGAAATGAATTCAAATTGAATTGAAATTTGAACTGAATAGAAATGAATTTCAAAACGAATTTATAAAGAAGAATTCAATTTTGAATTGAATTGAAAAGGAAGTTGAAATTGCTTTTGAAACGAATTTAAAACTATTTATATAATTCGTTTTAAATAGTAATCGACGAAATATATTATACATATATATTATATATATAATATAATGGCCTGAATAGAACGCGCCGCGCCGCGGCAGTTCGTGAATTTCGACCATTTATTTCAAACGGACGTTACGGGAGATCCGACCGTCGGATTCTCCTAAAACCGGAACCGTTGGGTTCGTATCGAAAAGAGCTTTCTAATGAATGTTAGAAAGTTGAAATATAACGGTTGGATTTGGAGATACGTCCAAATCAAATTCGAAAAAGGTCGCTGTAAGTGCAGTTCGATGGCCGTTGATGGAAATCGACTGTACGGGCCTTGATAAAATTATTAAAAATAGTAATAATTTGTGTAAAATCATAAGAAATGATTTGTGAAGATTTGGGATGAAAAACTCCATATTTGAAAAGATAAAAATAGATTTTTATCGAAATGAACTAGTTTTGAACTAGAATTATAATTCTATTTATTTTTAAATAAATAAATTGAATTTGAAAGGGGTTTTGAAAATAACCAAAATTTCCAATGGTTGCATTGGAGTGGATTTGAATCGAAATTGTCTTCGGAATATTTCGATGTTGGAATTCGTGATTATACAGATGTTGTTATGGAAATTTGAAAGATATATATTTATATCGTTATTTCCAATACGACATTTGTTAATCGTAGAATTTGATATTGAATATAAGCCGATATATTTTCTATTCAGAGCCTTATATTGAATATCAAATGTGATTTGGGTTTGTCGTGAATGGTGTCTTCACTAACACTGTTCTTGAACCCAGTTGAGAAAAGATTAAATCTTTTTATTTAGATTTAATGAAGTGTACCAATTAAATAACATTTAATTGGAATTGAATCGATATTGATTTTTGGGTTTATCGTGAACAGTGTTTTAAATAACACTCGTTCTTTAACCCGATAATTAATGATTGTGATTTTGGGTTTACCGTGAACCGTGTTTTAAATGACACTGATTCTTTAATCCAGTTAACGATTAAAACTAAGTGGAGTTTTAGTGAATCTTTAATTAGATTGGAAAATCGAGAATGGAGAATCACCAGTTTTGCTCCAGGCGATAGTTAAATCTTTAATTAGATTTGAACGTGAAATGGTAATTGAATTTACCGATAACACCGTGGTGTTAGATATGAAGTATAACCAGTTTTACTTCATGGGATGAATAGGTTGGGATTGGGAAATTAAAACAAATGATTACTTCGGTAAGGTTCGCTAATCCCGACTAGTTTGAATTGATATTCAAAAATAGATTAAAGAATAAATTCAAGGAAATTTATCTTGGATAAAATTAATGGGAACCTTTCCCTATGAATGTGAAATTTAGAAACTAACTGTCGGTTAGCCAAGCAGAATGGTTTTCTGGATATTGATCTGATGTTGGTTTCGGCCTTCGGGGTTAATATTTGGGGAATTATTCTCTTGATTAATTTACGGTTAGTGACTAATGGATTGGAATGAGGCGTATGTTGTGTTTGTGTAACACTTATTTAAAATATACGCGAGTTATTCGGAAAGACCGGGTTTATCCCATTCTGAATAACTGATACGACGATAAGTCGAAGATGAAGACGGTGGTCGAAGACCAGAAGTCTTCACGTCGTTTGGGTGATAACTGATGATCTTGATTGGGCTGTACACCCAAGAAGATGGAAACAGTTAGTGATCGTCCAGACGTACTTGGAGATCGATGGATATGCGGGGTACTAGGTGCCTCCGGTTTCGTTCAGACCCAGAACGGACTTGTAAATGGACCGTGTGTCTGACATTGGATTTCATTCTGTGTGACTGATATCGGTTGCATAGAGTGGTTTGCCTGTGTGGCATGCTAAGATGCAAATGATCGAGGCTTCTGTTGAAAAGCAAAGTCTTGTGGTGATGATCAAAGCACGGCCTTTGTGGCGTAGCTTTGTGTAACGTTTACCTCGCGTGTTTCACACCCGGTATGAACCAAAAACGGGAGACGGACCTCAGGGAGGGCATGCGTTTTCTTCTAGCTAGAAAGTGGCGTCAGTGGTTTTACACGCCCTGACGAGTTTGACTTATGTGGTTGTTGCTGTTGCGAGGCGCCTCGGATTGATCGGTCGTTCTCGAACCGATGGAGTCATTTGTTGGCTCATTGACACCCCAAAGGGTGGGGAAACGTAGTGTTCAGGCATTTTAATCCACATCGGTGGACCGGCCCTGACGATCCAAAGGCTTGACTGAGTACTTGCCTGAGACACGGGCTAGAGCGTCTCGAATCAGTTGAGGACTATCTTTTGCCTCGGTTCATAGACGGAAATCCAATTTCCAAATACGTGACTTTGCGGTTTTATTTGTAAACCTATATATGGTGACATAGTGGGATGGGACGCTCATGCCGCCTATGATTGATACTTATGATTTGAAGTTGTTTTATACACTATGCACTTATAATAGTATCAAATGATTTGTTTTAAACGTATCAAGCATTCTTTGGCTGTTATAAGGGAAAACCCTATCCTCGGCTGCGTTGCATTGTGTGATGGGACCTGGGTCTTATAACAGCTTCATTTTTCTTTATTTAGCATTGCGCTGTTTGTTTTATGCACTGGTATTCTTGGGAGGAAACCCGTTCCGTGTTATACGGCATGGTCCCTTGATTTACCTAACTTTGAAAATAAAGATAATAACTGTTTTAGTTCTCACACCAGTCACATGACTGACCTGGAGTTTATTGTTTTAACCTAAACTCTGGGTGCCCTTATTTTGACACGGGCAGCTAGTAGTTTTGGTTTTTGCAGATTTATATTCACAGGATCCTGGTTTACAGCTGGAACGATATCCGGAAAGCTTTGTATCCGTATATCTCTTCTAGTTGTGTATTGTATTATTTTTCCGCTGCTATGTAATTTAAATCTCTGATATTTCTGTGTAATATTTATTTATACTCTGTATATTCTTGTAATCTGATGCATTGTTGTAATATACAATGAAATGTTCTTCTGTATGCGTTCTATTTTGTCGTGTTCTCGAACTATCCGACGCTTTCCTTTACGGGGAAGTTACGGGTTTTCACAACTAGGGCCATAAACATCTTAATGACTATAGCCGAAACATCATGATGCCCTTGGTCACAAAATCCGAGTAATAACATCATGGTGATTGGAGTCACAAACATCGTGATCATTGTGATGGCTATAGTCAAAATCGTCGTGATGACTCCAATCGTGTACTCGGTAATAGTACTAGTAACATCTTGAATGTGACTCGACTTCTCGAACAGGAACCCAATAGGCGTTAACGTACGTCCCATACCATACGTTCGCACCAATTGGTTTACTAATCGTTAGTCAATGCCACACTAGAAAACATCATCAATCATACACTGCCTCATCTCATCGGCGTGTGTAAAGATACCAAACTCGTCTCATCTTTTTCTCTTTCGGACGAGTACTACGTGGCAATCTAACTTGTCTCATCTCATTGACAAGAAAAATTCATCATAAACATCAAAATATCGTAAATTCATAAACAACCAAAACCTAATGAATCCATAAATATCTAAACATCGTGAATTCATCATAGAATAACTTGCCTCATGTCATTGGCAAGTTTACATAACATCGTGGTTGGTTCATCATCGAGCGTACTTCACTTGAATAGTTCTAGAACCAATATCCTTCACCAAAATTTGGCAACATCTCAAAACATTGCATTAAAAGGGTTTCGATCGTATAAGTCCGATATTAACCAATATTTAATTTTAAATGAGACTTAAATCAAATATAAATCACATATTTCTTCAAACTTGAATTAGTCTATTGATGGACATCATTGCAATCTAATAACATCAGGCTTCATCAAAAGAATGCAACCAGAATTGTCGAAACGGTAAAATATCATCAAAATCTGAAAATTAAACACAATACTAATTTCAGCCCTATTGTAAAGAATTCAGATTTTTAACATAACATATTTCAAAATCTGAAAATACATATCAAATGAAAGATGTTCTACTAAGTTTAAGCTTTCCAACGATATAAAAATCATCAAAATCGAACTTAGTATGAAGGAGTTACGATGAATACAATTCTCAAAATTTAAAATTCAATGTAGCTGTCGTTTATTCTTAGGACAGCAACGAAGAATTAAGATTTCAACTACCATAATTTCATGGTCTGGTAAAATGAATAAAATGAAATTGTAGCTTAGTTTTTAAGCTTTCCGAATTGGCCAAGATTGTCGAATTTCGATCAAAAACGAGAAAGATATAGCGAAAACAATTTCAGATTAAAACTCAAAATATTTCTGTCAAAAACAAGATTGTACATCCGTATTCAAACCTGTTTCAGGTCCTTCGAACCGTAGAATATCAAAATATAATCTGAAGAGAAATCGTTCTTTATTGAATCAGCTTTCCAACAAAAAAAAATTGACCTCAATCGGATAAGAAACGCAAAAGTTATCCCTATTTTACTACAGCCTATTCTTAGAAAACGAGACAGAATTATACTTCTGTTTACAATTCGATTTCAGGTCCATCAAACCGCAAAATATCGAAGCATAACCTTAAGAAGAATTGTTCCTTATTGAATCTAGTTTCCACAAAAAAAAATTGACCTCAATCGGATAAGAAACAAAGAAGTTATGCCGATTTTAGTACAGTGCATTTTAGAAAAACGAAATTCAAAGCACTCAAAATAAAACAACTACGGGATTTCATCAAATCAAATCAAAATTGGCAATAACTAGTCTACTGTAAACATTTTTGCTTACCTCTTATTTTGATTTCCAGTGAGATTAGAAGTTTATTCGAACGAATTTGAGCTCTTTTCGCTGGAAGATGCCTTCTTTCTACCTATAAAAGGAGTAGCTGAAACATGCAAAAGAGATTTTCACTCTAAATCAAAGATCTTTAACAAACAATGATAGAATTTGGATTAGATCATAGTTTGAGATAGAATACCTGCTATTAGATGGTTGAAGCAATTGAAATCTTCTATTTACACTTAGATTTGATGCGATTTGAGTTTTCAGCAAAAGGGTTTTGCTAATTTTCTTATTTTCTTCTCTTGTGTTTACTGGAGAAGAAAGGTTGTAGGAGGAAGGTACGTACTTCCCCTTTCTCTCCAGATTCTTCCTTAGTTTAGAAAAGTAATTAGACCTTAGTAGCCCATTAAGTCCAAAGCACCATAATTAATCATTACTTAGCCCATTTAGCTATGTCCACATATATTTAGCCTATTTAAACCATGAATTACACAAAGTTTTACACTATTTTCACACAATAATCATGGATTATCAACATTCTAGGACAAATAATAAAATAAAATTGTTAACATTATTATTATTATTATTATTATTATAACATTTTAAGCTCATTAGCTTTAAAACTTCACTTTTTACAACAAAATTTACACAAGTTAATCATCATCAAACATTTCACTATATTTATGAAATCTTTGTGACATAAACAAAATAAATATCACAAATGACTCATCTTTAAATTAATGAATCATTAAACATGTCAAAGCACACATTTATTTATTTATTATTAATTACAACCACTTTAGTTTTCATAGTTTACACAATTTTATATACTTTAACCTAAAGTCAGAAAAGTGTTTATTAACCAAATATTAACAATTAGCGTTATCAGACCATCATTAAAGTGGTTTTACACATTAATTTCTACATGAGAAAACATTTACTCTTTTTATTTTAATACTACAATACAAATTAACACCTGTTAATATTTTAAATGTTTTAAATACCCAATTTCTCACAAAAATCCAATATTGCAGTCTTAGCACAAATTTCTCAATTAATTACACAAGCCTCGGTTTAATCACTTAAGTGTGATTAAATTTCACCAACAAACCTCAAAATACCAATTAATTAAGTCAAATAACCCAACTAATGATTATCCAACTTAATTATTAACCCAAAAATTATATTTCATAATTATTTACTACAGCAGGTAATTACCTAAAACTCGGGTTGTTACAGACTCTCCCCCTTAACAAAATTGCGTCCTCGCAATTTATAGAGAAGAGTATGCACTCAGCATCTTAAACTCATCATCCAAAGGAAAGCTAGACAAGCACACGAAACCTAAATTTTCTCATTTCTCATTCAAGATGAAAGAAAAGAAGAACATAATTGCTTGATAATTCTATAAATTTCACTGAACAACTAAATAAGGTAGGTGATTTATAGAAACTTTTCAAGCGACATTTCAAAATTTTGATGGCACCTCACCTTCATAAAAGAACACAAGTCAAAAATTTCCCTCAAAATCAAAAGATTCCTTAAAATTCCTCGAATGAGGTTGTGATTTCACTCAACATCATTTAAAACTCGAGACATTAAGGAGATTAACAACCCAAATTTTCCATATTCCCAAGTGGAAGAACTATTATAATGAAAGAAAGAACACCAAGAAGGATAGATAATCTCAAAAGAAGGTGGTTTCTTCATAAACCACGAACCTCAATGATAAAAAAAATGCAAGTCATTATATTAAGCACAAGGGCATTAGAGGCTCAAGAAATCAAGATACATTAGAAAGATGGGTATGCCTCAAAACTCTTGTAATTCAAAATTCATTACTTAAAAAAACAAAACCTCAATTTTTTTCCCTTTTAATAACAACTTCTTGATTTAGAAGTAAATTTAATCTTCTAAATTCATACTTCATAACGTTTAATTCTTCAAACATTTCTTTTAAGTCTATTCCAAAAATAATATTTTGAAATTTATTCCATGATTTCTAAATATATTAAAAAAACTCACTCAATTAAAACTTTGGATCAATTCTTAAAGATATGAAAGTTCTCACTTCAATCTAATTAAATTTTACTTATCATGTTTTATTGTCTCATTCTAGTGTTTAAAAAATTCCTATCGATAAGTTGATCAAGCGTATCGACCAGAATCATTAAACACTCGATGGACTACACAACACGAAGAAAAATCATCTTCTAAAAATTTCATACAGACCTCAATTCATTTCCTATCTCAAATAAAACTCTAATTCTCCTTAAACAAATCTTCACTTTAATAGATTTTAAAACCTCAGTTTATAATTATCAAGATAATCAGGATCACAAGGTAGTCATCGAGATATTCATAAAATGCTCGATTCTAAGGTTCGTAGAATAATCTGAAATGCTCGTCATACCTTATGGTATAACAAAATTCCAGGCGGATCACTTGAGTGCGGGGAATGGTAGAGACTATGCTATTCCTGTAACCCGCAGTCTAAGGAAATCATCGAAAAGTCAGGTTAGGATAACAGTCCAACGCTTCTTATAGATTGAAAGAAATATATGAGTCATAGAATAAATGTTAGGCATCGGCTATAGAGAAGAAAGGACCCAAACACCACATTCAATCACCCAAAAGGGTGACAACCCAAATGTACTCTAACAACAAAGTCATCAAGATAGGAACTCGAGATATATCATCATCATCTCGACACCAAAAGGTAAGCTCAAGGATTTCAAAATTATAATACATATACATATACATATACATACATACATACATATATATATATATATATATATATATATATATATATATATATATATATTTCTTCTTGAGAATAGGAACATAAATCTAAAGAATTAGGATATCAAAAGCAATATACTATACAACATCGAAGGAGGTATAGCAACACCTAAGCCACTCATCTCAAACATTGAAAATTCTAGAAAGGATTCTAAGTAGAAAATTTCCATGCTAATACGCATGAAAAGATGAATCATAAGGAATAAATCCCATGATCCTTAAACATCAAATCGAATATTGTAGATTCTCTCAGTCGAATTCGCAATCCTCAAGGACATCTCAAGATAGAACATCAAAGATCATTCATAACTTCTTCGATATAAATGGGAGAAAGGACTCGAATGGATATATTACACGGAATTATTCTTAAGATAAGATATCATCGAATTAATTTGGAATACTGTGGAAAACATATATTCCTTGACACATCCCAATTTATCTTCCCAACGAATCAAAGAAGGACAAAAGATCGAAGATAAAGGGTTAGTAACACTCATACTATATTTGGATGTATCATTATGCATGATTTTGTTCTGTGTTTCTGGTATTTGTTCTGAAATCCCGCTCTGATACCAAACTGTAACGCCCCCACTCTGAGACCCACATTAACAAAGAGAATTACATAGTAATTCCGTTTGATAATGTGGAGAATAGGGCTGGTTAAGGGCGACCAACTATAACCTTGTCTCGAATATATACTAAACATGCCGACAAAAGCTATATAATTATTTTTTCCTCAAGTGGATTGACGTATTCAATAAATACTTTGAGACAAAGCTATAGATGGCTATGGATCTATCAGAACAAAACACTATAAATAAATGGATATCTAATCACATAACAGTAACATATACATATATATATATATACATACATGCATACATATACAATGATACATCTTAATATAATACAAATAGTACATCAAAGTGGTATGACGACCACCCAATATACGAAAAGTAAAGACTAAACTCTTGATAATATGCCGCAAGAATGTGAATAATCTCAAAGAGATGACTCAGTCTCAAATGATAACACCAAGAACTAGCTAGTACCAAGAGAGGAGCTAAACCTGAAACAAACTCGGACTGACCCAAGTGAAAACACACGGGTCAGGTAGGCTAGTACTTATCATTAGTAAAGGTGATGATAATATGAGGAAAGGGAAAGACCGTTCCATTATTACTAATGGGATGATATAAGTCATCAAGTTATCTCTATGGTAATGTATTACTGATTCATCGTGATTTCATAACGGAATGCAATATATCTTAGCTAGATATGGTTCATATTATTGCAATATAACAAAATGAAATGATTGAAGGAGTAAACCAAAAGGGAGTTTTCATAAAACAGTTTAAACTTCATGATCATAATAACACTCGAATTAGGCTGGTTATATCATCTTAGCAAAACAGGTCATCAAGGTAAAACTGAATTCATCGTTGCCTTCGCCTCATATCATCGGCAGTGCCAACTCAACATTGACAAAACTTTTAAAGAATCAGTTGTCTCCAAAAAAGAGGATAACAATATAATCATGCACCATAAGTACATAATCTTTAAATAAGGGATATACACTTATAAATATGCCTCGTCTCATCGGCGTATGCTCAGTCCCGACACAATTCAATATATTATAAAACTTATGTAATAGAAATTTCTTAATTATTATACCTTATCTCATCTGTATAAATATAAATACGTCTCAAGTCCATTAGTAAAACTCACCATAAAAGAATTACCATAATCTGTACCTCATTTCATCGGTATAATCATAAAAGTGTCGCAAATCTATCTTGAAAGCACCCAAAAGGGTTTAAAGCAGTATATTCGAAATCACCATAAAACATAATATAAAGTTGACCTTTTTCATAATCAAGGCCTTATTTGAACATCATCATTAAAAAGGTGAATTCGAAACATCAAAACATCATAGAAAACTGCACGTGCTTAACTTCTTGACTAATACTACATCTTGGTACCATTCATCGTGATGACTAGGGCCATAAACATCTTAATGACTATAGCCGAAACATCGTAATGCCCTTGGTCACAAAATCCGAGTAATAACATCATGGTGATTGGAGTCACAAACATCGTGATCATTGTGATGGCTATAGTCAAAATCGTCGTGATGACTCCAATCGTGTACTCGGTAATAGTACTAGTAACATCTTGAATGTGACTCGACTTCTCGAACAGGAACCCAATAGGCGTTAACGTACGTCCCATACCATACGTTCGCACCTATTGGTTTACTAATCGTTAGTCGATGCCACACTTGAAAACATTATCAATCATACACTGCCTCATCTCATCGGCGTGTGTAAAGATACCAAACTCGTCTCATCTTTTTCTCTTTCGGACGAGTACTACGTGGCAATCTAACTTGTCTCATCTCATTGACAAGAAAAATTCATCATAAACATCAAAATATCATAAATTCATAAACAACCAAAACCTAATGAATCCATAAATATCTAAACATCGTGAATTCATCATAGAATAGCTTGCCTCATGTCATTGGCAAGTTTACATAACATAGTGGTTGGTTCATCATCGAGCGTACTTCACTTGAATAGTTCTAGAACCAATATCCTTCAGCAAAATTTGGCAACATCTCAAAACATCGCATTAAAATGGTTTCGATCGTATAAGTCTGATATTAACCAATATTTAATTTTAAATGAATTTAAATCAAATATAAATCACATATTTCTTCAAACTTGAATTAGTCTATTGATGGACATCATTGCAATCTAATAACATCAGGTTTCATCAAAAGAATGCAACCAGAATTGTTGAAACGGCAAAATATCATCAAAATCTGAAAATTAAACACAATACTAATTTCAGCCCTATTGTAAAGAACTCAGATTTTAACATAACATACTTCAAAATCTGAAAATACATATCAAATGAAAGATATTCTACTAAGTTTAAGCTTTCCAACGATATAAAGATCATCAAAATCGAACTTAGTATGAAGGAGTTACGATGAATACAATTCTCAAAATTTAAAATTCAATGTAGCTGTCGTTTGTTCTCAGGACAGCAACGAAGAAGTAAGATTTCAACTACCATAACTTCAAGGTCTGGTAAAATGAATAAAATTAAATTGTAGCTTAGTTTTTAAGCTTTCCGAATTAGCCAAGATTGTCGAATTTCGATCAAAAACGAGAAAGATATAGCGAAAACAATTTCAGATTAAAACTCAAAAAATTTCTGTCAAAGACAGGATTGTACATCCGTATTCAAACCTGTTTCAGGTCCATCAAACCGCAGAATATCAAAATATAATCTGAAGAGAAATCGTTCTTTATTGAATCAGCTTTCCAACAAAAAATTTTTGACCTCAATCGAATAAGAATCGCAAAAGTTATGCCTATTTTACTACAGCCTATTCTTAGAAAACGAGACAGAATTATACTTCTGTTTACAATTCGATTTCAGGTCCATCAAACAACAAAATATCAAAGTATAACCTGAAGAAGAATTGTTCCTTATTGAATCTAGTTTCCACAGAAATTTTTTGACCCAAATCGGATAAGAAACGAAGAAGTTATGCCTATTTTAGTACAGTGCATTTTAGAAAAACGAAATTCAAAGCACTCAAAATAAAACAACTACGGGATTTCATCAAATCAAATCAAAATTGGCAATAACTAGTCTACTGTAAGCGTTTTTGCTTACCTCTTATTTCGATTTTCAGCGAGATTAGAAGTTTATTCGAACGAATTTGAGCTCTTTTCGCTGGAAGATGCCTTCTTTCTACGTATAAAAGGAGTAGCTGAAACATGCAAAAGAGATTTTCACTCTAAATCAAAGATCTTTAACAAACAATGATAGAATTTGGATTAGATCATAGTTTGAGATAGAATACCTGCTATTAGATGGTTGAAGCAATTGAAATCTTTTATTTACACTTGGATTTGATGCAATTTGAGTTTTCAGCAAAAGGGTTTTGCTAATTTTCTTATTTTCTTCTCTTGGGTTTACTAGAGAAGAAAGGTTGTAGGAGGAAGGTACGTACTTCTCCTTTCCCTCCAGATTCTTCCTTAGTTTAGAAAAGTAATTAGACCTTAGTAGCCCATTAAGTCCAAAGCACTATAATTAATCATTACTTAGCCCATTTAGCTATGTCCACATATATTTAGCCTATTTAAACCATGAATTACACAAAGTTTTACACTATTTTCACACAATAATCATGGATTATCAACATACTAGGCCAAATAATGAAATAAAATTGTTAACATTATTATTATTATTATTATTATTATTTTAACATTTTAAGCTCATTAGCTTTAAAACTTCACTTTTTACAACAAAATTTACACAAGTTAATCATCATCAAACATTTCACTATATTTATGAAATCTTTGTGACATAAACAAAATAAATATCACAAATGACTCATCTTTAAATTAATGAATCATTAAACATGTCAAAGCACACATTTATTTATTATTAATTACAACCACTTTAGTTTTCATAGTTTACACAATTTTATATACTTTAACCTAAAGTCAGAAAAGTGTTTACTAACCAAATATTAACAATTAGTGTTACCAGACCTTTATTAAAGTGGTTTTACGCATAAATTTCTATATAAGAAAATGTTTACTCTTTTTATTTTAATACTACAATACAAATTAACACTTGTTAATATTTTAAATGTTTTAAATACCCAATTTCTCACAAAAATCCAATATTGCAGTCTTAGCTCAAATTTCTCAATTAATTACACAAGCCTCAGTTTAATCACTTAAGTGTGATTAAATTTCACCAACAAACCTCAAAATACCAATTAATTAAGTCAAATAACCCAACTAATGATTATCCAACTTGATTATTAACCCAAAAATTATATTTCATAATTATTTGCTATAGCAGGTAATTACCTAAAACTCGGGTTGTTACATTCGCCGTTGGATCAACATTTGCATCGATTTATACATATTTGGAACATGCACATGTCACGTAAAACATACTCAAACAAGCAATACTTCAAGCCAAAGAGAATCAAAGCATAAGTAATAAAAAATATTATGATGTTCGTATAAATACATATAAGTATCCTACAGTTTTTATTTTTACAAATGAGGTCCAATACCTTCCAAATTCATATATATGTGACAACATAGTAAAACATGATTTATCATTATTTTTCTAAGATTATATGAGTTGTTTAGAATCCAATTCAATCTTATTGGTAAGAAATTATTAATCTCTCACCTTAATCCCAAGAGTCCCTTTAGATGCGAATGAATAATAATTGGAGTGAATGTCTATGTTGTTGTAACAACTGTCTTTCCAAATTTTATGTTGATTTTCCCTAATTTCGTCTTAATAATTTAATTAGTTGATTAAAGTAAGAGTTAATGGTGATTTTTGAAGGAGGAAGCCATTATTGGAGATAAAATCTACTTTGAGAATCGTGAAACGATCAATGAAGTGTCTCATCATCTCCTATAACCCCATTTGACCCTATCCCTAAAATGGGCTTTGGACCATCTCCTTGATGACTTTTATCACTTATTTAAGCTGTCTAAACTCTACTAACACGAAAACAACCATATCTCTCAACTGAAAAATTCTTTTTCTTAATTTGACCACACTATGGAAAGGGAAATCATCATCCAAACTCAATAGAAGTGGTATTAGGTTCAAATCCTTTTCCAATCAAAAGTTATAGGCATTAAAATAACCGCTAAAGTCAAAATGGTCATAGAAAAATTCACTAATAATCGAGAAGTCGAGAACTGACCATAATAGCCATTTCCCATAATTATAAAATCATATGACCTCGTGGAAAAATAATATAAATACCCTACGATCTTCCGGTACACTGAATATAGGTCGCAACAGCTCACATTAGTGCACGCTCTATATTGTGATCGAATTCCATTACATTTCATTTAAGAGTTCACCACCACTTTATAAATCTAGTGAAAATATCCACTTCTATTAATGACAAATCCTATCCTTAATCGCATGTTGCTCATCCAATATTGTCTTCACCATAAAGTTGATCGCACACATAAATTTGATATAGAATTGTAGATCTAATCGACAAGAATTCAATGGATTGAAGGTTTTAGCTAATAGCATAGCATGGATTATGATTTAATTTTTTTCTAAACTTAGGACCATTTTTTTTTGTATATTGAAGAAGTGGGAGTGAACCAAAGAAAATGCATAAATGTGAACTTCTTCTTTGGTTTATACATGGACAAAAATGACAAGGGCATTAAGAGAAGTTAAGATAAGCTTGTTGATATAGCCAAATGTTGATTTATTCCTTAGATGTCAGCTAGTTATTTTTTCCTAAGTGTTGAAGTTAGTTTATACAAACATTTCTAACACTTAATTGCACTGAATTTTGCTTGTATACCGACCATGAATGAAAAAAATAAAATTGATCGCACATAAAAACATGAAATGATTACAAAACAATAATAATATGCACTCATTATCTTATTTTGTTAATATTTAAAAAATATCATCATTTGCCAAAAATCATCAAAAGAAAATATTATACATTTGTCATTAGAACCAAAAAAAACATCAGTAAAAATCGAGTCATTAGATTAAAGTTAATTTTGTTATAGTTTATATATTTTGAATAAAATTCGAATATTCACATTAAATTAAATGTTCTCACTCAAAGTAATAAAAATTATGGGTCAGTTTATTCTCCCCCTTAAAGGAATTTATTCCTTGAACTTACCAAAAGAAGAAAAATGTCCAACCTTTAAACTTATAAAATCAACTACTAACATGAGTAATTAAACTTTACTTGCGAAGAAAAAAGCAACAAGCTAGCCTTTGTTTCCATAAACATATATCTTACTTACAAATGATATTTAACCGTATACTTGCTTTTTCTTAAAGTTAAAAGCATACAATTACATTAAAACATTCACGATGTACATATATCATTCGTATGCAATACCAAACCCGTTCCTCACTCGATCACACAAATTTCACTTTCAAACTAGTATCGCTTATTCGACTTCCCTAGTGCAGATTTCAATCTTGTTTCTCGATTTGAAACCTCCATTGCAATTGCATAGGCATACACTGTGATAATAAACTACAAAATCAAAGCAAAGGTCCATATCAATAGTTTTTTATTAAGATTTGTGTAAAAAATTCTAACATAGACTGGTATATACCAGCCTAAAATCCCAAACTCGAATTTAGATCAGGGATGGTTATAAAAATAAAATAATATACATAAAACTTGCATATTGATTCCATTAGTTTCTTAATTATACCAACTTATTTTATATTTTAATTGACATCCATTCTTACTAACCATGTATTTCTTTAATAACAAATTTGTTTATGCATCCTTTCATTAACCATTACTTAAGTTTATACGAATACAACTTATGTTTATAAAAATAATATAACTTAAGTTCATATTCATAAAATGCTCCACTGCATTATAAGAAAATATATATACGATTTCAAATTTAGTTTTACTTAACCGGGATGTTCCACATATTTAAATCTTGTTTATCTTATTTTCTTCTCCAACTTATAAGTTATAAAAACTTATCCCTTATATTTTCACCAAAACACTTAGCTTAAAATTGATTATTTCGATTGTCTAAAGTTATCGAGAATTCAATTCCATCTTGATAAATGAAAACTATGAAATAATTTATTCTAACAAGATGCAAACCAACCTAACCTTAGGACATAAGTCTATATAATACTTAAATGAATATCCAAGAACTAAACAATAGATTTTTATTTCGAATTATTTTGAAATAATAGTAATATATATTCTTCTGTATAACAAATCACATCTTTAGGATTCTTAAAAAAGATCAATTTTACAGAAATAACATTACAACAAATTTCTATGGTACCAATTCCCCATTCCGAAACTAAAAAATGAACATTGTCGATATTACAATCATTCACATAATTATTTTCTAAAGGAAAAACGAGTTCAGTGATTTATATATTCATAAAAAGTCCTTTTGAATAATTTCCATTCATAAATATTTTTTTAATATATTATTAATATTTTTCCTAAACCTTAAAAAATTATTTTTAGAAACATAAGGATTTTATGTTCTCAAAATCTCAATTTAGATCATCTCTGTTTTTAAACCATAACTCTATGGTTTTCACTCATTTATAGAAAAGAACATTGAATATATGTAAAGTTCGTTTGTATTATAATACACAGTCTTTATTAAAATTAAATTCTGAATCTGATCTAACATGATTCTCGTAATCCTTGTCCAATCATGAAATTGAATTCAAGATATTCGTATTTGATTTAATCAATGCAATTAAATGCTCATAGACTGGCTGGCAAAAATAATCGATAAACAATCAATATTCAATGCTTCTAAATTAAATGAGTAATGACCTATCAAACAATAACTGATGACAACTAGATATTATCATTTGTTAACAATAAATGCAGCATAAGCATATCACTAAATAGATTTTATGTAAATTATTATCCTAAATCAAAATATAGTACTAGGTAAAAATTTATTATTTACTAGTTTTCAAAATATTACTATGTCGATTTGCTTTATTCAAGTGTTTAGAAACCTTTGTCGATAAAGTAGCGTCCAACACACTGACAAGAGTTCGTAAACAACTCAATAGATCAAAATGCATCTTTATAGCACTAGCAAATACGCATTTATACACATAGTCACACTCAAACACATACTGGGCTATTACAAACTCTATCTTTGATGTGTTTACCCCGACTAAAACCTAGGTGTTCAATCAACCTGGCTTTGTATCACTTGTAGCGATCCACATTTTCAACCATAAAAGGTAGAACTAATACATCCATGGTATTTACATACCAAATATCCAAGTGTTGGAAAGACATATTGTTTGGGGAAAAGAAAATAAAGATAAAGTAGAATCTCACAATGCAATGAGTAGCCTATCATTAGCCTAGATAGTTATAACAGATTGTCCTCACACTTGCTAAATAATATAACATGACTACTTTAGTGGAAATTAAGCGAATTTCTTAGAGGCATCGTGCTTATCTCTTGAAGCTCCAAACCATCCACAACCAAAACTGTAACATCCCGTAATTCTACAACACTAAGATTCACAAATCAAGGCGGAATTAAATTTTAAAATCAAAATCAAGGGAAACAGGCTATGCCATTGCGTTCGTCTCAGAATTCTGCATGAAAACGAGTCCGAGTTTGCGTAAATCGGAGTCCGTATGAGGAAGATATGGCCTCCGGAAGATTCAGCGAAGTTCAAATTTCAAAACAGGTCAGAAAACGAGTTCAAAATCCGAAATTGGGCCCAGAGTGGGCTGGGCGGGAATTTTCCCTCCCAAAGACCAAGGTCGATTGGGTAGTCGACCTGGGGCACCCAGGTCGACTGGGTAGTCGACCTGGGGGTCGACCCCCCTCCCCCCGCTTTTTCCAGTTTTCTGAACCTGGTTCGTTCTGATGTATTTGGTCACGTTTTCTAACCAGATTCGTCCGCCTAACCCTATATAAACAACCTTAGTCTCCTTCTCTATTCACAATTCTTTTCTATCCTTATGCTGCCTCTGAGAAAATGTATAAATAAATAATATATAAAATAAATTAAGGCGAGGAGATGTTGCTCAAGACTTTCAAGAAGAGGTTCAAGTCAAGCTAGGATTTCAAGTGAAGATTCAAACGACTACAACGACTGTTTTTCTACGAATCTAATATAATCTCTGTAAGTCGGTTACTTTTTAGATTTGAACGTTTTTCTCTGTTCGTGACATGAAATTAAAGGAATAAAAGAATATGCCAAATTTCTCTCTCTATTCGAATCAGTGCTTATATCCTTGGACCTAATTAAGAACTGTTATGATTCGATGACCAATTAGGCCTTGCCTATGACTATGAACATTGCCTATAACTGTGACTGTGACTATGAGGATTATTTCCTCGACCATGAACACAAGCCTATGCCTTTGATTAGGAAACATAAACTATTGCCTATGACATAACAAGAACAACTGTGATTCATGACTAGGAAAGTGTTGCTTAAGTTTTGTGACTATGAAATTGGGTCTAAACCTGATTATCTATTCTGTCTATTCTAGGTTTTCTTTGGTTTTAGATCTTGGGAATTTACCTATTAAGTTAGGTCTACCCATGCTCTTGAACCTACGTCGTTATTCAACCCTTTTTATGTCATAAGATTTTCAGACCTATAGGCCTTCGATGTATTTCAGTGCAATTCGATAGGTCTGTACTTAGTAAATTATCATTTTATGCCAGTTATTATGTCTATCTCTTTCATAGCATCTTTGGTTCATTCCCTATTTTCTACAAATCTAGATTTATCTATAATCTAGATTGAATCACGATTTTACGAACGGTGGGAATACGATTTGGGCAAAATATGATATTTACTAAAAACGTGGTTTTGAACTTGGAAATTGGCATAAATTGGGAACATGTATTATGGCATGTTCATAGAAATGAAAATTGGATAAATTTGACATGAATTATAGGATGTGTAATTTGAATCTAGTATTGACTTGAAAATCTAGCATTTACATGAACTGTGAATTAGAATAATAGGTCTAGTTTGACATGAGCTGTAATTAGAATGTTAAATCAGAATTGGATTAGCTAATTTGGCGTGTTGGTATAAATTTGAAATTGGCCATAATTGGGAGTAATGGTCATGTTTGGTAAAAATCATGGTTAGTGACACTTAACTTGGTAT
Source organism: Allium sativum (assembly GCA_030737875.1). NCBI lineage: Eukaryota > Viridiplantae > Streptophyta > Magnoliopsida > Asparagales > Amaryllidaceae > Allium > Allium sativum. Next base: position 266,440,011 of record CM060916.1, read on the forward strand.
AGTTTACATACCAAAAAGTATAAATATGATATAGAGGGGAAAATGGGCCATAAGAATGAATGTTGACAATTTACATTAAAAGAGTAATTAGGAAATAAGTAAATTAGGAATAATTTACTTATAGAATTTGTCCTAAATGAGAAAATGTAAATTTAGACAAATTAATGGTTTGTTAACGACATCTCTTTTAATAACACACCAGAAAGTTCTAGGGTGACAGAGAGGATAGTGTCTAGGCTTGGGTTTGGAAAATACAAGTTTCCTGCTCTCCCTGGCTATCCCTAACTGATCCGACGGACGGAATGGTTACTTTCAAAACCTGATTTGAAAATAAATCAAAACCCTTTGAACTTAGAAAACACGAATATGCCTAACCCGAGGTTAGACTGAGTTGCGATGTAAACCTGCCCGGAACCAACCGGCATATCCAGTATTCGCAACAATATCTGTCTAATGTGAGTGGTCGCGGCTTTAATTTATTTAGTTAAAGCTAGAACAAGAATGGTAGGGTTAAGCTAACTAAGACACTTAACCAATTCAACACGATAACCAGACCGGTGAGTGGGGTTAGGTTCATACAGACACTTAACACAGTTAAGCTAGAATGGGATGGTTAAGTCCATAGGAACACTTAACCAACTTAACACAGTTAAGCTAGAATGGGAGGGCTAAGTCCATAGAGACACTTAACCAAACTCATGGTAACAAGACAAGATTTGTAGGGGTTAAGTAACTGAGAAAACACTTAGCCGAATTAACATATTAACTAGACTAGAAGGTGGGGTTAAGTAAAGTTAATACACTTAGCCAAAGTAACATGTTAACCAGACTAGAGGTTGGGGTTAAGTAAAATTTAATACATTTAGCCAATTTGATATGTCAGCTAGACTAGACCATAGGGTTAAGTAAACTTGAACACTTAACCAACAGATTGTGATAAAGGAATAGGGCTAAGTCTAAAACATGAAGGGATAATACTTAACCATTAATAACATGTTAGTTAAAACATACGGGCAAGGTTAAGTTAAAAAGGAAAACTTAACCAATACAGGATGAGTGGGTAGGGTTAAGTAATAATAAATACTTAACCAATATAACTTGGTTTGTGGTAGGGTTAAGTCAACATGAATTACTGATGACACTTAACCAGTTTAACAGGATAAATGAAGGGTGTTAAGTTAGCTTGAATTGACTAATGACACTTAACCAATCCAAATTGACGGGAAAGAGAACTAAGTAGTAAACCTTAGTTAAAAGGAGCTAAGTAGTAAATCTTAGTTAAAAGGAGCTAAGTAGTAAACCTTAGTTAAGAAAACAACGATTCTGGAAACTAAGTGGTAAACCTTAGTTAGTAGAACTAAGTAGTAATTCTTAGTATAACACGGGAAGGAGCGAATGTCCGTCTGAGTAAAAAGAAGGCTCCAACGAATTGGGTTACGAAGCCCGAGGCTTCGAGGGGACGTGAGGGTACTCTTGGTATCCCTCTGTGAGGCTGCAGATGATCCTCCTGGGCTCACAGAGGTTAAGGTCTGTGTTAGAAGAACCAGGGGTATGCCTTGGTTGCAATATATGGCAACCTAAAGACTAGGATGGACCGGCGTGATTCGGCGAGAAAACGGTAGCCCTGTGATAGCAACTCGTCGTCTACCATCCATCTTGAGTCAGTCGAGATACGTGAAGCGGAAAGGCGGAGAACTCCAAAAGACCATATACTTGCTATCTAGTTATGGTTGCGGATGGCCATAGGACAGTGGTGCATAGGGGGGCCTGCGTATAGTTCTCATTTTTCAAGGTGTGCCTTTCATTAGTTGAGGGAGGGGTCGGGTGGGACCATAGCCACTGGAATAAAAACAGACCTTAGCATCTGCATCGGCAGATATCTGAAAGCTCCCGACCGAGTTCTGTGTTTCTTGATTTGCCCTGCCACAGGACTCGGGCCGCACATTACAGGACATGTGCATCTAGACAAGCGATAAACGATTCGCGATACATGTGTGGGGAAGTATAGGAACATATACCACTCTAGGTAGTGTGTCCTACACTTGGGGGCATCGTTCGACAGGTAGCATAATCCCTAGTTGGACTAGGTGGCATAAACCCTGAATCCGAGAAGCGTTCAGCAGATAGCGTAAACTCTAGTTGAATCTAGAAAGCATTTGATAGAAAACCCTAGATTAGATCTAGGTAATAAATAATAAATGTATGCCTGAAGGCAACGAAAACTACAGGGATTGGGATCGCGTTATCGTTACTAGTTGGGACACTAGTTAGGTGGTGCAGAGATGCCGGAACCAGTATAACAAGGAAATAACGAAGCGGCGAAAGTATTAGAGCATATCCAGTTTATCTTATCTTAGCATATCTTGTGATTATCTTGTCTAATCTTGCTGACCCTATCGTCATGGTGTTATCTTGTATTCAGTTAATTCATGTCGTTCTGTTTTCCATGTTCACATGCTAGAAGTTACTGAACTTACTCAGGCTTTATGTCTGACTCTGTTTTTCTTTCGTCTTCTTTTCTTCCGTTCCCCCCCGGTAGTAAAGAAGGGAATAGTATAGCTCAGGTTAAGTCGGACTGTCACTCTTCCCAGCTTGAAGATTTGTCGAAGTTTTGCTGGATTCTCTTTTCAGATGCTATGGCTGGCTCTTGCTACAATTGGGGAATATAAATGTTGTTTTATGCTTCTTTATTTTGTAAGATAGATGATACTCTGATATTATAAAGAAATCGTTGTACAAACTATTTTATCAATAAAGCAAAGTTTTATTTTCCGCTGTTTAATTTATGTCTGTCTTGTAATTTATCTGCATCTTTTACCTTAAAATGCTCCACAGAACTTAGTGCATTCCCTTTGTGAGTGACACTAATGGATGTGGGGTGTTACAAAAACTATGGCAAGCTTAGTCTACTAGAGCATCATAAGACAAATAATGTCTGGATTAAGCTGGCATACCAATGTGAGAAAACACACATCATACGAATTTTAACGTTATAAGACCTTCTGAAAATAAAGGCATCTCATAAGGCCACTCCACATATAAACACAGATGAGTTTTTACCTTATGGTAACCATTCTAATGAAAAATTCCAGTGATATTATAAAAATGTCGAGGGTTTAAAATAAATAAAATAGTCAAAAGGCTTACTTCTCACGTTTCAACATAGTTAGATACAAGTAAACCTATATAAGCATGTATAGGAGAATGAATTCCATCAATAACTAAGCTACTGGGTATTGCCTGTAATTGTACACCTCTAGGAAAATGTATAGAAAGTTGTGGTTGGTTCCTTATGAATTATAATTGGCCAACCCCTAATAGAATTGTATATAATTTTTCATCACAATAGTTGATCTTTTTTCCAAGAACTCTCATGCACAACCAAATCCATAAACATGTATATATTTATAAGGGTGATGATAATATTTAATGGATGGGACCACCATAGCCTTGAAGCATATCTCATGCTTTAGTCATTCAATTGATTAGGCTTAAGCTAGGTTTACCATTTTAGACCAGTTGTATGCTAACACTGTTAGCTAAGCAATAATGTAATAAACACAAATCATCCATAGTAGTTGTTTAGCATACGAACAAATTGAAGGAACTACCATTACCTTGTTTATGGGAATCATCTAGGATTAATAGCAATTAGCTCTTGCATTTTAGATAGCTTTATCTTAGATCATCCTTAAGATGTCTTCCAAACCGAATGCATATGTCGAATTGGATTTATATAATACAGCTGATCTCGATCTTTTCGAATACTCCATATTTTTAAAACTAACCAAGATTTGATAGTCATTTATTTAACTATCAAATAAACAAATAATTCAACTAACGATTTAATCAAGCAGGATCACAAGGATTTCAACTTATAACTTTTCATGGTAGACACCCTTCCCTCCACCATATCCTTACCCTACCCCAACTCTCTCTCCTCCTCTCTTACCAATCACATCGCCACACCACTGTCCTCTTGTACCTCCTACTCCCTTGATTCTTGATCCTCTGCCTCTCACTTCCTCCTCCTCCTCTACTTCCCAACCCTGCTATGTCCTCTTCACTCCATGCTATCTATGGCCCTTTGAACCCTTCCTTTTCACCTTTTTCCTCCTCCATGCCTCAACACAAATGGACTTCCATATTTAAGCATAATCCTAGGAATGCGGGGAAGTACGTTCCTATTGAGATGAAGCTTGATTTTTTCGGTGATACTCTCCTTCCTTCTCATGATGTTGTGCAAGTTGGTAAGTCTAAATAGGATGACAGGTTGGTTTTTCTTCTTCTTAGACTAGCCTTTACCTTATTCCTCTTTTGTTTTCCACCTTATAAAGCTTTCGAGGCTTAAAGGTTCTATCAAAGCTAGATTGAATGGCTCTCTGTTTATTTTACATTCTCTTGTCTCGATGATAAGGCAAAAATTATTAGAAGTAATCTGATTGTTATGAATAATAAGCTATTTATTATCAAACCTTGGGATCTCTCCATTAGTAATGTTCGTGTCGGTTGTTAGATTTGTTCCTACATGGGTGAAGATGTTCAATATCCTGCTTTTTTTCATGGCCACATATAGGGGGTCAACTAGCCTGCTTGTAGATTGCGAAGACTAATTTTTTTGGACGAAAACACTGAGAAACTATATAGGCATGAGTACACAAAATACATGATTGAAGTCTCACATGAAAATGAGCTTCTTGATTATTTTATAGTTATAATAATGAATGGGTACTTTATGAAAATTAATGTTAAATATTGTAATGACCCAAAACTTTTAGTAAAATTTATTTTAACATGGTTTAAAATGTTTATTGAATTTGACATGGAATTAGTGGGGTTTTGACTGTGTGCATGTATGAGTGTGTGTGCAGATGTGTACAACGTGGGGGGGGGGGGGGGGTATGCCCAAGGCAACACCATAATTCCAGGATATGTATATTATGATTCATGTATATGAATATACATGTATTTCCAGTGACCATTGAATTCAATCATATGGACTGATTTAATGTATAATATAAAGAAGTTTGAGATAATACATATACATGTATATGGAAAAGACAAGTGCACCAGGATTAAATAATGCATAGCCAGATTTAGAAAGGGGAGGATTATTATATCCATTTGTTATTTTGTCATGACTTGTTTTGGAGGGAAAATGATTTTTGAACATTTTCTTTTCTTTTTCTCTGAAAAGTGATGCAGTTTTACACCGAGCACTATAAAGAAAACCAAGCAAAAATCATGTGAATAACACTCACACAAATAACATGATTTGTTAAGGGGTAAAACTGACTTTGTATAACCTTTGAAATCCTAGGAATCTAATGATATAAGTAAGGGCGGCCGGGCAAAATTAAACTGGCTAGTATAAGCAAGTAAAAATACATAAAAATCTATTTTTAAAGGAAGAAGGGAAGCTTGGGAATAAAGCAAGGGTTCTCTGATTTTTTTTAGCTTGAAGAAAGGATTTGGTGAGTATTCTCACTTAAAACAAATGGCATTAAGTCCTAAGTTAAAAAGGCAGCCAATATCTTTTTATGTTTATTTTGCTCAGGGCTGGCAATTAGAACCGAGAATCGAAAACCCGAACCGACCCGAAAAGACCCGGACCCAAACCGAACCTGATGGGTCTCAGGTCGGGTCTAGGTGATGAAAAATACCATCAAGACCCAATCAAACCCGACCCACATAGACCCAACCTGAAAGACCCGACCAAAAAACATTGAAATATATGTATTTTTAGTGTTATTATTCAACCGGACCCGACCCAACCCAAACCGAACTGTAGCTCGGGTCGGGTTGGGTCCAGATTTTTGAAATGTATAGCTTAAACCAGACAAAACCCGATCTGCCTAGAACCGAGACCCGTCGGGTCGGGTCCGGGTCTATTGGGTTGGGTCTAATTGGCACCCCTAATTTTGCTTTGAATTTGTTTCTCTAAATGTTTTACCTGTTTATGTGTGATTGTGAATATATTAATGATTTTATTTAAAATCGTTGTTGAGTTTAACAATATGGATTTAAAGTTATTATTTAAATATGTTCAGTTTTATGATCCTTTGAAAACCTCTTTTCTGATACCTTTGAAAAATCAATAAATCTGGACATATAAATGATATAGATCTATGGCAATCTATCTTGTAAATGTATATGAGCTGCAATATACTTATGTATAGGTGCTGAGGCTCTATAAATGATTGATTTAGAGAGCAATAGATATTATATATGTTGATCTCTAATCAAGAATGCAAAAATTATGTCTCGGCTAGGTTTTGAAATTCATTTAAAACCAGTTTATGCATAGTGGCAAAATCTCTTAAAAATATTCATAAAGCCATAGACTAATATCAAATTTATATCCAGACAGGCATATACATTTGTATAAGTGACTATATTTTAAGACAAGGATTTTATCTCACCAAAGCCACAAGATAAACAACTTTCTGGAATACCTTTATATGTATATTCTGGATGATTTAAATTCTTGCTTGGATGATTTATGTTCATGCCTGAATGTTCGCTTTGATTGTTTGGGTGATTTCTAAGAAATTCATAGCATTATGCAGTGAACCTAACTGTGATAGTTTACCTTGATTAGGTAAGTAGTCACTAGAAAATATAAGGAAACACTTAGTAATTTAACTAAGGCATTTTTTTTGGTTAATATGTTGTGGAATGGCTTGCCTTGAGTTGTAAGTCTGGCACATGGCCTAATTTTGGTCCTGAGATCTTTGTGTAGTAGTGTGAATTAGATTACTACAATGTGCCCCAGTGATTCCTTTATACAAATGAGACCAGGGTAGATAAACAAATTGATATGCTAGGAAATAGATACAAGGAACTTCTTCATAAATTAAATCTCATTTTTTATTCATCATATCTTAATTGAGATGCTCATACCAGACACATTAGTCTGACCATGTTTGCTCATGGCAAATACGGTGTCTCATTATATGATGAGGCAACCTTTAATGCTTTTTCAGGAAATGATTGAGCTAAGTAAGATCTGGGTTAGGAGTTTGGCTGATTTTCATGGATGATTAACATGCTTAAGTAGAAAATAAAAGCTTCTAAATTATTGTATCTGCATGAATCCTTGTGAATTGTTTTAAGAATCGATTTTGTAAATATTAAGCTAAGTCAGGGAAGAATTATATTTAGATGATAGAAAATAAGTGCAATGTGTTATGTTGATGACTGAGCTGAAGTAGTATTATATATGATCATTTTACAAACTGAAATTGAGGAAGCATATGTTTTGAATTATAGAAAGTTACTAATATTATTCGTATTAGTCAATCTGGAGTCCTTTGAGAAAAAGTAATGTGCACATGTACATGTTTGTACGATGGTTCATCAGTTTATTCCTTCAGAAAACTCAAAAACATGAGTGGTGTACATGGACATACTTGGCTTGGCTCACATTAGAGGAAGTTTAGCCAAGGGTGCAATGTTGACCCATGCACCAAGGATCAGAATAGAAAACATGCCCATGTTACTTGCATTGTTTCAAAAGTATCATTTATGCATAAGGATAGCAGTTTTGATAACCCCATTTTGAAAAGTATCATTTATAAAAGCATAAGAGTATCAGTTTTGGCTATCATCATTTTAAAGGTATCATTTATGTACTCAAGAGAGTATCATTTTTGATAACATTGTTTTGAAAGGATCATTTTTGTATGAACCAGAATATCATTTTAAAAAGGTACCATTCTTGCAAGTATCATTTTTGCATATAGTTAGGTATCTTTTTTGCATATATAAGAGTATCATTTTCAGCCATATGCCACAACAATATCATTTTTACAGGCATAAGAGTATCAGTTTTAAAATCTGTGTTTAACATTGATCTATAATGAGGTCGATGGATCTCTTGCTTTCTTTATACTCTGATTTAAAGCAAGAGTTATATATATATATATTCATATATATATATATATATATATATCAAGATATTTTCCTGTATGAACTAATATTTTTATATTAGTAAAATTTTGGATCTTGGATTTTTGTTAAGGACATAATGGCTATGGCTTATAACTTCAGAAATAAAGAACCATTTGTATACAACTGTAAAAAAAACCTTACCAAAGTTCTTGTTAAAAGCAGGGTCATTCCATCGTGGTATCAGAGGTGTGTTAGTGGAAAACACAAATAATATTCATTATTAGGTGATAGAATGATTTAATTAAATTTGTATGATTGGTTGTTATGTGTTCCTGATTATTACATACATATATGTGGGAATAATACTATATATAAGTAGGAATTTAACTAACCCAAAGATCCCTTTTACTTAAGATACATGGCAGGAAGGGGAAGCGCAACACCTATGGTGAATATGCAAGGATTAGTGAATGCTTTAAGAGAAGGAATAGGGCATAGACCTGAGAATCCACATGAAGAGCTCTCCAAATTATTAAAGACCTATACTCATTTAGGAGGCAAAAGCTTTGAAGGGACTGAAAGTGTAATGGAAATCCAGGTTTGGCTTAGAGCCTTGGAAAGGATTTTTGGAGACATGCAATTTGATGATCAAAGGAAGAGGCAAGTAGCTTCTAGACAGTTGAAAGGAGCAGCTTTGAGTTGGTGGGAGGTAGTCATAGATGGAAGAATTGAGAATGACATTACTTGGAACCAGTTTAAGGAGCTAATTAAAGCTAGATTTGTGCCTGCATTTGCCAAAACAGCTTTGCTTGAAGATTTTATAAGACTTAGACAAGGGAATTTAAGTGTCACCGAGTACACTTAGAAATTTGAAGGATTGTCAAAGTATGGAGCTATGCTAGTTGCTGATCAAGCTTCCAAAAATAGCAGGTATATTAAGGGGTTAAGTCCAAGCTTAAGTAGAGTTATGATACCCTATGTAGATAAAACTTTTGTTCAAGTCGTATATTTGGCTTTGAACTTTGAGCAACATGATAAAGAAAGGGAAAAATTCAGGAATTTTAAGAACAAAAAAAATAAAAAGGGTAAGGGAAAGTACCATCCATATGAAAAGAAATAGGAAGATGTGTAACAACCCGTAAAATCTGGGCCAGTTTAAAATTTTTATTTTGGCAATTTTAGCGAATTTTGATTATTTAAAATGAATTATTTTAAATAATATCGACGAGAAAATTTATTTTGAATGGAATTCGACGTATATATTATATACGTCGTCGTTGGAATATAAATGATTATATATAATTATAAATAGAATTGAAAATGGCGCGGTAGTTCGATAATTCGATTTCAAACTTCAATTGAATGTGCCGGGTGCAAAACAATCCGGATTTTAGTGAAACCAAAAATCATAGGATCTATTTGATAATATCTTTCCAACGAATCCGACTAATCGAAATTTCATAGCGGGGATCGAAGGATATGTCCAGTTGAAAATTCTGAATAGTCGCTATGGAATTCAGGCCCTTAAAAATGGAAATTTTGCAAGCGACCTCGGATTTCGACGAAACCACTTTTGTTGGGTCCGTGATGTAAAGTTATTGCTAGGTTTCAAATTTCATAATTTTTCGAAGCAATATGTGAGCGTGGCAAAAGAAAACGCGTTTGACCAGATTCAGTTGATTTCAATCGACTGGAAAATGACCATTTTTCTAATGGTCTCAGAATTCAACGAAACTAGTTTTGTTAGGACCGTATCGTCAATACGAAGCTAGAAAATATTTTTATGGAATTTATAGAGTTGTTATGTGACCCCGGTAATTTGAAATGTACGTTTAAAATTCAATATATTGATTTAGATGTAAATTCAACGGAGACTAATCGAAACGATCAAATCAGCTTGCGATACATATCCCATTGTGTTTGGAATGGGGGTAAAACGCTATGGACGACAGGCGGTGGACCTCGTTTAGAGGTCGTATGTGAAAGTCAACTTTTTAATAATAATAAAAAAAAAACTAAAACTATCGTCGCCCCCCCTCGATCTGACCTCACCGCCGCCCATCGCACCCACCATCGCCACCCTCCCCAGCGCCTCCACCCCCTTCTCTTCGCTCTCTTCTCCTCGATCCACCCTAAACCCCCACGCCCAAAACGCCACGCGCCCCCACCTGACCGCCAGAGCATCCTCCGACCGCTGCGACATCAACCACCGCCGCCCTGCCACTCCCAGCGAGCCCCTCCGACATCCGACGCCAGCGAATGCCCAAACCCCCCCTACCGATTGAAAAAGTAAGTTTTGATTTAGGTTTTCAGTTTTGATTTAGGTTTTCAGTTTTGATTTAGGTATTCAGTTTATTTTTCATGTTTAAATTCCGTTTAAAACCATATTTAAATTCAGTTTAAAATCATATTTAAATTCAGTTTAAAATCATTAGTAAAATCAGTTTTAAAATCAGTTTAAAATTATTTAGAAAATATAGTCGTTGTTTTGAAAATGTAGATGTCATTGTTATGAAAATATAGGATTGAATAGCAAAATAAAAATGTGATTTTTATATATTGAACTTCGAAATAAAAATTCGATTTTTATATATTGAATGGCAAAGTAAAAAATTCGATTTTTAAATATTGAGTAGCAAAGTAAAAATTCGATTTTTACATATGTAGAGAATACGGGCGAAGAAAGTAATAAGAGACGAGAACAGTGAAGATTTTCTGTATTGGAAGTGCCGTGAAGTTGGATAGCTATCGGTGAGAATTTCTCACCTTTCAATTTCTTTTTCTAGTTATATATATACTAGGATGCAGACGGTGTTTAGTAGCACCCGACACAATCGTCCACAGACCATGGACTTGTTTGTTTGATTGCAAATTAGTTAGAATATTTGATTGAATGGAATTGTTTGGTGAAATGAATTAATATGATTGATGTGTGAATGGCGTGGGCCTTCACTAGTCCGGGGATAAGGCTAGGCCTTGTCCCGTTTCTAGTATCGTGCCGTTATGCTGCCGAAATTTTCTAAAAATGAGTTAGAAAAATAAAAATATCATTTTATTTAAAGAATGAATTGAATAGAAATTCATATGTTGAAATAAAATGTTTTGTCGTTAAAAATATAATTTTTAACGTGAAGTGAATAAAATAAAATATTCATTTATAAACCGGACGGTTTGTTTATGTACACCTATTTGAATGACATTGATTGGGACGATAAATTTTACACATCGCCCAACTGCACGAATAAAAATCTGTGTTTGATTGTTTGAAACCCCACACGGGTGTTGGGATGAAATTTGAAGTTCACTCATCCTGATTGATTAAATATGTCAATCGATTGATTGACAGGCTGTTATAAGCATTAGATATCTATATTTGATGCTTATACAGTGTAATGCACTTTGGTTGATGGTTGATTATTTATCGTTGCTATTATATACATGTGTTGTATGAAAATCCATATAATTAACTTTATATGGTAATTGATTGGGCCTCATTCCAATCGTGAAAATAAAGAATATTTTGATAATAACAAATATTTTGATAATAGGAAATATTTGAAATAGAATATTTGAAAATAGAAATTTATGAAGCCGTGTTGATTAGATTGACGCCATTTTGACGTAAACGATATTTATATCGATTTTATTCATTTTAAAATGAATATTGAAAAGTAATTTCGAAATCGAATATTTCGAAATGAATTGAATTGAAAACGATTTCGAAATGAATTGAATTGAAAACGATTTCGAAATGAATTGAATTGAAAACGATTTCGAAATGAATTGAATTGAAAACAATTTCGAAATGAATTGAATTGAAAACGATTTCGAAATGAATTGAATTGAAAACGATTTCGAAATGAATTGAATTGAAAACGATTTCGAAATGAATTGAATTGAAAACGATTTCGAAATGAATTGAATTGAAAACGATTTCGAAATGAATTGAATTGAAAACGATTTCGAAATGAATTGAATTGAAAACGATTTCGAAATGAATTGAATTGAAAACGATTTCGAAATGAATTGAATTGAAAACGAATTCAAATTGAATTGAAAGCGAAGTGAAATGAATTCAAATTGAATTGAAATTTGAATTGAATAGAAATGGATTTTAAAACGAATTTATAAAGAAGAATTCAATTTTGATTTGAATTGAAATGGAAGTTGAAAATGTTTTTGAAACGAATTCAAAACTATTTATATAATTCGTTTTAAATAGAAATCGACGATATATATATTATATATATTATATATATAATATAATGGCCTGAATAGAACGCGCCGCGCCGCGGCAGTTCGCGAATTTCGACCATTTATTTCAAACGGGCATTACGGGAGATCCGACCGTCGGATTCTCCTAAAACCGAAACCGTTGGGTTCGTATCGAAAAGAGCTTTCTAACGGATATTAGAAATTAGAAATCTAACGGTTGGATTTGGAATTATGTCCAAATCAAATTTGAAAAAGGTCGCTATAAGTGCAGTTCGATGGCCATTGACGGAAATCGACTGTACGGGCCTTGATAAAATTATTAAAAATAGTAATAATTTGTGTAAAATCATAAGAAATGATTTAGAAAGAATTGGGATGAAAAACTCCATATGTGAAAAGATAAAAATAGATTTTTATCGAAATGAACTAGTTTTGAACTAGAAATATAATTCTATTTATTTTTAAATAAATAAATTGAATTTGAAAAGGGTTTTAAAAATAACCAGAATTTCCAATGATTGCATTGGAGTGGATTTGAATCGAAATTGTCTTCGGAATATTTCGATGTTGGAATTCGTGATTATACAGGTGTTGTTATGGAAATTTGAAAGATATATTTATATCGTTATTTCCAATACGACATTTGTTAGTCGTGGAATTTGATATTGAATATAAGCCGGTATATTTTCTATTCAGAGCCTTGTATTGAATATCAAATGTGATTTGGGGTTTGTCGTGAATGGTGTCTTCACTAACACTGTTCTTGAACCCAGTTGAGAAAAGATTAAATCTTTTTATTTAGATTTAATGAAGTGTACCAATTAAATAATATTTAATTGGAATTGAATTGATATTGATTTTTGGGTTTATCGTGGACAGTGTTTTAAATAACACTCGTTCTTTAACCCGATAATTAATGAAGGTGATTTTGGGTTTATTGTGAACTGTGTTTTTAAATGACACGGATTCTTTAACCCAGTTAACGATTAAAACTAAGTTGAGTTTTAATGAATCTTTAATTAGATTGAAATGGTCGAGAATGGAGTATCACCAGTTTTGCTCCAGGCGATAGTCAAATCTTTAATTAGATTTGAACGTGAAATGGTAATTGAATTTACCGATAACACCGTGGTGTTAGATATGAAGTATTACCAGTTTTACTTCATGGGATGAATAGGTTGGGATTGGGAAATTAAAACAAATGATTACTTCAGTAAGTTTCGTAAATCCCGACTAGTTGAATCGAAATTCAGAAGTAGATTAAAGAATAAATTCAAGGAATTTATCTTTGATAAAATTAATGGGAATCTTTCCCTATGAATGTGAAATTTAGAAACTAACTGTCGGTTAGCCAAGCAGAATGGTTTTCTGGATATTGATCTGATGTTGCTTTCGGCCTTCGGGGTTAATATTTAGGGAATTATTCTCTTAATTAATTTGCGGTTATTGACTGATGAATTGGAATGAGGCGTATGTTGTGTTTGTGTAGCACTTTTATAAAATATACGCGAGTTATTCGGAAAGACCGGGTTTATCCCATTCTGAATAACTGATACGACGATAAGTCGAAGATGAAGACGGTGGTCGAAGACCGGAAGTCTTCACGTCGTTTGGGTGATTACTGATGATCTTGATTGGGCTGTACACCCAAGAAGATGGAAACAGTTAGTGATCGTCCAGACGTACTTGGAGATCGATGGATATGCGGGGTACTAGGTGCCTCCGGTTTCGTTCAGACCCAGAACGGACTTGTAAATGGACTGTGTGTCTGACATTGGATTTTAGTCCGTGTGTTTGATCTCTATTAAATATATATCTGTTTGGCGGCGGAGAATTTATTCTCTTGCTTAACGCCCTTCTCTGAGACGTACGAGCTCAGGGGTTATATATTGATGGATATCAAACGCATGGAGTGAATTGCCTGTGTGGCATGCCTAAGTGGCAATTGATCGAGGCTTCTGTTGAAAAGCAAAGTCTTGTGGTGATGATCAAAGCAAGGCCTTTGTGGCGTAGCTTTGTGTAACGTTGATTCGCGAGTTTCACACCCGGTATGAACCAAAAACGGGAGACGGACCTCAGGGAGGACTTGCGTTTCTTTCTAGCTAAAAGTGGCGTCAGTGGTTTTACACGCCCTGACGAGTTTGACTTATGTGGTTGTTTCTGTTGCGAGGCGCCTCGGATTGATCGGTCGTTCTCGAACCGATGGAGTCATTTGATGGCTCATTTGCGCCCCAAAGGGCGGGGAAACGTAGTGTTCAGGCATTTTAATCCACATCGATGGACCGGCCCTGTCGCTCCTAGGGTCACTCGAGCTCTGATCCTGAGACATGGTAGGCTAGATTGTCTCGAATCGGTTGAGGACTATCTTTTGCCTCGGTTCATAGATGGAAATCCAATTTCCAAATACGTGACATTTGCGGTTTTATTTGTAGATCCTAGTATGGCGACATAGTGGGATGGGGCGCTCATTCCGCCTATGATTGATACTTATGATTTGAAGTTGTTTCATACACTATGCACTTATAATAGTATCAAACGATTTGTTTTAACCGTATCAAGCATTCTTTGGCTGTTATAAGGGAAAACCCTATCCTCGGCTGCGTTGCATTGTGTGATGGGACCTGGGTCTTATAACAGCTTCATTTTTCTTTATTTAGCATTGCGCTGTTTGTTTTATGCACTGGTATTCTTGGGAGGAAACCCGTTCCGTGTTATACGGCGTGGTCCCTTGATTTACCTAACTTTAAAAATAAAGATTAATAACTGTTTTAGTTCTCACACCAGTCACATGACTGACCTGGAGTTTATTGTTTTAACCTAAACTCTGGGTGCCCCTATTTTTGACACGGGCAGCTAGTAGTTTTGGTTTTGCAGATTTATATTCACAGGATCCTGGTTTACAGCTGGAACGATATCCGGAAAGCTTTGTATCCGTATATCTCTTCTAGTTATGTATTGTATTATTTTCCGCTGCTATGTATTTAAATATAATTTAAATCTCTGATATTTCTGTGTATTATTCATTTATACTCTGTATATTCTTGTAATCTGATGCATTGTTGTAATAAACAGTGAAATGTTCTTCTGTATGCGTTCTGCTTTGTCGTGTTCTCAAACGATAGGCCGTTTCGACCGGTCTGGATCGGTTTAGCGACTGGTTCGGACCGAGCGAAATTCCTTCTCGTCACAGTGCTGGAAGTAAGAAAACCAATGAGGTCAAAAACTGGTGAAAACAAGAAGAAATTGGTGTGTCATCATTGTGGCAAAGAGGGACATATGAAACCAAAGTGTCCAGAATTAAATGGTGGAGCATTCAAGTGTTATACTTGTGGGAAAGAAGGCCATTTGAAGAGGAATTGCCCTGAGAATAAGCAGCAAGGCAAAGTGGCAACTCTAGAGACAAATGGCAAATCCATTGTGGAGTCTAATGTAGAAAACCTTGGGCAAATGGAAGGTATATTATTTATTTCCCAAGTACCTATATCAGTAGTATTTGATACAGAAGCAACACATTCTTTGATCTCCCATGATATGGTTAAGACATTGAAACTGAATTGCATTTTCATAGAGAGACCTTTACTTATTAAAAGCCCTCTAGGAAGTTCATGTGTCTTGGATATGATGTATGTGGATGCGGAGTTAATTATAGGAGGAAATGTTTTCATTTCTAATTTATATGTTTTAAATTACCCATATATAGGTATTATATTGGGTATGGATTGGTTAAAGCTACACAAGGCTATAATTAATTTAGAAGCATCCACCATTTCATTCCAAAACAATAAGAAACAAAGAATTACAGTTCTTTGTGAATCTGCTAAGGAAAGGAGGGTATTTCATTTATGTGGGTTAGGTAATGAAAATTTTGAATTATCAATAGAACACATACCCATAGTAAATGAATAATTGGATGTTTTTGAGGAAGTTAAAGGTATCGCACACAACAAGACAATGGAATTTCAAATTAATTTAATCCCAGGAGCATCTCTAGTGATTAAAAAGCCTACTAGAATGGGGCCAAGTGAACTTATAGAACCGAAGAAACAGTTAGAGGAGTTAGAAGAAAAAGGTTTTATAAGACCAAGTAATTCTTGTTGGGGTGCACCAGTGGTTTTTGTGAAGAAATAAGATTGTTCTTTAAGGTTGTGTATAGATTACAGGGAACTAAATAAATTAACCATAAAGAACAAGTATCCTTTACCAAGAATTGATGATCTTATTGATCAATTAGCTGGATCAGTGTTTTCTAGACTTGATTTAACCTATGGCTTTCACCAAATGAAAGTGGAAGAGTCTAGAATCAAATACACATTCAACACTAGATATGGGTTATATGAATTTTAGTAATGCCCTTTGGACTGACTAATGCACCATCTTATTTTGTTGACTTGATGAATAGGATGTTCAGAGATTATTCAGATAAGTTTTTGCTGATTTTTGTAGATGACATTTTGATTTATTCCAAAACAATGAAGGAGCACAAAAATCATATACATTTAGTCTTGAGCAGGTTGAGGCAGAATACTTTAAAGGCAAAATTTTCTAAATGCACATTTTGGAAAGAAGAAGTGAATTTTCTTGGGCATGTTATTTCTGCACAAGGGATTTCAGTGAATCCAAGTAAAGTGATAGCCATACAAACTTGGCAAAGACCCAAAACAGTGATTGAAGTTAGATCATTCATGAGAATGACTGTATATTATAGAAGATTTATTAGAGATTTTTCTAAGATCTCAGCACCACTGACTAACCTAACTTGTAAGAATCAAGACTATGTTTGGACTGGAAAATGTGAGAAAGCTTTTGAAGAATTAAAGGAAGCATTGGTAAATGCACCTATCTTGAGGGTACCAGAAGGAAACCATGATTTAACAATTTACACAGATGCATGTGGATATGGTTTAGGAGCAGTATTGATGCAACAAGGTCAAGTAGTGGCTTATGCATCAAGGCAATTAAAACCACATGAAACCAGATATGGAACACATGAGTTGGAATTAGCTGCAGTTATGTATGCCTTAAAGCTATGGAGACATTATTTGTTAGGAGCCAAATTTGAGCTCTACACTGACCACAAATCTTTGACATATTTATTCTAATAAAAGTATTTAAATATGAGGCAACATAGGTGGGTGGAGTTTCTTGATGCATATGATTTTGATATACTCTACACACGAGGAAAGGCAAATAAAGTGGCCAATGTTTTGAGTAGGAAACATGCCAAAATAATTTTAATGATCTAGAAGAATTTAAGAACTTAATGTTACTCATTGATCTAGAAATAAAAGAGAATAATGATATGCACATGGAGGTGCATGATGCACAAGAAAACCTGGGAAAATTAAGCATGGTCACCTTGCAGTCTGATTTAACTCTGAAGGTGGGAAACATGCAAAATCAAGATCCCATTATCTTAGAAAAGAAAACCCTTTTGGAAAAAGGAGAAGAAGTGGAAAACCTGCACATTGATGATAAGGGATATGTGAGAAATAAAAATAAAATTTGGGTACCTGGAAATTCAGAATTAAAGGATGAGATATTAAATGAATATCATAGAAGTAAGTACTCCATACATCTAGGAAATGACAAGATGTATCATAACCTTAAGAGGAGTTATTGGTGGAAAGGAATGAAAAGTGATGTAGCAAAATTTGTGGCTAAATGTGTAATTTGCCAACAGATAAAGGAAGAGACACAAAGACCCTCGGGTTTACTACAACCCTTAAGCATACCTTAGTGGAAATGGGAGGATATCTCCATGGACTTTATAGATGGTCTACCAAGATCAGAAAGAGGAAATACTAGTATATGGGTAGTGGTTGATAGGCTAACTAAAGTAGCACATTTCAACCCAGTAAAGTCAAATAGAAATACACCAAAACTAGCTCAAATATTCAGGAAGGAGATAGTAAAATTGCATGGTATAACCAGGAGTATTGTGAGTGATAGAGACACTATCTTCACACCTAAATTTCGGAGAAGTTTTCAAGAAGCTATGGGAAGTGAGCTTTGCATGGGCACTGCTTACCATCCTCAATCAGATGGGCACACTGAAGTAGTTAACAAGGTATTATAGGACTTGTTGAGAGCCTGCATTTTATACTTTAGGGGTAACTGGGAAGAATACCTCCAATTAGTTGAATTTACATACAATAACAATTATCAAAGAACTATAGGGATGACACCATTTGAAGCCTTATATGGCAGACCATGTTCATCTCAAGTATGTTGGGTTGAAACTGGGGAAAGAGCAATTTTAGGCCCTGAATACATAAAGGAGACAACTGAAAAAGTTGCACTGATAAGGAAAAGGATAGCGGCTGCATAAGACAGACAGAAGAAATATGCAGATAAGAAAAGGAGACAAGTTGAATACCAGGTGGAGGACTTTGTCTTTATTAAGATTTCAACAATGAAAAGGTGTTAAGGTTTGGCAAGCAAGGAAAACTGATACCTAGATATATAGGACCATATAAATTTTTGGAAAGAATTGGTTCTTTAGCTCATAACTGGAATTACCTGAAGATATGGAGGGGATACACAATGTTTTTCATGTATCACAATTGAGAAGATGAGTTCATGATAAACAAGATATTCTGGAATCACCATCTCTGGTCCAGATAAATTCTGATTTGGTTTATGAAAAAGAACCAATGGGAATTTTGGCCAAAAAGGTAAAGAAGTTGAGGAATAAAACCTTGAAGCTTGTGAAAGTGCAGTGGAATATTGATCCAAATGATTGCACATGGGAACTAGAAGACAAGGTTAGGGTGAATTATCCTAAGTTGTTTGCAAATTAAGGTATCTTTATTTCTGAAATTATTCAATAAGTGTATATCCTATGTTTGTTTAGCCAATTTAATTAATTGGATGGATGTGTTTAAACAGGTTTTATAATCTCTGAGTAAATTAAAAAAAAAATCAATTATGAAGAAAATTGTGAGGACACAATTCCTAAAAGCTGGGGTATTTGTAATGACCTAAAGCTTTTAGTAAAAATTTATTTTAACATGGTTTAAAATGTTTATTGAATTTGACATGGAATTAGTGGGGTTTTGACTGTGTGCATGTATGAGTGTGTGCGCACATGTATACAACAAGGGGGGGGGGGGGGGTATGCATAAGGCAACACCATAATTCCAGGATATGTATATTATGATTCATGTATATGAATACACATGTGTTTCTAGTGACCATTGAATTAAATCATATGGAATGATTTAATGTATAATATAAAGAAGTTTGAGATAATACATATACATGTATATGGCAAAGACAAGCGCAACAAGATTAAATAATGCATAGCCAGATTTAGAAAGGGGAGGATTATTATATCCATTTGCTATTTTGTCATGACTTGTTTTGGAGGGAAAATGATTTTTAAACATTTTCTTTTCTTTTTCTCTGAAAAGTGATGTAGTTTTACACCGAGCACTATAAAGAAAACCAAGCAAAAGTCTTGTGAATAACACTCACACAAATAGCATAATTTGTTAAGGGAAAAAACTGACTTTGTATAACCTTTGAAACCCTAGGAATCTAATGATATAAGTAAGGGTGACCGGGAAAAATTAAACTGCCTAGTATAAGCAAGTAAAAATACATAAAAATATATTTTTAAAGGAAGAAGGGAAGCTTGAGAATAAAGCAAGGGTTCTCTGATTTTTCTTTAGCTTGAAGAAGGGTTTGGTGAGTATTCTCACTTAAAACAAATGGCATTAAGTCCTAAGTTAAAAAGGCAGCCAATATCTTTTTATGTTTATTTTGCTTTGAATTTGATTCTCTAAATGTTTTACCTGTTTATGTGTGACTGTGAATATATTAATGATTTTATTTAAAATCATTGTTGAGTTTAACAATATGGATTTGATGTTATTATTTAAATCTGTTCAGTTTTATGATCCCTTTAAAACCTCTTTTTTGATACCTTTGAAAAATCTATAAATCTGGATATATAAATGATATAGATATATGGCAATCTATCTTGTAAATGTATATGAGCTGCAATATACTTGTGTATAGGTGCTGAGGCTCTATAAATGATAGATTCAGAGAGCAATATATATTCTATGCGCTGATCTCTAATTAAGAATGCAAACATTATGTCTCAGCTAGGTTTTGAAATTCGTTTAAAACAGTATATGCATAGTGGCAAAATCTCTTAAAAATATTCATAAAGCCATAGATTAATATCAGATTTATATCCAGACAGGCATATACATATGTATAAGTGACTATATTTTAAGACAAGGATTTTATCTCACCAAAACCACAAGATAAACAACTTTCTGGAATACCTTTATATGAATATTCTAGATGATTTAAATTCTTGCTTGGATGATTTATGTTCATGCCTGAATGTTTGCTTTGACTGTTTGGGTGATTTCTATGAAATCCATAGCATTATGCAGTGAACCTAACTATGTTAGTTTACCTTAATTAGGTAAGTAGTCACTGGAAAATATAAGGAAACACTTAGTAATTTAACTAAGGCATTTTTTGGTCAAGATGCTGTGGAATGGCTTGGCTTGAGTTGTAAGTCTGGCACTTGGCCTAATTTTGGTCCTGAGATCTTTGTGTAGTAGTGTGAATTAGATTACTACAATGTGCCCTCATGATTCCTTTATACAGATGAGACCAGGGTATATAAACAAATTGATATGCTAGGGAATAGATACAAGGAACTTGAGTTTTCCTGGAAGGTTTCCTAGGGCAGTTATGGATACAAATCATAATATTATTAGGATGGATTTACCTGTTATGCACATATGTATGATTGATTTTTATGTTTTATTCTGAGCATTGATGTTAAATATTGAATAAATCAGTGGAAGTGCACTTGCACAAGATTATTTATCTATCATGAAAAGAAATATGTCTTTTTAAATATAACTTCTTCATAAATTAAATCTCAATTTTTATTCATCATGTTTTAATTGAGATGCTCAGACCAGGCACATTAGTCTGGCCTTGTTTGCTCATGGCAAATGGGGTGTCTCATTATATGATGAGGCAACCTTTAATGCTTTTTTAGGAAATGATGGAGCTAAGTAAGATCTGGGTTAGGAGTTTGGCTGATTTTCATGGACGAAAACATGCTTAAGTAGAAAATAAAAGATTCTAAATTATTGTATCCTCATGAATCCTTGAGAATTGTTTTAAGAATCAGTTTTGTAAAAGCTAAGTCAGGGAAGAATTATATTTAGATGATAAAAAATTAAGTGCAATGTGTTATGTTGATGACTGAGCTGAAGTAGTATTATATATGATCATTTTACAAACTGAAATTGAGGAAGCATATGTTTTGAATTATATAAAGATACTAATATTATTTGTATTAGTCAATCTGGAGTCATTTTAGAAAAAGTTGTGTGCACATGTACATGTTTGTACGATGGTTCATTGGTGTATTCCTTCAGAAAACTCAAAAACATGAGTGGTGTACATGGACACACTTGGCTCAGCTCACATAAGAGGAAGTTTAGCCAACGGTGCAATGTTGACCCATAAACCAAGGATCAGAATAGAAAACATTCCCATGTCACCTGCATTGTTTCAAAAGTATCATTTATGCATAAGAATAGCAGTTTTGATAACCCCATTTTGAAAAGTATCATTTATAAAAGCATAAGAGTATCAGTTTCGCTATCATCATTTTAAAGGTATCATTTATGTTCTCAAGAGAGTATCATTTTTGATAACATTGTCTTGAAAGGATTATTTTTTTATGAACCAGAATATCATTTTAAAAAGGTACCATTCTTGCAAGTATCATTTTTACATATAGTTAGGTATCATTTTTGGAGGCATCATTTCTGTAGGCACAACAGTATCATTTTTGCATATATAAGAGTATCATTTTTAGCCATATGCCACAACAATATCATTTTTATAGGCATAAGAGTATCAGTTTTAAAATCGGTGTTTCGCATTGATCTATAATGAGGTCAATGGATCTCTTGCTTTCTTTATACTCTGATTTAAAGCAAGAGGGATATATATATATATATATATATATATATATATATATATATATTTATAGGCAAGCGTTCGGTTGCACCCCAAAAATGGAGCACCCCTAATGCCCACTGATTTCCACCACCCGTTTATATTAAAGAATGTGAGTGGGGAGTGAGTGGAAGGAGAGAGAAGGGGAAATACTTGGTAGAGATTGAGGGGCATTTGGGGTGCTGCACTGTTTAGGGTGCTCTCGAACCTGCCTCACACACACACACACATATATATATATATATATATATATATATATCAAGATATTTTCTGTATGAACTAATATTTTTATATTAGTAAAATTTTGGATCCTGGATTTTTGTTAAGGACAGAATGGCTCTGGTTTATAACTTTAGAAATAAAGAACCATTTGTATACAACTTAAAAAAAAAGAAAAACCTTACCAAAGTTCTTGTTAAAAGCAGGGTCATTCCAAATATCTATGGAAGCCAACTCTTTGTACCATTTGTATGGTGTTCGGTTATGAAACAGTTCAATGTTGTGTCAAAGAAAATGATGTTGAAGTTATGGAGAAAGTTGAGTAAAAACAATTAGGAATGAAGAACAAAAAGAAGGAAATGTTAATGCAATAAAAGATAGTGATAATTCTAGTGAGATGTAGAATAAAAGATATGGATTCCAAGTTGACAACAAAAGAAGAAATGGGCAAAAGGTTACAATTTTGAATAAAGCTAATAGTGCAAGAAAAATGGGGAGTAGAGTGTATTAATTAAAAGAAATTACATGAAATAAATATTTCTAAAGAAAGTTCTCAACAAAAGTAATTTGATTAGAACACAAGGCAAACAAAAAGAGACAAACAAAGAGCAATGTGATAACATTATGAGTCAAAAGAAAAATCCATGTTGAGTGAAGAAGTGGAAATTGTGTTGACTGTATCTAATGAAGGAATGATAGAAAAGGAAAACGACATTATGAAAGCAAATGCAGAATCAAATGAAACAATCGTTCCTCCTATTCCCACCTGCGCCGATCAATCCATTTTGCAACACAAATGTGCACACATGCACATTGCATGCACCATTTACCTCTACTAAAAATTTCTCTACGCCAACTAACCAACTATGTAATTCTTCAGCCATTCTTTCCACTATTTTCCCATCACTGACAACACTGTCACCTCTTCAATCTCTCATGCCAACCTTGACTCTCTACCTATCTCACTTACTTCAAACAAAGCCACCTGAACCAGTTCTGATGACATTGTTCTTAATTTTTTGATCTCTCTGCCACTTCCTCTTATCACTTCTCCACGCAACCCTAACTATTACAAGACTCTAATCATCTTCAGCTCCGAGGCTGACCGTGTTACCCCTTTCTAGAAAAAGAGAAACAAGAGAAAAAGGACAAGAAAATCATATATGAACCATGACCCAGATCATTAGAAATTTCTCTCAATTCCAGAGATCGTACTCCCTATTTCTCCGTTAACAAGCATCAAGGAAGCAAAGAAATCATACCCCAGCCCACATTGATGTTGAGCAACTTAGCCATATAGGATATTAGGGGTGCTTATAAGGAAACTAGGTTAGATCAAGTCAAATCACTTATTCACTATCATGCCAACCACCTATTTTCCATTCTTGAAACCAAACTCAACCTTAATCTCACTACCAAAGCTGCTCATAAGATTTACCTTCTCTAAACACTCAATCACATCTGCAACATTCACCATATGGGAGGATCATGGTCCTTCATAACCCTCTCACCATCACTCTCACTCTAATCCTATCCACTAAACAAATGATGCACTTCCATATCAAATATTTCTGCACTTCCTCCTCCTTCTACCTCTCTATTATTTATGCTAACGATGCCAGCCATGCCAGACTTTCCCTCTTCAACACCCTCCCTTCCCCTAGACAAGACACTCATCCATGGCTTGTTGTTGGAGACTTCAACAGTTACATTTCTACCATGGATAAAGTAGGGGGTGTCCCCCTTACCCCTTCTGAAACCATTCCCCTCAATGTAGCAATCACATACTACTCTCTTCTCTATCAGAAATCTAAGAAAGCACTTTTCTTGGAATAACATAAGCAGAAGTGGAACTATAACTTTTTCTAGAATTGACTATTCCTTCTGCAACATTAATATCCTCCAAACTTGGCCAAACATCTCCAAATTCTTGCCTCTACCAATTCTTTTTGACCATTCCCCACAAAGTATCTCCTGTAGATTGCATACAGTGAAAAATCCTTCTTATTTTAATTTTTCTAATGCATGGCTTAGTAATCCCTTTTTTTATCGTTTCCACTGTTTGGTCTAACAAGTTATATGGAAAACCTACATTCATATTATATCAAAATCTGAAGGCTATAAAATGCAAACTAACGGTTTGGTCTAGTGAAAGATATGGTTCTGGTAGTATCCTATCAACAAAACTTAAAGCAGATGTTGCAACAGCACAAACTCATGTGCTCAACAAGCCCTACAATGAACAAGCATTTGATATAAGCACCGGTTATCTCTAAAACTTGAAGAAGCACTCAATGCTGAAGCAATCATGCTAAGGTAGAAGATGAGAATAAAGTTGGAAAAGCAAGGAGACAATTATACATCATTTTACCATGCTTCCCTCAAAATAATGCATTCCGGGGACCACATTCAGTGAATCATTGATTCTAATGATATATTTCACTCTACTCCTTATATGGTTGAAACTGCATTTTTGACATACTTTTGAAAACTCTTTGGAAACCATGAAAAACTTTAAACCCAACTTATCCATCTTCAACTCAGTAAATCTCCCAACTTTTATATCTACTATATAAACTCCTTATCTTGTTATATTAATAATGTATATATTAAGAAACCTATCTTCCAAATGAATCAAAACTCAATGGGCCTGATGGTTTTGATGTAGCTTTCTTCAAAGCTTGTTGGCCTACTATTTCAGCAGATATCATCAAGTCTGTGCACTGTATTTTTAGGATCTCCAGAATACTTGGAATTGCCAATGCAACAAACAAAGCCTTAATTCCTAAAACAACAAGTCATGACCATATCTCTGGTTATAGAACAATATAATGTTGCAACCTTATATAATTGATTTCAAACAACCATGTAACTTTCCTAAAAATTCTAGCCACAAGACTTAAGGACGTTCCGTCTCAGTTGATTTCAAACAACCATGTAACTTTCCTTCCAGGAAGAAACATTCTTTATAATTATTTGCTTGAGCTTATCCAAAGGTACAGTAGGGATCATGTATCCCCTAGGGCTATGATCAAGCTTGACATTACTAAGGCTTTTGACAAAATTCAGTGGGAGTCCATTGTTAGAGTGATGCTCCTCATGGGTTTCCTTCCAAATATATAGGCGGGTGTATGCATGCATCTCTACGGCTACTTTCTCGGTGAATATTAATGGCAAGCGAGTAGGGTACTTCAAAAGAAATCATGGTTAAGGCAAGGACACCTTCTCTCTGAATACATCTTTATTCTCCATGTAGTAGTTCTTACTAGACTTATAATGAATCTATTAGGAGTGGTGAAATCCATATTCATCCTAAATGCAAATTTCCACCAATCTATTCCTTTATGTTTGCTAATAACAAAGTAATTTTTACCAAGCCAAATGTTTAATCAGTGCCACCAATTATGACAGTTCTAGGATATTTCTACCAGATGACTGGCCTCAAAATTAACTTTAACAAATCTTCGATCCTCACTACTGGCATTCCATAACAACTAAATTATGATCTTCTCAGAAGGACCTTGTTTAATCCAATGTCTGAATCTATGAGCTACCTTGGTATCCCTCTCCCCACGTTCAGGATAACCCAAGTGCAATGCCTCTCTCTTTTCACCAAGATTACCGAGCTTAGAGACTACTAGGTTAATAGGTTACTAACTCAAGCAGGTAGGCTAACCCTAATAAAAGCAGTTATACATCCTATGACTGTGTACTGGACCAGAACTTTCATACTACCAAAAAAACATATTGCCAAGACAAAGAGTGCTATTAATCCCTTTTTATGGACATGAAACATGCACACAAAAATATTAATACCTTGCTCATTCAAAAAATTGAACTACCAAAAGATAGGGTGCTCATGGAACCCTTAACCTGGACTTATGGAACAAAGCTGCATTTGCAAAGCACTTTGACTGCTTACTTGATAAAGAAGGCAGTATCTGGGTGAACTGGTCAATTATTCACAACATTGGAAAGAAAAACTTCTGGTCAATTAAAACCCCCCAAAATTGTAGTTAGACTTGGAGGATCATATTAAGCTAAGGGAAACCCTTCTTCCTCACATCTAACTAATCACCTTCCTTACTGGTAATGCCAGTTTTTGGCATGACACTTAGTATAAAAGAGGCTGCATCCTTTCAAACTATATGTCTCATCAACTAGTTAATCTAATTGAGATTCTGTTGGAAGAAAAAGTAAAAAACTAAGGGAAGAATTCACTTACCATACTCAAGTAACCTGCAAATAGACTTCTTTGGTATGAAATTAACTTTATATATTATTGTTGGGGCTTTGTGCGCAGCGAAAGTTTGACAAAACGTCCCCAAAACAGGATCTTTTCATCCGATCACTTGATATTGATTAAAAATAACAATATAATAGATCATAATAATAACAATACACAAGATATTCCACTCAGCCGCCCTCTTTATTGATTCACCAATAAAGAATTGTTTACAACCGATCTCAACTATCATTTCAAACAAAACACAACTTGAACCAATAACCTTATTGAGAAAGGGAAAGAATAACTAGATGACTACAAATATTGTTGGAGCAGAAGAGCGATGAAGAACGACGACAAACCCTTGGACAATCCGGTGGCACCAACTATGTCTTTCAGCACTAATATGAATAACTACCATTAGCCCAAATTCCTACATCTCCCTCTTTAGGACCAAGCCCCTGGAGGCACACAACCTCACAAAATATTCTCACATGGTTTCTTGTTGTTAATTGATCTAACCAAGAAGGCTGAGAATAGAAGACCTGGGCAAATATCCAAATTGCCCCTTCAAAATATCTCTACATTATAAACTTTCATTTCTTTCCTTCTATGATAAAACAATCAATCAACCAACCAATCAACCAACCAAACAATCAAATCAATAAGTCAATTAATTAATCACTCAATCAATTAATTGATTACATCCTCTTCATAAGGTATTTGAATCAAAAAATCCAACACTCCACCTTGATTCAAATATCACATATCTCCAACAATCAATAAACAAGTCAATCTAGCTCTTTCAACAACACCTACTCTCAATTAAAACCAACCTCGATTTCATGGCAGCGAGATACATCCCAGTCAATTTGAAAGGACTACGACCACACCCTCAATTACAAACACAACCCACCGCCTGCAAAAGATGCATCTACCACTTGAGCTGCACCGTGTAAATCTAATGGTTTAAAAGTTCTTGTAATACCACAAAGACCTTCATCTCGTCTTTGTGGATTTCACAGATCGACATCTGTCTTCCGTTTGACATGATCTCTTCATCTTCGGGATCCCTTGAGCATCATCAACATCTAGACCCTTGTCGATACCATGATCCTCCACCTTAGGACCAACAATAGTGACCATATTAACCTCTCCACCTTTTTGCGGACTAGGTTCTTCATCCTTCACCCGCCTTCCTCTTTGTATTCTTCCATCTTCCCTCATCCATATCAGAGGGTTTCTTCTCATCTTCATCAATCAAACCATTAAGCCATGGACCATCCACCATCACAGGCTTCCAAATCCCCCAATATCTTCTATCAAAAATAGTCATCCACGAAAGCAACATCATCTCCGATATCTACAATCTTCAATCCAAAGTCACTCCAAGCTATGCGATGAACTGAGCTCTGATACTAATTGTAGTGGTTTTGTGCGCAATGGAAGTTTGATAAAAGCCCCCAAAACATGATCTTTTTCACTCAATCACTTGAAGATGAATTTGATTGAAAATAACAAAATAATAGATCGAAAATAATAGCAATACATAAGATATTCCACCCAACCACCCTCTTTATCGAATCACCAATAAAAAGCTGTTTACAACCGATCTCTACTATCGTTACAAACAAAACACAACTTGAACCAATAACATTATTGTGAAAGGGAAAGAATATCTAGATGACTACAAATATTGTTGGAGCATAAGAGCAATGAAGAACGACGACAAACCCTTGGACAATCTGGAGGCACCAACTACGTCTTTCAGCAATAAATAGGAATAACTACCCTTAGCCCAAATTCCTACATCTTCCTCTTTAGGGCGCAAGCCCCTATAGGTACACAACCTCACCAGATATTCTCACATGGTTTCTTGTTATTAATTGATATAACCAAGAAGGATGCATATATAGAGAATAAAAGACCTGGGCAAATATCTAAATTTCTCCTTCAAAATATCTTCAGAATATAAACTTTCATTTCTTTCCTTCTATGATAAAATCAATCAATCAAATCAATCAACCAATCAATCAAATCTATCAGTCAATTAATTAATTAAGCAACTAATAAATCAATGAAATAAATAATCAAATCAATTAATTGATTACATTCTCTTCAAAAGATATTTGAATCAAAAAATTCAACAGACTCTACCATCAAAGACATTGTAGTCTGGACTCAAAGAAACAATACAGGTCTTCCTTGCTTGTCAAATATCTTTCTGGTAGTCATGTACTTCCTAACTTTGCTTGGTCGAAGAGGATCTGGCTTTGTCACTCTCCAAAAGCTGAAAATTTTATTCTTTGGAAGGTTCTTCGAAATTGTGTTCATACAAAGATGAGCATAGCTATTAGGGGTGTACTGATTTAGACATGTTGTGTTCTATGCAACCACGAGGAGGAGGAAGTTCACCACTTATTCTTCTCCTGCTCCTACACCTATAAGATCTAAAGCAGGCTAATGGTTATTTATGGAATGAATCGTGCTAATTAGCTAAGTTTACTGGAGTGGGAAATCATTTACAAGGCGACGCGATGGAGAAATATGGTAAGTTAATGGCATTGTTAATTATCTTGAAGAAGTCTGTGCGGTTTCCATGGAGAGAACGAAATAAAAGGGTATTTAATGATAAGAGGAGAGAAGCTTTACCAATTTTTCATGACTTGCGGATATTAACAAGGAGGCAATTGCATGAATAATGCTTCGATTTTGATACATGCACTACTGGTCCTTGGGCCATCTGATTTTAGCTACCATTTTATTTCACTTTCCTTTTACTGTTTCTCATGATCCCTCTTTGTTTTCCTTATCCTTCTTTGGCTTGTATTTGTTCAGTTTTGCAATAAACTGGTAGGAGACTAGTTAACTCAGCATCTTTCCTAGGAATTTTTTTAACCTAGCATGTTAAACACATAACAACCAATCAGTCTCTTTAACAAATATTTTTATTAATTAAAACCACTTTGTAAATATTTGTAATTGCTTCCATATTTATTTCAGTGGTATAAGTATGTTCCTAAAACAAAATATTTTCATTACCAATAAAAAATGTCCAGTACTTATCACAGTAGTGTAAGTACTTTCATAAAACTTAAAGGAGATTCCATATTTCAAAATTATATTAATTAGACTCAAACAAATGTTAATTAAAATATTGTTTACCACAAACTCAGAAACTTATCCTTTAGTGTTGAATGGAGAAAATATTCTACTCCACCATAATTAAAAAAGATTTATTTATAATTCTTTAAGCTTGATGATCCAGTTTATAAATAGAAAATAATTTCTTAAACTGAACACCAATCTTCAATTTCAAACTAAATCATTTTGATGATGGAAAAGTCGTACAAACTAATTAGCTCTCGGATCTTGATTCGGCAACATTCTTGTTTTTCAAGATAGATAGGAGTTTTATGATTTCAAAGTCTAACAACTAGAATATGGTTTCAAAAGATTTCTACACTATTTATCTAAATAAGGTTTGTATAATAAACTCCTTTTTCAATTTCCCAAAATCTTATACCATAATTTGATTATTACAGTTTTGTTAAGATTTTACTTAAAAACACCTTTAAAGTAAATTTAGAATCCGCATTTAAACTTGTTTGTTTTTAAATATCTCTGAAGTGAATATTTTTAATCACAAAGCTCTTTTAAACACTTTACCATTTAAAAATAAATTTTAGAATACTTATGGAATAATTCACTCTTATACAAAACATAGTCCAAAAATAAATACTTAATTTGGCTTGCAATCCCATTTTTCCTTTAAAACATATCATAACTATAAATTGGATATATTTACTTAAAAAATATTAAATAATTGTTTGATAATATATTTAATTTCAAATGCTTATGGAATATTTATATAACTTTTGTAGACCATATTTAAAAGGAAGTCCCAAAGTATTTGAGATTGATAACATTTGTATTTTGCCGAAATCGCAGATTTTCCAAAATTACATCCATAACGACTATCGCTATATGGACCATAAATATTTAAATCTTAGTCTAGAAATTAATTAGCATTAAACCATTTCAAAAATCTTTTAAAACATTTTATAGAACCTTTTATAAAGCTTCAAGTAATTAAAAATAATTAGTTACCTAAAGAGTCATTTATAAAATAATTAACTTGAATATCATTTTTAAAATAGTTACACTTTTAACTAATATTATTATAATAAATTAACTAATTTCAAAAACATTATTAATATAATAATGAATCTTAAGACATTGTTAATAAAGTCATTAATTAACTTTAAAACATCATTACCATTAATAAGATAAATAATTAATTTAAAACATTATTAGTTAAATAATATAATTGAACAAACTTTAAACACCTTTTATAAAATAATTAATAAACTCCAAATCTCTTATTTATAAAATGTCATTTAGAAATCCATTCTATATATTTATAAAATTTGTCATTTATAAATTCATCTCTATTTACGAAATATTATTCATAAACCAACACAATTATATTTATAAACTCTCATTTAAAATCCGATTCCTTTCATTTAGAAACTCTAATTTATAATTAAACCATGTATGATCGTACAACTAATGGAATATCATGATGTTATGTTGCGACCTTAGATTAAATCCATTTTGGAACAAACAACATTTGTTGTTAGCATTTCAAAGTGCTATATCGTTACCTTGGATCTATTCAGTTTAATTCAACCAATAATTAGTAGCATTTCAAGATTTTCTTTATTACATCTCTAACAGTACTTTCAAATAATAACTAATACATATAAATTAAATGAATATCATGATGTTATTTTGTGTACGAATCTAACTTTGTCTAAATAAGATACTGAGTTAAAAATTTCAATCTAAATAATCAATTAATATTAATAACTTAAAGTAAATAATTCCCTTTCTAATACACTTCTTCCTCCAAGCATAGCTACTCCCACTTCCATTAGAAATGCACCTTCACATTGACTTTAGCCATCGAAACCCAATCTCGACCTATAGATCAACACATTCTTTTTAAATCGTCATACTTTCTAATCCATGATCGAACTCCATTATACTTCACACTAAAATCTGCATCCACTTTAAAAATCCAATACCATTATCAATTCGACCAAACTTCTCTCCAGTTGGTGAGAAATCCCAACCATGTTTGCATATTGCTTTCGACCAATATTGTCGATCATCAACAAACTGATCGCACACTAAGAAATTAATATTGAATTGTTGATCTCGTCGACGAGAATTCAACAGATCCAACGTTTCTATTTCTAATGGAGTGTGGATTTAGATTTATTTTTTCAATGCCTATGGGTATTTTTTTTAATTTACCAAAGAAAAGGGAACTAACGGAAGAAAATGTATAAATATGAGTTTCTTCTATGGTTTATCGATATGAAAAATGGAAAGGATTGCAACAACTATTTAGATAAATGTATTGAAACAACCAATTTTGATCTATTACCTTGATGTCATCCAAGCATCCGTATTTTTCTCCCTTAAGCGTCGATATTGGTTTATACAAGCATTTATGGTACTTCTTTGCATAACATTTGGCTTCTGTGCGAATAGCAACGACTATATAAAAAAATGATTGCATAAAATAATGTGACATGATCATAGAATAATAATAATATACATCAGTTACTTTTTTGTGAATAACTGGGAAATATCATCGTTTGTTAAGAAGTCCACAAACACAAATTTCAGATACTTCCCAAATAAAAATCGAACCATATATAACATCTCCTCTAATTGTAAATGCTAAGGATGTTTGAAATAAGTCCGCCATGATAATATTTTTAACATCATGCACTTCTAACAATTACATTATGGGAGATTACAAAATAAGACATGCTAACTAAAAAATAGAAATGTATTATATTTTTCGTAATTTTCTATGTGTGGATCATGGGATAAAGCTAGTAAAAAATTTTTTTTTTTACCTCAAATGAGTCTAATGTTTAAGCCGCAAATATTTATTATTGTAACAAATAATAATTACAAGTTATTCAGGATATTGACAAGATGTCAACCAACTACAAATACGTTTTTAAGGTGAACTATCCACCATCATCTTATCTAGGATACAACACTGGAGCTGGATATTAAATCTAGACTACAAATTACATTCCATACAGAGAGAGGATCACAAACGCTGCCAAAAAGTATGTACAAAATACAAGACAATAAGTAATTACAATAGCTTATCCTATGTTACATGGCATATAAGTAGCTGCACAAGACAGCTTCACATTGAATGGATATCACGGCAAAAGCCAGTGTCCTATCCTTGAGCAGCACACCTAGACCATGACCTCTGCAAAGGATATGGAAAGAAAATGCACCATAACAAAAGTACAAACAGTGCTAGGCAAGGACAGGGAGTCCTAACCCAAACACTACCGAGTCTGACATTAGTAAGGCCTGCACAAGAGGACACAAAAGGAAGGAAAGAATTCCATCCATCCAGTTCAGCAATCTGAGAGCCGGAACTTAACCTGCTTGCAAAAGGGGATGGTGAGCATAAACCCACACGCCATAATCGCAGTTCCAACCTCATAGAGCCCAACAGAACAATAACCAACTGTACTCACCAGTGCTAAAAAACAACACAACTCCTAATACCCACAATATGACCCAGGACTCACACATCCAAAAAAACCAAACACCCCAACCTACACAAGCCAGCCCTCGATTGATAACCAACTATAATGGCCCGAATTTCCATACTATCTGAGTTGACTAAACACACCTCACGTCCAACCCAAATTGCACAGAAATATGAATCATTATGAAATAAAGAAGAAAAAGACAGAAAAAGAACAGAAACAACAACACAGGATCTCACATCGCAACGGAATAAACTATAATATATATAATAGCTTTTCGAATACAAAATTTTAACTGTATAAGCATACCATTATCATAGTAGAACACTTATTCATCATAGTGGAAACAACAAT
Source organism: Allium sativum (assembly GCA_030737875.1). Taxonomy (NCBI): domain Eukaryota; kingdom Viridiplantae; phylum Streptophyta; class Magnoliopsida; order Asparagales; family Amaryllidaceae; genus Allium; species Allium sativum. The sequence continues at coordinate 266,473,527 of CM060916.1, forward strand.
AACTAAATAATGTTGAAGCCTCCTGCCCAAGATCCTCCAAGTAAATCTATAAAAAACTGAACTACTTGACTGCCTATACAAATTTGGGTGCCCAAGAGTTTAGGGTAAAACGAAACAAAATAAACTCTAGGTTAGTCATGGGACTGGTGTGAGTAAACTCCAACCACTTGGCTTAACTTTTAAAAATCCTTTTCAAAAGAAAGGATAATCGTAAGAACGATCCATACATAAACACGGATGATTTTTACCTTATGATAACCCAAAACATTTCTATAAAATCAATACTAATCTGATACTATAATATTGTCTAAATCAAATAAATAGCAATCTATCAGAACGCTTGCATCTCACGCTCCACATACATAGTATACAGTCAAAACCGCGGGTGCTTATTAGGTAATAAATTTCCAACTATGACAACGTATGGAACCACCTTCCAATAGTGTATCTCTAGAGGGGAATACACTGGGTTCAACAAGAACATCTTGTAACTGTTGAACCCGGCCATACATGACCGACCACTTATTTCGCTTGAGTGTATCAAATGTATATCACCAATGGTTGGGATCAATAACAGATTCCCGAAAGGGACAACATCGATAGATTAAAGAAGGAAATGAATTTTCTCTAGATAGGTGATAATACACCCTAATTGGGAGCTACCCATTAAACCATGCTGCCTTCCCGATTTTTGTCATTTCCCGGTTGTTGACGCCTGAGACTACGGTTACTTACTTTTCATTGATAGCACAATCACTTTGAATGCCACATTGTTAGATCCGTTAATCACTAATTGATTTTCACAAATATATTCTGGATATTATGCTAAGAGGATAAATTCTCCGCCACCAGATATATTTTTGTACAGACCAACATGTGCGATCATTGGAAATACTCAAATATTCGTCCATACCAGTTCGTTCTCGGACTAAACGAAACCGAAGACACATTTTCCACTAATCCATCTTAGTCAGTTTCTACCTAGGATTAACAGAAAAAGCCCTTGCATTTTTCTCCATCTTTGATTATCTTCATATAATCTGATTCACAATGCTACTGCCAATACAGAGTGGTTCTCGGATAATAATCCAACCGTTCTCTCCATACCGACGACGATATTAGCCAATACTTCGATAGTCGGTTATTTAACTATCGAAGTAAAACAAACATTCGTCCAAAGAATCAAACAATCATTTGGCCCCTTAATTAATATTCCGTTAATTAAATTTATTATTTTCCAATTTCTCTTCGATATTTTTACCCAGATATTCTCCAAACCCGTTTAGCCTCTCACAATCTTTGGGAAAACATTCCCTTCTATCACAACTAATTATTTTCTATATTCCAGAAAATATCTCTTTTTAACAATGGAAAACATCTCCATTTTTATTCACGCATCACTTTTTCCCCACATTCATCAGTCTCTAACTGTAAACTAGCTAGAGAACAACTCCTCAACCCGAAGGCCGTAACCAACATCAGATCGACACTCAAGAAGCCATTCAACTCAACTAATCCTCAGTCACTTTCTAATTCCCTTACCTCTGTTTCTTAACTTCTTATCAACAAAATCATTTCAGTTCGCAAAACATTTTCTTTTAAACCATCATTCACTTTAAAACGTATATACTTTTCTCCATCTAATCTCCCAAGATTTAATTTTATAAATTCCCTTTCTTTCTTATAAAATTCCATTATACATTTATACGCTTATTAAATTTCATATATAGTTGATAAGTTGATTTCTAGTTATCTAACTTTTGTTAAAATTTTCTATCTCCTTAAATTTCCGAAAAATTCGCCAGCTCCTCCTTTGTATGGGTCACTCGGTACAATTACAAATCGCCTCTCAATGCCCTTTCCATTCAAAAAGAAAATAAAAAAGCCAAGCGGCCTGCCGATTCGGCACATAAAAACTCATATTGAATTAAATACATACCATTTTGTTGGGCATTTCAATTTGTTTCTCTTCATACACTTCATTCTAAGCCTGCTTAACATATATCTAACAATTTCCAATTTATTCCGATCCAACCTTTTTAACCTAATTCGTTGATTCATTCTCTAACTAGCTCTTTTGGCTATTTCACCTTTTATTTGAACATAACATGTTCAAATATATTTTTAACTTGCTTATAAACTAATTGAATTCCATTTTCAATTCAAGTTTCATTTTTGGTTTCGAATATAAATTCGCAAATCCAATTCATTTATCCAAAGCCCAATTTCATATCAAAACTCGATTAACCAATTGTTCTTTAAATTAGTAAATTCTATTAAATAACTAAAGATTTAATTTTTGTTTCAAAAATCAATCCATTTATTTCCCTTGAGTTCATAATTATTTTATAACCTAGTTCTGGATTTTTATAATGAAATTCCAAATTTTATAAACTTAAAATCCTTCGATTTTATTTATTTAATCGTTATAATTTATAAACGATTATAGCGCTTTTTTTCGGGAAATTTGATTTTGACATAACTAAAAATCTGTAAAACGAAATCCATATTTTTCTCTTCCATTAGAAAACTATTACCTAGTCTGTCCCAATGATTCTTGTTTTAAAGAATTCCGACTTAAATTGAGTTCTATATACTCAACTGAAGTTCGAAACGTCAAATTACGAACTACCGCGCCGCTGTGAGTTCGTTTTAATTATATCTAAATATAAACGTTTAAACTTCATTTATAAATAAATTTCAACTCCATGCTAATATATTTTATAGGAAAATAGTGTGAAGACAAAATTAATTAAAAAAATTTATCCATAAAGACAAGGGGCAAAAAATTTAATCATAAGGACAAACTTTAGTGTAAAGTATGAAATGATAGTGGGCCCTTGAATTCCTCCATTTACACTATAAAGTGTCATTGTGATTAAAATTTTAGCCTCTTGTCCTTATGTATAATTTTTTTGTTAAGTTTGTCCTTATGTCTAAATACCCCTATATTTTAATATATATTAAACTAATTTTCCCAATTCAACTTAATATTTCTGATTATCCCCAATCGCCGATTATTTCATAATTCAGTTATAAATTTATTTATAATTCAATCTTCTATACTGATTTCCAATTCCTTTTTAAATAAGTTATTTTACAAAATTCGAAATAATCGAATTTCAATTATAATTCCTTTAGATTTATTTTGCTTTAGTTTGTATTCCAAATTTCAAAAATAAAAATCTATCATTCCCTTTTCGAAACGATTTCCAATCCCTTTTTAAATTCATACTTGAATTTAAAATTCCAAATTTATCTAATGAAAATTATCTCCACTATATTTATAAACATCGTTTATAATTTGATTTCCTTGTTTTATAAATTAAAACAAGCTTCCCTTTCAAATATCCATTTGAAACCAAATTTCTACCTTGGATTATTTTATTATTATAACTTATCTATATATAACATAGAATCTATTTTAAATCTTAGTTTCTAATTAACACAATTCCAATGTCCTTTCTGGGTATTATTTATTTATAAATTTGGCATAATCTAATTTAATTATCCGATTAAATTTACATTCCGAACATTGGAATAGATTTCATCATTTTCTATTTAAAACGATTTCCAATTCTCATTTTAAATTCACATTTGAATTTAAATTTCCCAATTATCCAATGATAATTGTCCATTTCTTTTATAAACACTATTTATAAATGAACTATTAGTTTTTATTATTCAAAACAAGTTATTATTTCCTAGTCCATTCGAAATTCAAATTCTATTTTAGAAAAATAGATTTTCCACTTTAAAATCTTAAAATTACTTTTCACGATATATATATATATCAATATTTAGGCCCATTGATATTTAAACATCCAAAACACCCAATTATCAATCATAGGTTTTCTAAGACATCATATATGATAATATATACGAAAACAAACAAATAATAAATTTTAAGGAATCCAGTTGGATCCCTCTAACCTGTTTTCTTGCATCCACATATGTTAGCCAACAAAAATAATACCCATCTTGCTTCAAGGCAGGATATCGCGGTATAGAAGGTCTTCCACTATAATATATTGTGGGGCGCATTGGTTCATCCGCTAATGATACTACGGGCATCCGCTAATGGTACCGTAGGAAATATCCAACCACCAATATATATATATAATAACCACAACCACCAAGCCTATATAACACATATATATATATATATATATATATATATATATATATAGTAGCCACAATAATATTTCAATGCATCCAACAACCAACAACAACATATAAAAATTATTTAAAACAAAAATTCATTTATAATAAAATTATAAACGAACTAGAGAGTGAGTTTACTCATCGTGATTTTATTTGTGATCCAATAAAAAATTTAATTCAAACTGAACAATATTCGATTCAAATTAAAATTCCTAAGCTAGTTCCAATTGATCACGCAAATTCCAACCCAGCCGCATTGCGAAGCTTTTCCCAATTCGAATCCAACATAATCGATTTCATCCGATTCTGACATCGTATGAAATAACTATTGTGATTACAAGATTAAATAAAATTTAAAATATTATTAACATTATAATTAATTATTGAATTAATTACATTTAATTTCCTAAATGGTGATTAATATCTCCTTCTCAACAGTTCTCGTTCCTCCTGTTCGATATACCCCTACTAGTTGCTATTGTTGACTGCCTAGCCCCATGCCTCCATGGCTACTGTTGACCACTGCCGACCCCATCACTACAGTCACATATTCATTCTCTTCAACCTCCGTGTGCTAACAGGAACACAAAGTCCCTTTCATTGATCATGACACTCACCCAGACCTAACCCAATCTATTCGCTTCCTCCGATACTCGACCAGAGGCGACCTAACTTCAGCAATCAAAGCTTCTCACTAATCTAAGTTCAAACCCCCACCATATCGCGATGAGGTCGAACCAGTCCTACGTCGTTGCTTGCTATTTAGAGATTGGGGACGGAAAAAATAATCGATCGCACCCCACGAAACTCACATCACTGGAAGCCATAGCCTTCACGAAAACCACGCATTCAATTAGAATGATTTTATTTTTGATTTAAGCCGCTACTTGGATTTTGAAGTTTCGATTTCGTTCGTGGAAAATAAAATTGGAAAGTGAGGAAAGACGCCATGATTATATAATGAGTAAGGATTACATTATTGGGGAGGATTTGGAATGGATAGACTAGTTCTATTTTATTTATTTCATTGTCTAGGAGGAACGAGTTGTAAAGGAGAATAGTGGAAGGGGTCATCGCGGTTTTATACAGACAAATACTTCGACATTAAGGAATTTAGGTATGCATATGGTATATAGGTTAAGTATAAAATATTAATTTTTGATTTGATTTTAAATTAATACGGTTTGATGTAAAGGGATTTTTATTATATTTAAATAGATTCTGGTTTGATTTCATCTTATCCACTAATCAAATATCTTAGGGCTCATAACTTGAAATCACAAACCCCCATTTTAACACAGCAACCGATGTTCCATGTTATAAAGTTATGCTAAACTCAACATAATAGATTCTGTAATTTAATTTGAACATATATATAAAATAACCATATTAAATTGATATAATATAATTTAAATTCAGAAATAATAAATTCCTCGATAATAAATTATTATTATTTGTATTCAAATAGAATTTATATTGGGCATCTGAATCGTATTGATTTAGTTTTAAATTCGAAATCAATTATATTTCGCATTACGATAACGTAACAACCCAGATTTTAGAACCAATTTAAAATTTATTTTTAATTGAATTTAATGGATTTTAAGAATTTAATATGATTTATTTTGAGAATTAATGATTTAAAATTTATTTAAATCTAAGTTAGAACGTAAGAATTTAAAATTTAATTTAAAACGAACTCGAAATGGCGCGGTTGTTTGAAAATTCAGTTTTAAACTTTGAACGAACATACAAAATTCAATATAAATCGGATTACAGTGAAACAAGAAACATTGGAATATTTTGAACTGTATTTTCTAATGAATGTAAGAAACTGAGATTTCACTTTATAAATTAAAAGTTATGTCCAGTTTAAAATTCAAAATAATCTCTATGGATTTTTTTTTTAATATATATAAGCCCTTAAAATAACCATTTTGCAAACGACCACCGTTTTTGACGAAACAACTTTTGTTGGATCCGAAATGTCAGTTTATAGTCAGCTTTAAAATTTCATAATTTTTGGACTAATATGTGAGCGTGGCAAATTTAAACGCGTTTGGTAAATTTAATTTAAATTTAATCGACTTGAAAAAGTCTATTTTTCAAACGGCCTTCAAATTCGGTAAAATTAATTTTTTTAGGACTGTATCGTCAAAACATAGCTGGATTTCAATTTTCATAATTTTTGGAGTCAGTATATGGCCCCGGTAAATTAAAATGTACGTTCAAATTCAATATTGACCGTTATATTAATTTATATTTTATTTTTGATAAAAACTAATCGAAACGATCTATTTGGCTTACAAAACATATCCCATTATGTTCGGAATGGGGGTATTTAGCTAGGAATGACAGCTGTTGGGTTTGATTTGGAGTTCAGATCGATAAACAACTATTTATGGAAATGAATATTATTATATATATATTAATTTCAAACCCTAATTCCCCATTTCTCAAGCCGCCGTCGTTCTGAAATAAAATGCCCCAAACTTTCGATTTTAATCGTAAATTTCTCTCTATCCCTGTGAATTAAATCATGAAATCAAAAGGAAAATCATAAAGATTTTCGTCCTCTTTAATCCTATACGACTATGGTCCATTCAAGTAGGGTGGATCTCTCGATTTTTATGCTCAAAGAGATCTAGTTTATGGCCAATTTTCGATGCCTCCAGCCCTTTGAGGTCGTCGCGGTTGAGCATGGAGGAGGGTAGCGCTTCGGCGCTCGGCGTGGCAACTGACGATCGGTCTCAGGCGGCTTCAGGCAGCGGCGGGCTGAATACCTAGGTGGCAAGCGTGTTTCCAGATGAATACAATTGTTTAGTGGTAATTAAATTTAGATAATCAATATATTAATTATCTTAATGATGTAACTTTTCCATACGAGCTCAGAATGCAATGAAACGAGTTGAGTTGCACTCGTATCAACAAACTCTACATTTCAGAACTGACCAGAACGGAAACGGAAGTTGTTCAGTTTTTAATAAAATTAAACGTCCAGTTTAATTTTATTAAAACAATCCTCAAATTAAGACTGACGGAGTGGAAACCAAAGTGAGAATTCTCTCACTAAAATATTAGTACAGTCATTTATTTTATAACTGAAAATATATAGATTGTCGGTGTCGATTTTTATTTGTTTAATTATCACAAAATTGTGATACGATGCCTGTTAGCTCACACTCACTATTGTTTGAAAACCCATGAATGATTTGATTGACTGTGTTATGTTTGGTTTGTGATGTTGAAATGTGTAACTTATTAAAAATAATGGTAACATTAATGTGGTAGTTGAAATTAAATTATAAATATCCATTTATAATTTAAACAGTGAAAATTGGTTAATTAGAAAAATAATTCGAATCAAATTAGAATTGGTTAATTTTATTAACCACTGATTAATTTGAGTTCATTGTTGTTAGTTGAAACCCCACATGGGTCTGGGGATGATAATGAATTCACATCTCCCTTGGATTTAATTGTATGTCAACTGATTGATTGACAGACTGTTATCAGCGTTTTTTAATTATTTAATGCTTATACAGTTGTAAATTGCACTCTGGATGTGAATTGAATGTTTATCACTGTTCTTGAATACATGCTATGTATGGAATCCATATAAATAAAACTATATGGTAATTGATTGAGTCTGATTCCAATTCAGAAATAACAAATATTTTAAAAATAATATTCAGTGAACAATCAAAATATGATTTCGATGTCTGATTTTGGATGGATATGAAAATATAGAAATATTCATAACTGAAATGAATATGAAGCCGAGTTAAGTAGATATTCTCCATTTTAACTCGAATGGAATTTTCTGTCGATTTTATTCATTTTATAATAAATATTGAAAAGAATTGATTTCAAAATCTGATATTTTGAAAATATTATCATTTTAATATTATAATGATATTGGATATTCAATTTTGATTTAAAATTTAAAAGGAAGTTGAAATAGTTTTAAAATAATTTTGTAAACGATTTATAAAATACGTTTTAAATGGAAATCGACGATATGTATATTATATATATTTATATGGCTTGAATAGAATGCGCTGCGCAGCAACCGTACGCGAATTTCAACCATTGACTTCAAATTGGCATAACGGGGGAACCATTGGGTTTGTATCGAAAAGATCCATCAAATGAATATATAAGATTTAAATTTTAATGGTTGGATTTCAAATTGATCCAAATCAATTTCAGAAAAGATCACTATGGATGCAGTTCGGTGGCTGATATCGAAAACCAACTGTAAGGGCCTTAATAAAATTGTTAAAAATATGGAGAAATTATGTAAAATTATAACTAATGATTTGGGAAGATTTTGGATGAAACATTCCGAGTTTGAAAGGATAAATATTTTTATCTAAATGAACTAGTTAATAACTAGAATAAAAATCCAATGATTTTTAGAAATAGTAATTTGGATTTGCGAATGGGTTTTTACATAACTAGGAATTCCATATAAATTGTATTGGATTTGAATGGAAATAATCTTCGGAATATTTCGATATTGGATTCTGTGATTATACGGATATAGTTGAGGAATTTGAAAGATACAGATATCGTTATTCCCAATACGATATCCGTTGGTTTCAGAATTTGATATTGAATATAAGCCGATATTAATTTCTATTCAGAGCCTTGTATTTAATATCAAATTTGATTTTGGGTTTGTCGTGAATGGTGTCTTTAATAACACTGTTCTTAAGCCCAGTTGAGAAAAGGAATGAATCTTTTAATTAAGATTAATGAATTTTTCCAATTAATATATATAATTGGAATTAAATGGAAGTTAATTTGGGTTTATTGTGAACTACGTTTTTAATAACATTGGTTCTTTAACCCAGTTAAATACAAGATTAATTTCTTAAATTTGAATAATTATAAGATCAGGGTTAAACAATAAAAAATGGCGGCTAATATTTTCTCTTCTAGATCATGCCCTAATTCGCTGTTCTATCAATCTCTTTCTGATGATTCAAGATCGTATGTCGAGGGGAATAAGGAAATCTCAATTTCTTTCACGGATCCGAATTCATCAAGATTGCAGAATCGCACTAGACGTTGCTATCGATGTGGTGATCAAAATCATTTGGTGGGAAGCTGTAGTAATCAAGTTAAGTGTTTTAATTGTGGTAAAGATGGTCATAGAAGCTTCAATTGTGCGTATTCTTTTAGAGGAAAGTTAGATGGCCGAAAGGATGCAAGGGAGGTCGAGTCACATCATCAAATCTTGAACTCTGGTACGATTTTATTAAAGAAGTTCATAAGTATTCAAGATCAGATTAATATTGTCAAAAAATGCCAAGAATTAGGAATTGGTGAAGGAGGTTTCTATAGACCGGGATATGCTAATGGTGCAAAATTAAATCTTTATATGATGTGCCTTGGAAAAAACTGGAATCCAAGAACAAATAAGTATGAAGATAGGCGATCATGTGATGGAGAGCTCCCTCCAGAAATTCCGGAAGAGTTTAAAGTGATGGTTGGGGATTCTATTGATGCAGCTCATAAAGAAATTGTGGAGAAAGGCGGGAGAGATGAAGATATTCGAAAAATGATTCCGGATATATGCATTGTTAATTTCTATAACAATGAAGGGAAGTTGGGTCTTCATCAAGACAGAGATGAAAGTAAAGAAAGTCTCATGGCTGGTCTTCCTGTCGTATCATTCTCTATTGGTGACTCGGCCGAATTTGTGTACAGGGATGAGAGGGATAATGGAATGGTCAAGAAAGTGTTGCTTGAATCAGGTGATGTTTTAATATTCGGAGGTAAATCAAGGCATATATTTCATGACATTACTGGTATTTACAAAGAAACGGCTCTTGATTGGCTTAAGACTAATCTGAAACCAGGCAGGCTTAATCTCACTTTTAGACAAAGTATATTGCCGAGATTACAAGAGGTGAACTCTTATGAAAATATAAATCCGCATTCATTCTCGGATTCTTCATCGGTTCCATATTCTATTCAGTTTGATTCAAATTCTTCTCAGAGATCGTATGCGGATGTTATTAAGAATTCGCTACCTTATAATACATGGAAACCTGTATTGCATAATAGAACTATTCGGAGAAAAACTACCAGAGATCGATTATGCTTTAAATGTGGAGATTCTGGTCATTTTGCGAAGGAGTGTAGAAATGGTTATCGCTGTTTCAAGTGTAGAGGTATTGGTCATCGATTATCTAGTTGCCCAGACATTTTTAGAGGCAAATCAATTTATGATCTTCTGCACTTCAACTGTTTGAGGTTATGTCTGAAATTGTCCGCGCTCATTGATCTTTATGTCTTGGACTTTTCTTTTCACGATAATGGTGGGGCTTATTTGTTGTTGTTTTTGGGTTGGCATCTAGAAGGACTTATTGAGGGCTTATTATGTCATAAAAGCTTTTCTTTCGATATTGTTTTCCCACCATTACCGAGTCCGATGAGTAGAAAGGAGCATGCGATTCACTTCAGTTTAAATCGTTTGAAATTGAGGAGATTGTATTCAGACTCGTTTGTGAGGAATAAGAAATGGGCTTTAGTGCTGTTGGATGGAATTCTATCAGACTTTGATGTGATTAACACAGCTGTTAATTGTGAACATTATGTTTCAGAATCTCAGATGTTGAGTAATTGTGTGGATACTATTTTCTTGAGAAATAAGGTAGTTTCGTCATAATGGGAGTCTGATTCTTTTGGGAAGAGGGGATTGTCAGGTTTCACGGATCTGGCTGATCATGATAAGGAGCTTCATGTGGAAGAAACAATGGGTATTGTTGGGAGGTGCTCGACTCTTTCTAAGATTGATCCCATGAATTATGATCCTGCTGTTTTGCTTTGTTATGGTATTAGTTGTGATGTTTGGTTTAATGTTGACAAGAATGCGAGATATGGTAAAGTTAAGGAGGTGATGACGGGAAATGATTTGGTGGACATGAAAGACTATGTTGGGGTATATCCTGATAGTAGTGTTCAGACTCAGGGGTTGTGGAGGTGAAAGATTGGTGCGTGGCTGAGGACGTGGGTTTGGCAAGCTGTTTTGATGTGTTAATGGATTTTGAGGAAGAAGAGGGTGGCACTACGGATCAGACATTGGGGATATTGACTTCCTCTTCAAAGTTTAGAAAGGGTTTTAGAGTGGGTAAAGTTAAAATTGCAAGGAGGTCGAAGCAGCCAACAGGGAGTGTGGTAAGTTTTGATAGACTGGAGAAGGATATCTCAGATCATGGTGTTGTTACTGATAGTAAGAGGGTGGATGTGGTGGGGTATCAGTCAGGTGGATACGGGTATTCTGTTTTGGTTAGGAGTGGCTTGGTGGAGACACTTGGTTGTTTGGATAGTGTCATGGAATGTTGTGCTGAGTATAACAGTTGCAATCAAGTACTTAGGGAAGGAATGATATGGTCAAACTCGACGGGCTGTGGTGGATTGAATGTGTTGATGGTGGGTATGGGTATGTCAGGTTGTATGATATGGTTGAAAGAGTCACTTGAGAGAGTTTTTTCTTTTGTTTGGAGTCCGTGTTTTTGCGAGTTACAAACGACGTGTGCTGTGCCTTGTTCGGGGATTGTTGCTGTAGATCAGTCCAATGATTTGATTTCGGTTGGTGTGATTGAAGATTGTGGTGGACCTCCTCTAATTGGTTCCTCTTCCTCCAAAAGGGGGAGTCGAAGGAGAATTGAGCACAGTTCTGGATTGGTTAGACGTAGTGCGAGGATAAGGAACAGATCTGCTTCATCTCATGGTAGGTCCCCGAGCTCGTTTGCTAGTAGTAGTAATGCGAGCTTGGGCTCAGGTATGGTTCTCGTTTATGGTAGTGATTATTCTCCATTTTCTTTAGGTAGTCTTTCGACTAATCAGTTATTTCAGCTTGCTTGTGAAACAGCTTTTGTTTTTTCTGATATGGATTTAGATGCTGATTACATTAGGAGTAGAGAATTAGTGAGAGTTTCTTCTTTGAGTCGATAAGGATTGTTAGTTGGAATATTAGAGGGCTAAATGACCCTAAAAAATGTGCTAAGGTTAGGTCTTTTTTTAAAGATTTTCATCTTGATATTGTTTTGCTTCAGGAAACCAAAATAGATTACCCTGATTCTAGTTTTTTTGGAAGGCTAGGCGGGCCACTCTTTCGAAACTGGTCTTGTCTTCCGGCCATTGGTAGTGCTTGTGGACTTATGATTGGTTGGAAAGATAATCAATATAGACTCGTTCAAGAATTTCCTATGTTGCATTCTTTGCATATTATTTTAGCCTTTCTTGTAGATATTTCTCTACTGGGCATTTCGAATGTGTATGGCCCTCATACAAAAATTGAGAGGAGACTCTTGTAGACCGAATGTGCTGATTCCAGAAATCTCATCCCCAGTCAATGGGTAGTAGGGGGGATTTCAATGTTACTAGATTTTTAGGGGAGAGATCACCTAGGGAAGGTGATTTCTCTGATATGGAGGAATTTAATGATTTTATCTTAGAAATAATTTGATTGAGATTCCACTTAATAATAGAATGCTCACCTGGTCTAATGATAGAGACAGACCTTCTTTCACTCTTTTAGATAGATTTTTTATCAGTATTGAGTTGGAGGATAGATTCTCCATTTGTAGAGTAAAGGGTTTACCTTTCTTGTTATCTAATCATTGTCCTATCATTCTTTCGTGTGACTCGAATTTATCTATTAGTAACAGCTTTAAGTTTGAGAGGATGTGGTTATTGGATTCCAGTTTCAGTAATTTGGTAGCTGTTAAATGGAATTCTTTATTTTATTTTAATAATTTGTACAAGGGTAATTCTACGAAGATCTTTGTTGCTAAGCTTGGTAGGTTAAGAATTTTTTCTTAAACGTTGGAATAAGTACATCTTTGGTAGTGTTAAAATTAAAAAAGATAAGATTTTAAGCGAGATGTTAGATTTAGACAAAGTTAGTGAAAACATGATTCTTAATACAAATGAGAGGGATAGACTTTGTAACCTTAGAAATGATCTTAAGTTGATTTTAGAGAAAGAAGAAATTATGTGGATGCAAAGATCCCGAGTCCAATGGATTAAGGAAGGGGATAATAACACGAAATTCTTTCATAGTGTGGCTAATAAAAGGAGGCGTGATAATTTTATTCATTCTATTTTTATTAATGATGTGGAGGTGTCTGATCAGAAGAATTTAAATGAGGCTTTTACTAGGTATTATAAATAGATCTTAGGAACTAGGAATAATAGAAGGATTAATGTTAGATGGAATGACATTTATCCGTCGGTCACTAAGGTTGAATTAGCGGATTTAGACAGTCCTTTCACTGAGAGGGAGATTTGGAAGGCTATCTGTGATATGCCTAGTGACAAAGCTCCTGGGCCTGATGGTTTTTCTGTTCTTTTTATAAGCAGTTTTGGGAGGTTCTGAAGGTTGATATTATTAATCTTTTTAATGAGTTTTATAGTGGTGAACTACGATTAGGTATCTTTAACTTTGCGAATGTCATTCTTATTCATAAGAGAGTGGGTGCTAATTCTCTTAAGGATTTCAAGCCTATCTCCTTAATTAATGTTTCGGTTCAGATCATTTCAAAAGTCCTTGCTAACAGGCTTAGTATTAAGATGAATGATTTAATAGACGTTTCACAAACAACATTTATCAAGGGTAGAAATATAGTGGATGGAGTAGCTGCTGTACAGGAGTACATTAATGTCTGTTGTAAAAATAATTTTTCCTATGCTATTTTAAAATTATATTTTGAGAAGGCATTTGACTCTGTTGATTGGGATTTTATCTGTGAGTTATGTCTTGCTAGGGGTTTTAGTGTTAGGTGGACCAACTGGATCATGCTTTTGCTTAGGTCTGGTTGCTCTAGTATTGTTGTTAATGGAGTAGTGGGCAAGAAGATTCAGTCTAAGAGAGGTCTTAGACAAGGGGACCCTCTTTCACCCTTTTTGTTTAATTTAGCGGTCGACGTTTTCTCTAGAATTATTAAGAGAGCTGGGAGTTTAGGTGTCTTAGGTAGTGTTGGTAATGAGGAGTTTAATAATGAATTATCTATTCTACAATTTGCAGATGATACATTATTATTTTCCTCTCATTTACCTAAACATGTTATTGCCCTTAAGTTTATTCTTTATTGTTTTGAGATGTTGTCGGGTCTTCGTATTAATTTTGACAAGAGTGCTGTCATGGTTCTCAATGATAGTGATAATGTTGAGTTTTTAATTGCTAGCACCTTGAACTGTTCTATCATGAAATTCCCTTTTGATTATTTGGGTTTTAAGATTAGACCTTCAAAGCTTAAGAAGGATGATTGGTTAGTTATTATTGATAAGATCAATAATAGATTATTGAATTGGAATAACATATTTCTTTCTAGAGAAGGTAGATTAGTTCTAGTTAATTCGGTTTTATCTGCTATCCCCACTTATTGGATGGTTGTTCATCGTTTTACTCAATGGGTTATTGAGAAAATTGATAGAATCATACGAAATTTCCTTTAGAGTGGTGTTCCTATTTGTAGAGGTTATAAATGCTTAGTTAATTGGGAGGTGTGTTGTAAGCCCAAGAGAGATGGGGGTTTCGGGATTATTAATCTTTATAATTTTAATTCTTCCTTGTTAGTCAAATGGTTATGGAAATTCAGGTGTCCCGATGTATCGGCTACTTGGAAGATTATTGTTTCCAAATATTATTATTCTGTGGGTGAGTTTATTGTTGGGTCGGGGTTCAGTTGGTCTAATAGATTATCTTATTTTTGGAAGTCTGTTTTGTATTGTTTTGACTTTTTTAAGTTAGGTTATAAGGTGACTGTTCATTATGGTAATTCTACTTTCTTCTGGCATGATGCTTGGATTTCTAGAGTGCCGCTTAAAACTGAATTTAGCGAGCTTTTCAATATTTGTGGCTTTAAGAATGCACTAATTGCTGATATTTATAGAAGGGATTTAGATCCACCGTGGGAGTTTTCATTTGTTAATATTTTAGAAGGGGGATTATTAAGACAATTGGCCTTACTAAAAGCTAAATTAGCCTTGTATCATTTAGATGAGAATGATGATTCCTTGAGTTGGGGTTTGAATAAGAGTTTAGTTTACTCTGTCAATTCTATGTACAAACTTATTAATTTTTCTGGTGTTACTTTGCTCTTTTTAAGTTTATTTGGATTTCTAATTCCCCTCCTAGAGCCAAGTTTCTTATGTGGCTGATTATCCATAAGAAGCTTAATACGGTAGAGCACTTAAAGAAGAAGAATATTTTGTTAGATGTTAAGTGTGGTTTTTGTAGTCTTTTGGATGAAGATGTTGATCATTTATTTTTCTCTTGCAATTTTACCAATTATATTTTAACTATGGTCTTAAGGATTTTTGTCTTTGTTAGTTTTAACTCAATTAGTAGTTGTGTTGAGTATTGGAATCACTATAGATTTGTTTTTAATTCTAGACAGAGATATGTGTTAGATTCTTTGGTTATTATCATCAGCTGGTTAATTTGGTTGGAAAGGAATCAGAGATTTTTTCATTCTATTTCAGTGTCTGCTGATAATTTAATCATTAAGATAGTTCGTTTCTGTTTGGATTGGATGACCACTTCGCACAACAAGTATTTGAGGGATTCACGATTTGGTAATTTTTTGCATAAGGTTAGGTTAAATTTGAGTTTATTTATGAGAATTAATAGTTACTTTAGAGGTGATCGGTCTCGCATTTGTGGTTAAATTCAGTTTCTGTGTTGATCGTTAGTCTCTTTTTTATTTTATTTTTCTTTTTTCACATATATGTATGGATATATTTATATATATTATATATATTGGTTAATATATATATATATATATACATATATATTATAAAATATATCCATACATATATGTGACGGGTACTTATGGTTTTTGTTTAGTTCTTTTCAGGTTTTCAGGTTGCTGGCTATTGTTGTAGAGCTATGTGGATTGCTGTCTAGATTGGAGATTAGCGTTTCTTGCGGAGTTCTTTTTGTTCTTGATTTATGAGATTTTTTTGGTGTTTGTACTTCTTTATTTTTATGGCTCAGTGAGTATGGTTTATTGTATTGGAGTAGATATACTTCAATATCGGGTGGTGGCTTTGCCGGAATTCGATATCGAAGTAGGATGGGCGGTGGTTTATCTGGAGCTCACCTATCTACTATCCTTTACTTTCTTATAGTCGTGCTTTGTTTTTCCATGTCTCATTTTGTACTGGAGTCGGATTCTGTATCATTGTTTTTATGGTATATATGTGTGTTCTCTTATCATATGAAGATCACACATTTTTGTTTTTTGGATTTTTTTTGAATAATTATAAAGTAATGATTTATGAGTTTAAAACCAAGTTAGAGTTTTAATGAATCTTTAATTAGATTGAAATGAGAATAGGGTAATTAAATTTATCGGATTCAAGAAATGATCGTGAATGGAGTACCACCAGTTTTACTCCATGTGATAGTTAAATCTTTAATTAGATTTGAAACAAGAAATGGTAATTAATTTTACCGATACCACCGTGGGTGTTAGATAAGGAGTAATACCAGTTTTGCACTATGGGATAAATAGGTTGGGAATGGATTAATAAATAAATGGTTACTTTCGTAAGGCTCGATAATCCCGACTAGTTAATAAAACTCAATTGGTTTAAATTGTGGAAAAATAAAATAAAATCTTTTGAAAATGATATCCAAAGGAAGATTTAAGAATAAGTTTAAAAGAACTTATCTTTGATAAAATTAATGGGTACCTTTCCCCTAAGATGTGAATATTTGAATAAAAGAATATTATGAACTGGAATGAGGCATATGATGTGTTTTTCTAGCACTTGTTTATTGATTATAAAATACGCGAGTTATTCGGAAAGACCGGGTTTATCCCATTCTGAATAACTATTACGGTGACTAAAATTCGATGATGAAGACGGTGGTTGAAGACTGGAGATCTTCACATCTTTGGATGATTACTAATGTCTTGATTGGGCTGTACACCCAAGACAAGGTAATAAGTGTTGATCGTCCAGACTGTAATAACCCGGAAAATACGAGCCAATTTAAAAATTTTAAATTGGTTATTTCAAAGGAATTTGAACAATTGAAATAGAATATTTCAATAAAATAGTGAATTAGGAATAGTGAGTCAGTTTGAAAATTTGATTTCAAACTTTGACCGACTATGCAGGGTGGAAAATATAACGGATTTTAGCGAAACCAAAAATATTTAAATCTGTTAGTCAATACCTTTCTAACGAATCTGAAAAATCGAAGTTTCATAACGGGAATTAAAAGTTATGGCCGAATGAATTTTCAGAAGAGTCGGTATATAGAATATATAGCCTTGGAAAATTGATATTTTGCATACGACCTCGGAATTCGACGAAACCACTTTTGTTGGGTCCGGGATGTCAAACTATTGCTAGGTTTCAAATTTCATAATTTTTGAAGCTAGTATGTGAGTGTGGCAAAAGAAAATGTGTTTGGTCGATTTTTGTTAAATTGGATCGACCAGAAAATGGCCATTTTTCAAACGACCTCAGAATTCGACGAAACTAGTTTTGTTGGGACCGTAGCGTCAAAACATAGCTAGATTTATTTTTCTGGAATTTTTCGAATCAGTTTGTGGCCCTGGCAAATTGAAATGTGCGTTCAGAGTTAAAAATTAAATGTTTTATACTTTAATTTGAAAAATAACTGACTGTAACAGTCGAATTGGCCTATGAAACATATCCCATTGTGTCCAGAATGGGGTTATTTAGCTAGGGGCGGCAGTCGTTGGGTTTAAAAAGGAGTTCGTTTGAGAAAACACTATTTAAAAATTTAATATAATCCTCGGCCAATCAGAATTTTCCTTTCATAAATTTTAAAAAAAAAAGAAAACCCCCCGATCAACGGCGAAACCGCTCCCTACCTTCTCCCCCAAATCGCCGCCGCCACAGGCGATTTCCGCCTGCGCCACCCCCTACCTCGACGCGCCTCCTCCTCCTCTTCAAATTCGACCCCACCGCCACAGTCGCCTCCTCCGCCCGTATCGAAGCCAGGAAGTCGAGCACTTCCCTCCGCCGCCCTGAACACCACCGACCACCGAACGCCACCAAACCACCACCGACTTGAAGCCCTCTCTTCCCTCTTCCACGTCCAACTCCCCGATCGTCCCCACGTGCCACTGATTTCGCGAAAACTGTAAACCTAGTTTTGAAGCTTCGTGAAAGTGAGTTTTTCTTTGATCTTTACACTTTGAAAAATCATATCTTTTTGGTGTGTTGACGAAATTCGATGAAACAGGAAACATCGAGACCGCAAGGAAGCTCTCTACCCAATAGAAGAAGCCGCGGATTTTTCTGACATCGTATCGATTTTTAGCGCTCAGAAAACCAATGTGAGAAATCTAAATTAACGTGAAATTGAATGGAAAATGTCGTGTATAATTTATATAAGCGAAATATAAATTACATACGTGTTGTATACCTCATGTACATACGTAGTGTAAGCTATATAAGCGAAGTATGAATTTTTACATGCATAGAATAAGTGATATATGTGTTGAAATGCTAGTGAAATATAGCAAATATATTATATATATATATATATATATATATATATATACTCCCCTCGTCCACAAACCATGGACGATATTTATTGTGGTGAATTGGTGTGAAATATTGGATGAAAAATACGAATGGTTGAATAATTGGTCGTGGTTGATATTGTTTGGTTGTGGTTGAAAAATACCCATTGGTGATTGAAATGAATTGGAAATATTTGTGGAAATAAAAATAAACATGCCGCCTGCGTGCGAATTAGATGCATGAATCCCTATTGTCAAAAACCGCGAGGTTTTAAGGTAGAGCGAGGAGCCGTACTAGGGACGGTGCCGGTTTTAACTACCCTGCCGTTATGCTGCCGAAATTTTGAATAATCTTTGTGTGTTAGGATTATTTTCATATGTTGAAATTATTTTCTTGCGTTGAAATTAAAGTCATATATGGAAACTATATCCATGTGTGGAAATATTCATGTGTTGAAAAGTGTTGTGTGAAAATTAAATTCATTTGTGAATGAGTGAAGTGTTTAAACAATAAAAATCACATTTTTATATGTATGTGAAGTATGAAAAATATTCGCCTTATATAAATAATTTCAACAATAAAAATCCCATCTTTCTAATATGAACAACATAAATAAAATGTCCATGTGTGGAGATGCTCATTTATTGAGAAGTGTGAGTAGTGGAAAAGTTCATGTGTTGAATACAAAGATCGAACGATAAAAATTACATTTTTATTGAAACTATGAAGTGCAGAAACATCTATTTGTCGAATAAATATTTTAAATGATAAAAATATCATTTTTATCATATGTGTGATATGCTAAAGATATGCGGACGTTGAAATAAATATTTGTGATAGAAATATTATTTTTAACATGCATAGGAACTAAATAAAATAGTCATGTGTTGAAATCTATTTTAGTTCGCCAAAATTATCATCTTTGAAATGTGAAGTGTTAAAAATAGCCACTTGTTCAAATAAACGTGCATGAGTTGAAATATACATTAACTAGCTAATGATACGATTTTAGCCTATGCATGCAACATTAGAATGAATGGTGTTTTTAAACCAAAGCAAATCAAATATGAAATTGAATGGAAATTGATAAATGTTAGAAATTGTATATATGTACATGCATATCTATTGAACAGGTTAAAGCAAAAGGGGCTAGAGAAGAGAAATAAAATTTTGTGCCCGACAAATAGGTACACATTTACCGCTTTGTTTGGGTGATGATTTTATGAGCCTGTTGGCTAGCCGCTTGGCTTTTTCTTTTTCTTTTTGATATGAGACGCCCGTGTGGCTATTTGGGAATTTTCCCAGACCCTCCCGTACAAAGGAGGTTATGGCGAAATTTTCAAAAATTTAAAGGCGTTAGTGAAATAATTGAAGTGGAAACGATATAGGAATTTTTGAATAAACTATATTTATATAAATATATAAATATAAATAGAATTAAAACGAAACGTGGCCGTGCAGTTCATGTTTTGAAACCGTGATTTCAAACGACTAGTGCGGGAAATCCGACCATTGGATTTTCCCAAAACCGCAACCGTTGGGTTCGCCTTGGAAATATCTTTCCAACGACACCAACTTTGTGAAGATCCGACGGTTGGATTGTCTGGAATGTTTAATTCAAAACTGAAGAAAAACAGCGCCAGAAACGATTATATATATATATATATATATAATTAAATTAAATCGAATAACGACGCTATAGTTCGTAAATTGAAATCGTAACTTCAAATGGTTAGTGTGGAAGATCCGACCGTCGGATTTTCCCAAAACTGAAACCGTTGGATTCGTTTTGAAATGACCTTCCTAATGATGTAAAATTTGTGAAGATCCAACAGTTAGATTTTCATATATGTGTAAAACAAAATTAATGAAAAGCAGCGCCAGTGCATCGACATGACCTGAAACGTCGTTTAATTAAATATGGCCGTTTTAAATTAAATAAAAATGGCGATATATCGTTATAAAGTACTATAGACGATATAGAGTGAAAATAAACCAATTTTGTTGTGTTTGCTTGATATGTGATGGTTGAATGTATTTGACATGAAAATTATAACTAAATAACTGAAATGTGAATGTTGAATAGTCCAACCATGTGATTAATTGATTTGAAAATCTAAATATACGTGGGTTATTTGAAAAGGCCGAGTTTATCTCATTTCAAATAATCGATCGACATCGAGAAGTCGAATAGACGAAGACGACTAAAGACCGACGATCTCCACATTGGATGGATGGACGCTGTAACACCCCGTATTTTCTGTAAACATAAGAGTTAAAAATCAAGGTATAATTAATTTTTGAGAGAAGAAATAAGGGAAACGGGTTGCGCCATTGTGTTCGTCTCGGAAAAATACGCGAAATAGAGTCCGAATTTGCGTAAATCGGAGTCCGTATGAAGAAGATATGGACGAACGAAGTTAGGCAGAAAAACCAGAAACAGGCCAGAATACACTGGCGCACTTGTGAAGTGCGCCAGTACAAAAATACACTGGCGCACCTGCCAAGTGCGCCCATACAAATCCAGCACCGAATTCTGGAGTGTTCTGAGGTGACGTGTCTTCTTTTGAGTGGCTGGATGATGTGTATTCGAGCTGTGCGATTCTGATGACTTCTGGACTGATCTGAAGGCTCTAAATCACCCTATCCTCCTATAAATACATCCCTAACCTAAATCTAAGTCTCTTACACAATTCTCTAGCCTCCATTGCTCTCTTCTTCTAATTAAAAATAAAAATGGCGCCGCTACTCTGCTAGAATCAAAACTAGAAGTCAATCAACATCATCCTAAATTCAAATTTGAGATAAAAGCTTCTGCAACAATTCTGTAACAACTAAAGTTCTTTCTTTAATCCAATCAAGGCAAGTACAGTTATTTTCTGCTATAAACATTAATTATAATTCTGATATGCTTTTAAATCTGAATCTGAGATTGTATATCTATCAGATCTGTTTTTCTGTGACTGTTCTGTATCCCTTTCTGCTTCCTTTCTGTTTCTATAGCCAGGCTACCACGAGCCTGTGCCTAATCTCATAAGAGATTAACGTATGAACGCAAATTTTGGGATAAATAATGAATGATGCGAAATTTGATGAGACTGAATTGAACATATGACTTTAGATCTGAGGCATAAAATATATTGACATATGACTTGGGATTGGATGCATGAATTTGACTGTAAACATATAATTTATATATGTTGTATGCATAGTGTACGTTGAAATCTAGATCTGTAACTAATTAGAGAAATGAACATATGTTATTTAGATCTGTAATTAATTAGAAAAATAAGCATATGTTATAAACTAGTTTTAGACCTATGCATATTCTGTGATAAAAGAAGAAGAGGAACCACTGTAAGATTACATATGATTTGAGACTTTGGACAAAATGCATATAAAAGTCAAGATCTGATTTTTAGAAGATATGATTTAAAGATTTAGATTGTTGGGTATAGTTTGCATAATGATTCATGACTTAAAAAGAAGAAGATATGGAAACTTAGGTGTAAAGATTTACATTAATTAGGATATCTATTATTGTGATTACACCTAAATAGGGATTTTTGGATATATGGCATGCATTGAAATTAATGGTTATATTTGGTATAATTTATATGTGAATCTGCTGTAAAATGCTAGTTTAACAAAAAATTGGAACATATGTTATATGGGAAATTATGTCCATATTCTGCGCTTATGCAAACATGGAGTATATGTTGTGAATCATGACAATTATGTAGGCATATGAATTTAGGCCAATTTATGATTAGGCAAGGCATGTAAATAGAACCTTTAGAAATATTAAATTTGCTAAATCTGCTAATTTGCCAAGTTGCCTAAACTGCTAGTTTTGTTATATTGCATAGACTGCTAATTAGATTGAAATGCCTAATCTGTTAAATTTGTCGGTTGAAATGCCTAACCTGTTATATGCCAAAATCTGCTAAGTTGCTAAATCTGTTAAATCCGTTAAGTCATATAAAATCTGTTATCTGCTGTGTTGATATAATCATCCTGTTATTGATATAATCTGAATTGGCATATATATTGGGTGTGCGCATAAACGGTAAATTATTAATTAATTGGCCGCAAAGATAAACGTGACTAACTCGAGGTTAGAATGAGTTTGCGGCGTAATTCTGCCCGGAACCGCCCGGCACATCCAGTGGCCGCAAACAATAGGTTCTAATGTGAGAAGTTAGTCATAACCTGCTTAAGACACGAGGTTAGGTCTGGCTGGTGGCAGAAGTCTGCCCGGAACCGCCCGGCCCATCCAGCGGCCACAAGCTAGCGACCTAATGTGAGAGGTCTGGGCATTAATAATTAATTAATGCAAATCTAAGATAAGAATGACGTCTAAAACGTATTGGGGAAAAATAGGGTTAAACCAACTGGATTAATAGGTGTAGTAAACCCGTCCATGAATCTGTAGGCCCAATACAAAGTTAGACAAATCTGAAAAATCTGTACATCTGATCTGTTAGTCTGAAAACTTGTTAACTTAATCTGTGAACTAGTAAATCTGAATTCTGTATGTCTGAACTTGTAAACAAGTTAATCTGAGATCTGTTAGTCTGGGGACACAAGGTTAGGAGGGGAATTACTTGTGTCATCTGTTGTTTGGGACCCATATTAGTCAGTAACCCTTTCTGGTATCAAAACTTTGACTCAACAGTAGGTAGGGTCCGGGCACGCTTACTGAACTAATTATAAGTGGTTCATTCTGATAATGGCGAGGGGTGTTGATGGTGCGTTCCAACCGGGTCATGTGCGTGCATGGATCCCGGTCTGCCTCTGAGGATGTAAGACGCCGTGACATCTGTAAATAGGTCTGTGCCAATTGGTTGTCACTTTAGGGAGTGATACACCCTACTGTGGGGCCGACACAGGATATTTATGTATTAGGGAGCCGATCGCTTGGGGTAGGGTTTTAGGGTACGCTTAGTTCTGTCTGTTTCTGTTGGTACCGTCTGTTTCTGTTGGGTGGTAACACCTGTCTGTTTCTGTGTGGTACCGTCTGTTCGGGTGGTAAAGGCCCATTACTAGTGTACACCTAATTCTACATTTTGTTTTCGTAGGGATAAATCTGTTTCTGCTTCTGTCTGTTTCTGATCAGGTAGTAAAGGCCCATTATTAGCATTCTGTTTCTGTTAAAGTATTCTTTACCCGTTCCTGCTTCAATTTAGACATTAGGGTGACACCTAATTCTGCTATACTAGTATTAGTGCAGAGAAGTGTAAAACAATAGTTTATATCATTCTGTTTTTCTGTTATATCTGCTACACCTGTTACAGTTATCACACATCCAGTTTTATGTTCATATCATATTATTATTATCTGTTCATATGCTGAAAGTCACTGGACTTGCCAGACTTTTTGTCTGACCCTTGTTGTTTCGCCTTCTTTCTTCCGTTTCCCCCTAGGTTATCCAAGGAGGGTATACTTTAGCTTGATCCGGATTTCTCTTTGCTTGAAGTGCTTAAAGTATGGCTTGGCTCTGTATAGCTTCCGTTCCATGGGGATTATGATTTTAAACCATGCATTTTGAAGGCTTTTGTACAAGACTGATATTTTGTACTTGAATTCTGAAATTTGAAAGGATGTAACCATATTAATTTCTGTTTCCGCTGTAATAAAGTTAAAATTTTTCAAGTACTGTTTTATCTATCTTGTAAGTTTCTGTTCTGTTTACTAAAATGCTCCACCAATGTTAAGGCATTCCCTTTGTGAGTGACCTTAACGGAGGTGGGGTGTTACAGACGCTACTGATGCTCGTGATTGGAGTAGCTACCATGAAGGAATTGAAGTAGTAGCCGTCCACACATACTGTTGATTGTACGGATATGCGAGGAATTGGTGCCTCCGGTTTCGTTCAGACCCAGAACGGACTTGTAAATGGACTGTGTGTCTGACATTGGATTTTGTTCTGTGTTGATTGATCTCTGTTAAATATATATCTGTTTGGCGGCGGAGAATTTATTCTCTTGCTTAACGCCCTTCTCTGAGACATACGAGCTCAGAGGTTATGTATTGACAGAAATCAGTCGCATGGAGTGGATTGCCTGTGTGGCACGCCTAAGTGGCATATGATCAAGGCTTCTGTTGCAAAGCAAAGTCTTGTGGTTGATGATCAAAGCATGTTCTGTGTGACGTAGCTTTGTGTATAACGTGAATTCGCGAGCCTCACACCCCGGTATGAGTCAAAAACGGGAGAAGGACCCAAGGAGTGCACGACGTTTCTTTCTAGCTATGGTGGTGTCAGCGACCTCCCAGCCCTGACATTTATATCTACTTTTCACCTGTGTGGTTGTTGGAATACGAGGCGCCTCGATTATAGGTCTGTAAGGACCGGGAAACGTGTGTTCAGGAATAACTAATCCTCAAAAGTAAGAGAGGACCGGCCTTGGAGGATCCAGGGGATTGCTGTGTGCGGTCCCGAGGCATTTGCTAGAGTGTCTCGAACGGAGAGGAGCTTTCCCCTTGCCTCGACTCATGAAGGAATCCAATTTCCAATACGAAATATGCGGACGTGATTGTATTACTAGTATGGCGACATAGTGGTATGGGTCATTTATGCCGCCTATGATTGATATTTATGATTGAAATCGCTTTTGAAACATATATGCACTAGTAATAATATCAAATACCTTTGTTTTATTCGTATGAAGCATTTTTGGCCATTATAAGGGAAAACTCTATCCTCCGGCTTGCGTTGCATTGTGTGATGGGACCTGAGTCTTATAATGGCTTCATTTTATAAAAAGCATTGCGATGATTTAATCATTTACTTTATTTCATGCACTAGCACTCATTGGAGTAAACCCGTTCCGCGAAAGTGGCGTGGTCCTTTGATTTGCCTCAATATTGTTATTAATAAGTTGAGTAGATTTCTCATACCAGTCCCATGACTGACTCGTAGTTTGTTTCACCTTGCAAACTCGGGTGCCCTCATTTTCACACGGGCAGCCTAGTTACAGGTTTCTGACGCATCTTTTGGCTCATGGCGAGGCTTGACTACACCGTGCTGACTTGGATTTTCTCCGCCATTATTGTATCTATATTATGATTCCGCCATTGGCGATGAAGACTGATATTCATTTTGTGTACTCTTTATGTATGATTCCGCCTCAGGCGATGGTGACTGATTATGTATCATTATGCACTAAGTTGTATCCTGTACTGTGCTTCTCTGATGTGATGATATCTATATGATTCTGCTGTCATATATGTGTAAATTATTCTATTTTCTGTTTATGCTATTATCTGTGATCTGCTAATGATGATTAATGTGTTATATTCCAATGATTATCCTTAACACCGTGTCACGGGGTTTTGGGATCGTCACAGCTGGTATCAGAGCTTTGGTTAACCTTAGTTCTGGAGTCTAACACATTAAACACTTCGTCAAAATAGAATTAGTAGTATTCTAAGGCGAGTCGCTCATTAGAGATAGGACTAGTAAGGTCCTAGAATGAGCTGAGCAGAATAGCAAAAACAATTGATCAGTCCATCGTTATCTTTCCGTAAATTTTCTGCTTAACTATGCAATAGACTATCATTTCTGTTAGCTGACTTTTTTCGTTGCTTATACAGAATTTGAAAAATGCCTACCAGAGCAGCCGCCGCTAGAGGAGGCCGTGCCGGCCGAGGCCAAGGAAGGGGAGAAATCCCAGCTCAAGAAGGACCTTTGATACAACCTCCGGCAGCTCAATACTTCGAGCTTGACCGTGTAGCTAAGAGATATAAGAACTTAGGAGGCAAGACCTTCTCGGGAACTGGCACCATAATAGAGGCCCTTGCATGGCTCAAAACATGCGAGAAAATTCTTGAAGGCCTAAGGCTAGGAGACGAAGACAAAGCTATTATGGGCGCCTGGCTTATCCAGGAACAAGCTGAATTATGGTGGGAATCTCTTACCGCCGGGAATAGAGAAGCTGGAAGAACATGGGATGGATTCAAAGAACTATTCAAGGAGAAATATGTCCCAGAACTAGCTCTAGAAAGAATGCACGATGACTTCGCCAATCTCCAGCAAGGGGATCTTTCCGTGCAAGATTATCTGAACAAATTTACAATGTTGTCGCCCTATGCTCCAGAGCTCGTTGCTACCGCAAAATCCAAAAATAAGAGGTTTATCCTTGGACTAAGACGACAATATCATGATAGAGCCATGGCCCATGTCAAGCTGGAATTCAACGAGCTGGTGGAAATGACATGCAACTATGAAGACCTTGATCAAAGGCATCTGGATCAGGATCGCGCTAGAAGCCAAGCCGGAAACAAGCGCAAGCCTGCTGTAAATCAGGGCGAGTCAAGCCAAACAGCATCTTCAAAGCCTCAGACTGGCAATCCGTCAAGAGGAAATTGCTTTAACTGTGGTAAGCCGGGGCACTACTCAAACGTCTGCACAGCTCCGAAGAGGCAGAAAACGAATTCTCAAGGCTCGAGCCAAGGCTCTCAGCTCGTGCTTCAATTGTCGCAAGACCGATCATCTGGTCAAAGACTGTCCTTTGCTGAAGAAAGCTATAGTAGCTCACGTCTATGACGGGTCTAGCCCGCCAGCTGCTTCCGATGGAGCAGGTAAACCTGATGTTTTGGGACGTACCCTTACAATTAAAAATATTCCTGTTTCTGTATTGTTTGACACAGGTGCATCGCGTAGTTTTATTGCTAGACACACAATGCACAAATTAAAGTTAAAACAGCGAAAGCTCAAAGAATCGGTTGAAGTTCATAACCCGATAGGGGGTCCTGTTACTCTCAATTCCTGTTGTAAAGTGCCAATCTCTTATTCTTTCTACAAGTTTCCTTTCAATCTAGTCGTTATGGATTTTCCCGAATTCGATATCATTCTAGGGCTAGATTGGTTAACGAAGTATGAAGCCGAAGTGAAGTGTGCGGAAAGAATCGTTAAAATCCGAACGGAGCTTGGACATATATATATATACCCTGTCATGGTTCGAATTCGAATAGAGAAGAATTTTGGTCAGCATTAGAACTTATCCCCACTTCCATGGAAAAGATTCCGATTGTTAGCAACTATGCGGATGTGTTTGAAGAAGTTGAAAACTTACCTCCGCAAAGAGAAATAGAATTCCCAATCGATCTAATTCCTAATGCCAGACCAGTGGTGCATCCAATTCGCAGAATGACTCCGAAAGAAAAAGAAGAATTAGGCGATCAAACTCGTCAACTGTTGTGGAAAGGTCTAATCAGACCGAGTTTTTCTAATTGGGGTGCAGTTGTTGTGTTTGTCCCAAAGTCAGACGGTACTCTTCGATTATGTGTTGATTACCGAGACCTCAACAAACAAACGCTTAAAAATAAATATCCATTACCCCGCATTGATGATTTGCTAGACCAATTGAATGGGGCGAAAGTATTTTCCCGAATGGACCTAGCTACAGGTTTTCATCAATTGAGAATAGCAGAAGAGTGTG
Source organism: Allium sativum (assembly GCA_030737875.1). NCBI lineage: Eukaryota > Viridiplantae > Streptophyta > Magnoliopsida > Asparagales > Amaryllidaceae > Allium > Allium sativum. The sequence continues at coordinate 266,501,669 of CM060916.1, forward strand.
TTCCTTTGACAGCTTTCAGGGGTCCAAACATATTTTATGAATGGTTAGTAATGCCGTTTGGCCTATGCAACGCTCCAGCATACTTTGTCGATCTAATGAATAGAGTGTTCAGGGGAGTTCTGAATAAATTTGTCCTCGTATTCATCGATGATATTTTAATCTACTCCAAATCAAAACCCGAGCACGAAAACCACTTAGAACAAGTATTGGAGATTCTATGGAAGAACGTCTTCAAAGCCAAATTCTCTAAATGTGTCTTCTGGCAAGAAGAAGTCAAATTTCTCGGCCATGTCGTGTCAGAGAAAGGAATTTCTGTTGACCCAAGCAAAATAACAGCGATTCAAGACTGGAAACAACCCACTACTCCCACAGAAGTTAGAAGTTTTATGGGGTTGGCTAGTTATTATCGAAAGTTCGTTAAGGATTTTTCGAAGATATCCGGTCCGTTAACGAAGCTCACAAAGAAACACGAGAAGTTTAAGTGGACTTCCGACTGTGAAGTAGCTTTCCAGGAATTGAAATCGAAGCTGACCACCGCTCCAGTGTTAACTATTATTGATGGCAATCAGGATTTAACGGTTTGGACAGATGCTTCTATCAGAGGTCTTGGTGCAGTGTTAATGCAGAGAGGCCAAGTAGTCGCCTATGCAAGCCGCCAACTGAAACCGCATGAGAAGATTTATGTGACTCATGATCTTGAGCTGCTAGTCATCGTTTTTGCATTGAAAATCTGGAGGCATTATTTATTGGGCGAGAAATTTATACTGTACACGGATCATCAATCATTGAAGTATTTATATACCCAGAAAGATTTGAATCTGAGACAACAGCGTTGGCTAGAATTTCTTGCAGCGTATGATCTTGATATCCTGTATACGCCGGGGAAGGCTAACGTTGTGGCGGATGCACTTAGTAGAAAAACCGCAATCATTGCCAATCTTATAATTACACCTGGATTGATTGATAGGATATCTGTTCTTCAGAAAAGTGACAATTTTGTGACAAAGATGGTAAAAAGGATTCAAAGGGGCGAAGGCTCCAGTTTCCAAGTGGATAGTGAGGGAGTTCTGAGGCTGAATAGAAGAATATGTGTTCCCGACATTCCCGAGCTTAAAAGAGAAGTGCTGGATGAATGCCATAAATCCAAATTTTACATCCACCCAGGTGTGAGTAAAATGTACAACGATATCAAACGCACTTTCTGGTGGAAGGCAATGAAAAGAGATATTTCTTTGTATGTTAGCAGATGCCCTACTTGTCAATTGGTCAAGAGTGACCAACAGAAGCTAGCTGGACTGTTACAACCGTTGGAAGTCCCAGGCTGGAAATGGGAACAGATTTCCATGGATTTCATAGATGGTTTGCCGCGAACCAAGAAAGGTAATGACAGCATTTGGGTAATCGTAGATCGCTTCACGAAGACTGCCCATTTTATACCTGTCAGATCCAATAGAACCGCTCAAAGTCTAGCACAGATATATTTCAGAGAAATTGTTAAGCTGCATGGAATTCCCATCAGCATAGTCAGTGATAGAGATCCCCTATTTACTAGCAAGTTCTGGGAGGCTTTCCAGACAGAATTGGGAACAAAACTGAATATGAGCACCGCTTATCACCCACAAACAGATGGCCAAACTGAAAGGGTGAATAGAATTCTAGAAGATTTATTGCGGGCTTGTATAATCGATTTTGGTGGGTCATGGGAAGATCATTTGCATTTGGCAGAATTCTCATATAACAATAGCTATCAAGCAAGTTTGAGAATGTCACCATTTGAAGCATTATATGGCAGACCCTGCAGATCTCCAGCATGTTGGGTAGAACCTGGCAACAGACTTGTACTAGGACCCGATATGATTAGAGAAGCATCTGATAAAGTGGACTTCATCAAGAAGCGATTGAAAACCGCCCAAAGCCGACAGAAAATTTATGCAGACTCTAGAAGGAGAGATTTGACATTTGCTGTTGGTGATCATGTTTATTTAAAGGTTTCTCCGATGAGAGGAGTAATCAGATTTGGAAAGACTGGGAAGTTGGCTCCGAGATTTATTGGTCCCTTTCCTATACTTGAGCGAATTGGAACTCTTGCTTATAGGGTTCAATTACCAGATTGGTTGCCTGGAGTGCACAATGTATTTCACGTATCTCAACTTAGGAGACATGTGCATGATCCGGATCTTGTTGTAGAAGAAGCAGCGCAACGGGATGTGGAGATCACTCCAGAATTAGCACTCAGAAGAGAGCCATTAAAGATTGTTGGCAAAGAAACTAGAGAACTCAGAAGCAAAAAGGTTCATTTAGTTAAAGTGCAGTGGAGCAGTGATCCTAGAGACTGTACTTGGGAAACTGAGGAAAGCATTAAGCAAGCTTACCCCAAATGCAGAGTGGATATCTCTGACTAACTCCGGTGCAAGGTACCTTTACAATACTTCGCATTTACATTTTATTTCCTACTTTACTGTTGTTTCCTTTTCGAGGACGAAAAGTTTTAAGTAGGGGAGATTGTAATAACCCGGAAAATACGAGCCAATTTAAAATTTTTAAATTGGTTATTTCAAAGGAATTTGAATAATTGAAATAGAATATTTCAATAAAATAGTGAATTAGGAATAGTGAGTCAGTTTGAAAATTTGAATTCAAACTTTGACCGACTATGCAGGGTCGAAAATATAACGGATTTTAGCGAAACCAAAAATATTTAAATCTGTTAGTCAATACCTTTCTAACGAATTTGAAAAATCGAAGTTTCATAACGGGAATTAAAAGTTATGGCCGAATATATTTTCAGAAGAGTCGGTATATAGAATATATAGCCCTGGAAAATTGATATTTTGCATACGACCTCGGAATTCGACGAAACCACTTTTGTTGGGTCCGGGATGTCAAACTATTGCTAGGTTTCAAATTTCATAATTTTTGAAGCTAGTATGTGAGCGTGGCAAAAGAAAATGTGTTTGGTCGATTTCTGTTAAATTGGATCGACCAGAAAATGGCCATTTTTCAAACGACCTCAGAATTCGACGAAACTAGTTTTGTTGGGACCGTAGCGTCAAAACATAGCTAGATTTATTTTTCTGGAATTTTTCAAATCAGTTTGTGGCCCTGGCAAATTGAAATGTGCGTTCAGAGTTAAAAATTAAATGTTTTATACTTTAATTTGAAAAATAACTGACTGTAACAGTCGAATTGGCCTACGAAACATATCCCATTTTGTCCGGAATGGGGGTATTTAGCTAGGGGCGACAGTCGTTGGGTTTAAAAAGGAGTTCGTTTGAGAAAACACTATTTAAAAATTTAATATAATCCTCGGCCAATCAGAATTTTCCTTTCATAAATTAAAAAAAAAACCCCCGATCAACGGCGAAACCGCTCCCTACCTTCTCCCCCAAATCGCCGCCGCCACAGGCGATTTCCGCCTGCGCCACCCCCTACCTTGACGCGCCTCCTCCTCCTCTTCAAATCCGACCCCACCGCCGCCGCCACAGTCGCCTCCTCCGCCCGTATCGAAGCCAGGAAGTCGAGCACTTCCCGCCGCCGCCCTGAACACCACCGACCACCGAACGCCACCAAACCACCACCGACTTGAAGCCCTCTCTTCCCTCTTCCACGTCCAACTCCCCGATCGTCCCCACGTGCCACTGATTTCGCGAAAACTGTAAACCTAGTTTTGAAGCTTCGTGAAAGTGAGTTTTTCTTTGATCTTTACACTTTGAAAAATCATATCTTTTTGGTGTTTTGACGAAATTCGATGAAACAGGAAACATCGAGACCGCAAGGAAGCTCTCTACCCAATAGAAGAAGCCGCGGATTTTTCTGACATCGTATCGATTTTTAGCGCTCAGAAAACCAATGTGAGAAATCTAAATTAACGTGAAATTGAATGGAAAATGTCGTGTATAATTTATATAAGCGAAATATAAATTACATACGTGTTGTATACCTCATGTACATACGTAGTGTAAGCTATATAAGCGAAGTATGAATTTTTACATGCATAGAATAAGTGATATATGTGTTGAAATGCTAGTGAAATATAGCAAATATATATTATATTATATATATATATACTCCCCTCGTCCACAAACCATGGACGGTATTTATTGTGGTGAATTGGTGTGAAATATTGGATGAAAAATACGAATGGTTGAATAATTGGTCGTGGTTGATATTGTTTGGTTGTGGTTGAAAAATACCCATTGGTGATTGAAATGAATTGGAAATATTTGTGGAAATAAAAATAAACATGCCGCCTGCGTGCGAATTAGATGCATGAATCCCCATTGTCAAAAACCGCGAGGTTTTAAGGTAGAGCGAGGAGACGTACTAGGGACGGTGCCGGTTTTAACTACCCTGCCGTTATGCTGCCGAAATTTTGAATAATCTTTGTGTGTTAGGATTATTTTCATATGTTGAAATTATTTTCTTGCGTTGAAATTAAAGTCATATATGGAAACTATATCCATGTGTGGAAATATTCATGTGTTGAAAAGTGTTGTGTGAAAATTAAATTCATTTGTGAATGAGTGAAGTGTTTAAACAATAAAAATCACATTTTTATATGTATATGAAGTATGAAAAATATTCGCCTTATATAAATAATTTCAACAATAAAAATCCCATCTTTCTAATATGAACAACATAAATAAAATGTCCATGTGTGGAGATGCTCATTTATTGAGAAGTGTGAGTAGTGGAAAAGTTCATGTGTTGAATAAAAAGATCGAACGATAAAAATTACATTTTTATTGAAACTATGAAGTGCAGAAACATCTATTTGTCGAATAAATATTTTAAATGATAAAAATATCATTTTTATCATATGTGTGATATGCTAAAGATATGCGGACGTTGAAATAAATATTTGTGATAGAAATATTATTTTTAACATGCATAGAAACTAAATAAAATAGTCATGTGTTGAAATCTATTTTAGTTCGCCAAAATTATCATCTTTGAAATGTGAAGTGTTAAAAATAGCCACTTGTTCAAATAAACGTGCATGAGTTGAAATATACATTAACTAGCTAATGATATGATTTTAGCCTATGCATGCAACATTAGAATGAATGGTATTTTTAAACCAAAGCAAATCAAATATGAAATTGAATGGAAATTGATAAATGTTAGAAATTGTATATATGTACATGCATATCTATTGAACAGGTTAAAGCAAAAGGGGCTAGAGAAGAGAAATAAAATTTTGTGCCCGAGTAATAGGTACACATTTACCGCTTTGTTTGGGTGATGATTTTATGAGCCTGTTGGCTAGCCGCTTGGCTTTTTCTTTTTCTTTTTGATATGAGACGCCCGTGTGGCTATTTGGGAATTTTCCCAGACCCTCCCGTACAAAGGAGGTTATGGCGAAATTTTCAAAAATTTAAAGGCGTTAGTAAAATAATTGAAGTGGAAACGATATAGGAATTTTTGAATGAACTATATTTATATAAATATATAAATATAAATAGAATTAAAACGAAACGTGGCCGTGCAGTTCATGTTTTGAAACCGTGATTTCAAATGACTAGTGCGGGAAATTCGACCATTGGATTTTCCCGAAACCGCAACCGTTGGGTTCGCCTTGGAAATATCTTTCCAACGGCACCAACTTTGTGAAGATCCGACGGTTGGATTGTCTGGAATGTTTAATTCAAAATTGAAGAAAAACAGCGCCAGAAACGATTATATTTATATATATATATATAAATATAATTAAATTAAATCGAATAACGACGCTGCAGTTCGTAAATTGAAATCGTAACTTCAAATGGTTAGTGTGGAAGATCCGACCGTCGGATTTTCCCAAAACTGAAACCGTTGGATTCGTTTTGAAATGACCTTCCTAATGATGTAAAATTTGTGAAGATCCAACGGTTAGATTTTCATATATGTGTAAAACAAAATTAATGAAAAGCAGCGCCAGTGCATCGACACGACCTGAAACGTCGTTTAATTAAATATGGCCGTTTTAAATTAAATAAAAATGGCGATATATCGTTATAAAGTACTATAGACGATATAGAGTGAAAATAAACCAATTTTGTTGTGTTTGCTTAATATGTGATGGTTGAATGTATTTGACATGAAAATTATAACTAAATAACTGAAATGTGAATGTTGAATAGTCCAACCATGTGATTAATTGATTTGAAAATCTAAATATACGTGGGTTATTTGAAAAGGCCGAGTTTATCTCATTTCAAATAATCGATCGACGTTGAGAAGTCGAAGAGTCGAAGACGACTGAAGACCGACGATCTCCACATTGGATGGATGGACGCTACTGATGCTCGTGATTGGAGTAGCTACCATGAAGGAATTGAAGTAGTAGCCGTCCACACATACTGTTGATTGTACGGATATGCGAGGAATTGGTGCCTCCGGTTTCGTTCAGACCCAGAACGGACTTGTAAATGGACTGTGTGTCTGACATTGGATTTTGTTCTGTGTTGATTGATCTCTGTTAAATATATATTTGTTTGGCGGCGGAGAATTTATTCTCTTGCTTAACGCCCTTCTCTGAGATGTACGAGCTCAGAGGTTATGTATTGACAGAAATCAGTCGCATGGAGTGGATTGCCTGTGTGGCACGCCTACGTGGCATATGATCAAGGCTTCTGTTGCAAAGCAAAGTCTTGTGGTTGATGATCAAAGCATGGTCTGTGTGACGTAGCTTTGTGTATAACGTGAATTCGCGAGCCTCACACCCCGGTATGTGTCAAAAACGGGAGAAGGACCCAAGGAGTGCACGACGTTTCTTTCTAGCTATGGTGGTGTCAGCGACCTCCCAGCCCTGACATTTATATCTACTTTTCACCTGTGTGGTTGTTGGAATACGAGGCGCCTCGATTATAGGTCTGTAAGGACCGGGAAACGTGTGTTCAGGAATAACTAATCCTCAAAAGTAAGAGAGGACCGGCCTTGGAGGATCCAGGGGATTGCTGTGTGCGGTCCCGAGGCATTTGCTAAAGTGTCTCGAACGGAGAGGAGCTTGCCCCTTGCCTCGACTCATGAAGGAATCCAATTTCCAATACGAAATATGCGGACGTGATTGTATTACTAGTATGGCGACATAGTGGTATGGGTTATTTATGCCGCCTATGATTGATATTTATGATTGAAATCGCTTTTGAAACATATATGCACTAGTAATAGTATCAAATACCTTTGTTTTATTCGTATGAAGCATTTTTGGCCATTATAAGGGAAAACTCTATCCTCCGGCTTGCGTTGCATTATGTGATGGGACCTGAGTCTTATAATGGCTTCATTTTATAAAAAGCATTGCGATGATTTAATCATTTACTTTATTTCATGCACTAGCACTCATTGGAGTAAACCCGTTCCGCGAAAGTGGCGTGGTCCTTTGATTTGCCTCAATATTGTTATTAATAAGTTGAGTAGATTTCTCATACCATTCCCATGACTGACTCGTAGTTTGTTTCACCTTGCAAACTCGGGTGCCCTCATTTTCACACGGGCAGCCTAGTTACATGTTTCTGACGCATCTTTTGGCTCATGGCGAGGCTTGACTACACCGTGCTGACTTGGATTTTCTCCGCCATTATTGTATCTATATTATGATTCCGCCATTGGCGATGAAGACTGATATTCATTTTGTGTACTCTTTATGTATGATTCCGCCTCAGGCGATGGTGACTGATTATGTATCATTATGCACTAAGTTGTATCATGTACTGTGCTTCTCTGATGTGACGATATCTATATGATTCCGCTGTCATATATGTGTAAATTATTCTATTTTCTGTTTATGCTATTATCTGTGATCTGCTAATGATGATTAATGTGTTATATTCCAATGATTATCCTTAACACCGTGTCACGGGGTTTTGGGATCGTCACACAGACGTTCTTGGAGATCGACCGGATATGCGAGGGCCTCTCTCCTGTGTTGGACATATGGGACGAGGAATAAGGTGCCTTCGGTTTCATTCAGACCCAAAATGGACTTGCAAATGGATGGTGTGTCTGACATTGTATCCCTTTATGCTATTTTCGTTGATCTCTGCTAAATATATATCTGTTTGATGGCGGAGAATTTATTCTCTTGCTTAACACCCTTCTCTGAGACGTACGAGCTTAGAGGTGATATATTGGTAGAAATCAGTGGTATGGTATAGATTGACAATGTGGCGTGCTAAGATGCAATAATCAAGGCTGTAACAACCCGAAAATCTGAGCCAGTTCAAAAATTTTATTTTGGCAATTTTAGTGAATTTTGAAAATTTAAAATGAATTATTTTAAATAATAATGACGAAAATTTTATTTTTAATGTAATTCGAACGTATATAATTATATAGTTCGTCGTTAGAATATAAATATTTATTTTAAATTATAAAAGGAATTGAAAATGGCGCGGTAGTTCGATAATTCGATTTCAAACTTCAAATGGATGTACAGGATTCAAAATAAATCGGAATTTAGTGAAACCAAAAATAATAGAATCTAATTGAGAATATCTTTGCAACGAATCTGAAAAATCAAAATTTCATAGCGGGAATCAAAAGTTACGTCCAGTTGAAAATTCAGAATAGTCGCTATGGAATTCTGGCCCTTAAAAATGGAAATTTCGCAAACGACCTCGGATTTCGACGAAACCACTTTTGTTGGATCCGTGATGTCAAGTTTTTGCTAGATTACAATTTTCATAATTTTTCGAATCAATATGTGAGCGTGGCAAAGAAAACGCATTTGACCAGTTTCAGTTGATTTTAATCGAATGGAAAATGGCCATTTTTCAAACGGTCTCAGAATTTAACGAAACTAGTTTTGTTAGGACCGTATCGTCAATACGAAGTTAGAAAATATTTTTCTGGAATTTTTAGAGTTCGTATGTGACCCCAGTAAATCGAAATGCGCGTTCAAATTCAATATATAGAGTTATATGTTGATTTTGACGGAAACTGATCGAAACGATCGAATCAGCTTACGATACATATCCCATTGTGTTCGGAATGGGGGTAATTAGCTATGGACGACAGGCGGTGGGTTCGATTTCGAGTTCGAAAATAAATGTTGCTTTTTGAAATTAAATAAAATAAATAAATTAAAATTAAAATAATACTCTCTCTCCTTACCCTCTTTATTCTCTTAGGACCCCCCCCGTTCATTTTCAATTTCAGTTTTTTCAAAAAAAAAATAGAAAGAGGGGAGCGACGGGGGGGCCACCGCTGCCATCGCCCCCCCTCAAATAGCCGTCGCCGCCCAAGGCGGGGCCACCGCACCCCTTCCCCCTCCTCTTCCCCCAGCGCCTCTCTCCTTCTTCCCCAAAACCGCCGTTAACCCCGAACAACCCTAAAGAGCCGCAGCCCCAAATCGATGCTAAAACCTTAACTCCGGCCGCGCTCAGCCCCTCCGCCGCCATCAGACCGCCGCCACCCTCCCTTGCTCCACCACCGACGCCATCTTCCCCTCCCCCACGTTGCATTCCGAAGGTGAGTGCTCCCTTTCAGTTTTCTATTATTTTGGATTATCATAACTGAAAATAGGGATTTTGATTAAATAAAATTATGATTTTTATTTTTGAAAAGCTTTGATTTTTATTTTTGAAAAGCTTTGATTTTTAATCACATAAAAATACGATTTTTGAAAGTAAAAAGGAATGATTTTTATTCGTATGATAAGGCGAAAAGGGAGTGAGTTTTGTTCGTAAGAAGAGGGGAGAAAAATATGATTTTCATTCGTATGGAATAGCAAGAAAAATATAATTTTTATAATATAGAAAGGTTGAAAATATAATTTTTATACTAGTGGCACATTAAAAATATAATTTTTATATAGCAGAGATAATCAAAATATAATTTTTATATGATGTAGATAGTAAAAATATTATCTTTATATAAGTAGCGAAATTAAAATCTGATCTTTCTTATATGAATGCTGAAATAAAAATGCGATTTTTATAGCGATGAAATAAAAATTCAATCTTTATATAAGAAGTAAAAATATAAAAATATAATTTTTATATTGAAATAAGCGTTGTAAAAATATATGAAGTAGAAAATAAAAATATGATTTTTATTTATTGAATGAAGCAATAAAAATATATTTTTTATCTGAACAACGTGAAAAGAAGTGCATTGGAATTGCAAACAGATTCAGATGATTCAACAGTTCAAAAGCAAAGCACGGCGGAGTGGAACCCTCTGTGAGAACTTCTCACCTTTAATTTTATTTTTCTAGTTAATAATATATACTAGGATGCAGACGGTGTTTAGTAGCACCCGACACCCGTCGTCCACAGACCATGGACGGCTTGTATGCTTGTTGTTTGATTTTGATGTGTAGTTGATTGTGTGATGTGAAATGAAATAAAATATTTATATAGAAAATAAATATTGTATAGTTAAAAATAGAATTTTTAACGTGTATATAAAATGAAATAAATAGTTATAAACAAATCGGATGATTTGTTTATATACACATATTTGACTGATATTGATTGGGACGATAAATTTTACACATCGCCCAACTACACAAATAAAATCTGTGTTTGATTGATTGAAACCCCACACGGATATTGGGATGATATTTGGCGTACACTAATCCCAATTATTTTGTTATATGTCGATCGATTGGTCGACAGACTGTGTAAGCGTTAATTATTTATATTTAGTGCTTATGCAGTTGTGTGGTGCACTTTGGATGATGGTTGAATATTTATCGTTGCTATTATATACATGTGTTGTATGGAATCCATATAATTAACATTATATGGTAATTGATTGGGCCTCATTCCAATTGGGAAAATAAAGAATATTATAAAATAAAGGTTCATGTGTTGACTGTACTCATTTGTTGAGATTAGTCAGGTGTTGAACGAAATATTTTAATAATAAAAATCAACATCTTTATCAAAATTTTATAAAATATATTACCTAAAAAAAATAGTCACGTGTTGACAGTACTCATTTGTTGAGATTAGTCAAGTGTTGAAAGAAATATAGATTCATATGTTGAATAGAATAAATATTCATTTGTTGAATAGAATAAAAAAGTCTTTGAAAAATATAAAGCCATGTTGATTAGAGATGCATTATTTTGACACGAACGATATTTTTATCGATTTTATTCGTTTTATAATGAATATTGAAAAGTGATTTCATAATCGAATATTTTGAATTGAACAGGATTGAAATTGAATTGAAATCAATTTGAAATGAATTCGAATTTAACTGAATAGAAGGTAAATTCAAATTGAATTGAATAGAATGCGAATTAAATTGAATTAAAATTAAAATTGAAATTTAATTGAATCAATTTGAAATGAATTCAAATTGAAGTGAAATTGAAATGAATTCGAATCAAATAGAAAATGAATTCGATTCGAATTGAATAGAAATTGAATTCGAATTGAATAGGAATGGATTAAAATGAATTCGAATTGAATTAAAATGAATTCGAATTGAAATTGAATTAAAATGAATTCAAATTGAAATGAATTCGAATTGAATGGAAATGAATGTAAAACGAATTTATAAGGGAAAATTCACCTTTGATTTGAAATTGAATATGAAGTTGAAACTATTTTGAAAACGAATTTAAAATGATTTATAAAATTCGTTTTGAAGAGAAATCGACGAAATATATATTATATATATTAAATATATAATATAATGGCCTGAATGGAACGCGCCGGGCCGCAGCAGTTCATGAATTTCGACCATTGACTTCGAATTGACGTTACGGAAGATCCGACCGTCGGATTCTTCTGAAACTAGAACCGTTGGTTTGTATCGAAAAGAGCTTTCCAATGAATATTTGAAATTTGAAATCTAACGGTTGGATTTGGAGATACGTCCAAATCAAATTTAGAAAAGGTCGCTGTAAGTGCAGTTCAACGACCGTTATTGGAAATCGTCTGTACGGGCTTTGATAAAATTATTAAAAATATCTATAATTTGTATAAAATTATAATATATGATTTGGAAAGAACTGGGATGAAAAATTTCCTATTTGAAAGGGTAAAAATATATTTTTATCGAAATGAACTAGTTTTGAACTAGATTTAAAATCCAATATTTTTAAATAAATAAATTGGGTTTGAAGTGGTTTTAAAAATAATCAGAATTTGATATTGAATATAAGCTGATATATTTTCTATTCAGAGCCTTGTATTTAATATCAAATGGAATTTTGGGTTTGTCGTGAATCGTGTTTTAAATGACGTCGGTTCTTTAACCCAATTAAAGATTAAAACTATGCGGAGTTTTAATGAATCTTTAATTAGATTGAAATGATCGAGAATGGAGTATCACCAGTTTTGCTCCAAAACGATAGTTAAATCTTTAAATTAGATTTGAACGTGAAATGGTAATTAGTTTTACTGATAACACCAAGGTGTTAGATATGGGGTATTACCAGTTTTGCTTCATGGGATAAATAGGTTGGGATTGGGAAATGAAATAAATAATTACTTCGGTGTGGTTCGCTAATCCCGACTAGTTTGAAATAATATTCAAAGGAATATTAAAGGATAAATTTTAAAGAATTTATCTTTGATAAAATTAATGGGAACCTTTCCCTAGGAATATTCTGAATTGGAATGAGGCATATGTTGTGTTTGTGTAACATTTGTTTACTATATACGTGGGTTATTCAGAAAGGCCGGGTTTATACCCATTCTGAATAACCGATTCGACGAGATGTCGAAGATGAAGACGGTGGTTGAAGACCGGAAGTCTTCACATCGTTTGGGTGATTACTGATGATCTTGATTGGGCTGTACACCCAAGACGAGGGAATCAGTTGGTGATCGTCCTGACGTACTTGGAGACCGATGGATATGCGAGGAAAGTGCCTCCGGTTTCGTTCAGACCCAGAACGAACTTGTAAATGGACTGTTTCTGACATTGGATTTTATTCTGTATTGATTGATCTCTATTAAATATACATCTGTTTGGCGGCGGAGAATTTATTCTCTTGCTTAACGCCCTTCTCTGAGACGTACGAGCTCAGAGGATGTATATCGATGGACATCAGTCGCATGGAGTGAATTGCTTGTGTGGCATGCCTAAGTGGCAGATGATCAAGGCTTCTGTTGAAAAGCAAAGTCTTGTGGTTGATGATCAAAGCATGACCTACGTGGTGTAGCTTTGTGTATAACGTGAATTCGCGAGCCTCACACCCTCGGTATGAGTCAAAAACGGGATACGGACACATGGAGTGCACGACGATTCTTTCTAGCTATGGGTGGTGTAATTGCTTAAACTGGCTGACATTTATATATTTTTCACCTGTGTGGTTGTTGGATGAGGCGCCTCGATATTAGGTCTGTTAGGACCGGGAAACGTGTGTTCAGGAATACTAATCCTCGAAAGTAAGTGAGGACCGACCTTGGAGGTTCCATGGGATCATAGTGGGGTCCTGAGATATTTGCTAGAGTGTCTCGAATCGGAGAGGAGCTTGCCCCTAGCCTCGACTCATGATGGAATCCAATTTCCAATATGTGTAGTTCGGTTTTATTTGTAGAGCCTATTATGGCGACATAGTGGGATGGGGCGCTTATGCCGTGCCGCCTATGATTTATATTTATGATTGAAATTGTTTTGACACTATACACTTATTATAGTATCAAATGATTTGTTTTAAACGTATCAAGCATGTTTGGCTATTATAAGGGAAAACCCTATCCTCCGGCTTGCGTTGCATTGTGTGATGGGACCTGGGTCTTATAATAGCTTCATTTTTCGAAAAAGCATTGCGATGTTAATTATATGCACTGGTATTCTTGGAAGGAAACCCGTTCCGTGTTATACGGCGTGGTCCCTTGATTTACCTTATTTTTGAAGTAAAGATTTTAATAAATGTTTTAGTTCTCACACCAGTCACATGACTGACCTGGAGTTTATTGTTTTAACCTAAATTCTGGGTGCCCTTATTTTCGACACGGGCAGCTAGTAGTTTTGGTTTTGCAGATTTATATTCACAGGATCCTGATTTACAGCTGGAACGATGCTCGGAAAGCTCTGTATCCGCGCATTACCTTCAGTTGTGTTTTGTATTATTTTCCGCTGCTATGTAAATTTATTGTAACCTCTGATATTTATCGAATGTATTTTATTCATTCATACTCTGTATATTCTTGTATTCTGATGGAAATGTTGTAATAGCAATGAAGTGCTCTTCTGTTTGTGTTCTATTTTGTCGTGTTCTCAAGGTAATCCGGGCTTTCCTTACCGGGGAAGTTACGGGTTATCACAAAGGCTTTTTTTGAAAAGCAGAGTCTTGTGGATAATGATCAAAGCACAACTTTAATTAGCATAGCCTTGTGTATAGCATTAATTCGCGGGCCTCACACCCGGTATGAGTCAAAAATGGGATAGTGACTGCAAGGAGTGCATGGAGTTTCTTTCTAGCTAGAAGTGGTGCCATGCTATGGAGCGCAGACACTTTTACTTATGTGGTTGATGGAATGAGGCACCTTAGATATTGAGTCTCTAATGGCTTAGAGATAGGTCTGATAGGACCGGGAAATGTGTGTTCAGGAATAACTAATCCACTAAAGTATGTGTGGATCAGCCGTGAAGATCCAAGGGCTTGCCAGCATCCGAGTCCTGAGGCATTTGCTAGAGTGTATCGAATTGGTGAGGATGATCCCTTGCCTCGACTCATGGATGGAATCCAATTTCGAATACGCGACTTTCGGTTTTAGTTGTAAACTTATATGGCGACGTAGTAGGATGGGGTTCTATGCCGTCTATGATTGACACATTTATATTTAAAGTGGTTTTATACACTATGCACTTATCATAGTATCAAAAATGATTTGTTTTAAAGCGTATCAAGCATGATTGATTATTATAAGGAAAAAATCTATCCTCCGGCCTGTGTTGCATTGTGTGATGGGACCTCAGTCTTATAATAGCTTCATTTTTTCAAAAGCATTGCGTGGTTTATAAACTGTTTTATTTCAGAGTATTCATGGGAGTAAACCCATTCCGTGACATGTGGCATGGTCCCGTGATATACTTTATTTTAAAATAAAGTTTTTAATAAACGTTTTTAGTTCTCACACCAGTTCCATGACTGACTCGGAGTTTATTGTTTCTACCTAAACTCTGGGTGCCCATATTTTCCACATGGGCAACTAGTAGTTTTGGATTTGCAGATATTTCTTTTCATAGGATCCTGATTAAGGCTGGAGTAATATTCGGAAAGCTTTGTATCCGTGTATTCCCTTCAGTTGTGGTAGTTGATGTATTTGCACTGTACATTGTATTTATACATTTTAAATGAATGTATTTTAATCTCTGATATTTTTTCCATTGTATATTATTTATTTGTACTCTGATATCTTGTACTCTGATGTAAATTATTGTAATAGCAATGAAATGTTCTCATGTTTGTGTTTTAATGCGTCGTGTTCTCAAAACAATCTGGGCTCCTCCATCTCTTTAGGGATCGGAGAAGTCTAGGTCGTGTCAGTTTGGTATCAGAGCTTTGGTTTACAAAGCTCGAGAACAAAACACATTAGAACCGAATGAAAGAATTCATCGGAGATAGGATTAGTAACATCCTATAAGAATAACCCATTAGAGATAGGGATAGTAATATCCTATAATGGGTTTGAAGAGTGTTATTTAAAATGAAGAAAATGAATTTAGTTTTGAAACTTATATCATATTATACGTATTTGAGTATCTTATTTTATTTTGAATTTGGACTATCGAGTATAAGAAGATTTTGCATGTACGCCTTGCGAATGTGTATACGAAGTCTCAGATATACTGGGTAGACATAGAATCACACTCTAGTCGCCTGGGGATGATTCTATTGATGATTACGTAGCATCAGTAGTTTATGTTCGAGTTTTGAAAGTGGGATATCTATATATTTCCAATCGACTGGTGTGAGAACCAAAAACTTAGTTAGGGTTTATGTTTGTGATTTGACATTGAAATATCATTTTTTAGTATAGTAAAGTTATATATTTGAAAAGTTAACCAACTAATTGATTGTTGGTTGTGTTGTGTGATTATTAGTTCAACTGATTAAAATATCGAAACAATGAAACCAATATGAAAATGAAAGGTGAATAAGCCAAATCGAATCAAAAATTGAACTGAATTGAAAATTGATTAGAATCGGATACATATACATGTATATATAATTGAACATGTCATAGCATGGAAGCTAAGAAGTGGAATAAAATTGTATGCCCGACAAATAGGTACATGTTTACTATAGTCATTGGGTTTAATGATTTTATGAGCCTATTGGCTAGCTGCTTGGCTTTTTCTTTTTTATTGATGAGGGCCCTGTGAGGCAAGTTGTGGTTATACCGATCAACCCGTACAAAGGAGGTTATGGCGATTTTTTTTCAAAATTTAGGGTGATAACCAAATTTTTGAGAAATTAGAAAGTTCTTAGAAACTGAAAAGTTGAAGAACTTGAGTCAAGAGAAGGTGGAGTTGATTAAGTAAATAACCTTCAATTCTATCTTCCTTTTGAGGACGAAAAGATATTAAGTGGGGGAGATTGTAACAACCCAAATTTTGAAACCAATTTAAAATTTATTTTTAATTGAATTGAATGGATTTTAAGAATTTAAAATGATTTATTTTGAGAATTAACTATTTAAAATTAATTCAAATCGAAGTTAGAACGTAAGAATTCAAAATTTAATTTAAAACGAACTCGAAATGGCGCTGTAGTTTGAAAATTCAATTTTAAACTTTGGATGAATGTATAATAGATCGGATTTCAATGAAACAAGAAACGTTAGAATATTTTGAACTGTAATTTTCTAACTAATGTAAGAAACTGAGATTTCACTTTATAAATTAAAAGTTATGTCCAGTTTAAAATTCATAATAGTCGCCATGGAATATATATATATATATATATGCCCTTAAAAATAGCCATTTTGCAAACGACCTCCATTTTCGATGAAACCACTTTTGTTGGATCCGGAATGTCAGTTTAGTCAGGTTTACAATTTCATAATTTTTGGAATTAATATGTAAGCGTGGTAAATTTAAACGCGTTTGGTAAATTCAGTTTAAATTTAATCGACTAGAAAAAGGCCATTTTTCAAACGGTCTCCAAATTCGACGAAATTAATTTTGTTAGGACCGTATCGTCAAAACATAGTTGGATTTCAATTTTCACAATTTTGGGAGTCAGTATGTGGCCCCGGTAAATTAAAATGTACGTTCAATTTCAATATAGACCAATATATTAATTTATATTTTAATTTTGATAAAAACTGATCGAAACGATCTAATTGGTTTACGAAACATATCCCATTGTGTTCGGAATGGGGGTATTTAGATAGGAACGACTGTCGTTGGGTTCGATTTGGAGTTCAGATCGATAAACAACTATTTTTAGAATTAAATAATGTTATAATATATATATATATATATATATATATATATGTATTAATTTCAAACCCTAATACCCATTTCTCAAGCCGCCGTCGTTCTAAAATAAATGGCCCCAAACTTCCGATTTTAATTCGTAAATTTCTCTCTATCCGCTATGAATTAAATCATGAAATCAAAAGGAAAATCATAGAGATTTTCATCCTCTTTAATCTAACGACTATGATCGGTTCTAGTAGGGTGGAGCTCTCGATTTTGTGCTCAAAGAGGTCTCGTTCGTGGCCGATTTCCGGGGCCTCTATCCCTTCGAGGTCATCGTGGTTGAGCGTGGAAGAGGGCAACGCTTCAATGCTCGGCGTGGCTACCGACGATCGGTGCCAGACGGCTTCAGGCGGTGGTGAGCTGAAGCCCTAGGTTGCGTGCGTGGTTCCAGATGAAGACGATGGTTTAAGGGTAATTAAATTTAGACAATTAATATATTAATTAACTTAACGATGTAATTAATGTATAAATTTGTGTAACTTTTTCATACGAGCTCAAAATGCAATGAAACGAGTTGCGTTGCACTCGTCTCAACAACCTCTACATTTTAGAACTGACCAGAACGGAAATGGAAGTTGTTGCAGTTTTTGATAAAATTAAACGTCCGGTTTAATTTTATTAAAAAAATCCTCAATAAAAGACTGATGGAGTGGAAACCAAAGCGAGAATTCTCTCACTAAAATATTAGTACAATCATTTATTTTATAACTGAAAATATATAGATTGTCAGTGTTGATTTTTATATGATTAATTATGACAAAAATGTTGTACGGTGCCTATTAGCTCACACTCACTAATGTTTGAAAACCCATGGATGATTTGATTGACTGTGTTATGTTTTGTTTGTGATGTTGAAATGTGTAACATATTAAAAATAATGTTAACATTAATGTGGTAGTTGAAATTAAATTATAAATATCCATTTATAATTTAAACAGTGAGAATTGGTTAATTAGAAAAATAATTCGAATCAAATTAGAATTGGTTAAATTTATTAACCACTGATTAATTTGAGTTCATTGTTGTTGGTTGAAACCCCACACGGGTCTGGGGATGATAGTGAATTCACATCTCCCTTGGATTTAATTGTATGTCAACCGGTTGATTGACATAGTGTTATCAGCGTTATTTAATTATTTAATGCTTATACAGTTGTAAATTGCACTCTGGATGTGAATTGAATGTTTATCGCTGTTCTTGAATACATGCTATGCATGGAATCCATATAAATAAAATTATATGGTAATTGATTGGGTCTGATTCCAATTCAGAAATAACAAATATTTTAAAAATAATATTTAGTGAAGAATCAAAATATGATTTTGATGTCCGATTTTGGATGGACATGAAAATATAGAAATATTCCTAACTAGAATGAATATGAACCCGAGTTAAGTAGATATTCTCCATTTTAAATCGAATGGAATTTTCTGTTGATTTTGTTCATTTTATAATGAATATCGAAAAGAATTGATTTCAAAATTTGATATTTTGAAAATATTATCATTTTAGTATTATAATGACATAGGATATTCAATTTTGATTTAAAATTGAAAAGGAAGTTGAAATCGTTTTAAAATGAATTTATAAACGATTTAAAGAATACGTTTTAAATGGAAATCGATGATATATATATATTATATAACTTGAATAGAATGCGCCGCGCAGCAACAGTTCGTGAATTTCAACCATTGACTTCAAATTGGCAAAACGGGAGATCCGGCCATCGGATTCTCCTAAATCTGGAACCGTTGGGTTTGTATCAAAAATATCTTTAAAATGAATATATGAGATTTAAATTTGAACGGTTGGATTTTAAATTTGGTCCAAATCAATTGCAGAAAAGGTCGCTATGGATGTAGTTCGGTGGCCGTTATTGGAAACCGACTGTAAGGGCCTTAATAAAATTATTAAAAATATGGAGAAATTATGTAAAATTATAACTAATGATTTGGAAAGATTTTGGATGAAAAATTCCGAGTTTGAAAGGATAAATATTTTTATCTAAATGAACTAGTTAATAGCTAGAATATAAATCCAACGATTTTTAGAAATAATAAATTGGATTTGCGAATGGGTTTTTACATAACCAGGAATTCCTTATAAATTGGAATGGATATGAATGGAAATAATCTTCGGAATATTTCGATATAAGATTCCGTGATTATACGGATATGGTTGAGGAATTTGAAAGATACAGATATCGTTATTCCCAATATGATATCCGTTGGTTTCAGAATTTGATATTGAATATAAGCCGATATTAATTTCTATTCAGAGCCTTGTATTTAATATCAAATTGGATTTAGGGTTTGTCGTGAATAGTGTCTTTAATAACATTCTTAAACCCAGTTGAGAAAAGGAATGAATCTTTCAGTTAAGATTAATGAAGTTTTCCAATTAATACATATAATTTGAATTAAATGGAAGTTGATTTGGGTTTATTGTGAACTATGTTTTTAATAACATTGGTTCTTTAGCCCAGCTAAAGACAAGATTAATTTCTTAAAGTTGAATAATCATAAAGTAATGATTTTTTAGATTAAAACCAAGTTAGAGTTTTAATGAATCTTTAATTAGATTGAAATGAGAATAGGGTAATTAAATTTATCGAATTCAAGAAATGATTGTGAATGGAGTGCCACCAGTTTTACTCCATGTGATAGTTAAGTCTTCAATTAGATTTGAAACGGGAAATTGTAATTAATTTTACCAATAACACCTTGGGTGTTAGATATGGAGTACTACCAGTTTTGCTCTATGGGATAAATAGGTTGGGAATGGATTAATAAATAAATGGTTACTTCCGTAAGGCTCGATAATCCCGATTAGTTAATAAACCTCAATTGGTTTAAATTGTGGAAAAATAAAATAAAATCTTTTGAAAATGATATCCAAAGGAAGATTTAAGAATAAGTTTAAAAGAACTTATCTTTGATAAAATTATTGGGAACCTTTCCCCTACGATGTGAATATTTGAATAAAATAATATTCTGAATTGGATGGAGGTGTACGATGTGTTTTTCTCCTGATGTCTGATGTCTTGATTAGGCTGTACACCCAAGACAAGGTAATAGGGGTGATCGTCCAGACGTACTTGGAGATCGACCGAATATGCGAGGGCCTCTCTCCTGTATTGGACATATGGGACGAGGAATAAGGTGCCTTCGGTTTCGTTCAGACCCAGAACGGACTTGCAAATGGATGGTGTGTCTGACATTGTATCCTTTTATGCTATATTCGTTGATCTCTGCTAAATATATATCTGTTTGGTGGCAGAGAATTTATTCACTTGCTTAACACCCTTCTCTGAGACGTACGAGCTTAGAGGTTATATATTGGGAGAAATCAGTGGTATGGTATGGATTGACAATGTGGTGTGCTAAGATGCAATGATCCAGGCTTTTGTTGAAAATCAGAGTCTTGTGGATGATGATCAAAGAACGAATTTAATTAGCATAGCTTTGTGTATAGCGTTAATTCGCGAGCTCACACCCGGTATGAGTCAAAAACGGGATAGTGACTGTAGAAAGTGCACAATGTTTCTTTCTAGATAGAAGTGATGTCATGGTATGGAGCCCAGACATTTTTACTTTTGTGGATGATGGAATGAGGCGCCTTGGATATTGAGTCTCTAATGGCTCAGATATAGGTCCGATAGGACCGGGAAACGTGTGTTCAGGATAACTAATCCACTAAAGTAAGTGAAACGACACGAAATTCCCCGATCACCAAAGAGACGGAAAACAGAGGATTGCTTTGAGAACACGACTCGTTGGAACACAAACAATAGAACATTTCATTGCTATTACAACAATTACATCAGAGTACAAGAATATTCAGGAGTATGAATAAATAATATACAACGGAAAAATAAATATCTGAGATTAAAATACATAGTAGCAGAAATTTAAAATGTATAAATACATGAACTAATACAACTGAAAGAAATACACGGATACAAAGCTTTACGAATATAGCTCCAGCTGTAAATCCAAGATCCTGTGAAAAGAAATATCTGTAAATACCAAAACTACTAGCTGCCCGTGTGGAAAATATGGGCCCCCAGAGTTTAGGTTAAAACAATAAACTCCGAGTCAGTCATGGGACTGGTGTGAGAACTAAAACAGTTATTAAATCTTTACTTTAAAAGTTGGTAAATCATGGGACTACGCCGTATAACATGGAATGGGTTTACTCCACACGGATCTCAGTTTTAAAATAAACAACGCAATGCTTTTTGAAAAATGAAGCTATTATAAGACTCAGGTCCCATCACACACTACAACGCAAGCTAAAGGATAGAGTTTTCCCTTATAATAGCCAAACATGCTTGGTACGTTTAAAACAAATCATTTTGATATAACTATAAGTGCCTAGTGTATCAAACAACTTCAAATATAAATGTATCAATCATAGACAGCATGGGTACCATATATCATGTCGCCATACTAGTTCTACAACTAAAACCGAAAAATAACGTATTGGAAATTTGTAATAGCCCACGTCCGTTAGTGTCACTCACAAAGGGAATGCACTAAGTTCTGTGGAGCATATAGGGTAAAAGATGCAGATAAATTACAAGACAGACAGAAATTAAACAGCGGAAAATAAAACTTTGCTTTATTGATAAAATAGTTTGTACAAAGATTTCTTTACAATATCAGAGTGTCATCTGTCTTACAAAATAAAGAAGCATAAAACAACATTTATATTACCCAATTTTAGCAAGAGCCAGCCATAGCATCTGATAAGAGAATCCAAGCAAACTTCGACAAATCTTCAAGCTGGGAAAGAGTGACAGTCCAACTTAACCTGAGCTATACTACTCCCTCCTCTACTACCTGGGGGGGGGGGGAACGGAAGAAAAGAAGACGAAAGAAAAACAGAGTCAGACATAAAGCCTGAGTAAGTTCAGTAACTTCTAGCATGTGAACATGGAAAAACAAACGACATGAATTAACTGAATCCAAGATTACACCATGACCATAGGGTCAGCAAGATTAGACAAGATAATCACAAGATATGCTAAGATAAGATAAACTGGATATGCTCTAATACTTTCGCTGCTTCACTCTTTCCTTGTTATACTGGTTTCTATATCTCTGCACCACCTAACTAGTGTTCTAACTAGTAACGATAATGTGATCCCAACCCCTGTAGTTTCCATTGCCTTCAGGCATACATTTATTATTTATTACCTAGATCTAATCTAGGATTTTCTATCAAGTGCTTTCTAGATTTAACTAGAGTTTTACCCTATCTGCTGAACGCTTTTCGAGTTCAGGGTTTATGCCACCTAGTCCAACTAGGGATTACGCTACTTGTCGAACGATGCCCCCAAGTCTAGGACACACTACCTAGAGTGGTATATGCTCCTATACTTCCCCACGCATGTATCGCGAATCGTTATCGCTTGTCTAGATGCACATGTCCTGTAATGTGCGGTCCGAGTCCTGTGACAAGGCAAATCAAGGAATACAGAACTCGGTCGGGAGCTTTCAGATATCTGCCGATGCAAAGGCTAAGGTCTGTTTTTATTCCAGTGGCTATGGTCCCACTTGACCCCTCTCTCAACTAATGAAAGGCACACCTTGTAAAATGAGAACTATACGCCGGCCCCCGGTGCCCCACTATCCTATGGCCATCCGCAACCATAACTAGATAGCAAGTATATGGTATTTTGGAGTTCTCCGCCTTTCCGCTTCACGTATCTCGATTAACTCAAGATGGATGGTAGACGACGAGTCGCTATCACAGGGCTACCGTTTGCTCGCTGAATCACGCCGGTCCATCCTGGTCTTTAGGTTTCCATGTATTGCAACCAAGGCATACCCCTGGTTCTTCTACGCAGACCTTAACCTCTGTGAGCCCAGGAGGATCATCTGCAGCCTCACAGAGGGATACCAAGAGTACCCTCCCGTCCCCTCGAAGCCTCGGGCTTCGTAACCCAATTCGTTGGAGCCTCCTTTATAACTCAGACGGACATTCGCTCCTTCCCGTGTTATACTAAGAATTACAACTTAGTTTTACTAACTAAGATTGACCACTTAGTTTCCAGAATCGTTGTTCTCTTAACTAAGGTTTACTACTTAGTTCTCTTTCCCGTCAATTTGGATTGGTTAAGTGTCATTAGTCACTTCAAGCTAACTTAACCCCCTTCATTTACCCTGTTAAACTGGTTAAGTGTTATCTGTAATTCATGTTGACTTAACCCAACCACAAATCAAGTTATATTGGTTAAGTATTCCTTATTACTTAACCCTACCCATTATCCTGTATTGGTTAAGTGTTCCTTTTTAACTTAACCTTGCCCGTCTGTTTTCACTAACATGTTATTAATGGTTAAGTATTGTCCCTTCATGTTTTAGACTTAGCCTTATTCCTTTATCACAACCTGATGGTTAAGTGTTCAAGTTTACTTAACCCTACGGTCTAGCCCAGCTAACATATCAAATTGGCTAAGTGTATTAACTTTACTTAACCCCACCTTCTTAGTCTAGTTAACATGTTAATTTGGCTAAGTGTTTTCTTAGTTACTTAACCCCTACAAATCTTGTCTGGCTACCTTGAGTTTGGTTAAGTGTCTCTATGGACTTAGCCCTCCCATTCTAGCTTAACTGTGTTAAGTTGGTTAAGTGTTCCTATGGACTTAACCCTCTCATTCTAGCTCAACTGTATTAAGTGTCAGTCTGAACCTATCCCCACCCATCAGTTTAGTTATCATGTTGAACTGGTTAAGTGTCTTAATTAAATTAACCCTACCATAGTTTAAAGTCGCGACCACTCACATTAGACAGATATTGTTGCGAATACTGGATGTGCCGGTTGGTTCCGGACAGGTTTACATCGCAACTCAATCTAACCTCGGGTTAGGCATATTCGTGTTTTCTAAGTTCAAAGGGTTTTGATTAATTTTCAAATCAGGTTTTGAAAGTAACCATCCCGTCCATCGGATCAGTTAGGGGTAGCCAGGGAGAGCAGGAAACTTGTATTTTCCAAACCCAAGCCTAGACACTATCCTCTCTGTCACCCTAGACCGTTCTGGTGTTTCATTAAAAGAGACGTCGTTAATAAATCTTTAATTTGTCTAAATTTACATTTCTCATTTAGGACAAATTCTATAAGTGAATTATTCCTAATTTACTTATTTCCCAATTACTCTTTTAATGTAATCTGTCTACATTTATTTCTATGGCCCATTGTCCCCTCTATATCATATTTATGCTTTTTGGCATGTAAACTATACCAAATTAAGTGTCACTAACCATGATTTTGCTAGACCTGACAGTTATTCCCAATTATGGCCAATTTCACATTTATGCCAATATACTTACCGTGCCAAATTAGCTAATCAAATTCCGATTCAACATTCTAATTCACGTCAAACTAGACTTATTACTCTAGTTCACTATTTATGTAAATGCTAGATTTACACGTCAATACTAGATTCAAATTACACATCTTATAATTTATATCAAATTTATCCAATTTGCATTCCTATGAACATGCCATAATACATGTTCCCAATTTATGCCAATTTCCAAGTTAAACTACGTTTTTAGTAAATTTCATGTTTTGCCCAAACTGCATTCCCACCGTTCGTATAATCGTGATTCAGTCTAGATTATAAATAAAGCTAGGTTCGTAGAAAATAGGGAATGAACCAAAGATGCTATGCAACATATAGACATAGTAACTGGCATAAAGAGGGTTGAATAACGACGTCGGTTCAAGAACATGGGTAGACCTAACTTAATAGGTAAATTCCCAAGGTCTAAAACCAAAGAAAACCAAGAATAGACAGAATAGAGACGTAGGTTCAAGAACATGGGTAGACCCAACTTAATAGGTAAATTCCCAAGGTCTAAAACCAAAGATAACCAAGAATAGACAGAATACATGATCGGGTTTATACCCAATTTCATAGTCACAAAACGTAAGCAACACTTTCCTAGTCATGAATCACAGGTGTTTAATCACAGATGTCCTTGTTATGTCATAGGCAATAATTTATATTTCCTAATCAATGGCATAGGCTTAGTCAAGAAAATAATCCTCATAGCCATAGTCATTGGCAATGTTCATAGTCATAGGCAATGCCCATAGTCATAGGCAATGTTCATAGTCATAAGCAAATGTTCATAGTCATAGGCATATGGTTTTAAGGTCCATAGTTTCATAGTCATGGTCTTATTTGTCCTCGAATCATAACAGTTCTTAATTAGGTTCAAGAGTATAGGCACTGATTCGAAGAGAGAGAGAGAGAGATTTGGCATATTCTTTTATTCCTTTAATTTCATGTCACGAACCGAGAAAAACGTTCAAATCTAGAAATAACTGACTTACAGAGATTTAGATTAGAAAAGAAAGATGGCGTTGCTATGATTCGTGCGACGTTAGCCTTTGATCCTTATCTTGAAGCTTTAATCTTGATTTGAATCTCTTTTGGACAATTTGAGCAGCATAACCTTGTCTTGGATTTTCGTAGTATTTTCTTATATTTATTTATTTATATATATTTTCTCAGAGGCAGCATAAGGATAGAAAAGAATTGTGAATAGAGAAGAAGACCAGGGCTGTTTATATAGTGTAGAAGTCAACGAATCTGGTCAGAATGGCATCTAGATACAGAGAAACGAACCAGGTTCAGAAAGCTAGAAAAAGCAGGGGGGTCGACACCCAGGTCGACTCCCCAGTCGACCTGGGGGTGGGGGGGTCGACCACCCAGTCGACCTGGGGTCCTGGGCGGGAAATTTCCCGCCCAGCCCGCTTCTGAGTCTGTTTTGAAATTTGAACTTTGCTGAAACTTCCGGAGGCCATATCTTCCACAAACGAACTCCGATTTACGCAAACTCGGACTCGGTTTCATGCAGAATTCCGAGACGAACGCAATGGCGCAGCCCGTTTCCCTTGATTTTGATTTTAACTTTTAATTCTGCCTTGATTTGTGAATCTTATCTTTACAGAATTACGGGGTGTTACATTCTCCCCCCACTTAAAAGGATTTCGTCCCCGAAATCTTCAAGTTAGGAAGAATGTGTCCTACCATCCAATCACCCATCTACTCAACTATTCACTCACAGGCATCCATTGTCCTTAAAAGATTTCTAATGCTTTCATGTTCATATGCATAGTGTGTGTATATGTCTTTATCTACTGTAAAATCAGGCGGTCTACTGATTCAGTCGACCTCCTTAATGCGTGTCATGTCAGTGCCATGCGTCCAATCATGTATGCAAGCATCCCTAGTTATGTAAATACTATATGCGTGCACGACCATTCATCCATATGCAACACCCATATGATAACATATCAAGTTCAAAACAAATACATATCTGTAAATGCAATATGAAAGCGTCTGAACTGATCTAGTGCCTAATACGTATGCATATGCATTCACAAGCTACCATTAGCAACCACTTGCAACCATCAACCATAACATGTTTCAAATACATGTTTACATCCATTGGCTTCTACCTAAGGATCGAAGATACGACCTAGGTGATATACTTTGGAAAGAGAGAAACAATTATGCGTAAAGCTCCTAAAACAAAGAAATCAAGGATGCACCCTCAAGGAAAAGGGTATGATGCTAGTATCTAGCCTTATTGAGCTTTACTCCACTGTATCTTAACTAATTTAACTTCACGATTGTGAAGTTCCGGATCTCCATTTCCAAAATAAACAGATGTCAATCACGGTACCAGGTATACGTACTAAGATGATTAGAGGTTTCCCTCTTATCCGCTATGCCATAACTATAAGAGTCGAAAGGTCACTACGTGCTCTTTGGAGTGCCTGCCACAACTATTCATCTCTCACGCAAACCATCCAAACTGAACTCGTCATTCCTCAAGTACAAGCCCCAAAGGCCTAAACCAATATCAGACAAGCACCCAATGAATATCTCCCCCGAATTTAGACGATCTACGTGAGATGATATAAGCAAACTCGATAGCTATTTTCAAATCCCTACTAACCAAAGATAAACTGGTCGGACCACTAATTGGATTTGAGACTCTAGTGGGATCTTTCAACTATACAAGTACTATGGTGCAGAGACCCAACTATGGAAGAGGATATGAACAAATGAGAAGCGCTAGAACCTAAGGGAATAGTACAAACAGAAAACTAGACTCTTCCAACCGGACTACCTTTCTCCTAGGTACGCTTGGTGGTAAAAGCATGTACTTGTCCTTTTGAAAATCTCGTCCTCGTTCTTGTCCTTGTCCTTAAGTATATGCCCTATCATACCCTAGTAAAGATACTTCCTCTTGTCTTAGGTTTTATAATTCCTTCCTCCTTTGTGAGCTAAATCTGCATCCATGAATTCCTCATCCTAGGGTTGTGCTCCCTAGCCAAAATCCTCATCCCCTTTCGTGTGTAGTCATGTTGACAAATCTCTCGAAAACTACCTCCATCGTCCGGAAAACCCTATAAGCTTCGAAAGAAAACTGCTCGTAGATGAAACAACTACAGCTATGGATGGAAGCCGGGCACTACTTTGCCCTTCGATGAGGTTACCTCCCAGAAAGCCAGGAGCCCCAGAGACTTAAGAAAGAAGGAGACAAGAATTTAAACAGAGGAAGAGAAGATAGTGCGTATGGCTTTGGGGAATATGTCTTTAAAACAAATCTTTTCTCCTGAAAATGCTTCTTTAAAAACCGTTTTGAAAATAATTTTTCAAATCCTTTATCTGATCTGGTAACCTTCATCTCTGATACCACGTGTAACACCCCACGTCCGTTAGTGTCACTCACAAAGGGAATGCACTAAGTTCTGTGGAGCATTTAGGGTAAAAGATGCAGATAAATTACAAGACAGACAGAAATTAAACAGCGGAAAATAAAACTTTGCTTTATTGATAAAATAGTTTGTACAAAGATTTCTTTACAATATCAGAGTGTCATCTGTCTTACAAAATAAAGAAGCATAAAACAACATTTATATTCCCCAATTTTAGCAAGAGCCAGCCATAGCATCTGATAAGAGAATCCAAGCAAACTTCGACAAATCTTCAAGCTGGGAAAGAGTGACAGTCCAACTTAACCTGAGCTATACTACTCCCTCCTCTACAACCTGGGGGAGGGGGGGGGGAATGGAAGAAAAGAAGACGAAAGAAAAACAGAGTCAGACATAAAGCCTGAGTAAGTTCAGTAACTTCTAGCATGTGAACATGGAAAAACAAACGACATGAATTAACTAAATCCAAGATTACACCATGACCATAGGGTCAGCAAGATTAGACAAGATAATCACAAGATATGTTAAGAAAAGATAAACTGGATATGCTCTAATACTTTCGCTGCTTCACTCTTTCCTTGTTATACTGGTTTCTATATCTCTGCACCACCTAACTAGTGTTCCAACTAGTAACGATAACGTGATCCCAACCCCTGTAGTTTCCAGTGCCTTCAGGCATACATTTATTATTTATTACCTAGATCTAATCTAGGCTTTTTCTATCAAGTGCTTTCTAGATTTAACTAGAGTTTTACCCTATCTGCTGAACGCTTTTCGAGTTCAGGGTTTATGCCACCTAGTCCAACTAGGGATTACGCTACCTGTCGAACGATGCCCCCAAGTCTAGGACACACTACTTAGAGTGGTATATGCTCCTATACTTCCCCACGCATGTATCGTGAATCGTTATCGCTTGTCTAGATGCACATGTCCTGTAATGTGCGGTCCGAGTCCTGTGACAAGGCAAATCAAGGAATACAGAACTCGGTCGGGAGCTTTCAGATATCTGCCGATGCAGATGCTAAGGTCTGTTTTTATTCCAGTGGCTATGGTCCCACTTGACCCCTCCCTCAACTAATGAAAGGCACACCTTGTAAAATGAGAACTATACGCCGTCCCCGGTGCCCCACTATCCTATGGCCATCCGCAACCATAACTAGATAGCAAGTATATGGTCTTTTGGAGTTCTCCACCTTTCCGCTTCACGTATCTCGATTGACTCAAGATGGATGGTAGGCGACGAGTCTCTATCACAGGGCTACCGTTTGCTCGCCGAATCACGCCGGTCCATCCTGGTCTTTAGGTTGCCATGTATTGCAACCAAGGCATACCCCTGGTTCTTCTACGCAGACCTTAACCTCTATGAGCCCAGGAGGATCATCTGCAGCCTCACAGAGGGATACCAAGAGTACCCTCCCGTCCCCTCGAAGCCTCGGGCTTCGTAACCCAATTCATTGGATCCTCCTTTATTACTCAGACGGACATTCGCTCCTTCCCGTGTTATACTAAGAATTACGACTTAGTTTTACTAACTAAGATTTACCACTTAGTTTCCAGAATCGTTGTTCTCTTAACTAAGGTTTACTACTTAGTTCTCTTTCCCGTCAATTTGGATTGGTTAAGTGTCATTAGTCACTTCAAGCTAACTTAACCCCCTTCATTTATCCTGTTAAACTGGTTAAGTGTTATCAGTAATTCATGTTGACTTAACCCGACCACAAATCAAGTTATATTGGTTAAGTATTCCTTATTACTTAACCCTGCCCATTATCCTGTATTGGTTAAGTGTTCCTTTTTAACTTAACCTTGCCCGTCTGTTTCCACTAACATGTTATTAATGGTTAAGTATTGTCCCTTCATGTTTTAGACTTAGCCTTATTCCTTTATCACAACCTGATGGTTAAGTGTTCAAGTTTACTTAACCCTACGGTCTAGCCCAGCTAACATATCAAATTGGCTAAGTGTATTAACTTTACTTAACCCCACCTTCTTAGTCTAGTTAACATGTTAATTTGGCTAAGTGTTTTCTTAGTTACTTAACCCCTACAAATCTTGTCTGGCTACCTTGAGTTTGGTTAAGTGTCTCTATGGACTTAGCCCTCCCATTCTAGCTTAACTGTGTTAAGTTGGTTAAGTGTTCCTATGGACTTAACCCTCTCATTCTAGCTCAACTGTATTATGTGTCAGTCTAAACCTATCCCCACCCATCAGTTTAGTTATCATGTTGAACTGGTTAAGTGTCTTAGTTAACTTAACCCTACCATAGATTAAAGCTGCGACCACTCACATTAGACAGATATTGTTGCGAATACTGGATGTGCCGGTTGGTTCTGGGCAGGTTTACATCGCAACTCAGTCTAACCTCGGGTTAGGCATATTCGTGTTTTCTAAGTTCAAAGGGTTTTGATTAATTTTCAAATCAGGTTTTGAAAGTAACCATCCCGTCCATCGGATCAGTTAGGGGTAGCCAGGGAGAGCAGGAAACTTGTATTTTCCAAACCCAAGCCTAGACACTATCCTCCCTGTCACCCTAGAACTTTCTGGTGTTTCATTAAAAGAGATGTCGTTAATAAATCTTTAATTTGTCTAAATTTACATTTCTCATTTAGGACAAATTCTATAAGTGAATTATTCCTAATTTACTTATTTCCCAATTACTCTTTTAATGTAATATGTCTACATTTATTTCCATGGCCCATTTTCCCCTCTATATCATATTTATGCTTTTTGGTATGTAAACTATACCAAATTAAGTGTCACTAACCATGATTTTGCTAAACCTGACAGTTATTCCCAATTATGGCCAATTTCACATTTATGCCAATATACTTACCGTGCCAAATTAGCTAATCCAATTATGATTCAACATTCTAATTCACGTCAAACTAGAATTTTTACTCTAGTTCACTATTTATGTAAATGCTAGATTTACACGTCAATACTAGATTCAAATTACACATCTTATAATTTATGTCAAATTTATCCAATTTGCATTCCTATGAACATGCCATAATACATGTTCCCAATTTATGCCAATTTCCAAGTTAAACTACGTTTTTAGTAAATTTCATGTTTTGGCCAAACCGCATTCCCACCGTTCGTATAATCGTGATTCAGTCTAGATTATAAATAAAGCTAGGTTCGTAGAAAACATGGAATGAACCAAAGATGCTATGCAACAGTTAGACATACTAACTGGCATAAAGAGGGTTGAGTAACGACGTCGGTTCAAGAACATGGGTAGACCTAACTTAATAGGTAAATTCCCAAGGTCTAAAACCAAAGAAAACCAAGAATAGACAGAATAGAGACGTAGGTTCAAGAACATGGGTAGACCTAACTTAATAGGTAAATTCCCAAGGTCTAAAACCAAAGATAACCAAGAATAGACAGAATAGATGATCGGGTTTATACCCAATTTCATAGTCACAAAACGTGAGCAACACTTTCCTAGTCATGAATCACAGGTGTTTAATCACAGATGTCCTTGTTATGTCATAGGCAATAGTTTATATTTCCTAATCAATGGCATAGGCTTAGTCAAGAAAATAATCCTCATAGTCACAGTCACAGTCATAGGCAATGTTCATAGTCATAGGCAATGTCCATAGTCATAGGCAATGTTCATAGTCATAGGCAAATGTTCATAGTCATAGGCATATGGTTTTAAGGTCCATAGTTTCATAGTCATGGTCTTATTTGTCCTCGAATCATAACAGTTCTTAATTAGGTTCAAGAGTATAGGCACTGATTCGAATGGAGAGAGAGAGAGAGAGATTTGGCATATTCTTTTATTCCTTTAATTTCATGTCACGAACCGAGAAAAACATTCAAATCTAGAAATAACTAACTTATATATATTTAGATTAGAAAAGAAAGATGGCGTTGCTATGATTCATGCAACGTTAGCCTTTGATCCTTATCTTGAAGCTTTAATCTTGATTTGAATCTCTTCTGGACAATTTGAGCAGCATAACCTTGTCTTGGATTTTCGTAGTATTTTCTTATATTTATTTATTTACATATATTTTCTCAGAGGCATCATAAGGATAGAAAAGAATTGTGAATAGAGAAGAAGACCAGGGTTGTTTATATAGTGTAGAAGTCAACGAATCTGGTAAGAATGACGTCTAGATACAGAGAAACGAACCAGGTTCAGAAAGCTGGAAAAAGCATGGGGAGTCGACACCCAGGTCGACCTTGGGGGGGGGGGGGTCGACTCCCCAGTCGACCCGGGGTGGGGGGGGGTCGACACCCAGGTCGACTCCCCAATCGACCTGGGGGGGGGTCGACTACCCAGTCGACTCCCCAGTCGACCTGGGGTCCTGGGCGGGAAATTTCCCGCCCAACCCGCTTCTGAGTCTGTTTTGAAATTTGAACTTTGCTGAAACTTCCGGATGCCATATCTTCCACATACGGACTCCGATTTATGCAAACTCGGACTCGTATTCATGCAGAATTCCGAGACGAACGCAATGGCGCAGCCCTTTTCCCTTGATTTTGATTTTAACTTTTAATTCTGCCTTGATTTGTGAATCTTAGCTTTACAGAATTACGGGGTGTTACAAAATTAGATTTCCATCTATGAGTCGAGGCAAGGGATGGCTTCTCCCGATTCGAGACACTCTAGCTCATGTCTCAGGATCACACCTATGGGAAACCCTTGGATCTTCAGGGTCGGTCCACACTTACTTTAGTTGATTAATTATTCCTAAACAATACGTTTCCCGGTCCTATCGGGCCAATCTTTGAGGCACTGGGGACTCAATATCCGAGGTGCCTCGCAATCCATCATCCACATAAGTAAAAATGTCTGGGCTCCATACCATGACACCACTTCTAGCTAGAAAGAAACGCATGCACTCCCTGCAGTCACGATCCCGTGTTTGAATCATACCAGGTGTGAGGCTCGCGAATTAACGTTACACACAAAGCTATGCTAATTAGAGTTGTGCTTTGATCATCAACCACAAGACTCTGCTTTTCAACAAAAGCCTTGATCATTTGCATCTCAGCATGCCACACTGACAATTCACGCCATACGACTGATGTCTATCGATTTATAACCTCTAAGCTCGTACGTCTTAGAGAAGGGTGTTAAGCAAGAGAATAAATTCTCCTCCACCAAACATATATATATTTAATAGAAACCAATCAACACAGAATGAAATCCAATGTTAGACACACATCCATTTACAAGTCTGTTCTGGGTTTGAACGAAACCGGAGGCACATTATTCCTCATCTTATATGTCCAATATAAGAGAGAGGTCCTCGCATATCCGTTCGATCTCCAAGTACGCCTAGACGATCACCACTTATTACCTTGTCTTGGGTGTACAGCCCAATCAAGACATCAGTGATCATCCAAACGATGTGAAGATCTCCGGTCTTCAACCACTATCTTCATCGTCGACCTTTGTCGTCATCCCAGTTATTCAGAATGGGATAAACCCGATCTTTCCGAATAACTCGCGTATTTTATAATCAATATTCAAGTGCTATAAAAACACATCATACGCCTCAGTCCAATTCAGAATATTATTTTATTCAAATATTCACATTTTTAGGGAAAGGTTCCCGTTAATTTTATTAAAGATAAATTCTTTCAAAATTATTCTTTAATCCTCCTTTGGATATCAATTTCAAAAGATTTTATTTTATCCTTTATCAATTCTAAACCAAATTAAGGTTTATCAACCAGTCGGGATTAGCGAACTTTACCGAAGTAATTATTTATTTATTAATCTAAATCCCAACCTATTCATTGCATGAAGCAAAACTGGTAGTACTCCCTATCTAACACCCACCGTGTTATCGGTAAATTTAATTACCATTTCGTGTTCAAATCTAATTATAGATTTAACTATCGCCTGGAGTAAAACTGGCAGTACTCCCTCCTCGATTATTTCTTGAACTCGGTAAATTTGGTTACCTTATTCACATTCCAACCTAATTAGAGATTTATTAAAACTCTAGTCCAGTTTTAATCTCAAAAATCATTACTTAATGATTATCCAAATTTTAGGAAATAGATCCTGTCGTTAACTGGGTTAAAGAACCAATGTTGTCAAAAACACAGTTCACGATTAACCCAAATCCTCTTCCATAAAAATGGAATCTCCACTGAAAACAAATCAATATATAATCGATATAAATTTCCATATCAGACTAATAATATAAATGGAATAACGGCAAAGCATGTTAAATTCCATATATAGTAACGGTCTTCCTTCACAGAAGCTCATCTCTATTATTACCAAATCGAATTCCATTCAATTCCAATTATGTATATCAAATTGGAAAACTTTACTTTGGAAATTTTCCATTAAATCTTAGAATAAAGATTTATAAATTCCCAATCATATCTTCACTGTTAATTGGGTTTTAAGAACAAACGTCATTTTAAAACACAGTTCACGACGAACCCAAAATCAACTTCCATTTCCATTCCAGTTAAATTAATTAACTGGTAAACTTCATTAATCTTAACTAAAAAAATTATTCTTTTCTCAACTGGGTTTAAGAACAGTGTTATTTAAGACACCATTCACGACCAACCCAAAATCCAATTTGATATTAAATACAAGGCTCTAAATAGAAATTATATCGTCTTATATTCAATATCAAATTCTGAAACCCACGAATATCGTATTGTGAATAACGATATCTGTATCTTCCAAATTCCTCAACCATATCCGTATAATCACGATATCCAATGTCGAAATATCCCGAAGATTATTTCCATTTAAATCTATTCCAATTCATACATTGGAAAATTCTGGTTATTTCAAAAACCGTTCATAAATCCAATTTATTTATTTAAAAACCATTTGGATTTCAAATCTAGTTCTCAACTAGTTCATTTTGTTAAAAATATATTTTTATCTATTCAAACTTGGAATTTTTCATCCAAAATATTTCCAAATCATTTATTATGATTTTACACAATTTTCCATATTTTTAACAATTTTGATATCGCCATTTCAGTCGGTTTCCAATAACAGCCACAGAACTGCATCCATTGCGACCATTTATGAAATTGATTTGGAAATATGTTTAAATCTAGTCATTCAAATTTAAATCTCTTATATTCAATGGAAAGATCTTTTCGATACGAACCCAACGATTCCAGTTTTAGGAGAATCCGACAGTCGGATCTCATGTTATGTCCATTTGAAGTTAATGGTTGAAATTCGCGAACGGTCGCTGTGCGGCGCGTTCTATTCATGCCATATAAATATATATAATATATATATATCGTCGATTTCTATCTAAAACGAATTTTATAAATCGTTTATAAATTCATTTCAAAAACAATTTCAACTTCCATTTCAATTTTAATTAAATTAATTATTCCATATCATTACAATATTAAAATGACAATATTTTCAAAATATCTGATTATAAAATCATTTGTTTTTCGATATCTATTATAAAAATGAATAAAATCGATATAAAATCCATTCGAGTTAAAATAGCTTTTCTACACGTAACCCAGCTTCATATTTTTATATATTTTCGTGTCCATCCAAAATCTGACATCAAAATCTTATTTTGGTTCTTTATTGAATATTATTTTAAATTATTCGTTATTTCTGAATCGGAATTTGACTCAATCAATTACCATATAATTTCAGTTATATGGATTTCATACATCGCATGTATTCAACAATAATGATAAATAATCATTAACCATTCATACATCATCCAGAGTGCAATCTACAACTGTATAAGCATTATAATAAATAAGTAACGCTCACTACAGTATGTCAACCAAACGATTGACATACAACTAAATTTTGGGATTAATGTATGTCAAATATCATCCCAATACCCATTTGGGGTTTTCAAACAACAAATACTGATTATTATTTGTGCACTTGGGCGATGTGTCAAAATTATCGTCTCAATCAATATCAGTTAAATCGGTGTACATAAAAAAGTCGTCCGACTGGTAAATGTATATTTATTCCCACTTACTATTTAAATTATAAGTGGATATTTATAATTTAATTTCAATGACCACAATTAAATTAACATTATTTTTAATATGTTAAACATTCCAATATCACAAACAAAACACAATACAATCAATCAAATCATCCATAGTCTGTGGACGAGGGAGGTGAGTTAACAGGCACCGTATACAGTTTATAATGATTAAAACTGATATAAATCTACACTGGTAATTTATACATGATAACATGATAAAATACAGTTTGAGTGAGAAGGAGTTCTCACCGAAGCTAAACCAATCGCCTCGACACTTCTACTGAAGAATCCGATCGTGTGGTCTCCGTTTTGTCGTACTCCATCGTCCGAATTCGCCGTTCTGATTCCAGAATTTGCATACGAGCTCCAATTTTCACCAAACTTATTTTCTTAGCACAAGCGCGCCATTCCGGACAAATTTTGCCTAGCGGGCTTCCTTCCAAAAATGCGCCAATTCACCAGAAATCGTGAAAAGACAATATTTGGACTGCTGACTTTGGACGCGTTTTCTGAACAGCTCCGAACTCGAAACTTCGTGTGTCATATACTCAAATCGAAGAGAAAACCGTGTTCTTCGATTTTGGCACTGTGGTGTTTTGGTTAGAAGTGCACAGCTTGTGAGTTATTGAGGAAAGAAGGTCAGGGTCTTATTTGCAAAAATTGGATTTTTGTGGAGATTGGATTTTTGGTGATTGGAGGGCCCACGGTCGGAGCTGGGGCTGGGGAGGCGTGGGGTACGTAGGCGGCGGGGGTGGTGCAGGCGGTCGGCGGCGACGGTGGTGGGGCCTACGGTGACAGTTGGTTTTGGGTGGTTTCGAATTGGAGAAAGAGAGATGGAGGAAGCGGTGGCAAAGCAGGGGGGCGGCGATGGGCGGCGGCTGGGGCAGCGCGGCGACGGTTTAGGGGATTTAGGGCTGAACGACGGGATTTTTGGGTTTGGGGATTTAGGGTTGGGTAGGGGGTGTATATATTCTATTATTTTATTATTATTATTTTTCTCCATAGAAAGCAAGTTTTTCATTCGAACTCCAAATCAAACCAACGACTGTCGTTCCTAGCTAATTACCCCTATCCGGGACACAATGGGATATATTTTGTAAGCCATTTTGAATGTTTTGATCAGTTTTCATTAAAATTAAAATGTAAATTAATATAACGATCAATATTGAATATTAACGTACATCTTAATTTACTGGGGCACATATTGGCTCCAAAAAATATGGAAAATTAAATCTAGCTATGTTTTGACGATACAGTCCTAACAAAACTAATTTCGTCTAATTTGGAGACCGTTTGAAAAATGACCTTTTTCTGGTCGATTAAATTTAAACTGAATTGACAAAACACATTTAAATTTAAATTTACTGCGCTCACATATTAATTCCAAAAATTATGAAATTTTAAACCTAACAATAATTTGACATTCCGGATCCAATAAAAGTGGTTTTATCGAAAACGGAGGTCGTTTGCAAAATGGCTATTTTTAAGGGTTATGTATTATATATATATATATATATATATATATATTCCATAGCGACTTATATTATGAAATATGAATTTTTCACATTCATTAGAAAGATTTAGTTAAATAGATTCTAAGGTTTCAGGTTTTACTGAAATCTGATTTATTTTGAATTCTGTACATTCATTTGAAATTAAAAATTGAATTTTAAAACTACCGCGCCATTTCAAGTTTGTTTTATAATTAAAATAAATTTATACGTTTTAACTTCATTTAAATAAATTTTTAGTCATTATTATTTAAAAAAATCATTTTAAATATTCAAAACCCATTAAAATAGCTAAAATAAAAGTTTTAAATTGGTTCTGACATTCTGGGTTGTTACAGTAAGTGTGGACCGACCCTGAAGATCCAAGGGCTCGCTAGAGTCCGAGTCCTAAGGCATTTGCTTGAGTGTCTTGAATTGGTGAGGATGATCCCTTGCCTCGATCATAGATGGAATCCAATTTCCAATACGCGACTTTCGGTTTTAGTTGTAAACCTATACGACAACATAGTAGGATGTGGTACTATGCTGTCTATGATTGATACATTTATATTTGAAGTGGTTTTATACACTATGCACTTATAATAGTATCAAAAATGATTTGTTTTAAAGGTGTTAAGCATATTTGGCTATTATAAGGCAAAACTCTATCCTCCGACTTGCATTGCATTGTGTGATGGGACCGAAGTCTTATAATAGCTTCATTTTTTCAAAAGCATTGTTTGGTTTATAAACTGTTTTATTTCAGAGTATTCATGGGAGTAAACCCATTCTGTGACATGCGGCGTGGTCCTGTGATTTACTTTATTTTAAAATAAAGTTTTTAATAACTGTTTTAGATCTCACACCAGTCCCATGACTGACTCAGAGTTTATTGTTTCTACCTAAACTTTGGGTGCCTATATTTTCCACATGGGCAGCTAGTAGTTTTGGATTTGAAGATATTTTTTTCATATGATCCTGGATTACGGCTGGAGCAATATTCGAAAAGCTTTGTATCCGTGTATTCCCTTCAGTTGTGGTAGTTGATGTATTTCCGCTGTACATTGTATTTACACATTTTAAATGAATGTATTTTAATCTCTGGTATTTTTTCCACTGTATATTATTTATTTGTACTCTGATATCTTGTACTATGATTTAAATTGTTGTAATAGCAATGAAATGTTCTCATGTTTGTGTTCTGATGCGTTGTGTTCTCAAAACAATTTGGGCTCCTCCGTCTCTTTGAGTATCGGGGAAGTCTAGGTCGTGTCAGATAATTTGGTGTACTCGAAACTAAATCGTATATCGATATTAAATCGATAAACTCGATAATAAAATAAATTTATATTATCAACTCAACATTTAAAATAAATTTGAATGTTTAAAATTAATTGACCAAAAATCCGGGTCGTTACACCAACAAGACGACATC
Source organism: Allium sativum (assembly GCA_030737875.1). Classification (NCBI taxonomy): domain Eukaryota; kingdom Viridiplantae; phylum Streptophyta; class Magnoliopsida; order Asparagales; family Amaryllidaceae; genus Allium; species Allium sativum. The sequence goes on from CM060916.1 coordinate 266,540,722, forward strand.
TTCATATACATTGAACATCATACTCCGTGAACTGTCCCAACACAAACAACGTGTCAAACCATAGATGACAAGCATTTCCACTTAAGCTCAACGAACAGAGACTGTAAACCTGTAACGACCCAGCAAATTCGACGCTCGAAGTTTCGATAATAATACATAATCCTGTATTGCTTGCCTAAAACCAAGTATAGAAAACCCAGATTGTTAATATAAAGAAGTTAGTGGGTGAGAAAAGAAAGAACGAAATATTAGAATTAAAGAATAAGAAGATCCGAGTTTCACAATAGAATGAATAAAATATAATATATCAAAATTCTTTACACAAAAAGAAACTGTATACATGTGATTACAATCAAAGTACACATTCATTTCAATAGAACACACATAGAGGAAAATAATCTATTACCAGAAAATACGGATATAAGTTTTGACTCCAGTTTCCCTTCTGAAGCTCCAAGTGAAACCAAATCTAATAATATACTCAGTTTGACCCGAGTACATTTGAAGCAAAGTAAAGCAACCCGAATCAGTCTGGAATACTTTCAGTGATAAATTGATATTACAAACAACTTGCTTAACTTTTGAAAACCCTTTGAAAGAATGGAACTCTCATAAGACACGACCACACATAAACATGACACATGTTTTTACCTTACGATAACCAAAATCACTTTTATATATCAAAATCCGTTGATATTATAATAATGTCCATCAAACCGCAAATAAATAAGAATATAGCCGGGAAGCTTGCATCTCACTTACCAACATAGTTGGTACACATCTAACAACGTACGACTGGTATTGGAATTCAGATTTCCAACATGACAAGGTATCGGACCATCTCCCGATCAGTGTACTCTAGAGAGGATACACTGGGGTTCAACAAAAACATCTTGCAACCAGGCCACACATGACTAACCACTCATTCAACATGAGTGTACTAAATATATTGTCACCCACCGTTGATAGCGACCCAAAACATAATCCTTAAGATGCAGTAACAACAAAAGAAGTTCAAATGAATTTTCTCTAGACGGTGATAATACACCCCAATGGGAATAACCCACATAGCAATGCTGCCTGCCCGATTTCTGTCATTTCTCGGTTAACGAGGCTTGTGGTTACGATTACCTTTTAGAGAATATCACATTAACTTTGAATGCCACATCGTCAGATCCATCAAACCACAAATTAACGACCCAAATTTACTCTGGTTGTTAAGCTAAAAGAAGTTTCCTTCTTCTCCGCCAAACTTGGTATATTTTTAAAGATCAACGTACGTGATCCTCAAGAAATACTATATCAGACATTCATCCATTCAAGTCATCCAAAAACATGATGAACTAAAGGCACCCTCCTACCGCATCCTATATAGGAATCACCCCAAGGATCAGTAGCAAGAAAGCCTTACAAGTTGAAGATTTCAATCACGACGGAATCACAATAAAAATGTGTATGTTTCAGTTCAGAGAAATTTATCGTTTAGTTCTTCTGCTCAAGAAGATCCACAGTCTTCAATGCTCTATCTTCATAATTATCCCTGCAAATTAGTTTTGAACGTATGGTTGATTCGAAGTGGTTTTCGGTCTAGTCCCCATCCCGGTCTCTTCGAACTAACTCGTTAAAGCTCAACAATATTATTGATAGTCGGATTTTAACTGTCAATTCAAACAATATAGATTAGTACTTCGACAGCTCAGGCCCCTTTCATTAAAAACCATTCATTTAAACTATTTTATTGATTTAAAATCGGTTTATAACTTATCTCAACAACAATTTTTCCTTTTAAATCAAAATGTCTCCCAAACTCGTCCCTTTATTTCCTTTTTACCACCAAAATTTCGTTATCTTCCCAAATCCCATTTTATTCACAAAACCCTTTTGTATTTCCTTTACATTGGAAACATTGTTATATATATTCTTAAACCTTTTTGTATTTCCTTTACTTTGGAAATATTGTTTCATATTCTCGAAATTCATTTACCAAATCATTTAACATCATATTAATCTTGGGTTTATATTACTAAAATCCCTTTCAAAATTGAACTAAAATTCTATTACAAGCTCTATTACTTTTTAAATGAATTCTATTTAAAAAGTAATTACTTTTATCGTTTACAAAATAAAATTATATTCTGCTACATTATTGAAGTAAAAGTAGTTTTGTAACGACCCAGAAAATCTGAACCAATTTAAAAAATTTAAATTGGCTAAAATAATGGATTTTAAATATTTAAAATAAATATTTTAAATAATGGCAATGAAAAGTGAGTTGAATCGACAATTGAAAGCAAATATAATTAATTATAATTATAAACAAGGCTTGAAAAGGCGCTGCAGTTTCAAAAAATTGAATTCAAACTTTGTCGGACTGTACCGGGTGCAAAACAATTCGGATTTTAGTGAAACAAAAAATATTTAAATCTGTTAGTGAATACCTTTCTAACGAATCTGAAAAATCGAATTTTCATAGCGGAAAGCAAAAGTTATGGTCGAATGAATTTTCGGAAGGGTCGATATAGAATTTATATAACCCGTGAAAATGACCATTTTGCATACGACCTCAGAATTCGACGAAACCACTTTTGTTGAATCCAGGATGAGAAGTTATTGCTAGGTTTCAAATTTCATAATTTTTGAAGCTAATATGTGAGCGTGGCAAAAGAAAATGTGTTTGGTCAATTATAGTTAAATTGGATCGACCAAAAATGGGCATTTTTGCAAACGATCTCAGAATTCGACGAAACTAGTTTTGTTGGCACCGTATCGTCAAAACATAGCTAGATTTATTTTTTTGGGATTTTTCGAATCAGTTTGTGGCCCTGGCAAATTGAAATGTACATTCGAATCAAATATTGAATGTTTTATATTTTAATTTGAAGGGAAACTGACTGAAACAGTTGAATGGGCCTATGAAACATATCCCATTGTGTTCGGAATAGGGGTAAAACGCTAGGGACGACAGTCGTTGGGTTTGAATTGGTGTTCGTCTGTGTAAGGGGTATTTTTGAAATTTTAAAAATATATAAATTAAATGGAAAATTCTTATTGGTCAAACTACTTTCTCTCTCCCCGACTATCCTTTATCGCGCACGGCGGAAATCGCTTCCCACCTTCTCTCCTCCGTTCCTCTTCCTACAAGCAAAATTAAGCATTCCTCCTGTTGAAGATTTTGTAGAGCTCGGAGAGATCTTCAAATCCATACCTAGTTTCGATTTTTTTCATTGTGTATTTTGGGAGAACGGGCGCCGAGAAGTTGCCGCCTTCACTTCGCCGCCGCCGTCACCAGAAGCCACCGAAGTGGGCCCCCTTCCTGGCGCACGTGCGCCTCACGTAGCTCTTCGACCCTGCGCAACCCGATCGTGGAACCATTGCACGGATTGATCGAAAAATCGAAACCTAGTTTCGAACAGTTCTGAAAGGTATCGGCTGTTTTAATTTAAAACTGATTTTAACAGTTTAAAACCGTTGCAAACTTTGAAAAATCATATCTTTTTGCTATGTTAACGAAATTCGATGAAACAGGAAACATCGTGACCGTGTGGACGCCTTCTACATTTTAGAAGAGACCGCATATTTTTCTGAGCCTTCTGCTATTTTTGGTGGAATGGAACCCAATGTGAGATTTCTAATTTAAAAATAATATGGAAAATGACGATGTATAAATTATATAGTCGATGTATGAGTTATATAGACGTTGTACACCTCATGTATAAGCGTTGTATAAGTTGTATGTTCGATGTATAAGTTATATATGCGTTGTAAAAATTATATATATGTTGAAATAAAAGTGAATTGCTATATATAAATATATATATTTATTTATATATATATATATATACGCCCCTCGTCCACAAACCATGGACGATATTTATTGATTGTGATTGGTGTGAAAATTGATTGATAGCGAATGGTTGTTTGGGATTGTTTGTGGTTGATATTGATTGATTGTGGTTGAAAAATACCCGTTTGTGGTTGAGAAATATTTGGTTGAAACCACATAGGATTAGTTTGTGGAAATGAAATAAATATATACATGCCGCCTGCGTGCGAACTAGATGCATGATCCCCATTGTCAAAAACCGCGAGGTTTTAAGGTAGAGCGAGGAGCCGTACTAGGGACGGTCCCGGTTTTAACTACCCTGCCGTTATGTTGCCGAAATTTTGAATAATATTCATGTGTTTGAATTATTTTCATTTGCTAAAACTATATTTATTCATTGACTAGAAAACCTTCATGTGTTGAATCGATATTCATTCGTTGATTAGAAATTCATGTGTTGAATGGTATTCGCGTTTTAAATATAAAAATCACATTTTATCTATATATAGAAACAGTAGAAAACCTTCATGTGTTGAATCGATATTCATTCGTTGATTTGAAATTCATGTGTTGAATGGTATTCATATTTTTAAATAAATTGTTTGATAATAAAAATTACCTTTTATCGACTATATGAACTGTGTAAAATAATCTCGTTTTGAAAGAAATTGTTTTATAAGAAAAATCCTATTTGTATCACCTATATATACACTACATAAAATAATAGTGTTTTGAAATGAATTGTTTTACAATAAAAATCACATTTTTATTATATACACGAATCGTTGAAATGTGAAGTGTTAAAAATAGCAACTCGTTCAAATAAATATATACGAGTTGAAATATTCATTAATCAGCTAATGATATGATTTTTGCCTATACATGTAACAGTAGAATGAATGGTGTTTTTAAACCAAATGGAATCAAATATGAAGTTGAATAGAAAATGATAAATGATAAGAACTGTATATATGTACATGCATATTTATTGAACAGGTTATAGCAAAGGGGCTAGAGAAGAGGAATAAAATTTTGTGCCCGACAAATAGGTACACATTTACTGTTTTGTTTGGGTGATGATTTTATGAGCCTGTTGGCTAGCCGCTTGGCTTTTTCTTTTTCTTTTTGACATGAGACGCCCATGTGGCTATTTGGGAATTTTCCCAGCCCTCCGGTACAAAGGAGGTTATGGCGAAATTTTCCAAAATTTTAAGGCGTTAGTGAAATATTTGAAGTGGAAACGATATTGAAATCATTGAATGAACTATATTTATATAAATATATAAATATAAATAAAATTAAAACGAAACGAGGCCGTGCAGTTCGTATTTTGAAACCGTGATTTCAAACAACTAGTGCGGGAAATCCGACCATTGGATTTTCCCGAAACCTCAACCGTCGGGTTCGCCTTGGAAATATCTTCCCAACGGCACCAACCTTGTAAAAATCCAACGGTTGGATTGTCTGGAATGTTTAATTCAAATCTGAAGAAAAACAGCGCCAGAAACGATTATATTTATATATATGTATAAATATAATTATATTTAATCGAATAACGACGCTGCAGTTCGTATTTTGAAATCGAAACTTCAAACGATTGTACCGGGAGATCCGACCGTCGGATTTTCCCGAAACTGGAACTGTTGGATTCGTTTTGAAAAGACATTTCTAATGATGTAAATTTTATGAAGATCCAACGGTTAGATTTTCAGATATGTGTAAATCAAATCTGAAGAAAAACAGCGCCACGGCCGCGTTATGGCCCGAAGCGTCGTTTTAAATAAATTGGCTATTTTAAAGTAAATAAAAATAGCGATAAATCGTTATAAAATATCATAAACGATATGGAATGGAAATAAACTGAATTTGCTCGATTTATGTGGCTTTTGATGGTTGAATGTGTTTGGTGTGAAAATTACATTAAAGAACAAAATTGGTGTTGTCGAATAATTTAACCATTGAAATAAATTGATTTGAAATTCTAAATATACGTGAATTATTTGAAAAGGCCGAGTCAATTCTCATTTCAAATAATTGACCGACGATTGAAAATCGAAGATGAAGACGATGGTCGAAGACCGGAGATCTTCACCTCGTTTGGATGGTAACCGAGGTCCTGATTGGGAGGCATCCCGAAATATGGATAATGAGTGGTGATCGTCCAGACGTATGTGGTGATCGATGGGTTTGCGAGGTATTTAGTGCCTCCGGTTTCGTTCAGACCCAGAACGGACTTGTAAATGGACTGTGTGTCTGACATTGGATTTTATTCTGTGTTGATTGATCTCTATTAAATATACATCTGTTTGGCGGCAAAGAATTTATTCTCTTGCTTAACGCCCTTCTCTGAAACGCATGAGCTCAGAGGTTGTATATCGATGGACATCAGTCGCATGGCATGAATTGCATGTATGGCATGCTAAGATGCAGTGATCAGGACTTCTGTTGAAAAGCAAAGTCTTGTGGTGATGATCAAAGCACTGCCTATGTGACGTACCTTTGTGTATAGCGTGAATTCGCGAGCCTCACACCCCGGTATGAACCAGAAACGGGAGGGAGGACCTCAGGGAGGACATGCGTTTCTTTCTAGCTAGGGTGGTGTCAGTGACCTACCAGCCCTGACATTTATATACTTTTCACCTATGTGGTTGTTGCTGTTGCGAGGCGCCTCCGTTTGATCGGACGATTCGGGTCCGATGGAGTCATTCGTTGGCTCGTTTACGCCCCAAAGGGCGGGGAAACATATTGTTCAGGCATTTTAATCCACATCGGTGGACCGGCCCTGACGATCCAAGGGTCGATGCGCTCTGACCCTGTGGCTCGGGCTAGAGAGTCACGAAGTCGGTAAGGACTATCTTTTTCCTTGGTTCATGACGGAAATCCAATTTCCAAATACGTGACGATGCGGTTTCGATTGTATAGATATATTTGGCGACATAGTGGCATGGGACGCTCATGTCGTCTATGATTGATAGTTATGATTTGAAATTGTTTTCAAAACATATAAACACTAGCAATAATATCAAATGCCTTTGTTTTATTCGTATCAAGCATATCTTGGCCGTTATTAGGTAAAACTCTATCCTCCGGTTTGCGTTGCATTGTGTGATGGGAACTGAGTCTTATAATGGCTTCATTTTTATAAAGAGCATTGTGTTGTTTAAAAGAAAGATTTGTTTTAAAGCACTGGCAATCCAATGGTGAAAACCCGTTCCACGAAAGTGGCGTGGTCCTGTGATTGCCAAATTATATATGTGTTGGGTAGATTTCTCATACCAGTCCCATGACTGACTCGTAGTTTGTTTCACTTTCAAACTCGGGTGCCCCTTTTTTCTACACGGGCAGCCTTGTATTCAGGTTTAGCTAGTTCTTTCTCTGGATAGCTGGAGCTGAAGATGGATTCTATCATTTATCTCTTTTTATGCTGTTCAGCTCCTATTGTACATATTATGTTTGTTTCCGCTGTAGACATTTATGTATAGATGAACTGTATTTTTACTAAGTATGATCCTGTATACTGTGTAACTCTGATGATTACTTTTATCCAGTATATTCTATTGTTCATTATCTGGTGTATTTATTTAATTTTGTTCTGCTATTATCTGTTTCTGTGTTATATTCCAAAGATTACCCTTGTCTCCGTCTGTACGGGGTTTGGGGTCGTCTCAAGTTTACTTAACTAGAAATAGATTAGTTAATTACCTTTTAAACTAAAACTAATAAACAATAACAAATCATATTAATGATTGCCAATAATCCATAAACGTTGTTAATTAAAAGGTAGATTACATTTAAGAAATCTTATTAAATTTAAATAACTATTTGTTAAAACTATTTAAATTAGATTAACTGAAAGATAAATTAATCTAATAACAACATCTACTTAAAAACAATAGACTTAGTCAACTTGAAATTATTAGTTAACTTGATAACCAATTCCAATTAATCCTTCCTGTTAGATTAATATAATTAATCTAGTAAATCACTTAACTGTCTTCTCAAAAACATTTATTTCAAAACATTAACTCGTAGGTTAAATTTCGACGTCTACACTTATAAAACTTATGATTATTATCATAAACACCAATTACAAATATTGACTTACTTATAAACTTCTATTTTAAATAAAAATATAATTTAAAACTTCACTTCAGTTATAAAAATAAATTTTATTACTTTAGTTACGTCGATTCGCCTGACGGCGAATTAACTTCTAAAAAATCTTGGTTTAGGCCATTTACTTCCAACCACTTAATTAATACTATATACTGATCAAAACACAACGATCATTGAATTTCAATTCAATAATCATTGAATTTCAATTCAATGATCAACATCTAACCAATAATCAACATCCAATCGGGATATAACGTTATTTGGAGTAAACAATTCACATTAGAATAACATGGTAAGTAACTAAAATACAATTAATTTAAAGAATCCAGTTTGATTCCTCCAAAATGTTCTTCCCTGCATCACAACTCATAATATTATATGAAGTAAATTTCTAAATTAAAACATCCAAGACGACGTAAATTAATATGTCGACAATCAACGATCAACAGTAATCATCCAAGCAACCAAACATTCAATTTTAAACTAACAATGATAAGTTATAATTATAAGAATTTGATCACATCATAGAATTCCAGTAAGCGTGAGAGTTAACTTATTATTTTGTTTTTAATTGACGATATTGCGTTATTTCATTTAATTTTAAACGAGCATTTAAAATTAAATGAAATCTCAGTCGCTTCCGATTCCAACCAAACCAGCTCGATTACGTACACTCGCCTCTGCGATTCCAACATCTCTTGTTTCGCACAATTCTGATAACGTAGACATAGTTACGTCCAAACTTGAATTAAAAGAATATATAATTGGCCAAAATTATTAATTAATTATAATTACCTTTATTATCTCTAAAACGTGATTAACGCTGCTTAGTTCCTTCGTTCTTCTCTTGATACCCAAATGCCACCATTCGAACAAACACGAACAGAGCCCCTCCCCTTTCTTTGACCGCTGCACCACCCTGGTCCCACAATATACCACCTGACTGCCACCACCAGAGATGCTAGCCCCTACCGCTCCACCTCTTACCGATCATGACCCCATACCTCTCCTATAGTCGCCGATCCAATCAAAAACACGAAACCCATGATTTTTCGTTTATGTCGCCGTAGCCGCCACCACCGACGCCTGGAGGCGATTGGATATCCGCCTTCTTGACTCCTGTTCATCCTTCTACAATCCCCCTTTAGGCTACTCCGACCATCGATGCCTCCACCACCGCTAAATCCACCAAAACCCAATCGAACTACCCAAATCAAACAACTCCGATCAACTCCCAATTTCTCTCACGTCCGACCACCATAGGTCACCATACCTATGCAAAAATCTTTGCCTCTCTCCCCTCTACATCTCCCTCGGGTCCCCTCATTCGAAACAACCTCCATCTCCTCGAAAACCACAAAATACGAACTGTCATTCTTCGCTGTCCCTAGTGATTTCTAACCACCAAATTTTGCCAGCATGTTGGCCTTATGAATCTTAACAACTTTCCAGTTAATGACTTTTGCCAATTCATTACGGATTGGAAGATAAAAATTGAAGTTTGAAACTAGGAAAAAATGTAAAATAGAGGCTGTTGATTAGGGAATTGAGGGTTATGATTAGGGTGTTTGTATAGTGGAGGTTTATATTATTTTTATTTTTGAAGTGACTAACGATATTTTATTGAAAACGACTAACGATATTTAGATTTATTATATTTTAATTCATTCGTTCCTATCGCCATTTAAGTCAAAGTTTATTGATTTGTATGATCACATACGAACTCCGATTGTGATGAAAATGGACTTCATGCTATGGTTTGATATTTTGGACCCAATGAAACTTGTTTCATCGAAATCCGAGTCAGTTTGCAAAAAAAGGCGTGGTTTGAATCCAAGTTATCAATTTATTCACATTTTTAATTTGCATATGCTCACAAAATTACTCTGATTGAAGCGAAACTTGAAATCTAGCAATAATTAGACATTATGGATTTAATAAAATTTGTTTTTTTGAAATCCGAGGTTGTTTAAAGAATGTCTCTTTTTGAAGGTCCAGTTTGAATCAATACAAATCAATTTCAAAACTATCCAATACAATAATAAATTATTATTATTATTAGATATATTCAAATAGGATTTAATATAGTTCCAAAATAAACTAGTTCATATTCAAATATTCAAATTCCTAGTTAAAACAACATTAAATTTATAATAAAACCCTTTTATTTTATTAAATAGATCATTATGGTTTATAAGTGATTCCATAGCGTCTTTGTGAAAATTTGATTTAGACACAATTAAAAAACTACATTATGAAAAAATTCAGTTTCTCTTTAATTAAAATTATTATCTAATAGATCTGGACGATTCTTGCTTCAAAGAATCCCGAATTATATTGGATCATAAACATTATTTTAAAGTTCAAAACATAAAACTACGTACTACTGCAACGTTGTGGGTTTGTTTTTAATTAAATATAAATTATACGTTCAGACATCATTTAATAAACGAATTCGTTATTATAAGTCACATCTAAACTCACTTAAATTCTTTTACATTGCCACTTCACATTGTATAGCAAATTTAGCTAATTCCGACTATTTCGGAATTAAATTTATTATAATACTATTTATATTAATTAAATATTCAAAACTATTGAATTCAAGCTATTTATATTTCAAATTAGAGTTTAAAATAATAAAAAATTAAATATTTGATCACTAAAAACACGGACGTTACAAAAACGCTAACCCTAAGCTTCTCGGTATATAAGAAAAGATGACTTAGACATACCAGGATCGAACAGTTGAGAATCGCGAAAACAACTCAAGGGGTATGAAGTTACTGCAATCTGAAGAAGCTCCATGCTGGATCCAAACACATCCATGACCAAATAAGTCGACACCACCACCAAGATAAGCTAGCACCGCTTGACGAAAACTACACACAAAATCCTGCAAAAACCAAAGCTACGACCAACCCTTCCGACACAAGCCAGACAAGCACGGGACATAAAAATCACCTAGCAATGATAGGTTAAACTTGCTAGGAAAACTTGTGATGCGTATAATAGGGTATCGAACAACATGATTCTCGTAAAAGAGTCTGCGAAGTCAACTACAGAAAGACTGAAAAATCCAAAAAGGGTCACTAGGTCATGGCCAAAGGGAAAAAACACGTGCAAGGTGGAGAGATTGGAATCGAACATTGAGTGGATCTAAATAGAAAGGGGGTAAATAGGAGAAAGAAGGGTTAGGTCTAATCGGATCAAAGCAGCGATTCAAAATAGTTTCTACACAGACGAATGCAAGGCCGATGTTGGAGGGAGGGAAGAAGAAAGACGAAGGAGGTCGAAGAAAATTTGGAACATGAAGATTGCGAAGAAGGGGAAAATAAGAGGCCTTGTTGCCATTAAAGAAAATTTTCGTACCGAACATGGATTTGTATGTTTTTAATGTTTATTGTTTTCTAAAAAGTTTGAAATAAATAAAGCCCCTGAATTCCATTAAGGCTTCTCAGATCAACACCCTATGTCTAGAGTCCTTTTGCACTACTCGTGAAATTAAGCATGGATGATAATAGTTAGAGTAGCTTAAGTTTACAGGATAAAGGTTCTAATAATTTATATAACACCCCAGCTCTATGCATATACTATTGAGGAGTATTGTAAAGCAATACATTAGGATAATATAGAGAACAAGGTGTCATGGTGTACATACATGATAATTCTCTTGGTCTAATACAGGCACATATTAAAATATCAAACAGATGACTTACCTATACATAGGCAAAACCAATACACATGTGTGCCTCCATATAGAACAATATAAAATATAGAATATATTACGGATTATAGAGCTAATTATACGATAGTATATCATATACAATCTCTATCCTATTATGTAAAAATAAGAGACACAAAGGAGACCATACAATACAAAATGATAATCTACAATGTCAAATATCTTGTCTCCTTTATGCCTAGAAAAGACAAGCAAATCTTGATGTCTTAGGTCCTGGATGTCTCGGAGTGATCTGGGTACTATATAGATAATAAACGGGTCTGATACCATCTAAATCTATGGTCATTAAGCATATAGAACTCTATAGGCATTGGGTATAAATAAATATAATAATGACATGAACAATCCTGCTATCATACCCATAGTACTCCACAATCCTAGTATATGATGCCCATATACATATAAACCCTCAAATAAGAAACCACATACATCTTTAAATGGGTGAATCATCAATCTAAAACATAAGTGTAAGAGGTATCTCATGTATTATAAGGCTACACGTAGCTTAACCTAAATATATTAGCAGATATCTATAAATTAAATATCTTCCATATGTAGAAATAATCATCCACAAATAAAATAATAAATATAGAGATACACACTGGTGAAGGAAATAATTTGGCGATACACACATATATAGAATAATCGACCATACCTGCTTGAGAATGAAAATAAGTAATACAAAATATAAATAAGAAATACATATCAATAAATAACAGCTAGTGGCACATGCCTAAGAACAATATAGAGATTGACAACATTTGGACATAATCACTCTTATAATCATTTTTCATCATCTTATGTGTGTGTGTGTATATACATGTAAGATTCTCCCTTAATGAGAGAAATATTAGAAGACTTGTGTTAGATCCAACAATGGTTCTAACACCTAAAGTAAGGATGATTCTAAATGAAATAAAAAAAGAAAATGAAGAAAACACACAATTTATAGTGGTTCGGCGTTAAAGAGCCTACGTCTACTTTGAATTTCTCTAATTGATGATGAGAATGCAATACAATGATTGTTTTCACTCAATTTCACTCATACAATGAATAATTTCACTCAATCTTCTCCAAAATGTTCTTTAAAAGGTGATTGTGATCTGAATAAAGTGATGAAAATCGTTTATGGAAGAAGTTTTGGTTGATGATTTGCCAAAAGATCCCTTCAAATGATGCTTGGAGTTGTATTTATAGGCGAGAAAACTCTCTGGAATGGCTCCGGTTCGGATATACGCGGATTTTATCCCTAGAAAACCGGGAACCCTTATGATGATGACAGCAAGCTCTGATAGTGGGTGAACATGGGAAGGTTGGGTGTGTAACCGCTCCGCACTTTCTGGACTCGTTGAGCTTATCCGCTGCTTCAGCTGCCTTAGGATCGGAATAGGAGTGCAACATGAAGGGTTCGGATCGGAGAGGCCCGAACCGATCCGATGAACCTACTCTTTACCATTTTCAAGACTGGCTATTTTTGAAGTGGAGGGGGTCGGATCAAAAGTTTTCGATCCGATCCGAATGCTTGCTGATGAGTCTTTTTTTCAAATCTATTTATCGAGCAATCTCTTATTTTTGTGTAGCCTAATCACAGAATAGGCTAACATTTTTTCCCCTCGAAGTATACTCCTATCGGAGATGGAGTGTTCTTCTAAATGATCCGTCCATTTGCTTCTGAACCGAAGTTATTGAATAACTGCTTCTATTCATTTGTAAAGTCATGTTGCTTCATCAAGTCGCATATCTTTACGTCTATAAATGTGCGATGGAATGCACAAATTACTTTCGCTACTAAAATAACTTCAAAGGCTTCGTTCAATGTCCAAGTAGCTCTTTCAGGTAAATTTTTATATTGCTTACTTATCAATTTGTCACTTTTTCTTTTGGGTTGATTTCGTGTGCTGATTTAACCTTGGTGTTAATCGCTGGGAATAAGTTTATCTGATCCGAACCGGGTTCAATCTTCACCGAGTCTAAGGGATTGAAGGCCTTATGCTGGAATGGGCTACTTCACTAATCAGACTGGCTTGGGGTGTCTAATCCCCCAGAACACGAAGGGACACCCTTCTCCTTCATATATATTTTCACCTTTCTCTCTAATCCCTCATTCTCTGTCGTCGCTTCCTTTGGTCTTAAAAACCTAAAAATTCTAATCTTTAAACCACGAAAAAGACTCTTCCAATTTCTTGAAACAATCTCGTAGGTGGGACTTCAACCCTTTATTAACTTTGGTTTGATTAATCTAACCCGAATTTAGGAGCGATTTAGGCAATTTTATTCGTTGTCGCATGATCCTTGGCACTATGTTTTCAGTCTCGTCACCATCGTCGTAGGTGGGTTCGTCGCCACCTCGAGATGGCTGTTGAGGAAGTCAAAGTTAGTGCTGGTCATGTTACCTTATAAATGCGCTCAATATCGAGTAGGCCTTTGAAAGCAGAGGGGTTAGATGGATCTGAAGGAGCGGAGAAGAAAAAGAAGAAGAGAGAAGCGGGGTCGGTTCGAGTTGAATAGTTCAGAGAGATAGGGAGGAGTAGCTGATGATGGAAGGTGGAATCGGTTCGGGTCGGAGAAGGGAATTATGGTTGTAGGGGGAGGTTGAGTTGAAGGGACAAGTCTTGAGGTGCTGGTATGGTTCGGTTCAGTGTTAACCGATCCGACCAGAGTTATCCTCCCTTAACTCCCTCCAATCCGATACCTTTTCTTCCCTCGCTCCAAACTATTCCACTTAAGTGAAGCATCCAAACCGGTCCGCTCATCATTTGGACATCCGAACCGATCTGATTCTAACACAAAGAAAAGGAACTTAAGTTGATCTGATCGTAGAATACACATCCGAACCGATCCAAAAACATCCAACTTAATGTGCAAGGATGGTTCAACTAGTTCAATCAACACTGCCTGTGGCCTATTACTTTATGGACAGTTTGGATAAAGCCTTTTTAGCTGAACTTTTTGGATTACTCGTAAATACATAACCGCATTGTTCACCCCTGCATTGCATATTTACATAGTATTTCTTTAATTCTGTCATTGCAAACATACTTGTACACTTTAGCTCAAACACAGGCATGTGGGGACACGAGCAATCTTACTCTAACTCCTGCTATTGTTTCTTCAATAGTTTAGCAGAAATGGATGAGAGACGCTCATCTTGATTAGCTGAAAGAAAAGATGCTGCCAGATCATCCGAGAATCCACCCATTGAAGACATATCTTCCACTTCAGATTTGGGTTGGAATAGTTCAGGTCCAGACTATGAAATGGGAACTCATGAAAGTGATGTATCATCCGGGGGCAATGTCTCTTTATGCGAGGAATAAGAAGGAGGAGTTGGAGACAATCGAGCCCCGGATGAGCTCGGAAATGTTACTATTTTGGAACTTCCAAAGGATTCGGTCGAATCAACGATCGATAATGACAAACTCGCACGGATATGTCTGAAACAAGGGATTCTTCGAAAAGATACAGAGTTGCCCTCGAAAACAGATCGTCCCCATAACCCGCCAAAAGGGTACATGGCTATCACTAGATTGATGTGCCTAGTTGGGCAATACCTCTGTTTCCGCCATTCGTCGTCGATTTTCTGAGACAACTGCGGATTGCCTCTATGCAGCTTCATCCCAACTCCTATGCTTATTTGTATACTTTATACATAGCATACCAAGAAATTTTAGGTGTAGAGCTTACTTTCGAGGATGTTCATTTCTTTTATAATTTCAAGCATCGAACCAACGACACCCCATCTTTTGTATACTTTGAATCGATGCCAACAAGGAAAATTATCACCGTTCCATTTAACAGCAAAGCTGGGGACCCGAAACCTGAATGGCTTTATGTTAAGCAGCAACCTGGGTGTGCCATAAGATGGCTTAAATCAAGTAATGACCTTGATCCTTTGAGTTTTAGTTCCAGCCTTTATCATAAATTTATTAATCATTGCTTGTTTTCACTCGCAGTTCCTAACCTACCACAAGAGAAGCATCCGATGCAATTTGATCGTTTAAATCGATTACTTAATGGTGATAAAAAATTCTTGACAATCAAGGACTGTTTAATAGATGAATATCTCCATCGGCATCGTCTAATTGCTATAACTCGTAGCATAGGCCACGGGGAAGGCCCTTACGTGTACATGCCTCTAGTTGAAGGGTCAATCGATACTCCACTTGAGAGGGGAGAAAGCTCCAAAGATCCAACAGCACCCCTCAGGGATCCTCCTTCTCCCTCCACGACTCAAGATGATATTTTAGCAAACATCGCAGAAAAAGATAGGGACAAATATATTACTCCCGAGGATGCTGCTACTCCTGAAAAACCGATATCTCCAAAATAGTTTTCATTAAATACTCCTCAAGGAGATGCTACTTCTGGGGATGATTCTACATTTTAGGGTTTAGGAAATATTCCCTTACCCAAGACTCTTTACACCTTAGAGGATTTCAGAACGAATCCCTTGACCTTCACTTCCTCAGAAGAAACCACTCCTGTGAAGGCTAAAGAGACCACATATACTGGCCTAACTTCAGGCTCTGGTTGGTTAGGAGGAATATCACTTTGGATGCGCACAACACATTGGCACTGCACATCACATCACTTATGCTTTGTGTAAACATTATTTCTAAACTCTACATACTCTGTTTTACAGGAACCATGGTACGTCCCCCTTACGATATTAGGAAGATCCGTTCCAGCGTGCCCAGACATGATTCCAACACTGAGCTTGACTGTCGTGAAAGCCGCGGCAGGGACGATAGGAAGCATTATGATTCCGACTGTCCTTATTCTTCGTTCTCTCGTTCTCCTCATCGGTCAAGTACAAGAGCCAAAAAAGTCGTCATGAAGGGGACAAACAACCTTCTAAGGATCCGACTCTTCCCAAAGAGAAGGGTCCTCAAGAGAAGCAATCATCTAAGCATGCTGACTTATAGGATAAACCTAAAGTTCCTGAGAAGAGGTCAGGCAAAGGAGATAGGTCCGTGGTACCTACCATGTGGAAGAATATTGAATTATCTGTATCCAAGTCCGTGTCGCTCGACAACGAGAACAAGGCAAGATTAGCAAATCTGAAAATTCAATTTCCGGATCAATATTTTGATCGTATGGTGTTTGTTCCCACGCTTGAACCTATTCCTCTGAATTGGGCTGACGATGCTAAAGCAAAAATCGACGTAGTGGATAAGCAATATATAGAAATGTATAAATATTCGCACAAGATTTCTAAGATTATCAAGGACCTCATCACTGATATTGGCGATATGAAGGAAATGGCCGATTATGATGCAAGCATTTTGAAGAATTCAGAGAAAGATTTGGAAGAGGTGCAAGCTCAGCTTGCTCCCGCCAAACGGGATGCAAACAACTACAAAAAGCAACATGAAGAACTACAAAAGCGTTATCATACGCTCTTAGATTCCCATATTCAAGAGTGCTTGGACCTAAAGAAGCAAGCTAAGGATGCTAAGTCCGAAAGTGTTAGAGTACAATTAGCTTGCACTACCCTCGAACAAGAGAAGGTTGAGCTAGAGAAGAAAACATTAATTTAGCAAAGCAAAATGACGAACTGGAAGCCAAATTGCTGGAGGCTGAATCTAGAGCAGTGTTGGCCGAGGGGAATACAAGCATCGCCCTTAAATCTGCTGAAGAGATTCAAGAAAAACTTTCCTAGGCGTAGAAGGAGTTGGACGACTGTAGTGAGCTGATGATAGAATTCTTTGCTCAAGTGATCCGTCGTCGGGATATTTCTTGGATTGAGGATTACCCTACCACTTTGGTTTATGTATGGGACCAAATCATCGAATGGGAAAAGAAAGAGCTCAAGTTGGACTCCATCGATGAAAACAAGCTCATGGAGAAATTTCTTAAGGGTGAGGAGCCAGCACGTCTGGCCGAAGGGCGTCGACCTATTGCTGCCGCTATGGAGGAAGAAAGGCGTCAGGCTAAAGGAAAGGATATCATCGAAGCCGGTTCTTCTTCTGCTACCCCCGGAGATACCGGAATAGAGGGATACGATCGCGAAAATTCGGGAATTCCTGAGGCGTCCCTTTTATCTCCTATACCAGAATCAGCATCAGAGACACTAGCCACCCCGATTGAGAAGTCATTCAAAGGTATTTCTACATTTACACCTCAGTTTGTCAAGGCCATTTCAACCTTTCGCCATATCATTGGTCAATCAATTGAAGATCCCTCGTTTTCCCCTGAGTTAACAACTGTCACCTCTCGTTCTATAGGTACTGAGCCGACTGAAAAGACTAATGGACAACATAAGACAGCTATCAATGAGAAGTCTGTCAAAAGACTCAGGAGAAACGGGATGAGGTCGCTGCTGCAAAATCTGGGGGTGGAACTGAAGGCGAAAAGGAGGAGGTTGCCGATAAATCTCTCATGCCACCTAATACCAAGACTCCTCACACTAAGGAGATGATAGATGCTCCGAAAGATGACGACGACGATGATGGACATGAAGAAGATGTTGATGTTGTTATAACTGGGGATTCAGAGAATGCCGATGATCTAACTTTGGCCGAGATGAAGGTCAAACAGGATAAGCATATGCAGCTGAAAACAGAGGAAATGGATCCCAAAAGTTTTAAACCTCTTGTGATAATACCTCCTGAGTCAAGGTTAGTTGTTAGACTTTCAACTAGAACAATTACTGAAGAACTTGCTAAGAAATCTTCTACTGATCCCAGTGCTCCAGTTGTAAGTAAGAAGAAACCAAAGCGGATTCAGACCGATGCTGAAAAAGAGGAGAAAGAAAAACTTAAAGCTGCCAAGAAAGCGAAGTCCACTCCAAAGTCCAAATGAGAGGTGGTTTTATTTTCATTTTTCCTATTCCTTGTTCTGCCATTGTTGTAGCGAGTGCAGCCCTCGCCTTTGTTTATTAGTTCTTTTGTACAAACCTGCACTTGCAAGTTCATCATTTAAATAAAATGCAAATAAACAACATGTCATATTTAAAGTCATTACTACTAGACGATAGACAATAAATGCTAGGGATATGTATATATATGTGTATGCCCCCTGTCAATCGTGAATAAAAGGGAATGGCTAAGGCTTTGTTCGAGATTGATTAGTCTTGACACTTACTTGCTCCCGACTCTCTGGTGGGGTTAAGTTTCCTTTGTCGATGATGCTTATTCTTTTAGCATCTTTATACTCTCCTGTCGCATAATCAGGTTAGAGTTTCATCAAGGCGGTCTCATTTCGGGTGCACCGTCACGCCTTGGGGGACGTCATCTTCCCGTCCTTTATACTCTCTCTCAATTCATGAGAGTTAGAGTGGGGAACGTCATCTTTCTGTTCCTTTCATTTTATTATGTGAACGGTCCTTTCGTTCTCCCCTGCACGTGCATTCCCCTTAACTTTTTAAGTTTAATTTAATGTTTAATATCCTATAATTAGGGCAGAATAATCGCAAGGAATAATTAAAACAGTGCAGGAAAATAAGTGACACACAATATTTTTATAGTGTTTCATCTAAGTCGTAGCCTACATCCACTTTATAATCCTTCGTTCATATAAACAGACTTTTCTAGGCAAGTCGTGCCTTTTTACATGGCCTATGAAACAAAAGAAAACAGTACAACTTCAAGTCAAATATCGTCGCAAATGTTGGGCGTTCCAAGCTCTAGGAATTTCTTCTCCATCCATGGTCATTTACTTGAAAGCTCCCATTTCAAGTTTCTGTTGGATGGTGAATGGTGAGAATGCAAATACAATGATTGTTTTCACTCAATTTCACTCATACAATGAATAATTTCAATCAATCTTCTCCAAAATGTTCTTCAAAAGGTGATTGTGATCTGAATAAAGTGATGAAAATCGATTATGGAAGAAGTTTTGGTTGATGATTTGCCAAAAAATCCCTTCAAATGATGCTTGGAGACGTATTTATAGGCGATAAAACTCTCTGGAATGGCTCCGGTTCGGATATACGTGGCTTTCATCCCCAGAAAATCGGGATCGGAACCTTTATGATGATGATAGCAAGCTTTGATAATGGGTGAACGTGGGAAGGTTGGGTGTGTAACCGCTCCGCACTTTCTGGACTCGTGGAGCTTAACCGCTGCTTCAACTGCCTTATGATCGGAACCGGAGTGCAACATGAGGGGTTCGGATTGAAGAGGCCCGAACTGATCCGATGAACCTACTCTTTACCATTTTCAAGACTGGCTATTTTTGAAGTGGAGGGGCTTGGATCGGAAGTTTCTGATCTGATCCGAATGCTTGTTGATGAGTCTTTTTTTCAAACCTATTTATCAAGCAATCTCTTAGCTTTGTGTAGCCTAATCACAAAGTAGGCTAACAACTTGCAATTTCTAATATTCGCAAAATCCTTATTAAATCATCGCACTAATCTTATTTCCTTGAGATCAGGATATATAAATGGATCCTTTCAGTGAAACTGCTCTTCAATTTCTAGCCTTTCTCTGATTTCCATTCTTCAAACCTTTAATAGAATGAGATCTGGTGCCTTTCGTATCTCAAATGATCAAGACATCAAAAGTGGGTGACTCGGCGAAATTGACTCCACTGTTCAACATCTTATGTTTATGATCTCGACTCTTTAAATCAATCTTCTAAATAAATGGAGTTATCATGCTAGTTTCGATTTACACAGGTAACAATGTCTATAATTATTCTTTATCTCATGATTTGAGGACTATTTTATTTGATAATGACAGAGTTTCAGTTACTCATTTTATGCACCTGTTTCTAATTTTAATGGTAACTTGTACTTCACTGTAAATTATATATATCGATCATCTAAGAATGGTGTATAGTTAAACCGGTTTGCGTCTTCATTGCTGGATGTAAACGAAACTTGTTTTTTACATAGTTAGATGATTGTTAATCGATCAGTCAAATTTAAGGTAATCTACATTAATGATTAACAATTGTAGCAAATTCATAATCACTACCTTTGCTATTTTCTACATTTGTTTTCAATTTCATATGTACCATTTTATGATCTTAAGAAACAGATTTCACGTACATATCTTAACTTTAGATCGTTGATGAGGTTAGTTTACGTGTTATTACGCAAGTTATTGTTCAAAAAAAAAGATATTCTATGAAGTATATCAACATATATAATCTGTTGGAAGAAGATTATCAACGTCATTCAGCCATTTCGATTCCTACTGTTAAGTTAGGAAGAAGCTGCTGCTTATATGAGGCTTTATGATAATTTGTCTTTGCAAAATTAAAAGATCTGATATTGAAAAGGACAATTTATGCAATCAGAAACAATTGTTGATTCAAGGCTTTGGTATAGTTATTGATGGAGGGGAACTGAATAGCAGTTTCATACTGAAATGTTAGTACAGTTATATTTATAGAAGGGGTTTTAGGCACAAGGAAAAAATTAAAGAAAAATGTAGGCATAAGGAGAAAAGGCCAAAAATTTAGCTACAAGGACACTTTTTTAGTGTAAACCAAGGAATTCAGGGGGACACTATCAATTTTGGTCTTACACTAAAAAGTGTCCTTATGGATAAATTTTTGGCCATTTGTCCTTGTGCCTAATTTTCTCTCTAATTTTTTCCTTTACACTATTTTCCTGAAATTAATAAAAAAATGTTATAAAATATCAATTACAACTGTCATTTTATATAAGTTGTAAGTAAAAGGTTGTAATATAGTAGTATTATTGTAATGATCACTTATAATATGGTTTATAATCCCATATCGACTTCAACCTATTTACAAGATATTGGTCAAAACCAATATAATTTCACTCTTCCTATTACATTGTGTATTTATTTTACTTCTTCATAACCTTCCTCTTTTATATAATTCCATTTTATGAAAATATTTTATTATTATAAAACTTATATAAAATATAATTTATATTTTAAAATATTGGAAATGCTAACTTCTTAAAAATATTAAAATTTAAATTATGGTTTCTACTATTCAAACTTCCTTTTTGGAAATTAATTATTTTTATAAAATCCGACATAGTTGAATTCCAATCATAAATCCATATGGATTTATTACAATTAAATTTACTTTTCGAACATTATAATAAATTTCAACGTTTCCGTTTTGAACGATTCCCGATTCCCTTTTAAAATTTATACTTTAATTTAAACCTTCAAATTATCCAATGTTAATTTTTCACTTACATTTATATCATTTATAAATTATACTTTTTATTATATATATTAAAACAAGTTTCTATTTCAAAATCCATTTAAAATTCAATTCTACTCTAGGAAATTAAATTCCCCTTTTAAATTCACACTTGAATTTTCATTCCCGAATTATCCAATGAAAATTATTTTTCTTCATTTATAACATCATTTATAAATTTAGCTTCTTGTTTTTATTATTAAAAACAAGTTAATATTTCTAGCCCATCCAAAATTCAATTTCTTTTTTGGAAAGAAAAGGTTTTTGTTTTGAAATCTCAAAATTCCATTTTCGGTTATTTTTATATACCAATATTTAGGCTCGGTGTTATTCGAGCATCCAACACAACAAAATCTATCGTAGAACATCTAAACCATCATATATCACAATATATTTGAAAACAAACAATAATAAATTTGAGGAATCCAGTTCGATTCCTCCAACCTATTTTGCTATATTCACAGATGTTAGACAACATAAATAATACCAACCCCGCTTCGAGGCGGGATATCGCAGCATAGAAGGTCATCTGCTATTATGCGCGGCGCATAGTGTCTCATCTTTAAAAATTGTGGAAATATCCAACTACCAACCTTAAATATAACTCATATATATAATAACCACAGTTTATAAATAATTTATCAATGCATCTAAACAGCCAACAAACAACATATAAAAAATTACATACTAAATACAATTTTGTTTATAATAAATTATAAACGAACCAGAGATAGTGAGTTTACTCACATTGATTTTAATAGTAGAAATAGCGATTTGTTTTCGATTACATAAAATTAATGTTTAATTTAACCGAAAATCCCAACTCCCTTCAAACCACTCCAACTTAGATCATATCCATAGTATTCTTACATATGATCCCAAAATAACTAATTTGCATCAATCTGATATCGTAAGAGATATATATTTATGCTATAAAATTGACAAATTTTAAATTTTCATTAATTCATCAATTAAAAATTTATAAATAGTTTAATTTACCTTATTACAATGTAATAATCTATCTTCTTCCCTATTTCAAAAAAAAGAACCTCCTGCATATAGAAATCCATTACTGTCAATTTTGATTCCTCTCTCCCCCTTACAACCTTCGTACCTCATGAAATCATAATCTGACTGCACCAATGTTTCACCATTCACGATCTCCAACCTCCTGCCATGATCATTTGGAGCTCGGCACCCCATGGAGACGTGACCTGCTCCTTAATGTCGCGACAACAGTGAAGGGTGTGAACCCTATAAGCATAGCTCACCGCCCAAATTTGCCCACATGTGCTCCTTATGCTCCATTTCCTCCACCGTAGATCATGTCAACTTAAACTCGAAGCCCTAACGTGTGCCTGAAAGAAATAGGTCTACCAGAGTTGTCTCCATACTCAATGCAAGGCATATATGCATGTAAAGCTCTTTATTGCAGAAATTCAACGAGTCAAAAATTAATTGAGTTCTTAAGTATTTTATTTTAGAGAATTTATTAAAGAGATTCGAGGAGGAATGACTTCAGTATTCTTCGTTCTAAAGTAATGAACGAAGAGGAGAAAAATAAAAGCGAGAAGGGGTATAGGGTAAATTATAGAGAAATTTAATATTAAAATATTATAGTTAAACTTACACCCAAAGTAACATGTTTAAATGACCACATACGAGCTTCAATTGCGACGAAACTTGTAATCTTATGATAACTTAATATTTTGGACACAATGGAACATGTTTTATCGAATTTCAAGATCATTTGTAAAATTTTCTTTAAATTTTTAACATGAATCGATACGCATTTAAATTGCGCATGATCACAAAATAACTCTAATTGATACGAAATTTGAAATCTCGACATAATTAACTATTACGGATTTTATAAAATTAGTTTCATCGAAATTCGAGGTAATTTGAAACATGACTATTTCTTAGAGTTAAATTAAATTGATTAAGATATAAATTAATTTAAAACAATCAAACTCATCGATAATAAATTATTATTGTCGTTTATTTTCAAATAGAATTTATATTGATCATTGGAATTGTTTCGATTCGATTTTAACTACAAACTCAATTATTCGCCATTTTCGTATTATGATAAATAGATATATATTCAAAATTAAATCGTATTTCATTTATTTTATCAATAAATTCTATATAAAAATTTATTTATATTTCTAATTCAACATTTATAACTAATTTATATGTTCAAAATTAAAAGATTAAAAATCTGGATCGTTACAATTGGCTTGTGCTTCCAGGTAAACGAGTGACGGTGCAGCGGTAGCTCCTTCTTTACGGAAAAAAGGATCCGAATGTCTTCTCAGGTGGGCTCAACACCTAAGTTTTTTATGAATAGGACTTAGGTGGAGAGCAAGAAGGCATATGCATTTGGATGAACCTGCGTCGGTGCTAATTGTAAGAAGCACAACATATTTCGAATGATTGGGCAAGAACGGGCACGCACCCGACAACGCACATGTGCCCATTCCAGGTAGTGTACCCTTTTGGTTGTGCGTGTGCTCTATCCTACCTTCTCGGAACTATCACTTCATCCCAAGGTATGTCATACATCTTACAGATGCATCTCACCGCAGTTTCATTGATTCGTGAGACGCACGGATTCGACGGATTCTCAAGAATGGCAGCATTCGCCATCATATCCGGCACCTCAAGAATGTCTTTCTGCTCATTATCCGTATCCTCTTGCTCCTGTGAGCCACCCTTTGCCATTTATCCCTCTTTCTAGGTCTTTTGCTCATCCATATGTTTATTCGAATGGAGCAATCCTTTGGGTTGCCCCTCTTGATCATGTGTGCTGGTCAGGTCTACTTGCTGTGAAGAAGATCCAAAATTCTCAAGCTTGTTGCCTGTCAGGTTAGGACAGTGGGATGACCCACTCGGTGTGGATGGTAGTTCCATGGTTTTGGCTTCTGGTCCATGCATTCTCCTTGAACTTCTTGATGTCATTGCAAACTATACTTTAAAGATAGTTGCATTAGTTCATACACTAAAAACTATACCCCCGTGTTAGTGTAAACTAACATAAAACGTGTAGTGTCACGCGTGCCGATGCAATTATATTGAAATATTTCAGAGCGCAACCACAGTTTCCAGTTTCATAAACATAAACCCCCGTTATTGCTAATCTAGATTGTTGAATTCACATCAAGTCACGATTACGTCGCGATCGGGTTTAAAAACGAGTCGTGAAATTTTCCGTTCAGTCATATGTACATAGTTTGAGTTTATGCTCTATTCCACTATGCATATACGAATTGTTAGTCCAAGTGATTTCGTTATTCGAATGTTAAGGCATTTAGTCCACTTTCAATCTCAAAGTCTAATCGATCGCGCGAAATCGTAAAACAACTCAGATTCTTGAAATTAATTTTCAAAGGTTGGGAATCTCTAAGTATTTCAAATATGAAATTCTAATTTCGTATCATGTAAATTTCGTATTCGATATACTCGGTTTTCACCATACACTTTCTAGAGAATGAAATTGCCTATCAAGAGCACGAAATTATTATATGTAGTGGGATACAAAATTCAGTTTGTATCCCAACAGTTAAAGAAATTCCCTACTCAATCCGGGATACGAAATTGCAATTTCATATTCCCCTAGGCTCCTTAGTCTATAATCCTCTCTCCCACGTTTTGTACTACATCTAATCCGCCAATGCCGCAGCCATGGCCAACAACCAGCAACCACCGATCATTCCACCTTTTCCCTTCGTTCGTTCTGACCTCAGCCTATGGTCTCTTCACCTCCTCCGACCAATTACCACCCCTTCGCCTCCTCATCAACCATTCCAGCGTCTCCCTTAGGTTAAATCGATCACTAAGACAAGACAAATGTGGTTTGAGTTTACCCACCTGTAACACCCTGCATTTTCAATTAAATAATAAAATAAAATTTTGTAAAAAATTTAGAATTTAGTCATGGAACTAACATCATTGTGTTCGTGGTGGCTTTCTGATCAATTTAGACCTATGGCTTGAAAAAAACGAATTTATAACAAAGAAGTTATCTTTAAATGAAGTTCTAGAACAAACGTGAAAAGAAGATATAAGAGGAACAAAAATAACAACAATAACTACCAATGTTTTTAGACTTGTGAACAAAAGTTAAGTTAGGTGAGTTGGCAAGGCATGCACTTCGTAAGGCGAAGGTTAGTAGTTCGAGTCCTGCCAACGTCATATTATTAATTTTAGAGGGATGACTAAAGGGATGCATGTTCTGAGAGAAAAATTTATATAACTGTACATATAAGAAAAATTATATATATAGGAGAATGTGTATATATATACATGTATATGTGTGTGTGTAAAAATATGTGTGTGTGTGTGTGTGTGTGTATATATATGAATATGAAATCCAAAAGTAACCCACAATCAATCAAAATGAGTAAGAAATAAATGTCGTCACAACGTCGTTTGAATTTTAAAAAGAAATGAAGTTATGTGTAAATATATACGCATAAATTCAAAAGTTGATATTAAAGTGTAATTTAAAAGCGGAAAGTAATAAATGTGAATGAATGAAAAACAGACAAGAGAATAGCTGCATTTGCAATTTGTATATATATTAAAAAGGAAGGAATCAATAATTGATAGCATTAATAATGACATTTGTTGTTCCTCTATTAACGAACATAGATTTGAAAAGTGATGCACGTATATATGGGCATAAGTTTAAAATATGAAATTGGATATACTATATAAATGGAAGAAAATAATTTGCATAAACAATATTAGGAAAGAAAACGGATGTTAAAGGCCAAAGTCAAACAAAAATTAATATCGGTAGAATTAACGTTAATGGCCTAGATCATGGGTCAACCCATATCATATGTGGGTCGACCCAGGGGTCAACACACCTTAAGGGTGGTTGACAAAGGGTTCGACCCACCAGGGGTCTAGGTCGACCCAACTCCAAGCCAGTTAACGTTATATTTTCAACTTGTTCGTTTCGGATTTTATTATATTTAATTCGATGGACCAGAATCTCTTGTACACTTATAAATAGACTAGCTGTTCCTAGCCTCTAACTCATATTTTGTGAGATGATGCCACTCTACCATTTTCTTTCTTCTCCAAATCTTTCAAAAATAATAATACTAGTTTGTAGGAATTCTGATTCAAGATTTAAAGACAAAGAATGTAGATCTATGACATAGGTATTCAAATTTCTTATCTACATAAGGTAAATTCTGTGAATTTTACTTATTAGGGTTTCTTTCTTTCTTTTAGCATCAGATCTGTAAATCCGTGGTTATCTCAATACTAGATTCAATTAGAAAGACCACAGAAGAGCAGATCTGAATCATATTCAAGGATTGGAAAGGAGTCAGGTGAGTGGATTTAAATTATACCTTTTGGTAATGGTATATTTATCGTTTACATTCCCCATAATTAACGTGATAAATAATTGAAATTTTTGGTAATTGTCATATAATCCATTCCTTAAGTATATTAAGAATATTGTTATTGTACAAATCTATTCCATTAATTTTCAGTTTGGATTGAGAATTACTATAATATTGAAATTGTGAAATTTATCATAATTATGCCTATATCCTTAAAGTTGTTATTCAAGGCTAAATTGGATATGTTGAAAAAGGAATTACAGTGAATTGTGGAAATAACGGAAAAAGAATTAGTATACCTAATTTTGTATGCAAATCTACAGTAAATGGGAAATGGTTTATGAAAAACAGGAATTAATATCTAACTCAAAAAATAAAAAGGGGAAATAGTATTGGACTGATTTAGTTGGGATTGGAAAAACGGATACATTTCCATAACGGCGAAATTATTGAGAATGTGGTTGCAAGAAAAGAAAGGTAAAGGGATTAGTGTGAAAAAGGGGTTCTTTTACCATGTTGCACACTAATCAAATAAAATATGTGTGTATGTCCATAATGAAAATAAAAGAAATAGCTTGCAATTACGAGTCTGAATTGATAAATATTATGGAAATAGATCTTTAATAATTTGGCAAACTAATGTAATGAAGTGTATGAAATTTTCCCTTGAAATAATAAGAATGTACAAGACAGTAAATAAAGAAAGGTTACAACAGTAAATGTTTGGTTGAATATTAAGGAACCTAAGGAAAATGTGATGAACGGGGAATATAACCTATTATAATTAATTATATGAATGTGAATGAAATATAATAGGTAGGCTTGTCTAGGGACTAGTGGAATTATAACATAGGTTATAATTAATAATGAAGAGATAATTATTAATAAACCTTAGTTAAGGGAACTAAGTTAATAATCAAACTCACAACAACGATTGTGGTAACAGTGTAAGCAAGGTTATAATTAAATAAGAAAGAATAAAGTAGTCTTATTATTAGTAGACTTATAATTGGAAGTATTAAGTCTAATAAACATAAAAAATAATAAGTGGAAGTCCGCTCAGCGGCATTGGGCTGATTAAAGAAAGTAAGCAGCCAATTGTGAGCTAATAAACCAAGTAACTTGAATAAAAATTCAATATGTAGATAGTCAAGTTAATTAGCAATGTGATGAGATAAAACAAGAGCATGATTAAAAGATTAGACATTGGATCTAATAATGCGATGGCGTGATGCGCTGGAACCAGTCTATACGTAAGGAGATGAAGAGCCCAACGGGGTAAATCATAGCGGTGTCTGGAGACACGAGAGGAGCATGTCGAACTGATTATTCTATGGGACTGGAGGGAGGCACGAGGCTTCTGCGAGACGTGGTAGGGTATTCTGAGATGGCCCTCTGAGGAATAACCAGATGAATCCATCAGTCAAAGGCAGGTATGTGGCACCATCTAGAGTATACCTCGACTCAACTATGGTGTGGCCGTCAGAAGGATATGGCAGATGGCGTTGGGTAATTCAGTAATTTGCCTCGCTCTAGAAAGAGGTTTGTCAAGACCAAATTAAGGATAGTAATTGTCAGATGCGTGTCATCGATGCTCAGTGGGATGCGGAAAGATTAAGAGCTAAAGCAACAGACAACGTTCTTTCATTATCGAGGCGTTGGTGAGGGACATGCCAAATTGGATGCTAGATTGGTTCTTAGGGCACATGATTAGCTCTTGACATAGTCTTGCATTAGTTGAGGGAGGGGCCATGGTAGGGCCATAGCCACCGTGAAAAGAGATAGATTATATGTGAATATCTATATTGTAGGCCTAATGAAGCTGTCTTTTACAGACATTGAAACCTCCCGACCAAGTTCCTACACTGGATGCAGCCCTATTACGGGACTCGAGTTACAGTAGGCAGTACGTTCGTGTGAGGGTCTAGATACACGCACATGATGGTGTATTATAGACGATAGGGCATTACTCCGCCTTGAGACGTGATTCGATCGAGGAGTTCAGATACAAGGATTCATACGCTTACATGGCGTAGCAACGGTGGTTCTCTATGATTACATGGCGTAACGATATATATTTCCATACATGGTTTGGCATAGGATGGAGGTTGTGCATACCTCTATGGTGTGACGGCGGAGACCGTACGAGGAGGGTACTACAGGTAGTACCTTAATATGTTGGGTATAGCTACATATATTATATTAGGTTTAATCTACATGGGAGTAGATAGGTGCGATGTGTGTGAAGACCTCAAAGCGCTATTAACCCGAATAACCTAATACTTAAGAAAATGTAATTGAACAGTATATGTAGGGTTATTTCAGAATGTATAATTTGTCCTCTCACCAGAACTTATGTTCAGACCTGCTCCTCATAACATACTCCATTGTTAGATTAATGTTAGAGACTGGGTAGCCTTTGGACACTTGTTAGACAGTGTTATTAATTTTGTAAGGCTATATTTGATTACTATATTTTATCCATTCCGTTGTGAGATGTTTTATTGAGCTCTGATATATTTATTATCTCTGTCTTTTCTGCAGGATACCAGACAAGCCAACTCGAACTTTGAAAGATTGATATTTTTGAGAAAATAATTCGGTTTGTCGAAATTTAGTTTGTTACAGCATCTGAACTATGTCAGAGTAGGGTTAGTAGAGATTTAGTGTGGCCTGGTTTTCCTCTCATGAAAATCGCCAAGTCAGCGAATACGAAAAAGTGTCAAAAATTCAAACCCATTATATATAAGAGGGAGGAGGTTAGATTCAAGAAACTTATGAAAATTTCCTAAGTACTGGGATCGATATTGATCATGGTGCTTACACCAAAATTGGTCTAAACACCCAAGGTACTAAATTTGTACTTCATCAATGTGGTAAGGAAATAAATGGAGCCGTGTTTAACAACAATTGAAAATGAAAATGCGAGCAGGATAAAACAGAGACGAGATTTAGAGTGGTTCAGCCGTAAATTAGGCATGCGTCCACTATGAAGATAGTTTGCATTCTCAAATAAGGTTTACAAATACATAAACTCTCTTTTTTCCCCCATTTCTATATTCACTCAAAATACTCTCATTCAAGCAGATTACAAGAGAATGATAGAGTTTGAAGAGGAGAAGGATGGACAGGTGATTGAGAAGGAAGATGTCTTCATTTCCCGATTACAAGACTGTGCTTGATGTCATGGCCAGATGAGTGATGGAGCTTCCAGTCGTCGAAATGATCATTACTTTCCAAAATGTTTAGGGAGTGATTAAGGATAGAATTTAGCAGCACTTTTGTGGTTTCAAAGATTGGATCCCCTCTATGTTGGTAGCCATAACGTATTTATAGGTGAGCTCTACTCAGAAAATGATTTGAAATCTATATATGCATGCTACAAGTTGCTTATTCCATTAATTACACTTATGCCACTGCCTAGTTGTAGCCAACTGTCCTTAGCTGTATCCAGTTGTCATGTGCGAGTAGTTCCATAAGAGCTAACGTTTTGAGTAGTTGAGCGAGCAACTTTAGTCGGTGTTCTTCGGGTGTGGCTATTTCTGGCAATTGATGAGTGGGTATCTGATTCGCTTGATGGTGTTGCGAGCGGGCGACCGATCATGGTTCTCTAATGTTGTTATGTCTGATCTGAAGTGAGCGGGCGACGATGCTTTTAGCCTAGAGGTGACTGACTAAGGCTTGCATTTTTAAGTGTAAGTGTGCTCTTTCTAGTAACTGAGGTATGACCGACCGGTAGGTGGCCTCTGACCAAAGTGTTGGTGTTCGACTAGTAAGAACACACGAGCAATAGGAGTTGTCGTCCATGCGAGGTTTGTCAAATACACGCGCGAGCTTGACTCCCGCTTTGATACGTACGGCCGAACTTTGATATCAAGTCAAGTGTCTTCCGCATTGTGGGCGGCCTTTATATGATATACGACTTTATCTTTATTGAGTCGCACTACTCATAATATGTCATGCCATTATTCTCGGTCGTACTGGACGATTGACTTGTCCTGGGTTTGATGTTTGGATCTCGCTCTACACAGCTGCGTCCTATCCATCGTAAGTCGTTTAAGTGCCTCAGATAACATTGTGTACAACCGACCCTGATGATGTCCATTTCGTACCCTTTGCTCAGTCTTTGTAACTCAATGTGCGTATGGATTTTTGAGGGATTAACACTTGCCCCTTGAAGTCCGTAATTTCCTTTTAGCAAGGAATTACTGGCTTCGACATGGCTAATCACAATATGGCTTGGTAGGTCTACCCTGGTTCGTCGAAGGGTCATTTGTGCAAAACTTAGGATTGTTTCATTGTGGTGGACTGGTATTGTCCCTTCCTGTGAGCAAGAAGTTTGATGTATCTTTCCATTATTGCACGAATAGTTGAATTACGGGATACCAGCTGGAACTTGATGGGACACTTATTTGAACAATCGAGCACTAAGCTGACGTTGTGAGAATGCTCTGGATATACGTCTTTTAATCTTCCTTCTCATTTACTTTTAACCTTCTTTATTCTACTTTTATCTTCTTCAAGTAAATTTTCGATCGTAGCCGTGCTTCCTCGAAGGTTTTACCAGGTAATCCATGTTTGCTATTTCTGCCTTGACTTTTCTTCAAAAGGTTTTGGCTTCCTTATCTCATCATTTTTCCTAGTGCTTGCAGTAACACCTGTTTATCTTGAGCAACTCCCTTTTGGCTCCGAGACGCCATGATCTTTTTGGGTGATTTTTCCCTTTATTTGGGCTTGTTTTGTGTGAGTACTCATACATTTCCAAGCTAGGATGTTCTAAGTGTGGCCTGACTGATTTAGATATAAATTTGGGATTTTGGTAATAGTCAGGTTTTTGTATAGCAAAGATACAGTTTCTGTAATTATCTTGAGGAATCCAAACCGTCTGATGGTTTTTGAAATCTTAATACCGATATTGCTCACAAGTTGTTTGATAAAATGCCCCAGGGTTCTCTAGTTGAAATGCTTCCGTCTGTATCTGACTCCGGCTGGGCTATGCTTGGTTTTTTTGGTTGTTCTTTGAGCCCATGTTGATCTTTCTTTGAAATAGGTCGTCCGAGGATGGAATTCTTCATGTCCAGGAGGCTTAAGAAGAAGTCGATGGGAAGGAATGGTAGCAAAAAGATGCTTCAAGGTAAAAAGATCCAGGGGGCAACTGATACTCAAAGTCATCGTTCATTGAATGAACTTCATGTCCCAAATGTTTAGATTGCTCTTGGTCGCCCACCCGTGGCTTCTTCGTCTATCACTCTAGATCCTGCAACTGTTCAGAGACCTCTTTGTGTTCCCAACCCTTGCCATCTTGAACTTGCTGAGCAATTTGAGGGTTGGTGCCCAGCTAGCACGCATTCTGATGTGTACATAGACCCATTTGATAGATGGATTATTGCAGGCAAAATGGATGCCATGAAGGATTGCATATTGCCTGAGTTCAATCAGTTGGAGGCATGTTTGAATCTGGTTGAAGACCTTATCATAAATGTCAGAGATTATGTTGTAAAGCAATTAGGTTCCTAGCATTCTCTTGTTGAAGATCTTCAGAAGGCTAATAAAGAGAACGTTGATCGACTTCATGCTTTAGAAAAAGACAGGCTCAAACTCGTCAAGGCTCTTAAATCCTAGGAGAAGATCATTGCTTACCTCATCTGAATGTTGTGGCTTGTTGATGTTTTACCTTTTTGTTATTTTGGTTTTAATTTAGGATGATACATTTAGCCTGGCTTGTGTATGCGGGAGCCAACCTCGCTTATTATCGTACGCTTACGTTTGTGACTTTTTATGGCCTGCTTCGGACCTTAACGTACCACGGTTTTTGTTATGTAACTCGGCTATCTTCGCGTTAGTGCGTCGCATGCTGCACCTTTATTTTTTTGATTTATATGTTTGGTCAAGCGCTTTGTTAATCGTCCCGATTTTTTTAGATTTATTCAAGCCTTGAAGTTTGTTATTTATCGAAGGTTACTATGCGTCTGCATTATTATAAGCGTGTTTGATATCTTTTAATAAGTTGTATTTAACCCCGCACCTGACTGACCTGGTAATCCAAGCCCTTCAGAGACTAGTTTGGAATACGTGCCTCCTGGGGAGGCCTTGGGTTATAAGTTTTCAATCCATTCTAGGCCCTGTTTGATAGGATTGTTTTAATTATTCAAAAAGGTTCTGGAATGGATACCCCCTTGCGGCCAGGATTTCTGTTTGTGCTGGTCTTTCCAGCATATTTATGAGACCTTCCGATACTAGGAGTGGTGTTTTCCAGCCTAGGTGTTTTTTTATATTGTATTGCCCTTAGGAGGTGGACATTAATCCTTGTTGCCGAATTTAGTTTCGGTTTTAAGGAATTCATGTCCTACACCTGACAAGGTGCCTCTTTGGGACTAACAATTTTTATTCGAGGGATAGATTTGGTAATATTCCTGCATTTTCAACAAAGCCCGACGCCAATCCTTGAATGGGTGTTTGCTAAGAATTCAACATATTCCATAATGAGAGGTGCAACCTTTCGACTTGTTGTTTGCCTTAGAATAGATTTTTCTTTTGAGGTGATGTGTCTATTCATTCCTATCTGATCTTGCCTGATGTTTGTGGTTCCCAGGCTACTTTGTTTAAGGTGTGCCCTGGGACTTCTCATCACAGTTCTGCTGTGTATGATGGATTGCTTTCACCATGCCTACATTCCAAGAGATTGTTTGTTTAGTATGGACCAATAAGTATGCTACTCAGGTAGACACATAATTAATTTTTGACGCTCAAAGTTTTTGCAAGTAAACCATTGCTTAACATAAACAAAGTGAATAACAAAGCAGGATAAAACAATTTTAGTAACAAGATAAAACCAGGGTAGTAAAGCAAGGTAATGGGAACTTTAGTTTAATGTTCCATTATCAAGACATCGGTGGCCAGTCTTTTAGGTGAGCGTCCGCTTTGGATCGGTTTAGCCCTTTTTTTTTCAAGGCATGTTGCCCCTTGTTTGCGGAGAGCTAGAATAACATTCATGGTCTTGTACATATTGTTGCAAATGGTTCTTTCTGATTAATCCCTCGATTACCGACTTCAAGTGCCGACAGTCATTGGTATCGTGTCCCGACTGTTTGTGGAATTGACGGAATCTTCCTGACTTCTTAGCGACATCTTTGACCTGCCTTTGTTTCAGGACCGGATATCTCTCGGTGTTCTTAGTTGCCATGAAGATATTTCCAACGGTATCATTAAGGGGAGTGAATTCAGAATTCTTGAAAAAGCGTAGTTTCTTTTTTGCTCGACTGTCTTTTCCTTCATTGCTCCTTTTTTGACTATCAAAGCTACTTTGCGCATTTCCTTTCTTCTCTATCTGTTCATATTTCGATTTTTCTTCAATACTTGCATATTTTTCAGCTTTGTTGAGTAATTGTTCGAGTGTACTTGGTTTCTTCTTCTTGATCCACCGCCCTAATTCGGTTTCTTTACATATGCCCCCTTCAGAGCCATTAAGACTAGGCGGGGTTCGAAATTCTTAACTTCAGCTACTGCCGTATCAAAGCAAATGAGAAAAACTTTGATGGACTCTCCTGGTCTTTATTGTAGTTCACTTAGCTCCATAACATCCCGAGTTCTGAGCGCCTGGGATTTGAACTGCTTATTGAATAGTTTAGCTAGGGTCGCGAAATTGTCCACAGACTGCGGTGGCAGCTTTGTGAACCATAGGTAAGCTACCCCTTCTAGATAAGTTGGAAAATATAAGCACTTGATTTCATCGGTAGCGCATTCCCCATTCATATACTGGTCATACTTACACAGGAATATATTAGGGTCGCTTGTCCCATTATAGGACTGTAATGTTGGAGGTTCGAATTTTTGTCGATATACAGTCTTCTTAACCCTTTCAGTGAGTGGGGTTTTTGTTGGGAAGGACTCCCATTCTTTTCGATCATCCTTCTTCTTTAGGCTTTCCTTCACAATTGCTCGCGCCATTCCTAAGATGTATTTCCGCTCCTTGCTCTGCCACGGATTAAGCGCTTTCTTCATTACCTAATTTTGATCTAGATGTGTCCTCATGAAGTGGATTCAAGGAATTTGGGCATTCTTTTGGAAGGGACACGCTTATAATAGTGGGACTGTCTTTCCGTTTCGCGATTGCGTCGTCAAAGTTACTATGCACAGGTGCTTTGTCCTCTTCATAATTCAGATTAGTGCGACGTGAAACTCTCTTAATGGAATCCTGCTGTCTTGAGCTTGAGGCAAAGAATTCTTCTTCTAGCTCACAATTCGTTCGGGGTAACGAGGAACAAGTGGCACTCATCGTGGCTTTTGCGATGGCGACTTGAATGGCGAGTATTGACTTCGAGTTTCTTCATCATCTCATTGTTTGCAATAGTTATTCGACTCGTCAATCCTGTCATCGCTTCTTCCAATTCCTTCCCGGTTATAGTTTTTCCATTTCAGGCGGCTCTCCTGCCCCGGAGTGGGTGGCAGATGGCGTGACGGTGTTAACGCTGTTGTTGGGGCTGTTGACTTTGTCAATGACTTCCCTGAGCATGTTCATGATTCCGAACACAGTTTTTTCTTAGAGAACCTTGTCGGATCTGAATAGGGAAAGAAGTAAACACAGCCCAACGGTGGGCGCTAAAATGTTTACACAAAAATTAGTCTAAACACCCAAGGTACTAAAGTTGTACTTCACCAATGTGGTAAGGAAATAAATGGAGCCATGTTTAACAACAATTGAAAATGAAAATGCGAGGAGGATAAAACAAAGACGAGACTTAGAGTGGTTCAGTCGTAAATTAGGCCTACGTCCACTATGAAGATAGTTTGCATTCTTATAATAAGGTTTACAAATACATAAACTCTCTTTTTTCTCCCATTTCTATATTCACTCAAAATACTCTCATTCAAGCAGATTACAAGAGAATGATAGAGTTTGAAGAGGAGAAGGATGGATAAGTGATTGAGAAGGAAGATGTCTTCGTTTCCCGATTACAAGACTGTGCTTGACGCCATGGCCAGATGAGTGATGGAGCTTCCAATCGTCGAAACGATCATTACTTTCCAAAATGTTTAAGGAGTGATTAAGGACAGAATTTAGCAGCACTTTTGTGGTTTCAAAGATTGGATCCCCTCTATGTTGGTAGCCATGACGTATTTATAGGTGAGCTCTCCTCAGGAAATGATTTGAAATTTATATATGCATGCTACAAGTCGCTTATTCCATTGATTACACTTATGCCACCGCCTGGTTGTAGCCAGCTGTCCTTAGCTGTATCCAGTTGTTATGTGCGAGTAGTTCCGTAAGAGCAAACGTTTTGAGTAGTTGAGCGGGCGACTTTAGTCGATGTTCTTCGGGTGTGGCTATTTCTATCAATTGATGGTGGGTATCTGATTCGCTTGATGGTGAAGCGAGCGGGCGACCGATCATGGTTCTCTTATGTGGTTATGTCTGATCCGAAGTGAGCGGCCCCCGATCCTTTTAGCCTGGAGGTGACTGACTAAGGCTTGCATTTTTAAGTGTAAGTGTGCTCTTTCTAGTAACTGACGTATGACCGACCGGTAGGTGGCCTTTGACCAAAGTGTTGGTGTTCGACTAGTAAGGACACACGAGCGATACGAGTTGTCGTCCATGCGAGGTTTGTCAAATACACGCGCGACCTTGACTCCCGCTTTGATACGTACGGCCGAACTTTGATATCAAGTCAAGTGTCTTCCGCATTGTGGGCAGCCTTTATATGATATACGGCCGATATCTTTATTGAGTCGCACTACTCATAATATGTCGTGCCATTATTCTCGGTCGTACTGGACGATTGACTTGTCCTGGGTTTGATGTTTGGATCTCGCTTTGCACGGTTGTGTCTTATCCATCGAGAGTCGTTTAAGTGCCTCGGATAACATTGTGTACGACCGACCCTGATGATGTCCATTTCATACCCTTTGCTCATTCTTTGTAACTCAATGTGCGTATGGATTTTTGAGGGATTAACACATGGTATTGATACCAATCCCCACAAAAGATGGGTGGAAGGAAAGAAGTGCAACACATGCACGTGTTTCAGAAAATCCAACTACCGAGGCCAACTTGACTCGCTAACCAATCTTATGCTCGTGAGTTCAAACAACTCAAGAGTTATGCCAAGAGATCAAGTTTACGATTGGATAACATTTCTGAAAACCAACTTGCATGGTCATATGCCTTAGATATAACTTTCCAATTATGTTTTATTATATACTTCGATCGTATTGTATAAAATTGCAAGCAAATGTGTGAGTGCATATGTGACACTTTGTCGACAACGAATTGTTTATGTTCTGACTAAAGTAGGAGTCGACGACTAACGTTTAATTTCTTAAGTCGACAGGAATTAGACACTTGCTTGGACAACTAGTGATAATTTCTAATCTGAGTCATCAGAATTCTCAACAACACTGAAACTTTAAGCCCACGTCGACAAGCTTCCATAAAGAGTCATTAATGCTCAGAAGCGACGTACATAACAGAAAGGTCTAGACCAATCGCTCGACATGACTCGGAGATCCTTCCGGATTCTAGAAGTACTTGTATCAACTCAACGCACATCATGCCAAGACAAGACATTCGATATTTTGTATCCCAACTCCAAAAAATAGCCAAGTCCCCAGAACGGTAAAGCGGAACACGAAATCTCAGAAATGAAAAGAAGTTACACTCCATAAACCGGTCAAATCTCCAGATCGGTGCACTCAGATGCGAAGACCCTGATACGAGAAATGGAACCATGAAGATTTAGGGAATTCAGTGTAAAACAGAAGCAAGAGATCCAACCACCGGAATACATTCCGATTCCAGGATCGTTATCGATCGCGGGGTACGAATATTAGAGGTGGACCCTACCTCTCACCTGCTCCCACTTGCTCCATTACCTATAAATTCCCCTTCGCCTGCAGCGAGAAAAGGGCTGGCAACTTGCTGATTTGACATTTCTAAGTGGAATTCTTAACCGAGGACATCATTAGAGCACCTTGAAGCTTTGGAAAAAATAAATCGTACACTTCTCAAGGATTTCAACAACCTGACAGCAAAGGAATTTCGGGACAAGGGTTATAACTCCAAATTTGGACTTATTAGAACTTAATTGCCACCATTACATTTGTAATCACTTGTAATGATGATGTCCACCATTGTACTTCAACAACAGTGAATAAAATTAGCAAAACCTTCAAAGTGGACGAAGGTTTAATCCAAATCAAACCACTATAAATGTTGTATTCGTTATTTTCTGCATATTTTCCTTACGTGAAATTCTATTTTCGTTATTAGAAAAATTTAGGTGTTGTGTCAAGTTTGCGCATGAAAAACAACACAAGGGTATTAATACATTTAATAATTGAAACCAGAGCAATATCGGTTGCTAATGGTACATCTATATTCGTAGGAAGGGAACAGAGCTTGGGCGGAGGGCAACATAAAGGGGCTTGGGAATGGATTCATGTACCACGAGGGAGAGATTTGAGATAGTGATAATTTGGTATTTAGGGAGAAGGATGTTAAACGCGAATTGATTTTTGAGATGCAGAAATGAAATAAGAAGAGGCAAGAAAAGTGAGGAAGGGTTGCATTTATGCATTTATTTATTTTTGGTTCATTTCTGCGATGTGGTTTACGTAGAAAGATAAAGGAGGAAGAGAATGAATGGAAAGGAAGAGAGAACGTGGTTTGCAAATTCAGCTGGACAACCAATTAAATTTTACAAGTGTTTCTATAACTCTTTAATTCTTATATATATATATAATTTGAAAATTTTATCTCCTTTTCTTGCATGATGTACAAGTATATATATTTCTATCAGTATATACATGAGAGCAATATAATGAAGATGCAGAGAACTGACGATTTCATTTTTTGGCCATTTTTAACACAAAGTCGCTACAACGGGCCAACAACTGTTCGAATTTTACGAAACCAAAAATGTCGTTCTCTTCAGCATACAATCTAGTATTTTAGACTAGATCTGTCTAAATTTCAGACACATTTTATTCATAATGATTTATTAAATGTTTAATTAAATTAACGCGGACGAAACCAAACTTGCATATTTTCTACAAAATTCATTCCTCTTCTATGTCTGGTAAGACATATCTTAATTAATAAATTTCAAAAATTTTATTCACTTTTTAAGTTTTAACTCTATAAATGCTATATCGGCTACTGCTATCATAAACCAACCGTTCAAACCATTTTAACGGAGCTAGTGAATTTTAATGTTTTTATTATATAACTATTTGGAACACTTCCATATGATAATATTAAACTTTTAAGAATCAATGTCCCATTATTAGTTGATTTCATGATTTTCTATAACCAATATAAATTTTGAGTATCACTTGTTGTTCAACTCTTATTTCTAAACCAATGTTCATATTTAACTTTTATTTTCAGAAATCAAATTCACATGTTCAAATAAATTAATTTTTAAGTTTCAAAGTTAATTCTAATTAATGATACATTTTATATGTTTATACTCACAAGTCATTACAAATGACCTACGAATGCACATGACTTGTGATGCACTCGTTAGTCATTGTAATTGTCTTTGCAAGTATATATTATTGAACTTTGTGCAGTTAAAGCTCTTAGCGGTTTATACTGGTGGATTTGCTAAAGATTATGACGTGGATTTACTCGAAAATAATGGAGGCGCATAAAGCTTCGTTTGAAATAAAACAAAATATTTAAAGTAAACTTATTCTCATTCTTATATTATCTATGCAGAAAAATGAAATGTCGTTTAATCCTATATAACAAAACTAAATAATATCATGGTTTAGGAAGACTAGATTTAATGATTACAATAGATTTCTAACTTATATTGAGCACTTTTGTATTAGGATCATGTCTTTACCTTAAGTTTGTTAATCCGTTTTAAAAGAAAACTAGTTAAATTAATCTTTATATATTAGTATTACTAAAGTTGATGCTTAAAAGTCTTGATTTAGAAAATTTTGTAAAAATTGGCGGAGTTTAAAGTGGATCTAGATAGTGGAGATTTTGCGGGGCTTTAACTACATTGTAAGGGCTAATCGTGTGCTCACCTATTGCCTGTTAGATTGTGTTTGTATGCCTTAGGATGAGTCTACATATGTTATTAATTATATATCTTCTAGGGCTATGCAGCGGAGATTGTAACGAACCGATATTTTCCCAATTCTGATTATTGACACAAATACCATATCGACTAACCAAACACCAGAAATTACTGGATCATCAATAGAAAGAAGTTAGAGGGTAAAAAATAGAATGAAAGAAATATTAGAATAGAAGATGAAGAATATAAATACAACAACATCAGAGTAAAAATGACCTCACAACGGGACGAATAAAATATATTGTATATATTTAACAGCTTTTGGAATACAAAATTTTAATGTATATACATACCATTATCAGAATACAACATTTACATAACAGCGGAAATAACAATAGCTATATAACATTGAAGCCTCCTGCTCCAAGCTCCTCCAAGTATATCTGTAAACACCTAAACTACTTGACTACCCGTATAAATTTGAGCACCAAAAGATTTTAGGGTAAAACAAAACTAAATAAACTCTGGGTCAGTCGTGGGACGGGTGTGAGTAAACTCAAACCAATTGGTTTAACTTTTAAAAATTCTTTTAAAATAAAGGATAATCATAAGGTCGATTAACACATAAATACACAAATGATTTTTACCTTATGATAACCCAAAACATTCTTTAAAATCAATATTATTCTGATATTATAATAGTGTCTAAATTAAATAAATAGCAATCTAGCAGAACACTTGCATCTCATGCTCTATATACATTGTATACAATCAAAACTGTGGGTGTATATTGGAGAATGGATTCCAATTGGCAAGGTATAGGCCCACCTTTCGGCAGGGTATCTCTAGAGAGGAATACACCGGGTTCAACAAGAACATCTTGAATCTTAGGCTAAACATGACCGGCCACTCACTTCGCTTGAGTGTTCCGAATGTATTGTCACCAATGGTAGGGATCATCAACCGTACCGAAAGCATACAACAACAATAAGATAAAGAAGAAAATGGAATTTCTCTAGGTCAGGTAATAATATACCCTAATTGGGTGCGGCCCACTTAGCCATACGACCTATTCGATTTTATTCCATTTACCGATTGTAAGGCTTGAGGCCACATCTTACCTTTTTAACACCACAACGTCATTCACTTTGAATATCACATCATCAAACCCGCCAAATCATTTATTGACTTCCCTAAAAATATCACGGGTATAAAGCTAAGAGAAACGAATTCCTCTGCTATCAACGTAGATACGTTTGAATAGATCAATGTAGATGATCTATTAGGCTTACTCTGTCAGACATCTGTCCATAGAAGTTGTCCTGGGATTGGACAAATCGTAGCCACTATTCCATCAATCCTTCTTAGGAAATTTCTACCTGGGATCAACAAAACAACCCTTGCATTTTGCTCTGTCCTCAATTATCATCAGCATATTCTGATTTGCAATGCTTACACCTATACGGAGTGGTTGTCGGATAATAAATCCAACCGGTCTCTCCATATTGACAACGACGGTATTAAATTGACCAATACTTCGAAAATCGATTATTTAACTATAAAAGAAACAAACATTCTTCCAAATAATCATTGAACCCTTTTAATTAATATTTTATTAATTAAATTTTCATTTCTCAGTTTCTCTTCAGTATCTTTACCCAGATATATATCCAAACCCGTTAGCCTCTCATGATTCTTGAAAAAACAATTCCATCTATCATAACTCTTTATTTTCTATATTCCAGAAAATATCTCTTTTTAACATCGGAAAACATCTCCATATATATCACAAATCACTATTCTTCAACATTCATCAGTCCTTAATTGTAAACTAGTAAGATAATAACTCTCTAAGTATCAACCCCGAAGGCCGAAACCAACATCATATCGACACCCAAGAAGCCATTCAACTCAATCAATCTCCATTCAGTTTCTAATTTTTGTAACTCCATTTATTAACTTCTTATCAACAAAATCATTTCAATCTGCAAAACATTTGCTTTAAAACCATCATTCACTTTAAAATGTGTATACATTTCTCCTTCCAACCTCTCAAGATTTAATTTTATGAATTCCCTTTTTTTCCTTATAAAAATTCATTATATGTTTATTATCTTATTAAATTTCATATATAATTGATAAGTTGATTTCTAGTTATCAAACTTTCTTGATTTTTCTTTCTATCTCATTAAATTTTCGAAAAATTTCGACAGCGTCTCCTTTGTATGGGTCACTCGATACAACTACAAATCGCCTCTCTAGGCCCTTTCGATTCTAAAAGAAAATCAAAAAGTCAAGCGACTTGCCAAATAGGCTCATAAAATACGTACCTTTTCGATGAGCATTCAATTTATTTTTCTTCATACACTTCGTTCTATACCCGTTTAATACATATATCCAATCATTTCCAAATTATTCCAACTCAACCCAATAGTTTTTA
The DNA here is from genome assembly GCA_030737875.1 of Allium sativum. Taxonomy (NCBI): domain Eukaryota; kingdom Viridiplantae; phylum Streptophyta; class Magnoliopsida; order Asparagales; family Amaryllidaceae; genus Allium; species Allium sativum. Next base: position 266,583,380 of record CM060916.1, read on the forward strand.
GCTTGATTCGCTAATTCATTCTCTGATTAGCTCTTTCGTCTAATCTCCTTTTTATTTGGACATATCATGTTCATATATATTTTTAATTTGCTTACAAACCAATCGAATTCCATTTTCAATGCAAGTTTCATATTCGATTTTGAATATAATTTCACAGATCTTATTCACTTATCCAAAGTCAAATTCGATCTAAACCCGATTAACTAATTATTCTTCTACTTTGTTAATTCAGTTCAATAATTAAAAATATGGTTTTTGTTTCAAAAATCAAATCATTAACTCCACTTAAGTTCATATTTATTTTATAACTAACGTCTTCGTTTTTCTAGTGGAAATCCGAATTTTTTTCACTCGAAATTCTTTTATTTAATTTAATAAACCGTTATGGTTTATAAACGATTATAGAGCTGTTTGTCTGGAAAGTTGATTTAGACATAACTCAAAATCTATAAGATGAAATCTAGATTTTCTTTCTCTTCCATTAGAAAATTATTACTCAATAGGTCCAAACGATTCTTGCCGACTTATATTGAGTTCTATATACTCAATTGAAGTTCAAATCATCAAATTACGAACTACCACGTCGCGCCGTGCTCATTTTAATTAAATTTAAATATAGATGTTTAAACTTTGTTTACTAATAAAATATACTCCATTCTTTCGTATTTTAATATAAATTAAACCACTTTTCCAAATCTAACTTATACATTTCGATTATCCTGAATCTTCGATTATTCCAGAACTCAATTATAAATTTATTTACAACTTAAATTCCAATTCCCTTGAAAATACATTATTTAATAAAATTCGATATAATCGAATTTGAATCTTTAATCCCTTGGATCTATCTCAATTCATTTTATAATCCAAATTACGGAATAAAATCTATTGTTCCCTTTTCGGAATGATCTCTGGTTCCCTTTTTAAATTAACGTTCGAATTCTAACTTCTAAATTATCCCATGATAATTTCTTCACTACATTTATAAACATCGTTTATAAATCTACTCCCTTGTTTTATATATTAAAAACAAACTCCATTTAAAATTCTATTTAAAACCCAATTCCTATATTTGGAACATTTTATTTATTATAATTTTTATATATATAGAACATAGAATTTATTTAATTTTAGTTTCTATCTAATGCAATTCCAATATCCATATTGAAAATAATTTATTTTATAAATTCGACATAGTCTATTTCAAATCGTAAATCCGTACGAATTTATTCCAATTAAATTTACATTCCGAACATCAGAATAAATTTCATCGTTTCCTTTTTGAAACTAATTTCAATTCACATTTGAATTTACATTCCCTAAATTATCTAATGAAAATTATTCCATTTCATTTGTATACACCGTTTATAAATTCACTACTGGATTTTATTATTCAAAACAATTTAATAATTCCTAGTCCATTATAAATTCAAATTCTATTTTGGAAAAATAGTTTTTCCTTTTAAATCTCAAAATTCCTTTTTATGATATTTTTACATATTAATATTTAGGGCCAGTGATATTCAAACATCAAAACACTCAATTATCAATCACAGGTTTTCTAACACATCATTTATGAACATGAGAACAAACAATAATAAATTTTGAGGAATCCAGTTGGATCCCTCTAACCAGTTTTTCTTGCATCCACAGATATTAGACAACATAAAGAATACCCATCCTGCTTCAAGGTAGGATATCGTGGTATAGAGGTCATCCACTATATATATTGTAGGGTGCATAGGAATATCATCCGCTAATGGTACTGCAGGAATATATCCAATCACCGATTATATATATATATATATATATATATATATATATTCAATCACCAAACCTAAATATAACTATTATATATATAATAGCCACTATAATATTGCAATGCATTCAAACAACTAACAAACTGTTGGATCTAGATTAACCCTAGAGGGGGGGGATAGGGTTTATCACAGTTTGTTGATGAATTAAAAAACTGACGGAATATTAAATAATAAACAGATCACATAATGCAGCAAAAATAAAAAGCAGAAAGGAAATAACACATAGAGATACCCAACTTCGGAAAAATCCCGCCTACTGCTGCATTCCTAAAGTTTCTACTTGGTGTTAATAACAGATCCCGCTTACAGACACTGTAAACTCGCACTCCCTGCTCCTGTACTAACCTTACGCTCAAAACCCTAGACTGACCGATATCCCCTCAATCATATTTTCTCGAATTACAAACCCTGTAACTCGTAACCCTAGATTTTACAGACTCGAGTAAACTGCCAGCTAAACCCTAACTAGATTATCTAGAATTTTACAGACTCTAGCACTGTTTAGATGGAATGAATACAAAAAAAAAAATTTAAAACAATACAAACTAAAACAAATTTTAAAACCCTAGGAGTTTAAATTAAAAGGGTTATCCCCTTTAGAGTAGGCTTGGCTTAGTTTAACTCCATACAGGCCGGCCCCTTTGTAATTCAATTTGCCCGATTGTTTCTTCAATCAAAAATGGCGGCGATAAAAAAAATGCAAGGGTTATCTCCTTGAATCCCCAAATCGATCAATGCTTGATGAAATATGGTTCTCTCATGCTCGCTTCTCCTTATTGTCTGATTTGGGAATCGTTCTTAATCGAAACCCTAAAAAGGTGAGCCCTATGATTTTTGTTTTTTTTTCGAGTTTGTTGCTCATGATTTTCAATCTCTTATGCCTGTGATGAAAATGGTTGTTAAGTAGGATTAGAAATCCTTAAACATCTCTGATTTCAAAAATGAATTCGATCGGATTAGGCGTGTTTCCTCTTTTGATTCTCTTGATAAAAAATCGTCTTTGGTTGACCTGGCACTTGTGTAAATATGAATTAATGAACCTGAAAGTTATATGTTGCCTTTTTATCCACCTTGAATTGATTTCACCGAGATGCAAAACTGGAAACAAAAAAAATGTTTTTCCCTACGTGGATTTTCTTGCCAAAAACTGGAACATATAGGATGATATTTTTTGTCTCTTAATGACTGTTGCGTGGTTATATCTCTTGATTGATAAATTGCCGAGAAATCACTGTTGATTAATTTCTGGAAAGAAAACCAATTTTGCCATATACGTTCTTGCCAATCTGAAAAAGAATGACTTGATTTATTGGTCCTCCTTGATTTCATACTTGCTAGTTTTGCCTTGCCGATTTTAATCTGATTTGAAACTTTGACTGTTTTCCCATTTATTACTATGCTCAAAACTGGAAACATTTTTAAAACTTGAATTCCAATTGATTTCGTATTTGTCTTCTGGAAATCAAAAAACTTGTTGCTCTCTGGCTTGATTGCTTCGAGACTTTGTATGTACACATGCCTTTGACATTTGAAAACTGCATTTTAATACTTGCCAAAAATTGTGGCCTCTAAATTTCAGTATATTCTATTGCCACTTGTTTAAACACTTGAACCTTGTATCCTTGCACACTTGTATATGTGTCCATACTTAATGGCTTGAATTGATATACCATACACCACTGCTTGTATCCTCATATGTACACATCTCCATATCTGCTCCATCATACCATCTTAGTGTTGAACCATCATTTGTGCCTATGTGCACTGTCATGTGTGTTTCCCTTCCATGCTGAAATAAGTGTTGTTTGTGATCACCAAAGTTGCATATACATGTTGTTGCTCCACACACATTGATATCATCATGCTGTTTTGATTCATACACTAGTGTTGAATCCTTGTTGGCTACTCGCTGACTTGTGTGCACCTTGAAAAAGTGGATTGACTTTTTGCAATTTACTATGACTGCACTTGATACCTGAGTATATTCACCTGTCTTGGTTTTGTGCACATGAACACGTCACTTGAATATGTAAATGGCCTTGTTAATACCTCATGCAAGTTGTGTCCATCTGCCACTATTCCACTTTGCTGTTTTCACCCATTTACATGCCCATGATATCACAGTGCCTTCATTTCTGAACTTGTGCCTTGTTTAGTTGTAAACTTGCTGACCTGATGAATTCATCCACTTGTAGACTCGACCGTGACAAGTAAGAACTATCCCTTGGTCTTGTACCACTGTCGGGTGGCTTTATTTGGTACTTGCATACATCGATCTGCTATAGCATTATTCTTGCTGAACCATGCTTACTTGACATTGCTGAACCATTTTAACATATACACTTGAGCTTTCTGTTGCTTTGTGTTGAGTCTGAATTGAAATGCCTTGGCCTTGCTCGACTTATATTGCTGCACATCTTGTTATGTGTTGTCTCATTGTATACATGCTGTACTGACTTCATCCTTGCACGTGCTATCACCATTTTGACATTGAGTAGTTTCCTTGTTCTTGTGTACATGCATTCTGTTGCATTGTCCAGCTGAGTGTGCACTGAGTTGAGACGGTCCACGTGGCTACTCCTCATTGCACACTGGATTGGCGAGGTAGTGCACACGTGTATATATACACACGTGTGTATATGCAGCCATCCAGACACGTTTTCCTGTCCCTGTATTGATATATATATATGTGTGTATATATATATATATATATATATATATGTTGTCTGCCTTGTGGTATTTGCAGTATATCACTGTGAATATCACAAGCTGTCTAGACATAGTCGAATGGATATGAAAATCAGATACAGTCAGAAAAATGATGAGAAACACATCGAAATTCTGAGGTAATTTTTTTTAAAAAAATAAAAATTATATTCACTAGAATTTAGTTTTATTTCTATTGCAGTGTACTGTGTGTGTGTTTCATGTGACATGTAAGCAGATGATGACTGGACTGACTGTGAAGATGTTGTGTAGACAGAAGACTGAAGAAATGAAGCAGAAAACAAAAACAGTGTGTATAAGTGTCTGTATATGAATGAAATGTATGAATGAAATTGTATAGAGTGATGTATCGAGATATTGTGTACTGAAAATGAATGTATTGAAGTGTATATGAAATTGTGTATCGGTGAATATTTATAAATAGTGGAGTTTTAAATCTGTATTGTTTTAAATATTGAAATAAAATGTTATATTTAAATAAAATACTGTTTGAATTTCTAATTCTTGTGCAATAGTATTCCATTTAAATATTAATATTATATTTCTGTCTGAGATGTAGATATAAACCAATATAGTAACAAACACATTTCAAATAATAAATATTTGGTTGTTATCATCAAACAAAAATCATATAATTGTGTATACAACCACGTTATATACAACAATCTCCCCCTTTAGATGATGACAAACAAATAAAAGATTTTGAGCACAATAAATGTGTTTGACAGTGAATTTTGGACCCCCCTATTTATTAGCTCCCCTACAACAGAAAACTCCCCCTATTACTGTGCATGAGTGAAATAAACTGAATAATAATGAATTTTCAAAATTAAAAATATTTATAAAATATTCACTCATAAATCAAAATCTCAACCCATTCTCCCCCTTTTGTTATCATCAAAAGGATTCAAAATTTAAAATATAGATGAATAACGACTAGAAAATATAATTTCAGCTTATGAGGAAGAACGATCATCATAAATCTCAATCAGTCAAACAAAAATCATAATATTCTAAGAATTAGTGGCCTATTTCACATTGCAGAGAATGACTGATATATAATGAAATTTATATACAATGGAGAGAGTTATAAATATATGAATTTCATTTTTTTAAAGAATTTTATAAAATTGAAGTACAAAAAACAGTGATGGATTTGGACTATAATTAATAATTCATTTTAAGTGACAAAATCGAATAACCTCAAATCCCAATAGCTATCAATCAACAAATCATAATACTTCATAAGGTTTCAACACATTTCACAGATTAGAAAGATGGATTGATAGGCTGGTTTTTATACACCAAGGAGAATTTCGGATTAATTTCAATTTACAGCACAATATTTCCTTTTTCTTTTTATTTTATTTAAGAGCACACTGACCACGCATAACCAAAGTTTGGATTTCTAAATAAGGTCAGTCGTAGCTTAAATTATAAGTTGTCTCATAACCATGCATGACCAGTGCTTGGATTTTTAAATGAGGTTAGAGACACACTTATGTATTAATTATATATTTATCGTTTTTAGCTTCAAAAGACAAAACTCCTCGGTATATAAAAACAATATGAATGATGGAAATGTGGTAGGTACAGAAATGGACTATGAAATAAATTTCTAAATTAATTATATTATGAAATATGCTCGACTGTACCGGGATCATTGAAAATTTTCAATTATCACTAATTCTGAATAATAGCATAGCCCAATTTGTATCACAAATATCTTCACTGTTTATTCAAAAAGATTTTAAAAAATATTAAACTCTCCACATTAATATAAAAAACATGATGGATGGCAGAATAATGGTAGATAAAGAAGATGGTCCTGAAATAATCGCCAATTCAAAGATATTATAATAAATGTTTAACCATCATGAAAATCCAAATAAAATCTCCTCTTGTTGTGAAATATATTGTAGTCATAACTCATCACAATTTCAAAATCTGATAATAATTTTGATGAATTATAAATACAGTTCAATTTGGATATTGGTTTCAATTTCTGCATGAATAATCAATAAATAATTTTTAAAATTGAAAAACAGTCACAAGAGGGATATGAAGAGTTATACAAAGTAAGAGGGAATATATACAGCAACGCAACAACAACACATCTAAGCTAATACCACTTGATATCTCAATTAATGAGAATTTTGACATGATACTAGAGACGAACAAGAATATTATAGACAAAAGAATTATATGTACAAAGCCCAAGAAGACAAGATAACAGATCATGCACATGTATCAGAGCAGCAAACAGATGATTCCAAAACAAACATTTTTCAAAACAGTATCACACAGAAAATAGTTTCAAATCATACTTGTCAAGATGACGGTCACATAAGATGATTCATGATCCAATGATTAAAAATACCGTTTATTTGAAATCATTTGAGGAATATGAAACTTTCAAGATTCAGTGAATCAATCACACAAGAATGAAGATTTCAGATTCAATATATGTGTGTGATTCAATAAATCGATATTTTCAAATGATTTTAAACGAATAGATATTCAAATCAAATAATCATGTAATAACAGTGAATTTTAAGACCATATTTTCAAATAAATTTTCACAAGTATTTCTGACAAGTATAGGAGTAATTTCAGATCATTTACATAAAGATTGAGAGATATTCATGATCTAAAAAATTTAAAAATAATTTATTTGAAATCACTTGAATCAATGTCAAGTTTTGAGATATAATGAATCAGTCACAGAAGGTTGATAATTTCAAATTTAAGAGGTGTGTGAGATTCAAAATATCAAGAATTTCAGATGATTTCAAACCAACAAATTTCAACATAATGATCATGAATAAGGATGAAATTCAAGACGTATCACTGTAATTCAAGCCAATCCGAAAATCAATGAAATTATCACGAATGATAAGAAGCAGTGTACTATAATGAGTATAAAATATTAAGTGTTTCCAAAATGAATTGGAAGAAACTCAAAACAGCATAAGTGTGTGAAATCTCATTAATTATTCAGATCTTCAAAAATTTAGAATTCAAATAACAGTGTTCAAGATATGATATTAATGCTTCAGCACTGTTAAGAATTCAAAAATAAAAAAAATAAACTTCAAAACAATTGCAGATAATTACAAATTTAAATCAAGATCTGGAAATTACTAAAGACATTATAGTTCTTTTCAAATAAAGCGAATTTCCAGAAGATCATGAATACTACAATTGGAAGTTAATGAAGCCCAGAATAGAAGAAAAATAATATGGTAGTGACAAATCAGCAATAGAAATATCAAAGAAAAAAAGAGATCGAAGGAGGGAAAACATAAAAAATATTTACAAAGACGAGTTTAGAGGTTATACCTGAAATTGACGTGAGTAAATAAATCTCTAACTCAACAGACTGGGCTAAGGAACTTGTGAATGATTCAATGATATGAGGCAGTTTGATTTTAGTTTCTCTTTCGCAAAGCAGTTCCTCAGCCTCCTCTGCTACCTAACTGTTTAGAGGATTGAGTGGTCTAACAAAAACAGTAAAACCACTCACAGTTATATTCGTACATTTTGGTACCCAAACCTGTTTGTATAATAATCCATTTGAATCTATCTTCATACCCTTTGGAACCCAAATCTGTTTGAATTTAGTGAAGTTTGTTTTATTTCTTTTTGGGATCCAGAATTGTTCAATTGGATTATTATAAAACAAATTCACATCACGTTTATGATTTAAAAATCCTTTTCGACTATCAAAGTTTGAATTTTCATATCGATTCTTTTCAAAGAAGGTTGAAGAAGTTTTAAAAGCATTTGAACTTCGGTTTTCAAAAACATTGTTTTTCCCAAAGCCAAGACCACATCTATTTCCAATAGGATTTTGATTTTGCAACAACATATTCAATGATTTTTCCCCATTGGAGATTTTATCCAAAGTTGATTCTAATCGTTGAATTTTGGATTTAAGATCACCGTTTTCTTTCATTAAATATGAACAGCGATTGTTAGTGATCATTCATTCAGCATCATGTTGTTTCAAAAACAAATTTTCAGTTTCAAGTAATTTTATTTTGGCTTGGGACTCAGCAATCTCAGATTCAAACTTAGTTTGCTTTTCAAATTTGGATTTTTCAAAATCTTTGAATTTTCCAATTTCCATTTCAAAATCTTTCAGAATTGACTCACTTTTCAGCAAACTTTCTTTTTCAAAAATTTTATGTTTGGAATTAATATTATCCAACACTTTTTGCAAAGAATCATTTTTATAAATTAACTCATCTTCATTTTGTTTCAAAATGATAAATTCTTTTTCAAATTTCTAAAGATTCATATTGAGATGAGTTAAATCATTTTTCAAATTGAAACAATTCTTGCAATCGGAGTTTTCAAATTTTAATTTCAACATATTATTTTACATCGCAACTCAGAATTTTCAGATTTCAGAATTTTATTTTTCTGTTGGAGACGATTAACAATTTTAGTTAAATCATTACAACGAGAAACCAATTCTACATATGAAAAATCACCATCATCATCATTAATAGCTCCAGTTAAGCACATATCTGAATCTGAGTTGGCAGTTGAGGGTTTTGAGCAGTTGTAAGATTTTCCATACAACATGTTGAGAGCTCTCCAGATATCCTGCGCAGTTAAACAATGAGAGATAAATTTTAATTGATCATTACCAAGATAGGAATAAAAAATATGCATAACACGAGCATTTAAAACCTTATTCCTCTTATCTAACATATCTCCCAAATTTTCAATAATATCCCAACATTCAAAATTAACAGATATTAAATATAATTCGAATTTTGATTTCCAAATTAAAAAATCTGTTCCATTGAAAATAATTGGAATATAGCTGGACTGACTCTCAGAAGACTGACAACTAGAATGACCCATTACTCTAGAGTTAATGAAATAACCTGCCCTGATACCACTTGTTGGATCTAGATTAACCGTAGAGGGGGGTGAATAGGGTTTATCACAGTTTTTCGATGAATTAAAAAACTGACGGAATATTAAATAATAAACAGATCACAGAATGCAGCAGAAATAAAAAGCAGAAAGGAAATAACACACTGAGATACCCAACTTCGGCAAAATCCTGCCTACTGCTGCATTCCTAAGGTTTCTACTAGGTGTTAATAACAAATCCCGCTTACAGACACTGTAAACTCGCACTCCCTGCTCCTGTACTAACCCTACGCTCAAAACCCTAGACTGACCGATATCCCCTCGATCATATTTTCTCGAATTACAAACCCTGTAACTCGAAAACCTAGATTTTACAGACTCGAGTAAACTGCCAGCTAAACCCTAACTGGATTATCTAGAATTTTACAGACTCAAGCACTGTTCAGATGGAATGAATACAAAAACAAAATTAAAACAATACAAACTAAAACAAATTTTAAATCCTAGGAGTTTAAATTAAAAGGATTATCCCCTTTAGAATAGGCTTGGCTTAGTTTAACTCCATGTAGGCCGACCCCTTTGTAATTCAATTTGCCCGATTGTTTCTTCAACCAAAAATGGCGGCGATAAAAAAAATGCTAGGGTTATCTCCTTGAATCCCCAAATTGATCGATGCTTGATGAAATATGGTTCTCTCATGCTCACTTCTCCTTGTTGTTTGATTTGGGAATCGTTCTTAATCGAAACCCTAAAAAGGTGAGCTCTTTGATTTTTATTTTTTTTCGAGTTCGTTGCTTATGATTTTCGATCTCTTATGCCTGTGATGAAAATGGTTGTTAAGTAGGATTAGAAATCCTTAAACATCTCTAATTTCAAAAATGAATTCGATCGGATTAGGCGTGTTTCCTCTTTTGATTCTCTTGATAAAAAATCGTCTTTGGTTGACTTGGCACTTGTGTAAATATGAATTAATGAACCTGAAAATTATCTGTTGCCTTTTTATCCACCTTGAATTGATTTCACCAAGATGCAAAACTGGAAAGAAAAAAATGTTTTTCCCTACGTGATTTTTCGTGCCAAAAACTAGAACATATAGGATGAAATTTTTTGGCTCTTAATGACTGTTGCGTGGTTATATCTATTGATTGATAAATTGCCGAGAAATCACTGTTGATTAATTTCTGGAAAGAAAACCAATTTTGCCATATACGTTCTTGCCAATCTGAAAAAGAATGACTTGATTTATTGGTCCTCCTTGATTTCATACTTGCTAGTTTTGCCTTGCCGATTTTAATCTGATTTGAAACTTTGACTGTTTTCCCATTTATTACTATGCTCAAAACTGGAAACATTTTTAAAACTTGAATTCCAATTGATTTCGTATTTGTCTTCTGGAAATCAAAAAACTTGTTGCTCTCTGGCTTGATTGCTTCGAGACTTTGTATGTACACATGCCTTTGACATTTGAAAACTGCATTTTAATACTTGCCAAAAATTGTGGCCTCTGTATTTCAGTATATGATGTTGCCACTTGTTTAAACACTTGAACCTTGTATCCTTGCACACTTGTATATGTGTCCATACTTAATGGCTTGAGTTGATATACCATACACCACTGCTTGTAACCTCATATGTACACATCTCCATATCTGCTCCATCATACCATCTTAGTGTTGAACCATCATTTGTGCATATGTGCACTGTCATGTGTGTTTCCTTCCATGCTGAAATAAGTGTTGTTTGTGATCACCAAAGCTGCATATACATGTTGTTACTCCACACACATTGATATCATCATGCTGTTTTGATTCATACACCAATGCTGAATCCTTGTTGGCTACTCGCTGACTTGTGTGCACCTTGAAAAAGTGGATTGACTTTTTGCACTTTACTACGACTGCACTTCATATCAAAGTATATTCACCTATCTTGGTTTTGTGCACATGAACACGTCACTTGAATATGTAAATGGCCTTGTTAATACCTCATGCATGTTGTGTCCATTTGCCACTATTCCACTTTGCTGTTTTCACCCATTTACATGCCCATGATATCACAGTGCCTTCATTTCTGAACTTGTGCCCTGTTTACTTGTAAACTTGCTGACCTGATGAATTCATCCACTTGTAGATTCGACCATGACAAGTAAGAACTGTCCCTTGGTCTTGTACCACTGTCGGGTGGCTTTATTTGGTACTTGCATACATCGATTTGCTGTAGCATTATTCATGCTGAACTATGCTTACTTGACATTGCTGAACCATTTTAACATATACACTTGAGCTTTCTATTGCTTTGTGTTGAGTCTGAATTGAATTGCCTCAGCCATGCTTGACTTATATTGCTGCACATCTTGTTATGTGTTGTCTCATTGTATACATGCTGTACTGACTTCATCCATGCATATGCTATCACCATTTTGACACTGAGTTGTTTTCTTGTTCTTGTATACATGCATTTTTGTTGCATTGTCCACCTGAGTGTGCACTGAGTCGAGATGGTCCATGTGGCTACTCCTCAGTTGCACACTGGATTGGCGAGGCAGTGCACACGTGTATATATATACACGTGTGTATATGCAGCCATCTAGACACGTTTTCCTGTCCCTGTATTGATATATATATATATATGTGTGTGTGTGTGTGTGTGTGTGTGTGTTTGTGTGTGTGTGTGCTGTTTGCTTTGTGGTATTTGCAGTATATCACTGTGAATATCACAAGCTGTCTAGACACAGTCGGATGGATATGAAAATCAAATCGAGTCAAGAAAATGATGAGAAACACACCGAAATTCTGAGGCAAATTTTTTTTTATAATAAAAACTGTATTCGCTAGAATTTAGTTTTATTTCTATTGCAGTGTACTGTGTGTGTGTTTCATGTGACAGGTAAGCAGATGATGACTGGACTGACTGTGAAGATGTTGTGTAGACAGAAGACTGAAGAAAGGAGGCAGAAAACAAAAACAGTGTGTATAAGTGTCTGTATATGAGTGAAATGTATGAATGAAATTGTACAAAGTGATGTAGTAAGGAATTATGTAATGAAAATGAATGTATTGAAGTGTATATGAAGTTGTGTATCAGTGAATATTTACAAATAGTGGAGTTGTAAATCTGTACTGTTTAAATATTGAAATAAAATATTATATTTAAATAAAAGACTGTTTGAATTTCTAATTCTTGTGCAATAGTATTCCATTTAAATATTAATATTATATTTCTGTCTGAGATGTAGATATAAACCAGTACAGTAACAAACACATTTCAAATAATAAATATTTGGTTGTTATCATCAAACAAAAATCATATAATTGTGTATACAACTACGTTATATACAACACAGACAACATATAACATTATATTATATAAATATTAGTTTATAATAAATTATAAATGAATCCAGAGAGTGAGTTTACTCACCTAGATTTTTATTATTAGCATTCCATTTCGATTCCAAGTTAGTATTCCTTTGCATAAAATTTAATCGTTTCTGAATAAAATTCCAGATTGTAACTTCAAAGCTACCACCCAATTTAATCTTGTTCGTGAATTTCGGACCACGCATAAATTCATGTTTATATAAGTTAACTACTTTTAATATTAAACTATATTTTAAATTAAAAAAATAAATTTAAACAAATGTCTCACCCTTAAAAATTCTTTAACCGCCACACCTTCCTTCCTTGTCATTTCCTCTATACGACCCCTACAATCTCGCTGCAACAGAACTTCATCTCAAATTAGTTGCTAACCAAAATCCCACTACAACCCTTCATTAGCATGTGTGCATCCACTTCGAACCATTCATACTTCGACTTCCTGCAGCGCGACAGGCTCTTCCTAATTTCACTAAATTTGTCGTTACACTATAATGAAGCTATCAGAGGCTCGGAATCTCCTAAGAGTACCACACACTCCACCCACAATCCATTGCCACCCTCCAGACTTTTCTTGATGTCTCCATTGAAGTCGCAATTTCACTGTTTTGGCTACAGGCATGCGAATACTATTTTCACGAAATCCTTGCAAAAACCATTGCATGATGCACCTTGGCTTCACAAACCCCACTGTCGATCGGAACTCGCCTACTTCCTCCAAATCAATGGCAACCTCCTTCATTGATTTGAAATCTTGTCCGCCAAATATGGAATCGCATGCACCCGTACATATTGGAAAGAAGAACAAGGCAATTGAGATTAGAGTAGATTGGTTTTAGGATTTTATTTTGAATTTGCTAAGGATTTTTTTTTATTTTGAGAGGTGGCATTGATTTTATTTTGCCTGTGAACCAAAGAAAATGGAAAGGAAATTAGGGTTGTCACGATATTATAGATGAGATAGGGACAATACGTACGTTTCTATTAATTGTTTGTCTCCCCAAGTAAAAACATTTTTTTAACTTGATTTGATTTCTATTTAATGCGATTTGATTTAAAGAGATTTTTATTCTTTTTAAATAGATGTCGATTTGATTTCGAGCTTATCCACTAATTTTATAATCAAATATCTCGGGGTTCATAACTTGAAGTCACTAACCCCTATTTTAACGAAACGACCGACATTCCACTGTTACAATGCTATCCTGGACTCAACGGAATAGATTCTGAGATTTAATTCAGATGTATATATAATATAACCATATTAAATCGATATAATATGATTTAAATTTAGAAACAATCAATTCCTCGATAATAAATTATTATTATTATCATTTATGTTCAAGTAAAATTTATATTTATCATCTGAATCGTTTCAATTTAGTTTTAACTTCGAATTCAATTATTCTCGTTTTCGTATTACCATAATTCAATATCCTCGAAATTAAACCATATTCGATTAGTAAATCTATAAATTCCATATAAAAATCCATTTATGTTAACAATTCAACATTTAAAAAAAATGTTTAAAATAAATCGACTAAAAATTTGGGTCGTTACAGAGATCCTCTATCCCGTTTTAGGGAGGTTGGTCGAGATACACATTATTGTGTTATGTCTTGGCATGGTAGTTTGTTGCATAAATGTTTCACCTATATTGCTCATGTGTCATTAATGAAGTGATTGACTATTCTTTACTATAAATGATATTACATGTGCACAGGTTGGTATTAGATAATACATAAGGGATGTTACATGCTACTTTGAGATACTTATTTTTGCACCATGACAACTGTTATTGTATACTGGTATCCACATTCAAGACATAGTCTGACTCATGTGTTATTTATAAAAAACTTGGGTCAATTTAATGAATTTCAGGTTTAGGGGCGAACTGACCAGCTTGAGGATATGCGCAGAATCAGTGGCTAGTTTGTTAATTGATTATTATATCATTATTTACCTATATGTTTTGGATATATGGTATGTAACACCCCGAAAGTATAACGACGCTAAAGATGATGAATTAAAGAATAATTAGTGTGAAATACACTATTAACAATGAATTTAAGGAAAACTTAATTAAATATTCAGAATTGAGTAAAACGGACTGCGCCACTGCGTCCGTCTCGAAATTCTGGTCAAGATAGACATTTGGTTTGCGTAAATCGGATACCGTATGAAGAAGTTATTAAGCTTGAAGTTTGTATGCATATAAGGAAGATATATATAAATATAAATTCAAAAATATTCAAAAATCAGCAAAACCAAAAATCCGACACGCAAATCAAGGAAGGGCCGACCGTTTGAGGTCGACCCGAGACCCAGGTGGGTCGACCCATGGGTCGACTCAGGCTCATGGGGGTCGACCCCAGGGTCGACCTAGGGGTCGACACCCATGAAGGGGGGATGACCTAGGGATCGGCCCACCTGAAGGGGGTCAACCCACCCGTGGCTCTGGAAACTTCTTTTCTGAACCTGGACGATTTTGGAGCTAGATTCATGAACCCTAGGCTATATAAAGGACCCTAGACCTAGGTTTTATTCATCTAAAAACAATGGTGATGGCGAGGCTCTGCTGGAATGAAGATTGAATGGCCTAATCTACTCCAAATTTAATTCAGCAAACGTTACACAAATTCAACGATTGCTACAACAAATTCAGCGATGGCTACAACTTATTCAACATGTTCTTCGCAGTAATTTGGATCCATTTCCTTAGATCTATTTACTGTGAGTTCATATTATTTTTAGATCTAAATATTTAAATAGTAATCTTGATATGTATGTAAAAATTGGATCTTGAATCAGTGCCTAATTAGTTCTATTATGACATAACTATCAGATCTGCTTTTATATGTTCATACCGCCGCCATGTGAAATCTTGTCATAGTATGCCTATTCAGTTTATGCCTATTTCTATCAGTTTATTATTGATTCATTATTATGCCTTTTCTCGATTCTCTTCTCTCTCTCTTTTCCCTTTTTATTTTTATATAGACAGGCTACCTTCGAGCCTAGGCCTAACACTGAAAAATGCGAACGTGCGAAATTGGGAATTATGGGGAAAGACTTAATTCAAAGCATAATTAATATTGGAAAATATGGATCTAAATTTAGGCATAAATTTGGAAATATACGAATATGGGTTTGGGGGCATATGTCTTGTTGGATAATATGAATTTAGGCATACGTTGGAAAATATAATTAGAGCATAAATTTGAACATGTGTAAGTACTGATTTGAGGCATAAATTGGGACGTATGTGAATATGAATTTAAGCATACATTGGAAAATATGCGAATATAGATTCGGGTATAACTTGTATTGAAATGGGTGAATATGGACTAGGGACACAAATTGGAAAATATGCAGATTTGGGTTTGTGCATAACACACACACACACACACACACACACACACACACACATATATATATATATATATATATATATATATATATATATATGCCTTGACTTATAACTTGGGAAAAAGAGCATATGGTACATAATTAAAAGGTGAATTGAAAAGGGATGTAAAAGTCTATGATTTGAATAGTGAATTGGGCATATAATTAAATAT
The DNA here is from genome assembly GCA_030737875.1 of Allium sativum. Lineage (NCBI taxonomy): Eukaryota > Viridiplantae > Streptophyta > Magnoliopsida > Asparagales > Amaryllidaceae > Allium > Allium sativum. Next base: position 266,599,778 of record CM060916.1, read on the forward strand.
GGGGAAAAAAAGAGAAATAATCATCTATAATGACATAGGTAGATTTGGATAAAAATGGAATGTTTAATAATTACAATTAGGAAATGTAATTGCACTTATGACACGAGGTTAGGTTCCATTAGTGGTGGAAGTCTGCCCGGACCCGACCGGCATATTCAGCAGCCACTAATGTTGAACCTAATGTGAGAGGTCTAAGTGTGCAAATACGAATCGGGCTAAGACACGAGGTTTGTAACAACCCGTATTTTGAATAACATAAATCAAGGCAGAATCAAGTGTTAAAATCTGAATCAAGGGAAACGGGCTATGCCATTGCGTTCGACTCGGAAAAATACGCGAAATAGAGTCCAAGTTTTTGAAAATCGGAGTCTGTATGACCAAGTTATGGCCCAACAAAGTTTTCAGAAAATTTCAAGTTCAAAAACAGTTCAAATTTGAATTCAGAATTCAAATTCAGCCCTAGCAGGACAGGCGGGAAAATTCCCGCCAGCCCCAAGTCGACTGGGGAGTCAACTTGGGAGTCGACACACCCCAGGTGGTGTCGACTGCCCAGTCGACACCCCTGTCGACTTGGGTGGTCGGCCAGTTTGGCCTGGTGCACCTGTTTTGACTCCTGGGTCTTGTTTTCTTGGCTAGTAACGTGATTTGATGGCTCAGATCTGAATTAGGTTTAATCCTATGGCCTAAACTAACCTAAACTTCTATAAAAGGACCCTAATACCTAGCCTAAATCAACACAAATCAATCCTACAACTAGGTTATGCCAAAATGCTCCTTGATCATGGCCTCCATCTTCATATCATGGCCTCCATCCTCTTCATGAAAGTTCGAGTGTTCTAAGCTAGTAAATGAGCCACCTGTCTTCATCAAAAAAAGGATCTTTCTTCATACAAATCAAAGGAGCTTCTTGTTTCTCAAGACAACTTGGAGCTTGTATTCATTTGGGGATTTCTAGTGTGACTTCGTCTCAATCTTGTTTTACTTTGTTCTGGTCTTCTTAGCCAAGCTTTGTAAGCCCTATTCTACTCTTAGATTTAAACTATGAAGTTAAAAATGACATGTTGCAAGTGTGTGTTTGGGCCTAAGTATGATTTGTGCTTTGAATCTATCATGTTATGCATAGATTTGTTCTATGTATGTTTGTAAAGCTATCACCTTGACTTTGTGGATTGAAAGCTATGAGCTTTGTTTGGAAATGTTGCATAATGCAACATAGAAACTCTCATAACCTTTATGTTAACTTGCATATGACGTTATATGTGAATCACTAGTTATCATCCTATGCCATCTATGACCATGTATCACCTACTTGCTAAGTTTGATGTCATGCATGTTTTGTGGTTTATAATGTAATATGCAAGTTTAATGAACACATTTTGCCTTATGTGCCACCATGTTTAACTTGTGGACAAATCCTATCACCTTATGCCCATTTTTGTCATGCTTCTAAGTTCTTTCTTTTAATCCATTTTGTGTTGTGACGAAACGTAGATGCGATGGGAATGCGTATGGGTAGTTAGGTAACTTTAATGACATAAAAACATGGTTTTGAAATATGACATGTGATTATGCTTGAAAAACAGGAACATGGACATGACATGTAGAAAACATGAAAGTGGCCAACTCGAGGTTGAGTTGAGTTTGTAGCATAAATCTACCCGGAACCGACCGGCTTAACTAGTAGCTACAAACAATAGGACCCAATGTGAGAAGTTGGTCATGTTGCACTTAAAAACCCGAGGTTAGACTAAGTTGTGGTGTAAAGCTACCCGGACCCGCCCGGCTCAACTAGTAACCACAACAAGGTCTAATGTGAGAGGTTGGGTGCATTTAGTAAATTAATGCCACATGATAGGGTTAAGTCATGGACTACTTGAATACTTAACCAACTAAACACGATGGATTGGTAGGGTTAAGTCATGGATTACTTGAATATACTTAACTAGTTGAACACGATGTATTGATAGGGTTAAGTCATGAACTGCTTGGATACACTTGACCAACTCAATACATGGTTAGGATAGGGTTAACCACACTTAACCCATTTAAAACCCTAGTTACGTGGTCCTTTTCAGCAGTAACCTAATTGGGAGTATCTGGATACTCTGGACTAGGCTAGGGTGGGGCACGATTACTGACTGATTGTAAGAGACCAAAAGAGACGGCTGAATGGTGCACCGGTTGTTCAGGCGGACCATGGTCGTGCACATTAAGTCCGGAGTTGAACATGGGCACCGGTAGGTTTAGACTGTGCGTGCTTGATTTGTGTCTGTGGTTTACACCTTAGGGCTGGATACACCCTAGGGTGGACCTTGCACAGTTAACTACATTCCATGATTAGGCCGTATGACACCGATACACGACGAGTTAGGCTTATAGGGAGCCGATCGACTAGACCGAGTAGTTGGACCTTGACTTAGGTCACCTCATGATGTTGGGCCAACTTTGGGCCAAGGGATCATTTCTTGTTTATACTTGACATGGACTAGAATACTAGTACACCTGGTGCAACGTAACCTTGTATATGCGATGCCACTCTTGATCTATCTTGTTAACTTTTCACCATGCCAGTTATCATCCTATGTTTCATCTCTATTTTACATGTCCAATTAACTTTATTAGTTTTTATACTAATAGTAGGTAGGACTTACCAGTCTTTTTGACTAACACGTTTTCTTTCGCCTCTTTTCTTCCGTTTCCCCCTCCCCCCCCCCCCCAGGTTCTTAGGGTGGTAACACTAGCACCTAGCTTGGATCTTTAGCTTGCTTTCTGGATAGCTCATGTACGGTTTGGACTTGAGCTCGCTATGGCTTGACCATGTCTACTTTAGGGATAGTTTACTTTATGTTATTTCCAATTTTCAGTTTATGTTTTCTAGACTTGTAGTAGTTGGAAAATAATGACTAAGTACTCTGATGTAACTTGACTATGGTTTTGAAATAGTAGTTTTATCCGCTGCTTTATTTACTCTGTTTTACTTATATGTTCTGTCTTGTGATATCTTCATGCATGTTTACCCCGTTTAACGCCCCTCCAAAGCTGGTGTACTTGCAAGAGTGACCCTGGCGAAGGTGGGGTGTTACATTTGGTATCAAAGCATAAGGTTTACAAGATTTGAGCAAAAGGTTTTTAAAACTTACCTTTTGAAAAACTATTTTCAAAACCGATTAAGTATTTTCCAAGAAAAGTCTAGTTTATTTTAAAAGGCTATTCCCCAAAATCCATTAGCACTATACTTTGTTTCCTCGTTCTAAATCTATCTTTTCCTTTTTCAGCATGGCTGATCTTAACCTTCCCGAGGGAGTACCCATACCCGGATAGTTCCGGAGGTACCTGGAAGCTAGGGCCAACGATGCGGGCCCATCAACCACTCCCACCGTACATGAGGTTCCTCCTCCTCCTCCTCAGCGTCCACAAGAGGATTTTGCAAAGATTTGCAAAGACTTTAAGGCGATGGGTGGCAAGAATTTTATTGGGACAGAGACTTTTGTTGAGGCAAGAAATTGGTTAAAGGAGACTGAAGACCTCTTTGCCATCTTTGACGTGGAAGACCGTAGAAAAATTCTGTTGGCAGTATGGCTATTGAAAGAGGAAGCTGCTTATTGGTCGGAGGTCACCAACGCTACTAGGCCTATAGAGACTTGGGCCGACTTTAGGATGAGGTTTGGGCTTAAGTTTCCGTCATCTGCTGAGGAGAATCTACAAATGGAGAAGTTTATATCCTTGAAGCCAGGGGACATGACAGTGAGGGAGTATGTGAATAAGTTTAACCAGCTTGCTCGATTCGGTTTGGACATGGTTAACACACCCCAGAAGAAGGCTCTACGCTTTGCACGAGGATTGAATGAGCCATTACAAGGTTTAGCCATGTCTCATATACCCATGGGGGCCACTTTTGAGAGCCTAGTAGATATGGCATTGCTTCAGGGAGATGATAAGAATGGCAAGAAGGAAGTCAAGCCTAATGAGACTCAAACCAAGAAGGCGGACTCCAAGTGGGGAGGAAATCAGAGCAATCAGAACAACAAGAACAACAAAGGTAACAAGGCCAACAATAACAAGGCAAAGGACACAAGGAAGTGCAACTTCTGTGGGATTGTTGGGCACATAGCCAAAGATTGTAGGAAGAAGAAGAGGAAGTTGGGAGAATGCTTTCATTGCGGAGAGACTGGACACTTCAGTAAGGATTGCCCAAAGAAGCAAGGGCAGGGGCAAGGACAGACTCAGCGAGCAGGACCTTCTGGAGGGCAGATGCATGTTCTCAACACTGCTCCAGTTCCGGACCGAGGTAGTATTTCTGTAGAAAGTCTTGTTTATATTTCTGGTTTTCCTGTTCGAACTTTATTTGATTCTGGCGCATCGCATACCTTTATCTCTTCTGACATTGTTGAAAGTTTGCACCTAAGTACTAGTCTTGTTGAGGATCCCGTTAGTGTTTCAAATCCAATTGGGGGTTCCGCCCATTTATCTATGATTTGTATGGATTTGAGGATTTCTATCTTGACCGTAGAATTCACATGTAATGCTTATGTTCTCGGGTTCATGGGATACGGGTTGATTTTGGGCATGGATTGGTTGTACGGTTATGGAGCCATTCTCGATTGTGAGCATAGGGTAGTAAGGCTTATGACTCGCCTTGGAAATACCCTAGAGATTTCTTGTAACCCTCTGGATCCCGTCATGTTATGTTATCTTGAATCCCTCAACTCCTCTATTGACAATCTTCAATCTGTGAGGGTGGTCCGAGAATATCCTGATGTTTTTGATGAGGTGAAGGGGTTACCCCCTAAACGAGAGATAGATTTCCGTATATATCTGGTTGATAATGCCAAGCCAGTTTCATTGCCTGTGAGGCACATGGCCCCGCGAGAAAGAAGAGAGCTTAGCAAGCAAATCAAGGAGTTGCTTGAGAAAAATTTCATTAGGCGAAGCATTTCAGAATGGGGTGCTCCGGTGGTATTCGCTACTAAGGCGGATGGTTCGCTTCGTCTATGTGTTGATTATCGTGAGTTGAACAAGCTGACAAAGAAGAATAGACACCCGTTACCGAGGATTGACGATCTCTTTGACCAACTTGTTGGTGCTTCTGTTTTCTCTCAGCTCGATCTAGCCACCGGATTCCATCAGCTTAGAGTGGCTGAGGATAGTATTGATAAGACTACGTTTAGGACTCCAGATGGATTCTTTGAATGGCTAGTCATGTCGTTCGGTTTGACTAATGCACCCGCATACTTCGTTGATTTGATGAGTAGGGTGTTCAGGGAGTTCCTTAACAAGTTTGTGGTTGTCTTCGTGGATGATATTCTGATCTTCTCCAGGAACGAGGAAGAGCATGCTACACACCTCAAGGAGGTTATGGATACGCTTAGAGCTCATCAGTTGAAAGCCAAGTTCTCTAAATGCCATTTTTGGAGAAAGGAAGTTCGGTTCCTTGGGCATATAGTTTCTAAGCAAGGCATAGCTGTGGATCCCGCTAAAGTGGTGGCGGTACAAGACTGGAAAGTTCCGAAGAATGCAACTGAAGTGAGGAGCTTTCTCGGTCTAGCAGGATATTATAGGAAGTTCATTAAGGACTTCGCTAGGATTTCAGCCCCTCTTACTAAGTTAACGAAGAAGAACTTAGTCTTTGCATGGGACTTAGAGTGTGAGCTTGCTTTTCAAAGGCTCAAGAAAGCCCTCACCACAGCTCCAGTTCTAGCATTACCCGATGGAGGGAAGTTGTTTACCGTGTACACCGATGCATGTGGCACGGGATTGGGCGTTGTCCTGATGCAAGAAGGGAGAGTGAAATGCTTTGGGGGTAGGCAACTTAAAGTTCATGAGAAGAACTATCCCACTCATGATTTGGAGTTGGCAGCGATCGTCTTTGCACTCAAATCCTGGCGCCACTATCTTCTAGGCGAAAGGTTTGAGTTATATACTGATCACAAGTCACTCAAGTACCTCTTCTCACAGAAAGATTTGAATCTAAGGCAGCAGAGGTGGATGGAATTCTTGGCATGATATGACTTCGAGATAGCTTATTCCCATGGCAAGGGTAATGTTGTGGCAGATGCGCTAAGCAGAAGAAGGTTGACTTTGAGTCCCTTGTTTGTTGAGATGAAGAGCCTAGAGTTCTTGGAAATCTTTGACTTTGCACCTCTTGTTGGATCGATGACTGGTTCGTTAGCATCCCTCGAGCTTAGACCTACACTTCTTGATCAAGTTGGGGCTTCACAGAGGGAAGACCCACAGATAGTCGAGATCATGGACAAGTTGATTCGGGGTGAGACGTCAAGTCACCTCGCTAGATATACTATTGATGACAAGGGATGGCTAAGGCGTGATGGAAGACTATGTGTCCCACGAGTGGGTGACTTAGTAAATAAAGTTCTTGAGGAGGCGCATCACTCGAGGATGACCATACATCCCGGAGGGGATAAGATGTACCGGGATATGAAGCGCATTTTCTTTTGGGATGGGATGAAAAAGGATGTGGTAGAGTTTGTTTCTAGATGCATTGTTTGCCAACAATTGAAGGCCGAGTCGAAGAAGCCCGGTGGGCTATTGCATCCATTGGAGGCCCCGCAATGGAAGTGGGGAAGTATCTCGATGGATTTCGTGGATGGATTGCCTAGGTCAAGGAAGGGAAATACGAGCATATGGGTCATAGTTGATAGACTTACGAAGAGTGCTCACTTTATTCCGGTGAAGAGCAAGAGGACCGCATCATGGCTAGCATCTGTTTATCTTCGAGAGATAGTGCGATTGCATGGAGTTCCTTCTAGCATAGTTAGCGATCGTGACCCAATCTTCACTAGCCAGTTCTGGAATAGTTTGCAAGAAGCGATGGGTACACGATTGAATCTAAGTACGGCCTATCACCCACAGACGGATGGCCAGACTGAAAGGGTGAATAGGGTACTAGAAGATCTGTTGAGGTTATGCATTCTTGACTTTGGTGGCACTTGGGAAGACCACCTTCCTCTCGTAGAGTTTGCTTATAATAACAGCTACCAAGCAAGCATAGGGATGGCACCATTCGAAGCTTTGTATGGGAGGCCATGCAAGTCACCAACATGTTGGTGGGAGACGACGGATAAACTTATACTTGGGCCCGACATGATAAGGGAAACATCCGAGAAGGTTGAGTTGATTCGAAGGCGACCCAAGACAGACAGAAATCCTATGCAGACAAGCGAAGGACAGACTTAGAGTTTGAAGTTGGAGATATGGTCTTTATGAAGGTTTCTCCTTTGCGAAATGTGGTTCGTTTTGGAGCAGTTGGGAAGCTGGCACCAAGGTTCGTAGGACCCTTCCCTATCATAGAGAGGATTGGGAAGATGGCTTATAAGGTGAAATTGCCCGAGAAGCTGGCTGGAGTGCACAATGTTTTTCATGTCTCGCATCTCCGAAAGTGCCTACATGAGTCAGCCGAGGTAGTTGAGCCTAGCATTCTTGAAGACATGGAGGTAGAAAAAGAGGCAACTTTGAGGAGAGCTCCGATTCGTATCTTGGGAACGGAGATCAAGAAACCGAGGAATCGAGAAGTCAAGTTAGTAAAGGTTCAGTGGAGTGAAGCCGATGAAGATGCAACTTGGGAAACCGAGGAGAAGATGTGTGGGCTTTATCCATTCCTTTTTGAGGGTACATTCTCAATCTCTTTTCCTAGTTAACATATCTTTCTTTTGCTATCCATGTTTATCTTGTTATCTCGTTAACCTTGTCATGAGAACCTTAGGTAGAAACCCTTTGGATGAAACATGTATTTGAAACATGTTATGCTTGATGTTTGCAAGTGGTTGCAAGTGTTTGCAAGTGGATACTTGTGGATGCATGATACACATTAGGCACTAAGATCGGCTCACACACTTTCATATTGCATATGCATGAGTGCTTATACATATTCATGGATGAAACTTGCTATGCTATCACATGGATGTTGCATATGGATGGATGTTATGTGCACTCATGTAGAGATTATGAATTATGTTAGGAATTTGCATACATATGGACTCATTTCACTAACATACTTTGCATTAAGGAGGTTTACTGAATCAGTAACCGCCTGATTTTCGCACTAGATAAGTACATATACACACACCTCTCGCATATGGTCATACAACATTTAGAATCTTTTAAGGACAATGACTGCTCGTGGATGATGTTTTGAGTAGATGGATGATGGATGGTAGGATACGTTCTTCCTAACTTGAAGATTTCGGGGACGAAATCCTTTAAGGTGGGGAGAATGTAACAACCGTATTTTGAATAACATAAATCAAGGCAGAATTAAATGTTAAAATATGAATCAAGGGAAATGGGCTATGCCATTGCGTTCGTCTCGGAAAAATACGCGAAATAGAGTCCGAGTTTTCGAAAATCGGAGTCCGTATGACCAAGTTATGGCCCAACAAAGTTTTCAGAAAATTTCAAGTTCAAAAACAGTTCAAATTTGAATTCAGAATTCAAATTCAGCCCTAGCAGGACAGGCGGGAAAATTCCCGCCAGCCCCAAGTCGACTGGGGAGTCGACTTGGGAGTCGACACACCCCAGGTGGTGTCGACTGCCCAGTCGACACCTTTGTCGACTTGGGTGGTCGGCCAGTTTGGCCTGGTGCACCTGTTTTGACTCCTGGGTCTTGTTTTGTTGGCTAGTGACGTGATTTGATGGCTCGGATTTGAATTAGGGTTAATCCTATGGCCTAAACTAACTTAAACTTCTATAAAAGGACCCTAATACCTAGCCTAAATCAACACAAATCAATCCTACAACTAGGTTATGCCAAAATGCTCCTTGATCATGGCCTCCATCTTCATATCATTGCCTCCATCCTCTTCATGAAAATTTGAGTGTTCTAAGCTAGTAAAAGAGCCACCTTTCTTCATCAAAACAAGGATCTTTCTTCATACAAATCAAAGGAGCTTCTTGTTTCTCAAGACAACTTGGAGCTTGTATTCATTTGGGGATTTCTAGTGTGGCTTCGTCTCAATCTTGTTTTACTTTGTTCTATTCTTCTTAGCCAAGCTTTGTAAGCCCTATTCTACTCTTAGATTTAAACTATGAAGTTAAAAATGACATGTTGCAAGTTTGTGTTTGGGCCTAAGTATGATTTGTGCTTTGAATCTATCATGTTATGCATAGATTTGTTCTATGTATGTTTGTAAAGCTATCACCTTGACTTTGTGGATTGAAAGCTATGAGCTTTGTTTGGAAATGTTGCATAATGCAACATAGAAACTCTCATAACCTTTATGTTAACTTGCATATGACGTTATATGTGAATCACTAGTTATCATCCTATGCCATCTATGACCATGTATCACCTACTTGCTAAGTTTGATGTCATGCATGTTTTGTGGTTTATAATGTAATATGCAAGTTTAATGAACACATTTTGCCTCATGTGCCACCATGTTTAACTTGTGGACAAATCCTATCACCTTATGCCCATTTTTGTCATGCTTCTAAGTTCTTTCTTTTAATCCATTTTGTGTTGTGACGAAACGTAGATGCGATGGGAATGCGTATGGGTAGTTAGGTAACTTTAATGACATAAAAACATGGTTTTGAAATATGACATGTGATTATGCTTGAAAAACAGGAACATGGACATGACATGTAGAAAAAATGAAAGTGGCCAACTCGAGGTTGAGTTGAGTTTGTAGCATAAATCTACCTGGAACCGACCGGCTTAACTAGTAGCTACAAACAATAGGACCCAATGTGAGAAGTTGGTCATGTTGCACTTAAAAACCCGAGGTTAGACTAAGTTGTGGTGTAAAGCTACCCGGACCCGCCCGGCTCAACTAGTAACCACAACAAGGTCTAATGTGAGAGGTTGGGTGCATTTAGTAAATTAATGCCACATGATAGGGTTAAGTCATGGACTACTTGAATACTTAACCAACTAAACACGATGGATTGGTAGGGTTAAGTCATGGATTACTTGAATATACTTAACTAGTTGAACACGATGCATTGATAGGGTTAAGTCATGAACTGCTTGGATACACTTGACCAACTCAATACATGGTTAGGATAGGGTTAACCACACTTAACCCATTTAAAACCCTAGTTACGTGGTCCTTTTCAGCAGTAACCTACTTGGGAGTATCTGGATACTCTGGACTAGGCTAGGGTGGGACACGATTACTGACTGATTGTAAGAGACCAAAAGAGACGGCTGAATGGTGCACCGGTTGTTCAGGCGGACCATGGTCGTGCACATTAAGTCCGGAGTTGAACATGGGCACCGGTAGGTTTAGACTGTGCGTGCTTGATTTGTGTCTATGGTTTACACCTTAGGGCTGGATACACCCTAGGGTGGACCTTGCACAGTTAACTACATTCCATGATTAGGCCGTATGACACCGATACACGACGAGTTAGGCTTATAGGGAGCCGATCGACTAGACTGAGTAGTTGGACCTTGACTTAGGTCACCTCATGATGTTGGGCCAACTTTGGGCCAAGGGATCATTTCTTGTTTATACTTGACATGGACTAGAATACTAGTACACCTGGTGCAACGTAACCTTGTATATGCGATGCCACACTTGATCTATCTTGTTAACTTTTCACCATGCCAGTTATCATCCTATGTTTCATCTCTGTTTTACATGTCCAGTTAACTTTATTAGTTTTTATACTAATAGTAGGTAGGACTTACCAGTCTTTTTGACTGGCCCGTTTTCTTTCGCCTCTTTTCTTCCGTTCCCCTCCCCCCAGGTTCTCAGGGTGGGAACACTAGCACCTAGCTTGGATCTTTAGCTTGCTTTCTGGATAGCTCATGTACGGTTTGGACTTGAGCTCACTATGGCTTGACCACGTCTACTTTGGGGATAGTTTACTTTATGTTATTTCCAGTTTTCAGTTTATGTTTTCTAGACTTGTAGTAGTTGGAAAATAATGACTAAGTACTATGATGTAACTTGACTATGGTTTTGAAATAGTAGTTTTATCCGTTGAAATAGAGGGGGTGGGTAATATTTACATATAGGCCCACGAACTTAACCCAATAAGGTTATGTAATTAAGGACACCCAGTGGTATACATAACCGGTGGAAAATATAATGAAGTTATGTAATTAAAGACACCTTGTAGGGTAAGCATAACTTGTAGAAATGATAGAATTAGATAAGTGTAATAATTTGCTAAGTAAACAACGATAAGTTGTAGTGACGGTGTAGTTGAATTTATGATTAAATGAGAAAGAATGAGGAAAACTTGTAAACTAAATAAGCAATATTTAATCATAGATGGTAAGTAACATGTTAATTAGGAAACATGTGAATTGAGATATACTTAACAACTTATTAAGGAGAACATGTTATTGTAATGATATAACCAAGCAAGAATATAAAATAGATTGTGGATTACAGACCTTGGGCTACAATCTAGAGAATAACATGTTGTGGGCTTATTAATAAACTTAAATGGATTAAGTTATATGATTGAAATTAATAAGCAAGAGAAACTTGGTAAATTGGAATAATAATATAATATGAACGGGAATAACCCAGTTAAATGGGGACCGGGTGAGGTAAGGCAAGCGCGTAAAAGAATGTTTAGACATAGGGTCTAACAACATATTAAAAAAAGTCGCTTGGACCAGTCCGTACACTTGAGGGTGAATAACCCAACGGGGTAGATCATCAAGGTGTTATAAGACACGAGGGGAGCGCACATTCATCTGATTGTTATGACGGCTCCAAAGGACTGGAAGGGGAAGCAAGCGGCTTCTTGGAGTACGTAAGGTGCTCCTAGTAGTCCTTTGTGCGGTGACAGATATCTTAGGCTGTACTCGCAGAGGTTTGGTCTGCGCGTAACTACTAGGTTGGTGGGCCTTGGCTGCAGATGTAGCTATGCAGTCAGAATGCCAGGGTGATTCGACGGTTGCCTCACGAGGAGGTAGAGAGGGTCACGACCAACAAGGATAGTAGACCGTCGGATATCCGATATTGACAGCTAGCGGAATGCGAAAGACTAGAGCTAAACCCAAGATACCATTTCACCTTTCACTATCGATATACGGGGTTGAGGGTAGACACCACATGAATGTCTAGATTGGTTGCTTTAGGGGCGGTCACTTGGCTCTTGTAGTCTGTACTAGTTGAGGGAGGGGCCGAGGTGGGGCCATAGCCACCACGAAAACAGACCCTACGTATATCTGTATATAGAGGCTCTTTAAAGACGAGCCTATATAGATATGGGAAAGCTCCCAACCGAGTTCCGTGTTTCTTGTATCGCCCTGCCGCAGAACTCGATGCACATTAGAGGACGTGCGATTGAGGCATCGAGCTACAATTACAATACATATGTGGGACAGTCTAGATACATGCATATCTGCTCTGGGTGGTATATCATAGACTAGAGGGCATTATTCTGATAAGGAATCTGATTCGATCGATGGTGGCAGTCCATAAGCTTACATAGCAAAGTAATGATAGATATATGCAGAACGTAACATTGTTATATAGAGATCCGTATGTCACTCCAGTGTAGGATGAGGGACTGCGTTCTCTACTGTGGAGATCGTGCGAGTGGGTTACCATGGGGTGTATCTCAATATTGAGAGATATCTACATATGTTGTATTAGGTGGATCCATGGGAAAGTAAATAGGTACGATGCGCGTATAAGTCTTGAGTGCTATTAACCCAAGTAACCTAATAATCAAGAAAATGCAATGGAACGGTATTAGTAGGGATCATTCTATTTTTGATATACTAGTATCTGTGCGGTGTAGAGAAATGTATGTAAGAAGTGCAATATATCTTGTTCACCTTATCTTGCTCAGTTCACACTTGTTATTGTTACTATTATCTTGTTCTTCCAGTTTTATATACCTGCCATGATACTTTTATTTATTTATATTTAAAAGTAACTGGACTCGCCAGACTTTATGTCTGACCCTTTTTGTTTCCTCTTCCGTTCCCCCCCCCCCCCCCCGGTTCTCAGGGTGGAAGTGCTTAGAGTTGATTTGGATTCTTTCATCTTAGCTTGGATTTTGGATATAGATGTATCGCTTTGACTTCTGGTCAACTCTCTTATGGTTTCACAAGGAAATATGGTTTTATGCTTTTGTACTCTGATATTTTTGGCAAGACAGATTATTAATGTAATTAGTTACTTATGATGTAAACTCAGTATTTGGGGCCATGATGTTTCGATCTAAATAAAGTTTTTTTAAAAGTTTTTAACTCCGCTGCTATTTTACATGTCTGTCTTGTGCTATTATGTTCTTATTTACCTATAACGCTTCATGGAACTTAATGCATTCCTTAGTGAGTGACATTAACGGGCATGGGGTGTCACATGGTATATATATTTGATTACAACGAGCATATTACTCTTTTGAAGTCCCACTTAAATTATGTTTTATTATATATTAACACTATGATGTTGACTCTTATATTTATTTTATGGTATAGTATTTTATCCTTAAGACGCATGTGCTTATTGTTTTGTGCCTGTATTGAGTACAAATAGATTAGTAGTATTTAAATTTTGTAACATGCTCTGTTGTTTGCTTACGGGAGTATTTCTGCATGGTTATCCAATGTCGCATGATTAATTTTATTATCAGACAATGTTACCTAAATTTACTCTTTAGTGGTATGGCAAAGAGGTGCAATGTTATGCCATAGTCAAAAGAGTCATCGATCATCAAAGACATGACTCAAAAACGTCCTGAAATAGATTGTCAACATAGTTTAGTCATGTAGTATATCACTTTCTTTAAACTATTTAATCACTCTATCTAAAATTATGCAAGTTAGACAATGTGATGCATCATTTGCAGGATAAAACATCCGACTTAGTTTTCACCAGATCTTTGCGCCAATGTTGATGATCAAAAATTGCCTGTTCCATCAGATGATTGAAATTGTGATTCTTTTTAAAAGAGGAGTAATAGATAAAAGAAACAACGGTGAGATAATTCTATGTTATCCTATTTTTGTAACGGCGGGAATTTTCGATCCAGAAAATCAACATAAAAACACACTGTTGACTATTCAAGCATCGAAAACACCAGGACATTAATAGAAGAATTTAGAGGGTGAGAAAGAAAAGATAGAACTAATAGAGTAGAAGAAGAAGAAGATCACAACTGAACAGAATCAGAGTAACACGAAACTCGCAGCGGAACAAAATAAGATGTATTATATAACATAACTTTGAATACAAAACTGTATTGTATATACATACCATTATCAGAGTACAATACATCATATCACAGCGGAAATAACTCTACATAACTAATGGTGAAGCTTCCTGCTTTTGAGCTCCTCCAAGTGAATCTGCAAAGCCTGAAACACTTGACTGCCCGTACAAATTTGGGCACCCAAGAGTTTAGGGAAAACAAACAAAATAAACTCTGGGTCAGTCATGGGACTGGTGTGAGTAAATTCCAACCATACTGTTTTACTTTGAAAATCCTTTTCAAAACAAGAAGATAATAGTAAGACCAGCCCACACATAAACATGGACGGTTTTTACCTTACTATAACCCGAAATATTCTTGATATCAAAACTAGTGATATTATGATAATGTCTAAACAAATAATTATACAAGTAGCAGAACGCTTGCATCTCACGTTCCACATATATATAGTATAAAATCATAAACCGCAGGGCACTTATTGGAGATTGAATTTCAACAAACAAGGTATGGGAGCACCTTCTAAATAGTGTACTCTAGAGGGGATACACTCAGGGTTCAACAAGAACGTCTTGCAACCCGGCCACACATGACCGCTCACTCATTTAGCTTGAGTGTCGCGAATATATTGCCACCACGGTTGTAGGCCATCCAACCGTCATCCGAAGATACAGAATCGAAAAGGAGTATAAATATGAATTTTCTCTAGATCGGTGACAATACACCCTGCTTGGGGATGACCCAACTAGCCATGCTGCCTAGCCCAACTTTTGTTACTTCCTGGTTGTGAGGCTAGAGGCTACGTCTATATTCAGAACATCTGATCACCATTCACTTTGAATGCCACATCATCAAATCCGTAATCACATATTGATTACACAAATGCACACTGGGTGTAAAATAAAGAGAAGTTACCTTCTCCCCACCAACTTGGTATATTCGTACAAATCAACGGCATGACCGTTGGAAATACTCTGTCAGACACTCGTCCATACAAGTTGTCCTGGGACTGGACAAATAACAACACCATTCTGGAACTGGACGACCCTTGCATTTAACTCCGTCTTCAATTATCTTCAGCATATCTAATTCGCAGCGCTTATGCCTATACGGAGTGGTTTTCGGATAACGTATCCAACCGGTCTCTCCGTATTGACAACGATGGTCAAAACACTTCGATAGTCGGTTATTTAACTATCGAAGTAAAAATAACATCCATTTAAATGATCAACTAAACACACACAACCACGGGCACTTTTATTTAACATTCGTTTTTATTATTCGCATCCCAATATCTTACTAGATATTTCTCAAATCCCGCTTTAGCCCTTTTTACATTTCTTGGAAAACATTTCCAGTTATTACACATTCTTATTTTCTCATGTTCCAGAAACGTACGTTATTAACGTTCGAAACATTTTCAGTCCTTTCATGTTCTTTATTTCCTATATTTGGGAAATCTACCCTATTTATATTGGAAAATATTTCCAATCTCCTTTTAACTCTTTAATCAGCCCCATGTTCACCTTTAAAACATTAATCACTTTGAAATGTGAATACCCTCCCTTATTATTGAAATCTGGACACCTCTATCATATAACTCTTTATTCATGAAATACTTTCCCTTATCTTGTTTACCGAAATCTCTTTCATACTTTTTATATTCCTATGCCACTTTATAAACTCTGTTTCTAAGTCAACTTCTTATCAAATCGATATCAAGTTTATGACTAAATACTGACCCCTATCATATTAACATTTATTTGTTTAAACTAAATGTTAATTATCCTATTAGATTAAAATCCCTAAAAATAGTCTACTTTTAATACATTCGACATCGTCGAATTCTAGTTCCAAATCCTAATAGTTAAATTCTAATCGCATTTCGAACATCGAAATGCTGTCATCGTTTACTAGCACGATTCTCCAATCTCTCTTTCTAAAACTGGTTCTATATTTTCCTACGACATCGTTATTTATCACTTCCGAATAAGTGGATTTCAACCAACTGTTTCATTTCCTAAGAAGTGCTGCCATATATAAAAATCACGCTTAAGTTTGGTTAACAGCGTTAATCTATCGCTATGGTTCTAACTTGTCATACGCTGTAATATCTTTCTGTATAACTAATCTTGACATAACAGTCACGCTTAAACCTATTTAACAGCGTTATTTTATCGCTATAGTTCAAGTTTGCAATACGCTGCTATATGCCACTTTATATCAAATCTCGACTTCTTTTTCTGTTACAAAAATCTTGACATCTCTTTCCGTTACAAAATCTTTACGTCCCTTTCCATCACAAAATCTTTACGTCCCTTTCCATCACAAAATCTTTACATCTCTTTCCGTCACAAAATCTTTACATCTCTTTCCGTTACAAACTGATATCGTTCCTCGATAATAGCGAAGTCGTCCAAGTTGGGGTATTCTATTTACCTCTCAAACCTTGATCGACAACGTTCTTACCTTAGAACCGATACGAGTCTGTATTCTAATCCCTTATTTCTTATACTATCTATTAGATCGTATTTTCTTGTTTATTTTTAACTATGGTTTTTATAACACCACATCCTTACTTTGAAATCTCTGGTGTTTATTATTATTAATATTAAACATTTATTTTTTGCTTTCTCCATCTCACAGTTCTATTTATAACTTCTTAACCAAAAGGTAATTCGATCTCATTAATCTGGATTTATCTATTTCTAAACTGTTTCATTAGACTAATTAAAGACAAATAAATCTAAAAATCATTTTTCCAAATAATAGTTGATTTAATCAACTCCATTCCATCAGTAAATTCGTTAACTGATTTTAATTACTTCTCAACATTAGATTAATATAATTAATCTAATAATATTTTCTAAATTGTTTATCTTAAATATAATTATCCAAATATTTAATCGTCGGATAATTCTGCCTTATAACTTATTTAAATGCCAACAATCGTTTTTATTTATTTCATAAAAACGAACTCTAAAATACTGGTTTATAATAGAACTTCTATTATAATTTAAATCTTCTTTTTAATTATAAAAATACAATTTTTATAATTAACTTCGTTGATTCGCCTGACGGCCAATCAACTTCTTAACAGGATTACGAGCTTACGGTCGACTGTTACCACTTTTTAGTCGATATTTGTTTATTTATTTATCGAAACAGATATTGAATTTCCATTCAACATCAATTACTCACACGGGGTTTTAAATGTGATTCGGGTTCAAACAGTGCATACAAACAAACAGTATACATAAATATCGAGGAATCCGGTCGGATTCCTCCAACCGGTTTCTGCATCCACAGATGTCATTCAACACAATTTACACTAACTCTATACTAGGGGGTATTCTAATCGATGGAATCAGTGTCCAACCGATGGTGGGTACATATGTGACGGTATATATTATTCAACCAAATTACTGGTAATCTACCTTATCGATCATCACACAGCATTCAAACAACATTAAAATATAATTAAAATATTTTAAAATAAATCAGAGTTAGTGATTTTACTCACATTGCGCGTTAACCGTTAAATAACGATTTGCGTCAATCGATTTGGTTGAGCGGTTTATTTTTCCTGAATTCAGGCGAACGCCAAATCACTTTAGACCGGTTCCAGCATAGCGACAACTTCATCACCCAAGCAGTACACCACCTGAATTAGTTCACCACCATGCTTTACTCCATGATTCACGGTTCTTCACAACACTTGGCAGAACGTTTAAACTCCTTCTCTACCTTCAGTGCTTCACTTTAGTATGTACACAAAAAGACCCTTCTCCACGTTAAATCCTCCTTTACGTCTTAATTCCCAGGCCTTTGTTCTAGTTTACGGCATTTAAAACCCGTTCACCCGACATCGCGTCTTCACTCATCGTTTTACTTCTCTTCTCCCTAATCGAAAGCTATACAATTCCATTGCTCTTCTTTGTTTCCAGTTGTTCATATCAAAAACAGGGCTCAACTTCGTTTGTTTACCCTTTTCCATGTTTAAACAGAATCTCCACTTGCCTGCATTTCATTCATATAGGCCCAGACAGACAGAAGTTTCATCTGAACTCTCCACGTGGTTAACACGCCTCAAGCCAACCCAGTCTCGAGCATCCTAGTTCGACAGTTCCACCTTGTATCCATTCACAAATGTTGCCTCTGCATTGGGTACCTTCTTCTTTTTCACGTTCATGATCTTGCGCATTTGCATGCCGTGCTCTCTCTCTATTTTTCTTCCTTCCTACAAATGATATCAGCTATTCCTACGTTGCCGCACTGCCTGTTCATTGGACCCCCTCCACCAATCAGTTCGCCATATTTGTATACGCCGCCATTCATTCCTTCCAGGCCTCCAACGTTTTCATTTGAACCCACTTCTACATCTACACACAAGCCTTCCCCTTCACTTCACGTTAAACACTCCATGCAACCGTGGTGACACCTCCCTCCTCTTAAATACACGTCCTTCATACAAATGACATCAGCTCATGTCTTCCTCCACCCATTCACGTGCACAACACCACCAGCTCCATACAGTAAGAACACCGCTTCAGCTAGCATACAACTCACGTTCATCACATACATGCGCCTAGAGGCAATCCTCCCATCACCGGATTCCATCAGTACCTCGGCTCCTGACATCATCGGAGCATAGCTCCGGCATGCGCTGGAAGACAGTGCGAGAAAATAAAAGAGGAGGACATTTCGAGTTCATGTCCAGCTACTTCCGTTTTGAGCATAAGAGGGTGGCTTACGTTCTTTGATTTGGGTTGCTTCTTTGCTGAAGGCAGAGAGTATTTATAATGTGAATTACTTAGCACTTAAGTATTAGAAAATAGGGTACTGTGTGTTTTCAAATCATAGGGAATGGGTGTGCGTGTTTCCAATGGTTTACTTAAGTGTGAAGTGAGTAGGTTATAGGGTCTATGTTAATTCTTTAAAGCCATAAAAGTATACACGTACTGGAAGAAAACAAAAGTGTCTGCGTCTTTATAGGGAAGGGTACACGTTTTATAGGGTTTCATACGGGGTTAGGCAACTATTTTCATATAGGGAAAAGTATGGCCAATTTAATTTGACGGAGACTAAAGTGATACAGTATGGGGTTCATTTAATTTAGATAAAGACTTAAGAGGAATAGGGCATGGACTAGTCTACAAAGATACTTAGGGAGGGTGTGCACGTATGGCATTTCATGTTGACAAATTTGAGGCAGGTAGGAAATGTCTAGAGTCTTTTGTTTAGTGTATTCATTTATGTTTTAAAATATAAGTGTACCGTGTTATGACAAATTATATTCACGTCAGAGCTGTTATGGACAGAAATAAGAGTATAGTCGTGCTCAACGAGGTGCCCCGGTCCCAAAAATATAATAATACCGGTAGATTCGCTCATATTTTGAAATCCCGAAATACTGATACAGGGTGCAAAATACTCCAAATAAAAAGTTGCGTATTTAATTAATTAAAAATTACAGTAAAATTCTAAAAATTAAATTATCGCTGCGCCTTAAAAGAACCTTGTTCAGATTCGTATCCGATATCAATTTATTTCAAATAAACCGTTATGGTCGATATACGATTCTACAGCGACTTTTTGAATATTTGATTTGGACATATCTTGCAAACTATATGACGAAATCTTCATTTTCCACTTCCGTTGGAAAGATACAGTTCAACAGATTCCAACGTTTCTTGTTTCGAAGAAATCCGAGTCAAAACGAGTCCGGTACACTCAGTTGAAGTTCAGAACGTTAATTTACGAACTGCAGGGTCGTTCTGAGCTCGATTATAATTAATATATATTTATATACGTTTCAACTTCGTTTTAATTAATATATAAATCCATTTATATTCTGAATTCAATATTTAAACTGATTCAAATATTCAAATACCAACCGACAAAAATGCGGGACGTTACAGACCTTCCCCCTTAAAATAATTTCGTCCTCGAAATTGCTAAGATAGGGAAAATGCTACAATCTCTGTTATAACATGGTTAAAAATCGTTTTGGTTTACTTCATAATTCCAGTTTCCACTGAACTGATTATTTCCAATTAAAATATTAATTCCTTATTATTTCGAATATTTTCAAAATTTCTGAAAATTTCCTAATAGCTTAAATTTTCAGAGAATCTCGCCAGCATCTCCTCTGCACGGCTCACTTGGCACTATAACCACTTACCACTCCAGGCCTTCTTCAATCCAAAAGAAAATCAAACAGCCAAACGGCTTGCCCAAACTGACTCATAAAAAATCTCATACTGTATATAAACGTGTACCTTCTCTGTTGGGCATTCAACTCTATCTCTGCCATCTGCTATCAAACCAGCATATCCAAGCATCCTTGGTTGATCTCCCATCAATCTGTTCTCAAAACAATCTTTCTCTTTTACTAAGCCAAATTTCTATTTCAACTCCGATTCCACTCTCGGTTCTTAACCTTGTTAAGTTCTATTACGACATTCCATTTACTGGTTTATCTCTCAAATCAGTTATCTCCATCTCTAATTCAAAATTCGATTCTTATTCTCCAAGAATCAATTCATTTTTAGTAACTCGAATCTCCAATATTTTTCTTTTATAATTTTCATTCTGGATCTTTCCAAATTCAGTCCAGTTTTGTTATCTTTGTTTAAATTCCATTTTTACCATTTTAACTCCATAAGTTAAATTTTTATTTCAGAATTCAAATTCCTGGGATTTATTTCAAATCAGTTTGAAATCATATATAATTCAAAACATTTGAATTTCTGACAACTTGTTTCTCAAACAATACAAAACAAAATCTTTGGTAGTAATCCGTCACTTACCAGCTCGAAAATGAATACCGACAATGTCGCGATCATCATCGGAATTTATTTTCCAACCATCGAAGTGAGTTCAATACTATACTGCTTTCAAAATTTATTTTTACAACACTTTCATTTTGAATTTGACTTCAAAATATCTTTCACAGCACTTGGAAAACAATTTCAAACATTTTCATTTTGCAATCCCTACAAAATATACAACGTTTAGAAAACATTTCTAAATTCACCCAGGATCTAAAAATTTCCATATATTTAATCCAAATATTATTTCCAACTCTTTTCCAAATTTTTTAGAGTTTTATTTCAATTCTGGTTTTAACTTCAGATTCAGTTCATCTGATTTTGCATATCATACTTATATAATATTTCGATTGGTAGTTTATATAACCAACTCAATTATAATCCTGCTCGATCATAATAATGATCACATATCCAATATATTATATTAATATCAAGATATACACTTCTTTTTATATCAAAATATACTTTGGGTAAAATTGTTTCATTTACCCTCTTTTCAAAACATACTGTGTCGAATTGCTCTGTTCAAGAGTTTAGAAACATCTATCGACTCAGTTTGCATTACTGTTTCGACCAGAATTCATAAACCACTCGACTGACCAGTCAACACAATATAAAATAGTTTTTATATTAATCACAAATACGCGCTCATATATATACACTCAACTCAATCTAGAGTATTACTAACTCCATCTCTATTGAGTTACGCCACAGAGCCAAGGAAATCACTTAACCTTATGCTCTGATACCATCTGTAACGGCGGGAATTTTCGACCCAGAAAATCAACATAAAAACACACTGTTGACTATTCAAGCATCGAAAACACCAGGACATTAATAGAAGAATTTAGAGGGTGAGAAAGAAAAGATAGAACTAATAGAATAGAAGAAGAAGAAGATCACAACTGAACAGAATCAGAGTAACACGAAACTCGCAGCGGAACAAAATAAGATGTATTATATAACATAACTTTGAATACAAAACTGTATTGTATATACATACCATTATCAGAGTACAATACATCATATCACAGCGGAAATAACTCTACATAACTAATGGTGAAGCTTCCTGCTTTTGAGCTCCTCCAAGTGAATCTGCAAAGCCTGAAACACTTGACTGCCCGTACAAATTTGGGCACCCAAGAGTTTAGGGAAAACAAACAAAATAAACTCTGGGTCAGTCATGGGACTGGTGTGAGTAAATTCCAACCATACTGTTTTACTTTGAAAATCCTTTTCAAAACAAGAAGATAATAGTAAGACCAGCCCACACATAAACATGGACGGTTTTTACCTTACTATAACCCGAAATATTCTTGATATCAAAACTAGTGATATTATGATAATGTCTAAACAAATAATTATACAAGTAGCAGAACGCTTGCATCTCACGTTCCACATATATATAGTATAAAATCATAAACCGCAGGGCACTTATTGGAGATTGAATTTCAACAAACAAGGTATGGGAGCACCTTCTAAATAGTGTACTCTAGAGGGGATACACTCAGGGTTCAACAAGAACGTCTTGCAACCCGGCCACACATGACCGCTCACTCATTTAGCTTGAGTGTCGCGAATATATTGCCACCACGGTTGTAGGCCATCCAACCGTCATCCGAAGATACAGAATCGAAAAGGAGTATAAATATGAATTTTCTCTAGATCGGTGACAATACACCCTGCTTGGGGATGACCCAACTAGCCATGCTGCCTAGCCCAACTTTTGTTACTTCCTGGTTGTGAGGCTAGAGGCTACGTCTATATTCAGAACATCTGATCACCATTCACTTTGAATGCCACATCATCAAATCCGTAATCACATATTGATTACACAAATGCACACTGGGTGTAAAATAAAGAGAAGTTACCTTCTCCCCACCAACTTGGTATATTCGTACAAATCAACGGCATGACCGTTGGAAATACTCTGTCAGACACTCGTCCATACAAGTTGTCCTGGGACTGGACAAACAACAACACCATTCTGGAACTGGACGACCCTTGCATTTAACTCCGTCTTCAATTATCTTCAGCATATCTAATTCGCAGCGCTTATGCCTATACGGAGTGGTTTTCGGATAACGTATCCAACCGGTCTCTCCGTATTGACAACGATGGTCAAAACACTTCGATAGTCGGTTATTTAACTATCGAAGTAAAAATAACATCCATTTAAATGATCAACTAAACACACACAACCACGGGCACTTTTATTTAACATTCGTTTTTATTATTCGCATCCCAATATCTTACTAGATATTTCTCAAATCCCGCTTTAGCCCTTTTTACATTTCTTGGAAAACATTTCCAGTTATTACACATTCTTATTTTCTCATGTTCCAGAAACGTACGTTATTAACGTTCGAAACATTTTCAGTCCTTTCATGTTCTTTATTTCCTATATTTGGGAAATCTACCCTATTTATATTGGAAAATATTTCCAATCTCCTTTTAACTCTTTAATCAGCCCCATGTTCACCTTTAAAACATTAATCACTTTGAAATGTGAATACCCTCCCTTATTATTGAAATCTGGACACCTCTATCATATAACTCTTTATTCATGAAATACTTTCCCTTATCTTGTTTACCGAAATCTCTTTCATACTTTTTATATTCCTATGCCACTTTATAAACTCTGTTTCTAAGTCAACTTCTTATCAAATCGATATCAAGTTTATGACTAAATACTGACCCCTATCATATTAACATTTATTTGTTTAAACTAAATGTTAATTATCCTATTAGATTAAAATCCCTAAAAATAGTCTACTTTTAATACATTCGACATCGGCGAATTCTAGTTCCAAATCCTAATAGTTAAATTCTAATCGCATTTCGAACATCGAAATGCTGTCATCGTTTACTAGCACGATTCTCCAATCTCTCTTTCTAAAACTGGTTCTATATTTTCCTACGACATCGTTATTTATCACTTCCGAATAAGTGGATTTCAACCAACTGTTTCATTTCCTAAGAAGTGCTGCCATATATAAAAATCACGCTTAAGTTTGGTTAACAGCGTTAATCTATCGCTATGGTTCTAACTTGTCATACGCTGTAATATCTTTCTGTATAACTAATCTTGACATAACAGTCACGCTTAAACCTATTTAACAGCGTTATTTTATCGCTATAGTTCAAGTTTGCAATACGCTGCTATATGCCACTTTATATCAAATCTCGACTTCTTTTTCTGTTACAAAAATCTTGACATCTCTTTCCGTTACAAAATCTTTACATCTCTTTCCGTTACAAAATCTTTACGTCCCTTTCCATCACAAAATCTTTACATCTCTTTCCGTCACAAAATCTTTACATCTCTTTCGTTACAAACTGATATCGTTCCTCGATAATAGCGAAGTCGTCCAAGTTGGGGTATTCTATTTACCTCTCAAACCTTGATCGACAACGTTCTTACCTTAGAACCGATATGAGTCTGTATTCTAATCCCTTATTTCTTATACTATCTATTAGATCGTATTTTCTTGTTTATTTTTAACTATGGTTTTTATAACACCACATCCTTACTTTGAAATCTCTGGTGTTTATTATTATTAATATTAAACATTTATTTTTTTGCTTTCTCCATCTCACAGTTCTATTTATAACTTCTTAACCAAAAGGTAATTCAATCTCATTAATCTGGATTTATCTATTTCTAAACTGTTTCATTAGACTAATTAAAGACAAATAAATCTAAAAATCATTTTTCCAAATAATAGTTGATTTAATCAACTCCATTCCATCAGTAAATTCGTTAACTGATTTTAATTACTTCTCAACATTAGATTAATATAATTAATCTAATAATATTTTCTAAATTGTTTATCTTAAATATAATTATCCAAATATTTAATCGTCGGATAATTCTGCCTTATAACTTATTTAAATGCCAACAATCGTTTTTATTTATTTTATAAAAACGAACTCTAAAATACTGGTTTATAATAGAACTTCTATTATAATTTAAATCTTCTTTTTAATTATAAAAATACAATTTTTATAATTAACTTCGTTGATTCGCCTGACGGCCAATCAACTTCTTAACAGGATTACGAGCTTACGGTCGACTGTTACCACTTTTTAGTCGATATTTGTTTATTTATTTATCGAAACAGATATTGAATTTCCATTCAACATCAATTACTCACACGGGGTTTTAAATGTGATTCGGGTTCAAACAGTGCATACAAACAAACAGTATACATAAATATCGAGGAATCCGGTCGGATTCCTCCAACCGGTTTCTGCATCCACAGATGTCATTCAACACAATTTACACTAACTCTATACTAGGGGGTATTCTAATCGATGGAATCAGTGTCCAACCGATGGTGGGTACATATGTGACGGTATATATTACTCAACCAAATTACTGGTAATCTACCTTATCGATCATCACACAGCATTCAAACAACATTAAAATATAATTAAAATATTTTAAAATAAATCAGAGTTAGTGATTTTACTCACATTGCGCGTTAACCGTTAAATAACGATTTGCGTCAATCGATTTGGTTGAGCGGTTTATTTTTCCTGAATTCAGGCGAACGCCAAATCACTTTAGACCGGTTCCAGCATAGCGACAACTTCATCACCCAAGCAGTACACCACCTGAATTTGTAACAACCCGGAAAATCTGGGCCAGTTTAAAATTTTTATTTTGGCAATTTTAGTGAATTTTGATTATTTAAAATGAATTATTTTAAATAATATCGACGAGAAATTTATTTTGAATAGAATTCGACGTATATATTATATACGTCGTCGTTAGAATATAAATAATTATATATATTTATAAATAGAATTGAAAATGGCGCGGTAGTTCGAAAATTCGATTTCTAATTTCAAATGAATATACAGAATTCAATATAAGTCAGAATTGAACGAAACAAGAAATATTTGAATCTGTATAACTATATCTTTGTAACGAAGTTAACAAACTGAGATTTCATCTTAGAAATGATAAGATATGTCCAGTTTAAAATTAGAAATAGTCGCTGTGGAATTTATATATATTTTTATATATATAAGGCCCTTAAAAATAGCAATTTTGCAAACGACCTCGGATTTCGACGAAACCAGTTTTGTTGGGTCCGCGATGTTAAGTTATTGCTAGATTCCAAATTTCATAATTTTTCGAATCAATATGTGAGCGTGGCAAAAGAAAACGCGTTTGACCAGTTTCAGTTGATTTTAATCGACTGGAAATTGGCCATTTTTCAAACGGTCTCAGAATTCGACGAAACTAGTTTTGTTAGGACCGTATCGTCAATACGAAGCTAGAAAATATTTTTCTGGAATTTTTCTAGTTAGTATGTGACCCCGGTAATTTGAAATGTGCGTTTAAAATTCAATATAGTGATTTAAATGAAAATTCAAAAGGAAACTGATTGTAACGAGCAAATAAACTTGCGATACATATCCCATTGTGTTCGGAATGGGGGTGAAACGCTATGGACGACAGGCGGTGGGCCTCGTATCGAGGGCGTATGTAAAAGTCAACCCTTTTTACCAAAATTAAATAATTAATTAATAATAAAAAAAAAATATTTTAATTCCCCCTTCCCTCCTTTATCTCCTTCTGCCCCCCCCCCCCCCGAATTCATTTAAACAGAACAAAAAAAAAAAAAAAAAAAAAAAACCTAGAACTATCGAGCCGCCGCCCCATGACCTCGACGCCGACGAGGACCACCACCACGAAGACCTCGCCTCCCCCTGCATCGATCGAAGACCCCTCCTCCCCAGGTCGCACGAGCGCGACGAAGGCCGAGCCCCGAACCATCGCAACGTGAATCCGCGAGCCCCCTGAAGCCTTGACGCCACCACCGCACCGTTCGAACCCTGCCGCCGACAAACTGCGAGGTTCTTCCCCCCCTGTAAGTATTTCCTTTTATTTTTATTATTTTATTTTTATTTTATATACGTTGAGATAAAGTGGTGATTTTTATAAGGAGAAAACTTTATTTTTATAAAGGCGAAATCTTTATATGGAAAATAGCGTGATAAAAATATAATTTTTTATCTATATGACATAGTAGTAAAAATTCGATTTTTATATATTGAACTTTGAAATAAAAATTCGATTTTTATATATTGAACTTTGAAATAAAAATTCGATTTTTATATATTGAACTTTGAAATAAAAATTCGATTTTTATATATTGAATAGCGAAGTAAAAATGGGATTTTTGTATATGTAGTGAAAACGGGCGACGGAGCTGACAAAAAGGCGAAACGACGAAGACTTCTGCAAATGAAGAGCCGTTGAGCTAGGATAGCTATATGTGAGAATTTCTCACCTTTCACTTTCTTTTTCTAGTTATATATATATATACTAGGATGCAGACGGTGCTTAGTAGCACCCGACACAATCGTCCACAGACCATGGACTTGTTTGTTTGACTGTTTGGTGATTGATTGCGATATTGGTTTGAATGTGGTTTGTGGTGTGAAAAATCGAATCGATAAATTGGTTAGGATTAGACGTGCGCCGTTATAAGGCGAAGGAGTAAGGCTAGGTTAGACTCTTACTCCAAATTTTGTGGTTTGCATAACGAATTGATTTGATTGATGTGTGAATGGCGTGGGCCTTCACTAGACCGGGGATAAGGCTAGGCCTCGTCCCGTTTCTAGTATCGTGCCGTTATGCCGCCGAAATTTTCTAAAATAAGTTAGAAAAATAAAAATATCATTTTATTGAATGAATAGAAATTCATAGGTTGAAATAAAATGTTTATCGTTAAAAATATAATTTTTAACGTGAATTTGAATGTAGTGAAAGTGAATAAAATAAAATATTCATTTACAAACCAGACGGTTTGTTTATGTACACCTATTTGAATGACGTTGATTGGGTCGATAAATTTTACACATCGCCCAACTGCACGAATAAAATATTTGTTTGATTGTTTGAAACCCCACACGGGTGTTGGGATGAAATTTGCAGTTCACTCATCCTGATTGATTAAATATGTCGATCGATTGATTGACAGGCTGTTATAAGCGTTGAATATCTATATTTGATGCTTTTACAGTGTAGTGCACTTTGGTTGATGGTTGATTATTTTCAATGTTATTATATACATGTGTTGTATGAAAATCCATATAATTAACTTTATATGGTGATTGATTGGGCCTCATTCCAATTTGAAAAATAAAGAATATTATAAAATAAAAGTTCATGTGTTGACAGTACTCATTCATTGAGATTGGTCATGTGTTGAACAAAATATTTTGATAATAACAACTATTTTGAAAAAGAAATATTTGAAATAGAATATTTGAAAATAGAAATTTATGAAGCCGTGTTGATTAGATTGACGCCATTTTGACGTGAACGATATTTATATCGATTTTATTCATCTTAAAAATGAATATTGAAAAGTGATTTCGAAATCGAATATTTTGAATTGAATTGAAAACGATTTCGAAATGAATTGAATTGAAAACGATTTCGAATTGAATTGAATTGAAAACGATTTCGAAATGAATTGAATTGAAAACGATTTCGAAAAGAATTGAATTGAAAACGATTTCGAAATGAATTGAATTGAAAACGATTTCGAAATGAATTGAATTGAAAACGATTTCGAAATGAATTGAATTGAAAACGATTTCGAAAAGAATTGAATTGAAAACGATTTCGAAAAGAATTGAATTGAAAACGATTTCGAAATGAATTGAATTGAAAACGATTTCGAAATGAATTGAATTGAAAACGATTTCGAAATGAATTGAATTGAAAACGATTTCGAAAAGAATTGAATTGAAAACGATTTCGAAAAGAATTGAATTGAAAACGATTTCGAAAAGAATTGAATTGAAAACGATTTCGAAATGAATTGAATTGAAAACGATTTCGAAATGAATTGAATTGAAAACGAATTGAAATGAATTCAAATTGAATTGAAATTTGAATTGAATAGAAATGAATTTTGAAACGAATTTATAAAGAAGAATTCAATTTTGATTTGAATTGAAAAGGAGGTTGAAATTGCTTTTGAAACGAATTTAAAACTATTTATATAATTCGTTTTAAATAGAAATCGACGAAATATATATTATATATATTATATATATAATATAATGGCCTGAATAGAACGCGCCGCGCCGCGGCAGTTCGCGAATTTCGACCATTTATTTCAAACGGACATTACGGGAGATCCGACCGTCGGATTCTCATAAAACCGGAACCGTTGGGTTCGTATCGAAAAGAGCTTTCTAATGAAGGTTAGAAATTTGAAATCTAACGGTTGGATTTGGAGATACGTCCAAATCAAATTCGAAAAAGGTCGCTGTAAGTGCAGTTCGATGGCCGTTAATGGAAATCGACTGTACGGGCCTTGATAAAATTATTAAAAATAGTAATAATTTGTGTAAAATCATAAGAAATGATTTGTGAAAGTTTGGGATGAAAAACTCCATATTTGAAAAGATAAAAATAGATTTTTATCGAAATGAACTAGTTTTGAACTAGAATTATAATTCTATTTATTTTTAAATAAATAAATTGAATTTGAAAATAACCAAAATTTCCAATGATTGCATTGGAGTGGAGTTGAATCGAAATTGTCTTCGGAATATTTCGATGTTGGAATTCGTGATATTACAGGTGTTGTTATGGAAATTTGAAAGATATATATATATATATCGTTATTTCCAATACGACATTTGTTAGTCGTAGAATTCGATATTGAATATAAGCCGATATATTTTCTATTCAGAGCCTTGTATTGAATATCGAATGTGATTTGGGTTTGTCGTGAATGGTGTCTTCACTAACACTGTTCTTGAACCCAGTTGAGAAAAGATTAAATCTTTTTATTTAGATTTAATGAAGTGTACCAATTAAATGATATTTAATTGGAATTGAATTGGTATTGATTTTTGGGTTTATCGTGAACAGTGTTTTAAATAACACTTGTTCTTTAACCCGATAATTAATCGAATGTGATTTGGGTTTGTCGTGAATGGTGTCTTCACTAACACTGTTCTTGAACCCAGTTGAGAAAAGATTAAATCTTTTTATTTAGATTTAATGAAGTGTACCAATTAAATGATATTTAATTGGAATTGAATTGGTATTGATTTTTGGGTTTATCGTGAACAGTGTTTTAAATAACACTTGTTCTTTAACCCGATAATTAATCGAATGTGATTTGGGTTTGTCGTGAATGGTGTCTTCACTAACACTGTTCTTGAACCCAGTTGAGAAAAGATTAAATCTTTTTATTTAGATTTAATGAAGTGTACCAATTAAATGATATCTAATTGGGATTGAATTGGTATTGATTTTTGGGTTTATCGTGAACAGTGTTTTAAATAACACTTGTTCTTTAACCCGATAATTAATCGAATGTGATTTGGGTTTGTCGTGAATGGTGTCTTCACTAACACTGTTCTTGAACCCAGTTGAGAAAAGATTAAATCTTTTTATTTAGATTTAATGAAGTGTACCAATTAAATGATATCTAATTGGAATTGAATTGGTATTGATTTTTGGGTTTATCGTGAACAGTGTTTTAAATAACACTTGTTCTTTAACCCGATAATTAATGGAATGGGATTTTGGGTTTATCGTGAATCGTGTTTTAAATGACACTGATTCTTTAACCCAGATAATGATTAAAACTAAGTGGAGTTTTAATGAATCTTTAATTAGATTGAAAAGATCGAGAATGGAGTATCACCAGTTTTGCTCCAGGCGATAGTTAAATCTTTAATTAGATTTGAACGTGAAATTTAGAAACTAACTGTCGGTTAGCCAAGCAGAATGGTTTTCTGGATATTGATCTGATGTTGGTTTCGGCCTTCGGGGTTAATATTTGGGGAATTATTCTCTTGATTAATTTACGGTTAGTGACTAATGAATTGGAATGAGGCGTATGTTGTGTTTGTGTAACACTTATTTAAATATACGAGAGTTATTCGGAAAGACCGGGTTTATCCCATTCTGAGTAACTGATACGACGATAAGTCGAAGATGAAGACGATGGTCGAAGACCGGAGGTCTTCACGTCGTTTGGGTGATAACTGATGATCTTGATTGGGCTGTACACCCAAGAAGATGGAAACAGTTAGTGATCGTCCAGACGTGCTTGGAGATCGATGGATATGCGGGGTACTAGGTGCCTCCGGTTTCGTTCAGACCCAGAACGGACTTGTAAATGGACTGTGTGTCTGACATCGGATTTCATTCTGTGTGACTGATATCGGTTACATAGGATGGCTTGCCTGTGTGGCATGCTAAGATGCAAATGATCAAGGCTTCTGTTGAAAAGCAAAGTCTTGTGGTTGATGATCAAAGCACGGCCTTTGTGGCGTAGCTTTGTGTAACGTTTACCTCGCGTGTTTCACACCAGGTATGAACCAAAAACGGGAGACGGACCTCAGGGAGGGCCTGCGTTTCCTCCTAGCTAGAAGTGGCGTCAGTGGTTTTACACGCCCTGACGAGATTGACTTATGTGGTTGTTGCTGTTGCGAGGCGCCTCGGTTAGATCGGACGATCCGGGTCCGATGGAGTCATTCGTTGGCTCGCTTACGCCCCAAAGGGCGGCGAAACGCAGTGTCCAGGGTTTAAGTTTAATCCACATCGGTGGACCGGCCCTGACGATCCAAGGGTCGATGCGTTCTGATCCTGAGACTCGGGCTAGGCAGTCTCGAATCGGTTGAGGACTATCTTTTGCCTCGGTTCATAGACGGAAATCCAATTTCCAAATACGTGACTTTGCGGTTTTATTTGTAAACCTATATATGGCGACATAGTGGCATGGGACGCTCATGCCGCCTATGATTGATACTTATGATTTGAAGTTGTTTTATACACTATGCACTTATTATAGTATCAAATGATTTGTTTTAAACGTATCAAGCATTCTTTGGCTGTTATAAGGGAAAACCCTATCCCCCGGCTTGCGTTGCATTGTCTGATAGGACCTGGGTCTTATAACAGCTTCATTTTTCTTTATTTAGCATGGCGCTGTTTGTTTTATGCACTGGTATTCTTGGGAGGAAACCCGTTCCGTGTTATACGGCGTGGTCCCTTGATTTACCTAACTTTTAAAATAAAGAATAATAACTGTTTTAGTTCTCACACCAGTCCCATGACTGACCTGGAGTTTATTGTTTTAACCTAAACTCTGGGTGCCCCTATTTTGACATGGGCAGCTAGTAGTTTTGGTTTTGCAGATTTATATTCACAGGATCCTGGTTTACAGCTGGAACGATATCCGGAAAGCTTTGTATCCGTATATCTCTTCTAGTTGTTTATTGTATTATTTTCCGCTGCTATGTATTTAAATGTAATTTAAATCTCTGATATTTCTGTGTAATATTCATTTATACTCTGTATATTCTTGTAATCTGATGCATTGTTGTAATATACAATGAAATGTTCTTCTGTATGCGTTCTGCTGTGGTTTGTTCTCGAACTATCCGACGCTTTCCTTTACGGGGAAGTTGCGGGTCTTCACAGTTGGTATCAGAGCTTTGGTTTACAAAGCTCAGAGAACAAGACACATTAGAACAATACGAAAGAATTCATCAGATATTGGATTAGTAATATCCAATGAGAATGACTCGTTAGAGATAGGATCAGTAGTATCCTAGAACGAGTGTGAAGAGTATATTTTTGAAAATGAAAACAATTTTTGTTTTGAAAATTTAAATCAATTATTCGTATTTGATTATCTATTTATATTGAGTTGGACAATCCAGTATATAAAGATTTTGCGTATACGTCTGATCCACGTATATTTGAAATTTTAATATACTGGATAGATATAGAGTCACATTCTAGACACCCGGGGATAATTCTGATGATGTGGCCACATCATCAGTATTTATATTCGTGTTTCGAAGGTGTGATATCTATATATTTCCATTAGACTGGTGTGAGAACCAAATCTTATATAGCTAGAACACTTTGTTGTGAATTGGCATCAAAAACAAGATTTTCTGTATATGTATCAAAATTATGAATTTGAAACGTTAAATTCACTAATTGATTGATGTTTGTGTTGTTTGTCTATTTGTTTGCTGATTTTTTAACCATTTTTGCCTAATTATATCAAATATTGAACTGTATTGAAAATTGGTTGCGTTTGCTTGCATATACTTGTACTTACACTGAACAGGTCATAGCAAGGAGGCTAGAGCCAGAGAATAAAATTTGTTTGCCCGACAAATAGGTACATGTTTATTACATAATTTCCTGTTTTGTTTGGGTGATGATGATTTTGTGAGCCTATTGGCTAGCCGCTTGGCTTTTTCTTTTTCTTTTTGAGATCTGAAGGACCGGGGAAGCTATTTGAAATTCCCCGATGCTCCCGGTGCAGGGGAGGTTATGGCGAAATTTTTCAAAAATTTAGGGTGTTAGCCAAATTTTTGAAGTTTTAAAAATTCTCAGAAACTAAAGAGTTGGAGAATGGAAGCCAGATCGAGCGTAGAGCTGAATAATCAAACCACTTTCGACTTTGTTCCTTTTCGGGGACGAAAAGTTTTACGTGGGGGAGATTGTAACAACCCGGAAAATCTGGGCCAGTTTAAAATTTTTATTTTGGCAATTTTAGTGAATTTTGATTATTTAAAATGAATTATTTTAAATAATATCGACGAGAAATTTATTTTGAATAGAATTCGACGTATATATTATATACGTCGTCGTTAGAATATAAATAATTATATATATTTATAAATAGAATTGAAAATGGCGCGGTAGTTCGAAAATTCGATTTCTAATTTCAAATGAATATACAGAATTCAATATAAGTCAGAATTGAACGAAACAAGAAATATTTGAATCTGTATAACTATATCTTTGTAACGAAGTTAACAAACTGAGATTTCATCTTAGAAATGATAAGATATGTCCAGTTTAAAATTAGAAATAGTCGCTGTGGAATTTATATATATTTTTATATATATAAGGCCCTTAAAAATAGCAATTTTGCAAACGACCTCGGATTTCGACGAAACCAGTTTTGTTGGGTCCGCGATGTTAAGTTATTGCTAGATTCCAAATTTCATAATTTTTCGAATCAATATGTGAGCGTGGCAAAAGAAAACGCGTTTGACCAGTTTCAGTTGATTTTAATCGACTGGAAATTGGCCATTTTTCAAACGGTCTCAGAATTCGACGAAACTAGTTTTGTTAGGACCGTATCGTCAATACGAAGCTAGAAAATATTTTTCTGGAATTTTTCTAGTTAGTATGTGACCCCGGTAATTTGAAATGTGCGTTTAAAATTCAATATAGTGATTTAAATGAAAATTCAAAAGGAAACTGATTGTAACGAGCAAATAAACTTGCGATACATATCCCATTGTGTTCGGAATGGGGGTGAAACGCTATGGACGACAGGCGGTGGGCCTCGTATCGAGGGCGTATGTAAAAGTCAACCCTTTTTACCAAAATTAAATAATTAATTAATAATAAAATAAAAAAATATTTTAATTCCCCCTTCCCTCCTTTATCTCCTTCTGGCCCCCCCCCCCCCCCGAATTCATTTAAACAGAACAAAAAAAAAAAAAAAACCTAGAACTATCGAGCCGCCGCCCCATGACCTCGACGCCCACGAGGACCACCACCACGAAGACCTCGCCTCCCCCTGCATCGATCGAAGACCCCTCCTCCCCAGGTCGCACGAGCGCGACGAAGGCCGAGCCCCGAACCATCGCAACGTGAATCCGCGAGCCCCCTGAAGCCTTGACGCCACCACCGCACCGTTCGAACCCTGCCGCCGACAAACTGCGAGGTTCTTCCCCCCCTGTAAGTATTTCCTTTTATTTTTATTATTTTATTTTTATTTTATATAAACATAATTTAAAAGCTGAATTTATAAAATTAGGTTTAAAAAACTGAAATTTTTAAAAGAGGATTTAAACTGAATTGATTTTTTTTAAGTATAAAACTAAACTGATTTTTTTTAAAAAGTAATTTAAAACTGTTTTTATTTTAAGGAATTTTAAAAACTGAATTTTAATAAGTAATTTAAAAACTGAATTTTAATTAGTAATTTAAAAACTGAATTTTAATTAGCATTTAAAAACTGAATTTTAATTAGTAATTTAAAAACTGAATTTTTATTAGCATTTAAAAACTGAATTTTAATTAGCATTTAAAAACTGAATTTTAATTAGCATTTAAAAAAAAAAAAAAACTGATTAAAGATTTAGATTTTAAAAGGAGAAAAGATTTAAACTTGAAAAAGTAAAAGAAAAGATTTGATCTTTAAAATGAAAAAGGCGGGATCTATATTTTTGTAAAAATATGATCTTTATATTTTTAAAGTATTAAAAATATGATTTTTATATTTTTAAAGTATTAAAAATATAATCTTTATAGGATAGAGAATATAAAGATATCATCTTTGTGTATGTAACGAAATAAAAATCTGATTTTTATTTTATATACGTTGAGATAAAGTGGTGATTTTTATAAGGAGAAAACTTTATTTTTATAAAGGCGAAATCTTTATATGGAAAATAGCGTGATAAAAATATAATTTTTTATCTATATGACATAGTAGTAAAAATTCGATTTTTATATATTGAACTTTGAAATAAAAATTCGATTTTTATATATTGAACTTTGAAATAAAAATTCGATTTTTATATATTGAACTTTGAAATAAAAATTCGATTTTTATATATTGAATAGCGAAGTAAAAATGGGATTTTTGTATATGTAGTGAAAACGGGCGACGGAGCTGACAAAAAGGCGAAACGACGAAGACTTCTGCAAATGAAGAGCCGTTGAGCTAGGATAGCTATATGTGAGAATTTCTCACCTTTCACTTTCTTTTTCTAGTTATATATATATATACTAGGATGCAGACGGTGCTTAGTAGCACCCGACACAATCGTCCACAGACCATGGACTTGTTTGTTTGACTGTTTGGTGATTGATTGCGATATTGGTTTGAATGTGGTTTGTGGTGTGAAAAATCGAATCGATAAATTGGTTAGGATTAGACGTGCGCCGTTATAAGGCGAAGGAGTAAGGCTAGGTTAGACTCTTACTCCAAATTTTGTGGTTTGCATAACGAATTGATTTGATTGATGTGTGAATGGCGTGGGCCTTCACTAGACCGGGGATAAGGCTAGGCCTCGTCCCGTTTCTAGTATCGTGCCGTTATGCCGCCGAAATTTTCTAAAATAAGTTAGAAAAATAAAAATATCATTTTATTGAATGAATAGAAATTCATAGGTTGAAATAAAATGTTTATCGTTAAAAATATAATTTTTAACGTGAATTTGAATGTAGTGAAAGTGAATAAAATAAAATATTCATTTACAAACCAGACGGTTTGTTTATGTACACCTATTTGAATGACGTTGATTGGGTCGATAAATTTTACACATCGCCCAACTGCACGAATAAAATATTTGTTTGATTGTTTGAAACCCCACACGGGTGTTGGGATGAAATTTGCAGTTCACTCATCCTGATTGATTAAATATGTCGATCGATTGATTGACAGGCTGTTATAAGCGTTGAATATCTATATTTGATGCTTTTACAGTGTAGTGCACTTTGGTTGATGGTTGATTATTTTCAATGTTATTATATACATGTGTTGTATGAAAATCCATATAATTAACTTTATATGGTGATTGATTGGGCCTCATTCCAATTTGAAAAATAAAGAATATTATAAAATAAAAGTTCATGTGTTGACAGTACTCATTCATTGAGATTGGTCATGTGTTGAACAAAATATTTTGATAATAACAACTATTTTGAAAAAGAAATATTTGAAATAGAATATTTGAAAATAGAAATTTATGAAGCCGTGTTGATTAGATTGACGCCATTTTGACGTGAACGATATTTATATCGATTTTATTCATCTTAAAAATGAATATTGAAAAGTGATTTCGAAATCGAATATTTTGAATTGAATTGAAAACGATTTCGAAATGAATTGAATTGAAAACGATTTTGAATTGAATTGAATTGAAAACGATTTCGAAATGAATTGAATTGAAAACGATTTCGAAAAGAATTGAATTGAAAACGATTTCGAAATGAATTGAATTGAAAACGATTTCGAAATGAATTGAATTGAAAACGATTTCGAAATGAATTGAATTGAAAACGATTTCGAAAAGAATTGAATTGAAAACGATTTCGAAAAGAATTGAATTGAAAACGATTTCGAAATGAATTGAATTGAAAACGATTTCGAAATGAATTGAATTGAAAACGATTTCGAAATGAATTGAATTGAAAACGATTTCGAAAAGAATTGAATTGAAAACGATTTCGAAAAGAATTGAATTGAAAACGATTTCGAAAAGAATTGAATTGAAAACGATTTCGAAATGAATTGAATTGAAAACGATTTCGAGATGAATTGAATTGAAAACGAATTGAAATGAATTCAAATTGAATTGAAATTTGAATTGAATAGAAATGAATTTTGAAACGAATTTATAAAGAAGAATTCAATTTTGATTTGAATTGAAAAGGAGGTTGAAATTGCTTTTGAAACGAATTTAAAACTATTTATATAATTCGTTTTAAATAGAAATCGACGAAATATATATTATATATATTATATATATAATATAATGGCCTGAATAGAACGCGCCGCGCCGCGGCAGTTCGCGAATTTCGACCATTTATTTCAAACGGACATTACGGGAGATCCGACCGTCGGATTCTCCTAAAACCGGAACCGTTGGGTTCGTATCGAAAAGAGCTTTCTAACGAAGGTTAGAAATTTGAAATCTAACGGTTGGATTTGGAGATACGTCCAAATCAAATTCGAAAAAGGTCGCTGTAAGTGCAGTTCGATGGCCGTTAATGGAAATCGACTGTACGGGCCTTGATAAAATTATTAAAAATAGTAATAATTTGTGTAAAATCATAAGAAATGATTTGTGAAAGTTTGGGATGAAAAACTCCATATTTGAAAAGATAAAAATAGATTTTTATCGAAATGAACTAGTTTTGAACTAGAATTATAATTCTATTTATTTTTAAATAAATAAATTGAATTTGAAATGGTTTTGAAAATAACCAAAATTTCCAATGATTGCATTGGAGTGGAGTTGAATCGAAATTGTCTTCGGAATATTTCGATGTTGGAATTCGTGATATTACAGGTGTTGTTATGGAAATTTGAAAGATATATATATATATATATATCGTTATTTCCAATACGACATTTGTTAGT
Organism: Allium sativum; assembly: GCA_030737875.1. Taxonomy (NCBI): domain Eukaryota; kingdom Viridiplantae; phylum Streptophyta; class Magnoliopsida; order Asparagales; family Amaryllidaceae; genus Allium; species Allium sativum. The sequence goes on from CM060916.1 coordinate 266,637,948, forward strand.
CGTAGAATTCGATATTGAATATAAGCCGATATATTTTCTATTCAGAGCCTTGTATTGAATATCGAATGTGATTTGGGTTTGTCGTGAATGGTGTCTTCACTAACACTGTTCTTGAACCCAGTTGAGAAAAGATTAAATCTTTTTATTTAGATTTAATGAAGTGTACCAATTAAATGATATTTAATTGGAATTGAATTGGTATTGATTTTTGGGTTTATCGTGAACAGTGTTTTAAGTAACACTTGTTCTTTAACCCGATAATTAATCGAATGTGATTTGGGTTTGTCGTGAATGGTGTCTTCACTAACACTGTTCTTGAACCCAGTTGAGAAAAGATTAAATCTTTTTATTTAGATTTAATGAAGTGTACCAATTAAATGATATTTAATTGGAATTGAATTGGTATTGATTTTTGGGTTTATCGTGAACAGTGGTTTAAATAACACTTGTTCTTTAACCCGATAATTAATCGAATGTGATTTGGGTTTGTCGTGAATGGTGTCTTCACTAACACTGTTCTTGAACCCAGTTGAGAAAAGATTAAATCTTTTTATTTAGATTTAATGAAGTGTACCAATTAAATGATATCTAATTGGGATTGAATTGGTATTGATTTTTGGGTTTATCGTGAACAGTGTTTTAAATAACACTTGTTCTTTAACCCGATAATTAATCGAATGTTATTTGGGTTTGTCGTGAATGGTGTCTTCACTAACACTGTTCTTGAACCCAGTTGAGAAAAGATTAAATCTTTTTATTTAGATTTAATGAAGTGTACCAATTAAATGATATCTAATTGGAATTGAATTGGTATTGATTTTTGGGTTTATCGTGAACAGTGTTTTAAATAACACTTGTTCTTTAACCCGATAATTAATGGAATGGGATTTTGGGTTTATCGTGAATCGTGTTTTAAATGACACTGATTCTTTAACCCAGATAATGATTAAAACTAAGTGGAGTTTTAATGAATCTTTAATTAGATTGAAAAGATCGAGAATGGAGTATCACCAGTTTTGCTCCAGGCGATAGTTAAATCTTTAATTAGATTTGAACGTGAAATTTAGAAACTAACTGTCGGTTAGCCAAGCAGAATGGTTTTCTGGATATTGATCTGATGTTGGTTTCGGCCTTCGGGGTTAATATTTGGGGAATTATTCTCTTGATTAATTTACGGTTAGTGACTAATGAATTGGAATGAGGCGTATGTTGTGTTTGTGTAACACTTATTTAAATATACGAGAGTTATTCGGAAAGACCGGGTTTATCCCATTCTGAGTAACTGATACGACGATAAGTCGAAGATGAAGACGATGGTCGAAGACCGGAGGTCTTCACGTCGTTTGGGTGATAACTGATGATCTTGATTGGGCTGTACACCCAAGAAGATGGAAACAGTTAGTGATCGTCCAGACGTGCTTGGAGATCGATGGATATGCGGGGTACTAGGTGCCTCCGGTTTCGTTCAGACCCAGAACGGACTTGTAAATGGACTGTGTGTCTGACATCGGATTTCATTCTGTGTGACTGATATCGGTTACATAGGATGGCTTGCCTGTGTGGCATGCTAAGATGCAAATGATCAAGGCTTCTGTTGAAAAGCAAAGTCTTGTGGTTGATGATCAAAGCACGGCCTTTGTGGCGTAGCTTTGTGTAACGTTTACCTCGCGTGTTTCACACCAGGTATGAACCAAAAACGGGAGACGGACCTCAGGGAGGGCCTGCGTTTCCTCCTAGCTAGAAGTGGCGTCAGTGGTTTTACACGCCCTGACGAGATTGACTTATGTGGTTGTTGCTGTTGCGAGGCGCCTCGGTTAGATCGGACGATCCGGGTCCGATGGAGTCATTCGTTGGCTCGCTTACGCCCCAAAGGGCGGCGAAACGCAGTGTCCAGGGTTTAAGTTTAATCCACATCGGTGGACCGGCCCTGACGATCCAAGGGTCGATGCGTTCTGATCCTGAGACTCGGGCTAGGCAGTCTCGAATCGGTTGAGGACTATCTTTTGCCTCGGTTCATAGACGGAAATCCAATTTCCAAATACGTGACTTTGCGGTTTTATTTGTAAACCTATATATGGCGACATAGTGGCATGGGACGCTCATGCCGCCTATGATTGATACTTATGATTTGAAGTTGTTTTATACACTATGCACTTATTATAGTATCAAATGATTTGTTTTAAACGTATCAAGCATTCTTTGGCTGTTATAAGGGAAAACCCTATCCCCCGGCTTGCGTTGCATTGTGTGATAGGACCTGGGTCTTATAACAGCTTCATTTTTCTTTATTTAGCATGGCGCTGTTTGTTTTATGCACTGGTATTCTTGGGAGGAAACCCGTTCCGTGTTATACGGCGTGGTCCCTTGATTTACCTAACTTTTAAAATAAAGAATAATAACTGTTTTAGTTCTCACACCAGTCCCATGACTGACCTGGAGTTTATTGTTTTAACCTAAACTCTGGGTGCCCCTATTTTGACATGGGCAGCTAGTAGTTTTGGTTTTGCAGATTTATATTCACAGGATCCTGGTTTACAGCTGGAACGATATCCGGAAAGCTTTGTATCCGTATATCTCTTCTAGTTGTTTATTGTATTATTTTCCGCTGCTATGTATTTAAATGTAATTTAAATCTCTGATATTTCTGTGTAATATTCATTTATACTCTGTATATTCTTGTAATCTGATGCATTGTTGTAATATACAATGAAATGTTCTTCTGTATGCGTTCTGCTGTGGTTTGTTCTCGAACTATCCGACGCTTTCCTTTACGGGGAAGTTGCGGGTCTTCACAGTATTAGTTCACCACCATGCTTTACTCCATGATTCACGGTTCTTCACAACACTTGGCAGAACGTTTAAACTCCTTCTCTACCTTCAGTGCTTCACTTTAGTATGTACACAAAAAGACCCTTCTCCACGTTAAATCCTCCTTTACGTCTTAATTCCCAGGCCTTTGTTCTAGTTTACGGCATTTAAAACCCGTTCACCCGACATCGCGTCTTCACTCATCGTTTTACTTCTCTTCTCCCTAATCGAAAGCTATACAATTCCATTGCTCTTCTTTGTTTCTAGTTGTTCATATCAAAAACAGGGCTCAACTTCGTTTGTTTACCCTTTTCCATGTTTAAACAGAATCTCCACTTGCCTGCATTTCATTCATATAGGCCCAGACAGACAGAAGTTTCATCTGAACTCTCCACGTGGTTAACACGCCTCAAGCCAACCCAGTCTCGAGCATCCTAGTTCGACAGTTCCACCTTGTATCCATTCACAAATGTTGCCTCTGCATTGGGTACCTTCTTCTTTTTCACGTTCATGATCTTGCGCATTTGCATGCCGTGCTCTCTCTCTATTTTTCTTCCTTCCTACAAATGATATCAGCTATTCCTACGTTGCCGCACTGCCTGTTCATTGGACCCCCTCCACCAATCAGTTCGCCATATTTGTATACGCCGCCATTCATTCCTTCCAGGCCTCCAACGTTTTCATTTGAACCCACTTCTACATCTACACACAAGCCTTCCCCTTCACTTCACGTTAAACACTCCATGCAACCGTGGTGACACCTCCCTCCTCTTAAATACACGTCCTTCATACAAATGACATCAGCTCATGTCTTCCTCCACCCATTCACGTGCACAACACCACCAGCTCCATACAGTAAGAACACCGCTTCAGCTAGCATACAACTCACGTTCATCACATACATGCGCCTAGAGGCAATCCTCCCATCACCGGATTCCATTAGTACCTCGGCTCCTGACATCATCGGAGCATAGCTCCGGCATGCGCTGGAAGACAGTGCGAGAAAATAAAAGAGGAGGACATTTCGAGTTCATGTCCAGCTACTTCCGTTTTGAGCATAAGAGGGTGGCTTACGTTCTTTGATTTGGGTTGCTTCTTTGCTGAAGGCAGAGAGTATTTATAATGTGAATTACTTAGCACTTAAGTATTAGAAAATAGGGTACTGTGTGTTTTCAAATCATAGGGAATGGGTGTGCGTGTTTCCAATGGTTTACTTAAGTGTGAAGTGAGTAGGTTATAGGGTCTATGTTAATTCTTTAAAGCCATAAAAGTATACACGTACTGGAAGAAAACAAAAGTGTCTGCGTCTTTATAGGGAAGGGTACACGTTTTATAGGGTTTCATACGGGGTTAGGCAACTATTTTCATATAGGGAAAAGTATGGCCAATTTAATTTGACGGAGACTAAAGTGATACAGTATGGGGTTCATTTAATTTAGATAAAGACTTAAGAGGAATAGGGCATGGACTAGTCTACAAAGATACTTAGGGAGGGTGTGCACGTATGGCATTTCATGTTGACAAATTTGAGGCAGGTAGGAAATGTCTAGAGTCTTTTGTTTAGTGTATTCATTTATGTTTTAAAATATAAGTGTACCGTGTTATGACAAATTATATTCACGTCAGAGCTGTTATGGACAGAAATAAGAGTATAGTCGTGCTCAACGAGGTGCCCCGGTCCCAAAAATATAATAATACCGGTAGATTCGCTCATATTTTGAAATCCCGAAATACTGATACAGGGTGCAAAATACTCCAAATAAAAAGTTGCGTATTTAATTAATTAAAAATTACAGTAAAATTCTAAAAATTAAATTATCGCTGCGCCTTAAAAGAACCTTGTTCAGATTCGTATCCGATATCAATTTATTTCAAATAAACCATTATGGTCGATATACGATTCTACAGCGACTTTTTGAATATTTGATTTGGACATATCTTGCAAACTATATGACGAAATCTTCATTTTCCACTTCCGTTGGAAAGATACAGTTCAACAGATTCCAACGTTTCTTGTTTCGAAGAAATCCGAGTCAAAACGAGTCCGGTACACTCAGTTGAAGTTCAGAACGTTAATTTACGAACTGCAGGGTCGTTCTGAGCTCGATTATAATTAATATATATTTATATACGTTTCAACTTCGTTTTAATTAATATATAAATCCATTTATATTCTGAATTCAATATTTAAACTGATTCAAATATTCAAATACCAACCGACAAAAATGCGGGACGTTACAATTTTCATTTCGGCTATTCATCAATTCATTAGACGTAAATTTAAAAGCGTTGTAATGTTTTAGTAAAAGTAAACACAAGAGCATTAAGAATGCTTTATTATTGCTTTATTACTAGAAAAACGTATTTGAAAATGGACATTATAAAATGTTCTCAAAATAAGTGGTTCTTTAAACGACTATTTTATTAATTTGAGAAAAAAGTATAAAACATACTGTTGATTTATATTAAAAGTTATTGCTATAAACATACCATGATTGATGTTTTTTCTATGTGCTTTAATTTTTATTTTCATTACGAGGATTATTATACAAAACACATACAATAACATATAAGCAGAAAGAACAGATCAAAGAACAAATAAGGAAAAAAACTAGCCAGAAGCAACAGACACAGCTATAGCATTAGTAATACAATGACAGTTGGATTTAAAATTTAAAATACGAGACCAAGTGTTTTGGAGAAAAAATTTAAAATCAGAAAGCATGTTAAGTTTATAAGAAAGGTTCGAAAGCCAATTGAAACTAAAAAGAGAAATTCTAAAAATTGGATTATTGTTACAGTCATGAAAAGCATATTGATTTCTTTCAAACCAAATATACCAGCAAGTAATTAAAAAATAGTATCACAAAAGACCTATTATTAATATCAAAACGAAACCTATAATATTCCAATGATGGTCCCAATCAAAATGATCAAAGTTAAAAAAAAAGGTTAAAAATGCTAGATAAAATAAACTTAATAATAGGACAATCAAAATACAAATGGGCGATATCTTCCAAATTATTATAACAAAAATAACAATTTTTATTAATAGCAATATTATTCAATTTAAAAAGCTCAATAGTATCAAGTTTACCATGTAAGATAATCCATACAAGTAATTTGATTTTGGGAGGGCCATTGGCTTTCCAAAGAAAATCAAAAACTTTATTTTCAACATAAAAAAACTAAGAAAATTATATAGGGATTTGAAATAAAAGTACCACTTTTATCCCAACACCAACTAAAAGAATCTTTCTCATTATCAAACGTATATAAATCTAACTTGGTACACAATACGACAAACTGCTTGAGAGTAAGACCAACAAGGGTGTGATTAAAATTAAAACTCTAAGAAAAAGTCTGATTCTGATTATGAATGTCAGAAATCAAAATCTTTTTAAAATTACAGATATCATAAAGAGCTTTAAATTTAATTTTTAAAGAAAAGGCAGAAATCCAACAGTCATCCCAAAACAAAATACTATTGCCATAATGGAAATAGAATTAATGCCTAACTTATAAATTTCAAAATTAATAACAAAGATTTCCAAAAGTGCGAGCGATTATTAGAATTATTAAAAGTACCAAGATTTAGATCAAAATTACCCTTATACCATTGATTAAAATTAATTCTTTCCATAAAGAGTTGGCATTATAATCACTAAATTTCCACAGCCATTTGCTTAACAAGGAAGTATTAAGATTGCATAAGTTCAAGATACCTAAACTACCCTCTTTTTTAGGCTTACAAACAGTATTCCACTAGACCAACCACTTGGAACATGAGAAAGAGCTATCACCACGCCAAAGAAAATTTCTTCTAATAATATCAATTTTCTTAATGACCCAATTAGGAAAGCGTTAAAAAGATATCCAATAAATTGGTAAAGCAGATAACACAGAGTTAATTAAAACAACCCTACCAACTCTCGGGAGAAACCTACCATTCCAAATTGACAATTTATTATTTATCTTATCAATAATGGTGTTCCAATCAACATGCTTTAATTTTTCAGGCCTTATTCATATTGAATCTAATCTAAGCATCATCACCCTCTAATAAAAGGGGCTTAGCTAGACATAGCTAAAGAAGAAGAGAAGAAGAGAAAAAGAAAATAAACAATATAATCATAAATAAAATAACAACTAAGAAGGGAAGGAGAAGAATTTTATTCCAAAAGAAGAATTACAGAATAAAACCCAATGTAATCACAAATGAAGGAGATACAGTGTATTTATAGCTGATATGAAAAAGACTTTGGCTAATTACACAATGTGGGACTAATGATTTAGCCCAAATAACACATAATCCAGTGTGAACGCAGCTGTAAAGTGAGAGGCCTTGCAAATGAGCCAATGTGAACGCAGCATGAGTTTTTAGTGAGCCAAATCTACCTAACTGAACTATATTTGCAACTATTCTTCAAGCTTTAAACTCTTCAACTTTAGTAATTTCAAACTTCACTCTTTTTAAGCAAATTCTTCATGCTTTATCCATCAACTGCTTTAAACCATGCTTTTTATCAACAATCTGGAAATGCAGCTATAAATACACAATATCAATTCTTTTAAAGGGAAAACAAGATAAATAAGTGGATAAAATACACACATTTACGTGTATATCAAATACCCATACACTTATCTTTTTATTCATCCTCGAATAAACTAAACTAAGATATGTCACACTTTCGTAGCAAACACGATTGCATTTAGCGTATGCAACAAGCCGTTAAACCCCTAGGTGTCCCTAGTAGGACGTGTGTTGTCTCGTGAGGGTTTTCAGCGGATACTACCCACAAAATCTAAGGCGTCTTATGTACGCGGATTAGTCAAACAATATATTTAAGGTCTTTCACATTCAAGGACTTTACCAAATTTCAATAATAATGGTTTAGTCCTAAATTGTCCATCCCCATTATTGGTGCAAAAATGAATAAAAAATTTCAATCTGAATCGTAATTCCTTGATAACACTATAATTGCCCTGAAGGTTAAGAGCGTGGTGTCAACCAAAGTTATACACATCGACAATGTGCACCCAATCATTTATTCATTTTTTTTGAATAATGTCGCACAAGTGTAACTGTAATGTACTGGATGTGAGTTATTCATAGATGAAGGAGAACTTTGTAAGTTCTAAAAATATTATGGATAAGAGGGCAAGTTTATTAGTCGAACTTCAAGCTACAAAAAATAAAGTAATACTAAGGCACATATGGATGTTTTATTTCCTTTCATCTCCTCTACTACAATCCTCGCTTCTAAGTACGGTATGATGGATGTGGATGGACTGGGAATGAATGCTTTATAGTCAAGAATGATGAATGACTATTTTATTCTTGGAGTTCTCTCTTTATTGCATTTTTTCTTCTTTCTTTCTTTTTTCTTTTTTCTTTTTGCATGATGAATGATGAGTGGAGATGGAATGGAATGATACCATATTATTTCATTTGATTCCTCCTCTACTAAGTGAATCATAACCAACACTTAATGAAAGGAAAGTTTTGTGCCCTAGTTACTTTACTTCTATAACCTAATTCAACACACAAGTCTAGATTGATTTTATATAAAAAGCTGAAAGGAAAGATAAGCAAAGTTTTGTAAGATAGATAACCCATATAAAATAAGATGTGATATATGGTTATCCTACCTTAAAACAAGTACGGAGTGTGTAGTGTAATATTGGTAACCTTTGAAAATAAAAGGTTCCTAAGTATACCAATATAAGAAAAACTTGTCGAAACATGGATATAAATCGACTAAAACTTGGGTTTGAATAATGTGGGGGTATCGAAGAAGAACGCTACAATGAGTCATTTCTCCTTAAGTGGGCCAAGTGGAATTTAGAACTTACAAGTTTACAAATTTGAGTGGAAAAAATATTATGCATGAAAACAAACTCAGAAAATCCAACAAATGTAGGTGCAAAATCATTTTTATTTGACTTTTTATTATTATTTTTACTTGCACATTCTAACATGTATAATAGGGGTTGACACGCTTACTCCAGAACATGACTAACGTCTGCACAGTCTCAAGCTAGCATCTTAAAAAGACACATTACGACTTAATGAATAAATAATGTTCATTCTTATCACCCAAAAATTCAACTTATCACACAAGAACCAAAGTGTTATTTATGAATTTTAAGTTAGTCCTTGTTCAACGAATGACCAAGTTCACAAAATTTGATTGCTAATGTAATGTCAATTCCTCCCCACACTTGAGTGTGACTGTGTCCTCACAGTCGTAAATCATACATATCTTAGTGAAAGGGAAAGAAAATAAGAGAATATTTACATATGTACAAAAGAGGGTTAGTGCGTCTTACCGAATATAATGTAGCTCATGGAGGACCATGGGCTCTTCCACTTGGTTGGGTATTCGTTCCAAGTAAGGCTTAGGGCGTTGACCATTAACTTTATAGGATCATCCATCGGTTGGATTCTCAGTTTCTACCACACCATACGAAAAAACAGTCCGCACAGTGTAAGGTCCCGTCCATTTAGATTTTAACTTACCCGGAAATAAATGCAATTTTGAGTCATACAACAGAACTTTTTGATCTGGCATGAAAGTTTTACTTAAAATTGATTTATCATGAAAAACTTTCATTTTGTCCTTATAAATTCGTTCATTTTCATAAGCATCATTTCAAATTTCATCAAGTTCATTAAGTTGAAGTTTTCTAAGTTCACCTGCTTGCTCCAAGTCAAGATTTAGAGTTTGTATTGCTCATAACGCCCTATGTTCTAGTTCAACTGACAAGTGACATGGCTTGCCAAAAATCAACTGATAAGGAGACATACCCAAGTTTGTTTTGAAAGTGGTGGGGTAAGCCCAAAGTGCGTCGGTTAACTTTTGGGACCAATCTATACGATTTCGATTCACAGTTTTCTTAAGGATTTGTTTAATCTGCCTATTTGATACTTCAACTTGCCCACAAATTTGAGGATGGTAAGAGTGGATAACTTGTGGGTTATCGAATACTTTCTCATGAGGGCTTCAAAAGAACGATTACATAAATGTGTCCCGTTGTCACTGATTATTGTGCGAGGTGTGCCAAACCTAGAAAAGATGTTTTCTTTTAAGAAGCTCACAACAACCTTGTTATCGTTTGTTTTACATGGAACATCTTCGACCCATTTAGAAACATAATAGCGGCTAAGAGAATATAAATGTTCCAAAAGAATTAGGGAAGGGTCCCATGAAGTCAATACCCCAAACATCAAAATTTTTGACTTCTTGAATGGTGTTTATGGGCATCATATTTAGTTTACCAATTTTCCCTAAGAATTGACATCGATCACAAGTTTTGCAAAATTCGTAAGCGTCTTTGAAAAGGTTGGGCCAATAGAAACCCGATTGGAGAACCTTTTCGCTTGTCTTTTTGCGACCGAAGTGACCACCACAGGCTTGGTCATGACAGAAAGAGAGGACACTGCGAGTTTCAGTGTCAGGAACACACCTTCAAATGATTTGGTCAGGACAATATTTGAAAAGATAAGGGTTGTCCCAGAAAAAATGTTTCAATTGGGAAAAGAATTTTTGTTTATCCTGCTTGGACCAAAAAGAAGGAGTCTTCTTGGTGACTAAGTAGTTGACAATGTCAGCGAACCAAGGATCAGTGGATAAAGAAAAGAGTTGTTCATCCGGAAAATTCTCATTGATCGGGAGAGAAGAAGACAGGGCATTTGGAAGACGAGACAAGTGGTCTGCAATAACATTGTCGGATCCTTTTTTATCCTTAATGGTAATGTCAAATTCTTAAAGGAGAAGGATCCATTGAATGAGATGAGCCTTAGCATCCTGTTTAGAGAAAAGGTACCTAAGTGTGGAGTGATCGGTATGAACATTGATGTGTGAGCCAACTAGATAAGGTCTGAATTTTTCTAAAGAGAAAAAAACTACCAAGAGTTCTTTTTCAGTGGTCGTATAATTGATTTGAGCATCGTTCAAAGTCTTACTCGCGTAGTAAATGACATAAAGAATTTTATCGATTCGTTGTCCTAAGACAGCGCCTAAAGCGAATTTCGAGGCGTCACACATGATTTCAAAAGGTAGCTTCCATTAGGAGAGCAGATGACAGGGGCAGAGACAAGTTCATTTTTGAGATGCTCAAAAGATGAAATGCAGTCAGGGTTGAAATCAAAAGGAACATCCTTACCGAGAAGATTAGTCAAAGGTCGAGTGATTTTGCTGAAATCCTTTATAAAGCGACGGTAAAAGCCAGCATGACCTAAAAAGGATCAGATGTCCTTAACGGATTTGGGAATGGGAAGGTTAGAGATAACTTCGATTTTGGCTTTGTCTACTTCAATTCCATTATTAGAGATGACATGTCCTAAAACAATGCCATGTTTGACCATGAAATGACATTTTTCTCAATTAAGAGTTAAGTGTTTATCTTTGCAACGGTTAAGAACAAGATCAAGGTGATGTAAACACTCAGTATAAGAGTCCCCAAAGATGGAGAAATCATCCATGAAAACTTCCAAAAATCGCTCGATCATATCAGAAAAAATGCTAATTATGCACCTCTGGAAGGTTGCAGGTGCATTACAGAGACCAAAAGGCATACGACGGTATGCAAATGTACTGAAAGGACAAGTGAAAGCAGTCTTCTCTTAGTCCTCAAGAGAGATAGGAAATAGTAGTACTCATGACCGGCTAGTCGAGCTTAAATCAAAGGGATCTGGTTCGCATGATTGCTTACCTGTTGAGTTTCTAGGACAATGAAGTCAACTGGAAAGATGAATTCTCCTACTTTTATCAACACATCCTCGATTTCACCTATAGGTCTCTTAATTGAACGATCAACAAACTGGAGGGTAACCTTGGTGGGTTTCAGTTCTCCTAGTCCTAATTGGCATAGACGAAATATGGAAGCAAGTTAACACTAGCACCTAAGTCTAGCAAGCATCTATCGATTTTCGTATCCCCAATAGTAGATGATACTGTGGGGTAGCCAGGATCCTTTTATTTCACTGGCATTGATTGGGACAAGACTTCGCTTAGAGTTGCCGCTAGAAACACTTTATTAGGTACTTGTGTATGGCGTTTTTGAATGCACAAATCTTCTAGAAACTTCGCGTACTATGGAACTTATTGTATAATATCTAAAAGAGGAATGTTCACTTTAACTTGCTTAAATATTTCTAGGATCTTTTCTATCTAGTCCGTCTTTTTCCTAAGTCAGAGTCTATGAGGAAATGGAGCAGACAACTCAGTAGGTTGGGCTACTTGAGTTTGAGGATGGTCCTTATCAGAATTTGGCTTAATGTTTTGATCCGAGTTGGTCGAATTTTCAGTAGGGTTTGGAAGATAGTCCGGTAAATCATTTGAGTTGACCACATGGTTGTAAATCTTTTTCCGGATCTAAGAGTCATGACCGCATTCAAGTGACTAACATTTGAATCTTAAATGATGTGAATTTGGATGGAGTTCGAATTTTGTCCTATAGGGTTTTGGATGGGTTGACTAGGAAACGTACCCTTTTCCCTTTCACTTAACCTAGCGTTAAGTTGAGACATTCTTTTTTTGAAGTTCACTCATTTGTTGATTCGTGTTTTGCAGATATGAGTGTAAAGAGTTGTCTAACTTATTTTGATTTTCAACACTATGCTTAGGCATTTGCGTTAATAGTTGACTCACCTTAGTTAAATTCCCCTCAATCGTAGAAAGGCCTTTTTCATATTGGGGTGCAACCGTTTGATGGGATTTTTGTAAAGGTGCTTGGTTTGAATTGTACTGATTTGCCTAAAGGGAGCGTTCGAAGCATTGTTCGGAAATGCTTGATTCGAAGGTCTGTTCATCAGAGGGTTATTTGGGCCATAAGAAAGAGTTGGGTGGTTGTTTGGTCCGTTGAAAGCATTTACTTGCTCAAGGGACTGGGGACAGTCATCAACCATGTGATTGGAGTCAAGACATATGTGACACATAGCTTGGGAAATGTTATTGACTTGTGTGTGTTCTAACAACGTTCAGTATGGCATCAACAAGAGTATTAGAAGAAGAGGATTCGATAGAATTACTACTTGAATACGAATAGAGAGATTTTTCATTGGTTCGTTCCCATTGTTTCGATTTTTTTGCTAACTCGTCGAGAAATTCCCAAGCTTCTACGTCAGTCTGTTTTAGAAAATTTCCTTGACACATAGATTCTGACATTTGCCTAGAACTATTATCGAGTCCATCGTATACAGTTTGACACAATGACCATGTTTCGTAACCATAATGGGGACAACTTAACAACAGTTCTTTAAATCTATCAAAATATTACCAAAAAGATTCACCCCCTTTTTGGTGGAAATTAGTGATTTCATTTCTGACTTTAGCTGTTTTTCTAGGGGGTAGAACTTTTTAAGGAAAACTGTTGTAAATTCATCCCATTTTTTAATTGAATTTGGAGGTAAGCTGACAAACCATTTTTCTATGGAGTCGATTAGTGCGAACGGAATCAAATGAAGTTTAATACCATCCTCACATAACTGTTGTAATTTAAAGGTTGCACAAGCGTATTCAAATCTCATTAAGAAACTATATGGTTCATCATGATAAAAATTACCAAATTTGGGGAGGATACTTATCTGACTCGACCGAATGTCGAAGTGATTACCCACATGATTGGGTAACTGAATGCAAGAAGGGACAGAAACTCTATCGGGAAGAATTCTGTCCATCAGGGTATGAGGTGCGGGCTCGTTAGCCATTTCTAAAGGTTGTTCGAGTAAAATGGGTTTGGGGAAAGAGAAGGTGGTCGGATTCTAACTAAACGACGAGATTTTTGGTCATGGGTCCAAGTTTGCATGCACCAGAAAGAAGAAGAAAAGAGATCGCCAATGAAATTTAGACAATGGAGAAGTGAGAGAGAGAAAAAGTTTTGAAAAATGGACGTTTTAGAAAAGTACGAACTATAGAACTAACGAGGGCTAAAGAATAAAAAAAATTAAAAGATTTTTTAATTTTTTTTTGTTTTTCAGGAATTTTGACTTTTTTTTGTAATTCACAAACCAATCAGATACACAGAAATTAGCTACAATGAAATTTTCTGTTCTTAATAGCTCCTAACCCAAAATTATATTGGGACACGTTTGATTACTTAGAACAAAAGATTTCTCAACCAGTTAACGGACAGGAGTTATCGGTGCACCAGGAATCACACTAGCAATGCAGCCGAAGGTTTAAGTACCTTCAGAGTAACAACCGATATAATATTTATAAACAGTTATTTCTCTGGCGTAGTCTAGACACCAAGAAATAATTCATTCCAAATAAATCAACTATCAAAATAAAATTAAGCCCTAGATGAACCCGCGACTCCCTTAAGTCCGATGTATAACCGTTATTATTAGTCAGATTCTACGATGAAATGCAATTTGTAGGCTAAGGAAAGGGTGATGAAATCTCTCACCTTATGTAAATTGGGGTATTGCCCTTAACAGAATGAATAAAGATGCAGAAATAATGATTGCAGAAATTAAAAGATTTTACAAGCAAGTCGCAGCCCCTGCAGAAGATTTTTACAAGCAATTTCTATATTTTTCAAGTAGCTGCAGTCCCTGTAGAGTTTAAAAAATTCTCACCTAGATCGGCAGTCCGTCCAGTGCAACTGAGTAGCGCTAGCGTGTTCACACCCCACTTGGTGTGCAGTGTCTCGAACAATTCAAATTCTGGTGTTTGCAAATTTCTTGACGGAACTCTTCACTTTTCGTTACCCCTTGAATTTTTTGTTTGATGCTTGAATTTGTTCCTCGACTTTGATCTGTGATTTTTCTTTTTCTTTCTTTTTGGATTTTTTTTACAAACGAAACTATCAAAGAAAACCCTTTTTTTGTGAAAGCAAATTAAAACAACAACTAAACTAGATTAAATAAACAAACAAAGAAAACTAAAACTTGTTTTTTTTAAATAGAAAATAAAACAAATGCAACTAAACGACTGGGAACGGAAAAAAACTAGACTCGAAAGGGAAAAGAAACTAACTCGGCTAAAAACAATAAAAATTTAAGCCTAACGCAAAAACAAAAGGTAAAACTCAGACCAACTCAACAAAAATTAAAAGTTAATTTAACCAAAAATAATAATTACTCCCGCACTCAACTAATGTCTCAACAAAAATAGAGATGGGCTCAACCCAGTTGAAATAGACAGATGCACCTAGTTGAAAATGCTGATTATATATACTGACCAAACCCCATAAAGAAGAACAACAAGACACTCAATAATCAATTTAGGAAAATATTGATTTCTTGCCTTCGCTTTTTTTTCGTTTTTCGAAATCCTTCCAAGTTCGAAATCGATTTAAGGTTGTTGCGAATCGGGTTTGATTGGGGTCACGGATCTATGTTCTTGCTTGGTGGATCGTGTTTGTCAACAGTTGGTTGGGCTTTGGATTTCAGGATTTTCGAAGGGGAGCAGCGGGTTGCTTGAGGTGGTTCTCGGCCTTTGAACCTTCGAATTGGTTCAGACATCAAGGCCTTTTAATTGGTTGAATAGGTGGGATGATTGGTGAGGAAGGAGATTTGTGAATATCGGATTTCGGGCGTGAGATTTTGAGGAAGTGGTGATTTTGACTGCAGGTGGGGGAAGCGATTGGAACTAAGGAGGAGTGCGGATGAACAAGAGCTGGTGAAATTTGTTGTAGATGAAGGTCAGTTTGGTGGTTGGTGTAAATGAGTGGATGGACTATATGGTGGTAGGCGTTGTCGGTATGAAGTGGTATACTACTTAAAAGGTGTTACTGGTTATGGAGTATATGGTTCGAAGAAATTTGGTTTGATGTTATGGTATGGCTGTTGTGGAGGTGTATGGTGCTTATGGTGGAAGTGTGGTTTGTAATGAGGTAGGACGTGGGTGAAGTTGGTTTTGACTATGTAGTTTGGTTAGAGAAGTTGTGGTGATGAATCCGTTGAACTAAAGTTTTGATGAAGAAGTCAGAGAAGAGTTGGAATCTGGGGCTTGCATGAAGTATGTGAATTGATTGTATGGGGTGAGGAGGGTGTTTTGGATTGAAGAAAGGGGATGGGTTATGATGTTGAGGTGCGTGACTGGTGATGAAACTTTTGGGGTGTAAATGTATGGACGTGAGGGAAATTGTAGGTTGGGTTAGCTGTTGATGCAAAGGTCGGAATTCGGATGCAAGACAGAAAGGAGAACAGTGGAGAGGTGATTTATGACTGTGACTTTAGCAGATCAATTTTGGCAAAGAATAGCAAAAAGAAATAAGAAAGAAATATTTGTAAAAAAAATTATTTGTAAAGAGAAAAGAGTGTTACGAAATAAAAGAAGAACACAAGAAAATGAGAGAGCAGACATTTTTACTCATTCAGATATAATTACAGCATACACAAGCCCTCTATTTATAGGCTTTACATGTCTCATCAATTACAATAGTGTCCCTTGCATTAAGCGTATTCACCCTTAAAGACATATATATTACAACACTCCCCCTTGAATATGCGTATGCAAAGATGATAAGATTGATTGCCTCATTAAAAACCTTTTTATGAAAAAACCTGTGGGAAAAATCATAAACAAGGAAAAGAGTACAATTTTCATCTCTAGGTAACATATTGACAATGTTCCAATGAGGGTTGATACTTCTGGATCAAAATAATGCCTCGTTAAAAACCTTACTAACAAAAACCCAGTGGGAAAAATATTAGTGAAGGAAAAGAGTACATTACAGCATAATATATGCTCCCCCTGATTCGTAACGCATTATTCAAATAGTTTGGTGATGTAAACGACGCATACCAATTTTATAAATCATCTTCTGAAATGTTGACTTTGGAAGTGCTTTGGTGAATAAATCTGCTGGATTTTCTTGAGACTGAATTTGCTTTACTTCTATCTTATTGTCTTTCTGAAGTTCATGTGTGAAGAAGAATTTGGGAGAAATGTGCTTTGTCCTATCACCCTTGATGTATCTTGCTTGAATCTGAGCTACGCATGCGGCATTGTCTTCATAAATAATGGTTGATCTTTCTGTAGTTGAGGGAAGTTGACATGTGTTTCGAATATGTTCGATTAATGATCTTAACCAAATACATTCTCGACTTGCTTCATGTAGTGCTAGTATTTCAGAATGATTGGATGATGTTGCTACCAATGTTCACTTTGTAGATCGCCATGAAATAGCTGCATTGTTGTTAGTAAACACATATCCAGTTTGTGACCTTGCTTTATGTGGATCAGAAAGGTAACCTGCATCAGCATAACCAACTAGAATCGGATTATTGCCTGTGTTAGAATAAAATAAGCCCAAATCTGTGGTTCCTCGCAGATATCTCATGATATGTTTTATGCCATTCCAGTGTCTTTTAGTTGGTGCAGAACTATATCTTGCTAGAAGATTGACTGAAAATGCAATATCTGGTCTCGTGCATTGGGCTAAATATAACAATGCACCAATTGCACTGAGATATGGTACTTCTGGACCAAGTATATTTTCATCATCTTCTTTTGGTCGGTAAGGGTCCTTTTTAATATCTAGTGATCTGAAAACCATAGGTATACTAAGTGGATATGCTTTATCCATTTGAAAACGCTTCAGGATTTTCTCAATGTAATTTGATTGATGGATTAATATGCCATTTTTACTGTGCTCAATCTGTGGACCAAGACAGTATTTGGTTTTTCCATGATCTTTCATTTCAAATTCCTGTTTTAGGTAATCTATTGTTTCGTTGATCTCTTCTGGAGTTCCAATCAAATTTATATCATCAACATATACCGCTAAGATAACAAATCCCTTTACCGATTTCTTTATAAAGACACATGGACAAATGAGGTTGTTTTTGTATCCAGCTTTTACTAAATATTCACTAAGACGGTTATACCACATTCTTCCAGACTGTTTCAAACCGTATAGTGATCTTCTCAATTTTAATGAATACATTGACTTTGATTTTGCTTCAGGCAATTTATATCCATCTGGGATTTTCATGTAAATATCGGTATCTAGTTCACCGTATAGATAAGCTGTCACAACATCAGTCAATCTTATGTCAAGCTTCTCAGAAACTACAAGGCTTATTAAATATCGAAATGTTATGACATCCATAACAGGAGAGTATGTTTCTTTGAAGTCAAAACCTGGTCTCTGCTGGAAACCTTGTGCAACAAGCCTTGCTTTGTATCTCATAACTTCATTTTTATCATTTCATTTTCTAACGAATACCCATTTGTAACCGACTGGTTTAACACCTTCTGGTGTTTTCTCTATTGGTCCAAATACACCATGTTTTTGAAGTGAATCTAACTCAACCTGAATAGCATCTTACCATTTTGGCCAATCTTGTCTTTTTCGACATTCGTATATGCTAGTTGGTTCATTATCATTATTTTCATTATAGTCATAACTTTTAGTTATTTCAGTAGCTACTGCGAATGAGAATACATCATCAATTGTTATTTTACTTCGATCCCACATTTCTCCATAATTCGTATAGAATATTGAGATATCATTATTATTAGGTACCATTTTATTTTTGGAAGCTTCTATTATTTCTTCTGGGATAATAGTTCCTTCATTGATTTTAGGAGAATTGAGATTTTCTTTTGAGTTATCCTTTGGATCATTCATAACCTCTTCGGGAGGTTTGCTAATTGATGATTTTTCGTTAGACTTTCTTTTTCTAGGCGCCAAGTCTTTTGAACCTATCGGTCTTCCACGTTTTTGTCTAGCTTTAGATTCATTTGCTGCTATCGGTCCTTCGGGGATTTCAATTCTAGCTGGTGTATTTGCTGCTGGAATGTGAGATTTAGTTATTTTTGCAGCATCATTAAATGCATCTGGCATTTGATTTGCAATATTTTGAATAAGCAAAATTCTTTGTACCTCGTATTGACATTGTTTGGTACGTGGATCCAAATGAAACATAGAGGGATTATTCCATGAAATTTCACGCCGTTCTACTGGAACGGTCTTTTCTCCCCATAACGGCGGGAAATTTGACTCATCAAATTTGCAATCTGCAAATCTTGCAGTAAATACATCACTCGTAAGAGGTTCAAGATAACGAATTATCGAAGGTGAATCAAATCCCACGTAAATTCCCAACCTTCTTTGAGGACCCATTTTAGTACGAAGTGGGGGACTAATAGGTACATGCACAGCGCAACCAAATTTTCGTAGATGTGAAATATTTGGTTGGGATCCAGTTAAAAGTTGTGATGGTGAAAATTGATGATAAGCCATTGGTCTAATTTTAATCAATTTGGATGCATGCAAAATTGCATGTCCCCAAGCTGTAACAGGCAGCTTTGATTGCATAAGCAGCGGTCTTGCAATAAGTTGCAAACGCTTAGTTAATGATTCTGCCAGACCATTTTGAGTGTGAACATGAGCTACTAGATGTTTAACTTCAATTCCCAGTGATAAACAATAATCATCAAATACTTGAGAAGTGAATTCTCCTGCATTATCTAATCGTATTGATTTAATTTGATGATCAGGGAAGTGTGCTCTTAATTTAATTATTTGAGCAAGTAATTTGGCAAATGCCATGTTTCTAGTAGAGAGCTAACATACATGTGACCAACGAGTTGATGCATCAATTAAGACCATAAAGTATCTAAATGGCCCGCAAGCGAGATGAATCGGACCACATATATCACCTTGAATTCTTTGCAAAAATGCTGGAGATTCAGAGGTGATCTTACTGTATGAAGGTCGAGTAATTAATTTTCCTTGTGCACATGATGTACACATGTAATCATTTGGTAAATTCAACTGATTTGGTAAATCATGCCCATTTGAGTTCTTAGCAATTTTACGCATCATAGTTGATCCAGGATGACCTAAACGATCATGCCAAAGAATCAATTTCTTTGTATCTGTGAGCTTCTGGCTCATGTTTATAAAATGAGATTCAACTATGCCAATTTTGGTAAAGTATAATCCAGTTGAAATTGTACCAAATTTTTCTAAAATAAGCTTCTGGCTTTCAATTTTAGAAATAATACAAAGATATTCTTTGTTGTTTTCATTTATAGTTTCAATATGATATCCATTCATTCTTATATCTTTGAAGCTAAGCAGATTTCTTTTAGAATTGCTTGAATATAGTGCATTTTGAATGAATATATGTGTACCATTTGGTAATACTATATGGGCTCTTCCGGACCCTTCAATTATATTGGCTGAACCAACAATAGTTGAAACTTTATATGAAATATTTTCAGATAATTCAGAGAAAAACTTCGGGTTTTTCAATATCGTATGAGTAGTTCCACTATCAACCAGACAAATATCACCGTTTAAACATTGTCGATCCATACCTTAAGAATTAAAAAACAATACAGTTAGTCAATAACTGAAAAAACTCATAAATATAAATAAATATCCACGAGAATAAACTAGTCATCATGTCCAACATTACACATTATTTCTGCAGTTCCATAAGAAAATACTAAAAGAAAAAAAATAAAAAATAAACAAAAGTTCCAAACTAATACATGCTGAAAAGAAACAAACTGAAAGTCATATAATAAGCTTCAGGCTACTTATTGGTTGGTTCGGTCATCTCTTCGAATATTGCATTTAAATTTTCGTCGCTGAACAAATTCCCATCATAGTCTTCGAAGAAATCATCTAACTTCAGGTCAGTGTTATCGGACAATCCCTCGGTGTTATTTGTCTCGATATTCTTCGATTTATGATACTCTTCGATTGTTTTCTTTGATGATCTACATGTCCGTGACCAGTGACCAGTACGCCCACATTTGTAGCTAATTTCCTCATAATGCTTCTTATTTTCAGCAGCTGAATTATTGCTATTTCCAGGCTCATTTTTCATTTACTGCTTAAAATCAGTAGTTTTATTGACTCTAAAACCACTATAACCACCTCTGTTGGGGTTGTATCCATGTCCACGTCCACAACCACGCCCTCTTCCTCTACTATGACCTCTTCCGGAGTGGGCAAAGTTAGCATTAACTTCAGGTAATGCAGCTGAACCAGTTGGTCTTGAGGAGTGGTTTTTAAGAAGTAGTTCATTATTTTGTTCAGCAATCAATAGACATTCTATGAGTTCAGAATATTTTGTAAAGTGACGCTCTCGATATTGCTACTGCAGGAGCACATTCGAAGCATGAAATGTTGAGAAGGTCTTTTCCAACATTTGCGCATCATCTACCTTTTGTCCACATAATTTTAGTTTAGAAGTAATTCTAAACATAGCGGAATTATATTCCCTTACGGTTTTAAAATCTTGAAACCTCAAATTTAACCATTTTTGCCTTGTATTTGGAAGTATGACCGTCTTCTGGTGGTCATAACGCTCCTTCAGGGAGTTCCATAAGTGGAGAGGGTCTTTTTCAGTTAAATATTCTGATTTTAAATCATCGTGGATGTGGCGTCTTAAAAATATCAGAGCCTTTGCATTGTCCTGCTGGGACATATTATTGCCATTTTTAATGGCGTTCTCTAAGCACTGAGATTGTAAATGAATCTTGGCATCCAGTACCATGACAAATAATTGTCTCCAGAAATGTCCAATGCTTTAAATTCAAGCTTAGCAATGTTCGAGTTTCTTGCAAACTACATATAAAACAACTTGTAAAAAAAATTGACAATAAAAGGATCATGTGAATATCTATTGGAGGATATACAATGTATGGGCGACTAGTTGTAACCCACACAGTACAAGTGCAAAGTTTAAAACAAGTATGTCACCAAAGAAACAGACCTCATAATATTACAAAGGATATATGCGGTTTACACCAAACAGTAAGAACAAAAGTAAAATGAATATATGTTAAATAGTGCACTGTACAAGACAATCACAGAGACTGTAATAGAAATAGTGTACTGTAATATTATACACAGTGGATGCATAACCGACGCAGATCATATAAACATATATAAAACAAATTCATCATTCTTTCATTAAATAGTTTCTAAAAGAAAATGAAGAAGTGTATATAGGAGAGCTGGTCGGTTGCTATCAATTCATTACATGGCTAAACAGATCTCGGTTATCATAAAAGCAAAGAATAAAAGTTAGAGAATGAATATATATATATAATATCATGAATGCATGAACAGAAAACATCAATGCATGGAAGTTGGCACACAGGCCAAATAATGTAAAAGTAGAAGATAATGGCTTTAGAGTGCTATATGAACAATGGAACTACAGACAAGAATTAAAAAAAATAGCTAGAGACATTACCTCGTAAAGACAAAAATATAATGAGAAGAAGATGCTATATTTTTCTAAGAGGAACGCTAAGCAATGACGGCAAGGTAGTTTTGTATATAAAGAAGAGGAAGATATTAATATCTAGCAGTAGAATAGGTAATACAAAATAATAGGCAATGCTAGATATTTATTTAAAACAAAATAAGAGTAACTACAATCAAACTGCCAGTTCAAATAAGCAACGTGAAAGAATGAAAGAATTGGTATTTTATCAGCTAAGAAGTAGCTAAAACTGAAGATATTTAATGACAGAATAAAGTGGATCTCGCACACAGCAGCAATTCAAATGATATACAAAATAAAAGATCTAAAATTATATTATTATAGTATAGAGACTCGTGCTGATAACGTGTTACGAAATAAAAGAAGAACACAAGAAAATGAGAGAGCAGACATTTTTACTCATTCAGATGTAATTACAGCATACACAAGCTCTCTATTTATAGGCTTTACATGTCTCATCAATTACAATAGTGTCCCTTGCATTAAGCGTATTCACCCTTAAAGACATATATATTACAACAAAGAGATAAATTTGTAGATAGGGAAAACATATTGAAGGTGGAAAGAAATAGACAGCAAAGTGAGACAATTTGGAAAGATTTTTTTGTTTTAAATTGCAGAAACTTGGAAAAGAAGAAATGAGAAAGAAATATATTGAAGAATGGAAAGACAATAAAAAAAGGAACTAAAACAAAAGGCAAGATTTTTTTATTTTTTTAAATTAGAAGATTGCGGTATCAAGGATCACATACCAAATCGACTAACAAGATTTTTTTTTATGTATACAAGAAAACAAAAGGAAATAAAATAAAAATATTTTGTGTTTTTTTAATGGAAAAATAAGAAAATAAAACTATAACCCAAAGAATTTACTAATAAAAATTATTTTGGTCTCCGACAACGGCGCCAAAATTTGTTTGCGAACAAATTGAACAATTGTAATCAACTGTTAAATTCATTTGGCTTTCCTAAACAACAAGGGTTGTTGTAAAGGGTGTCGAACTCTAGGACCAAAAATTATTTTACTAATAAATCCAATCAAGTTATTCCGAAATTTTGATTGTTTGAAAATAAAAGAAAATAAACAAAAGAGAGAGTTTTTAATAATAAATGAAAACAATTAGGGAGCAATGACATAAACTCGATTAATATGAATTAATAACCAAACAGATTAATACAAATCTAATTCATGTTTCTGTCATAAACATGAATCAACGATAATTAGGTTTATAGAAACAAACATGTGAATAACAATAAGCATAGCCTATGCAGGAGCTAAGCACTTAAACAACCTTAGGCTATCAGGATAGATTCACTATTTTATTCCTAAAACCCTAAAAAATAGATCTACATCTGATAAGCATTAGATCGAACTCGAATGTACCATGTGAAGGAGCGTAGCTCTTAAACGACACAGAATATGAAGGTTCAGATCTAACCCTTGGTTCAGATCTAGATCTATATACATGAAGTCCTAATCTCTTTGGTTATGTGATTCATATTGAATCTAATCTAAGCGTCATCACCCCCTAATAAAAGGGGATTTGCTAGACATAGCTAAAGAAGAAGAGTAAAATAAAATAAACAACTTAATCATAAATAAAATAACAACTAAGAAGAGAAAGAGAAGAATTTTATTCCAAAAGAAGAATTACAGAATAAAATCCAATGTAATCACAAATGAAGGAGATACAGTGTATTTATAGTTGATATGACAATGACTTTGGCTAATTACACAATGTGGGACTAAAGATTTAGCCCAAATAACACATAAGCCAGTGTGAACGCAGCTGTAGATTAAGAGGCCTTGCAAATGAGCCAATGTGAACATAGCATGAGTCTTTAGTGAGCCAAATCTACCTAATTAAACTGTATTTGCAACCGTCCTTCAAGCTTTAAACTCTTCAAGTTTTAGTACTTTCAAACTTCACTCTTTTTAAGCAAATTCTTCATGCTTTATCCATCAAATGCTTTAAACCATGCTTTTTATCAATAACAGCTATAAATACACAATATTAATTCTTTTAAAGAGAAAACAAGATAAATAAGCGGATAAAATATACACATTTACGTGTATATCAATTTCCGTGTAGATTCCATTTTGATGGAAGACGATTTTGGGTTTATCATGAATGATGTTTTCAGTGACATTCGTTCTTTAACCTAGTTAAAACATGATTTATTTCCTAAATTTGAATAATCATTAAATAATGATTTTTGGAGATTAAAACTAAGTGGAGTTTTAATTAAACTTTAATTAGATTGAAATGTTAATGTGGTAATTAAATTTTCCAAATTTGAGAAGTGTTCGAAAATGGAGTATCACCAGTTTTACTTCATGCGATAGTTAAATCTTTAATTTGATTTGAACGTTAAATGGTAATTGAATTTACCAATAACACAGTGGGTGTTAGATATGGAATATTACCAGTTTTACTCCATGGGGTAAATAAGTTGGGATTGGAAAAATAAAATAAATGATTACTTCGGTAAGGCTCGATAATCCCGACTAGCTTGATAAACCTTAATTTGGTTTAAAGTTGTGAAAAGATAATACAAAATCTTTTGAAATGGTTTCCAAGTGAAGATTTAAATAAGAGGTTTAAATGAATTAAATCTTTGATAAGATTTATGGGAATAAGTCCCAATGTAAAGAATATTCGAATAAAAGAATATTCGAATAAAAGAATATTCGAATAAAAGAATATTCTGGATTGGAATGAGGCGTATGATGTGTTTTTATTGCACTTGATTATAAGATACTCTAGTTATTCGGAAAGACCGGGTTTAACTCATTCTGAATAACTAATACGACGATTAAAAGTCGAAGATATTGAAGATGGTGCAAGACCGGTGACCTTCACATCGAATGGATTACTACTAATGCGCTGGATTTGGGTAGCTCTCATGAAGGGGTTATAGTGGCAGTTGTCCGGACATACTTGTTGATTGTACGGGTATGCGACAGACTCTCTCCTCTATTGGACATATGGGACGAGGAATAAGGTGCCTCCGGTTTCGTTCAGACCCAGAATGGACTAGCAAATGGATGTTATGTCTGACATTGTATTCCTTTATGTTGTATTCGTTGATCTCTGCTAAATATATATCTATTTGGTAGTGGAGAATTTATTCTCATACTTAACACCCTTCTCTGGGACGTACGAGCTTAGAGGGTATATATTGGCAGAAATCAATGGTATGGTATGGATTGACAATGTGACATGCTGAGATGCATGGATCAAGGCTTTAGTTGAAAAGCAGAGCCTTTTGATTGATGATCAAAGCACAGCTTTAAGTAGCACAGCTTTGTGTAGCGTTAATTCGCGAGCCCATTACAACAAAAAAGGGATTTTATAGCGTTTGAAAAACGCTATTATATCCAAATATAGTGTTTCAGAGAATGCCATGTAACGACATGCTATCTTAGGCCGTCGACTATAAATAGCATTGAGTAAAACGCTATTAAAATTGATATTCTATAGCGTTTTGTCTTTGCCATCAAACATAAACGCTATATGAAATCATAGCCAACAACAACCTATTGTAGCGTTTATGCAGCTTCTAGTATAGCGTTTTCTTTTATTTTTATAGCGTTTTATAGTATAATTTTATAGCGTTTTGAATACATTTGAATAGCGTTTACTCTATGTTACTTATAGCGTTTGGGCGGATCATTTTATAGTGTTTAAAAAACCCTATAATCTTGCATGCAAATCAATAGCATTTACTATTTGTATATCACCATTTCAGCTCTTTCGTTAATTTTAAATACATACATATCATTCAAACAACGCTCATATATATCGTAATCCATATCTCAAATATATACAAACATAACATATTTCACAAACATGAAAACTGGAACATAATATTTCATACATATCATATTCGAACTTAATATTTCATACATATCATATTCAAACTTAATACTTCATACATATAATTCAAATTACTTCCCACATATCCAAACTTAACAATTCATACATATAGTTTGTTTAATCTTCCATGTCCATAATACGTCATATATACATGCGTTAACATGTAACTTACAAAGTAGTCAAATACATAATCTTGCTTTGCTTTTGATATTTTGTCCAAAACATGAGCAATTTGGTCCTGTCACAACAAAAATAAGCAATATTTAGATCAAAATATTTCAATATATATATATAATATATATTGTAATGACCCGGCTTTTAGACATATCACTGGCACGAATATTGATTGATCGTCAGTATCGTATTTACAAATACGAGTTAAAATCCATATTTTTAATATTTTAAAACATATCAAAAGCTTTAATTGCATTTCTTTTACCTGTGTAACAGCACTTACATATATATCACAGCATTTAATTAAATCCACTTTTCACATTCATGTAGGATATCATGGATTTGATAGCGTTTGTTTTAAATTCGTTTATTTTACATATGTTTGAATAATAACACTTATTCATAGCAAGTTTAAAATGCCACTTTATTTCACTTATTTTGTTCATTTTTTCAAAGGCTTTAGAACTTGAGTTTTTGAGAATATCTTGATTTAAAAACTTATAACACTTGAATTAAAATATGCTTTGTCAATTTTTAAGGGTTTAAGTCCTTATGTTTATTTTAGCAAAATTTTTGGTTTTAAAACATGAAGCATTTGCATAAAAACATGTCAAAAGCACTTTTTGTCAAGACAAGTTCAAGTGTAAATCCCTTATGTTTACATGTTCATCAAAATAAACATGAAAGTGCCATTTTTCTTTTCAAACATATCTTCATGAAAATGTACATAGGAATACACCTACACAAGAATGCAAATACACTAGAAAGAGACTAGAAAAAAGAGGATTTGAGAGCATGTACCTTTTCACATGACAAATCTTTTGTGATCAACTATTTTCAGTTTATAATTTTTTTTCTTATTTAAGATTTTCTGAAATTTTCTCTTTCTTTTTATTTTTCCAAAAATGTATTCATTTTGTCAAGGAGCCATGTGCTATAGATTTGAAAATCTTGTGCATTTATACCATAGATTTCTCCTACCCTAGATGATAACTAAAGCAAAGATTTCTAAGATTTATTCAAGTCATACCATCACATGATCAAGATCTAATTGTACTAAGTATTTCAGATTTCCTTTGAAGGCAAGTAAGATTATATAATATTTTGTGTTAAATCATGATTTTTATATATGAAAATATAGGATAGAAACCCTATGCAAATTCTGAGCAAAAATGGTTGTTTAAACCAAGAAAAGATTTGAAAACATGGTTGTGTCATGTTGCATTTAAGGTGATAGTTCATAGAGAGGCCAATGGGGGGAAAGAGGGAGCATGTGCTGGTGATTTCAATGTGAGGAGGGGTGATATAAGCCATGTGAATTCAGAATTTTTGTTTTGATATTGATGGAGAAATGAGCTTTAATATTGTCATGCATTTGTCAAATCAAACTGAAAACAGATTTTTTATTCTTTCGAAATCTAGTTATTTAATGCACTCATATTTTAATATTTGCCTACACCTATAAATGGACATGAACATGTATACACTCCTCACACAACACAAAGCTTTCAAATAAAATCAGTTAGAGGAGAAAACTGAGAGCTTCTAACAAATCGGTGAGTAAATCTTTCACCAAAATTTCTTTACTCTTCTTTCTATGTCAGACTGAAAGTGAAATATGGCCTTGTGTTAATCTTGTGCAAGTATATGCTTTGCTTAAGTTATCTGTTTGTTTTAATATTTGTTGTTGGCACTTAAGCTTTAAGTACCAAGGGTCTGGAAAGTATATTATACTTTGAGTTTTCCAGAATCTTGTTCTTCCGATTGGAATTATACACCACTCCAAATTTGATCTGCGAATCCATGTTAGAATTAGAAGTGAGATGCTGTACTTTTTTTTTTTAAACCCTTCCATAGCCTAAAATGGTTTGAAAGCAACTAAAGCACTTTAAAACATTCACTGATATTCAAAACCAGGAAAAACAAAGTCTGTCAGTAACCTCTCTGTTTGATCCCAAAATCAAACCTCATAAAAACTTGATTCAGGCATATAATCAGCATTATGGATCAAGATAAGGATTTTTAAAAGTGAAATCATTTTTTTTATGTGTGGATCGAGTGAAAAGGCTAGATGATCAGAAAAGGGGCAAAAATCGAATTTTCGGTGATCCCTTTGGTCGGAGGTGATATAAATTGGTATGAAGGAGCTTGGTGAGGTATAGATTGTAGGAAAAATACAGTTGAATTTTTCCATATCTTAAATCGAAGGATTGGACTTGATTTTGGATTTTTGGCTGTTATTGGTTTCACGGGATTTGGTGGCATCGTATGGTGGCCCCACGTGATCGAGTGGGCCAAGGACGAGGGGGAAGGCGCGTATGGGATCGGAGGAGAGGTTGGAAGTGGCGCGAGCATCTCCGTGGTCGGAGGTGATGGGTTGAGATGGGTTTTTGGATGAACTACTAATGGTTGTTTCGGGTTTACCATGGCTGAAGGGGTTTATTTTGATCGACGACGAGAGGAGGGCTGTCGGCCATAACAACGTGATCAGGGGAGGAGGAGGAACTTGTGGGGATGATCGCTGGTGGGTGACGACGGCAGGGGCGACTGTGCACATGCACAGGCCTGGGCGAAGAAAGGGAAGAGGGACACCGCGTTTTATACGTGATCGGGCAGGAAACCACGACATCAAGGGGGGTGGCACTTGGTAGTGGTACTTTGGTTGGCTCGCATAGAAAAGGGGCTAATCGGGTTAGAAACCATGGTAAAAATCAAAGTGGTATTTTCAAACTTGGTACTTTAGCTTTAATAAGGTTTTTAAACTTTAGTATAAGTAAAAATCCTAGTTTTAAATAAATAGATTATAATTTAAGTTATAATGGAAATAAATGAATAAATAAAATAACATTTTTATTTTAAATTGTCGAGTAGAAAAAGGGAAACACATATTAAAATAAATAAAAAATGGAAATTTTATTTAAATTAACAAGTCAAGTAAAGAAAGTGAATCGGGATTAAATCGGTTTTTGTCAGCATTTGAAATACAGAACTGAAATTATAAATTTAATTAGAGATGATTTTCAAACGAAAGATCAAAACTGTAAATTTAGCAAAGAAGTCGATCCAGTGTAGAAGATCGAGTATTGTTTTGACAGTAGTCGAGAAATTAGCACAGACGCTATAATTTTAGATAAATTATAAATTTATTTTATAATTTAAATTAGAAACTATTTTCTAATGAGATATTTAAATATTTAGCCAACATGGGAAAAAACCGTATGTAACACATACGCTAGAATTTGTCAGTTTTAAACTGAAATCTAAAATCTCTGGTATAAGAACTAATCATGAAAAGTCTGTACTTTATAAGGCAAGAATGTGAAAAATGTTTTAATCGTGCTTAGACTGATAAATAAAAAGAAGGAACTTTATCAGTATAGAAAGAAGAATAAGTGAATCGAGTATGAGAGATCAAAGTAAAATTTGATGGAAACGAGACAAAGTGTAAAGGTTGTCAAATAGATTATAGATCGTAAATTTAACTCATTTATGAATGAATGATGATCATGAGAATTATATTTTCTAAAGAAGAAGGAAAGTATTTATTTTCAAAGTGACGAACAAAATGGGAAGAAGAACCGTGTGCGACGCACGTACTGAAATTGACTATTTTTAATAGATGATCAAAATACCTAGATATCAGCAAGTTGATCATATACTGTTTGGTTGGACTATAACTGTGTATGTAAATTAGATTGTAATCTTGTTAGATTTATAATTTAAAAAGAAAATGTTCGTTAACCATTCAAAGAGACCGGAATTTGTATTCCACTTTGAATTGATTATACGTTGCGCGTTAGGGATTATCGAAGATAATAGAAGACGAAGTTATGCAAGGACTATTTTTAAATAGTGCCTTCGGTTTGTCCAGTCCCAAGACAACTTGTATGGACGAATGTCTGACAAAGTAATTCTAACTGGTCACGTACGTTGACCTCTCCAAACGTATTTACATGGTGGCAAAGAAATTCGTTTCTTTATGCTTTATGCCTATAATGTATTTTTTGGGAAGTCAATTAGTGATCGGGAAGTTTTGACAATGTGGCATTCAAAGAAAAATAAAGAGATGATGATCAAGCGTAAGTCTAGTCTCAAGCCTCACACCCAGGAAATGACAAAAATCGGGCAGGCAGCATGGCTATGTGGGTCGCTCCCATTAGGGTGTATTGTCACCATCTAGAGAATATTCGTATTTGTTACTTCTTTCATTTCTATATCTCCCGGGGAACTACGGTGGTCGCGACAAAAAGCCGTAAGGTGACAATATATTCGTTACACTCAAGAGAAATGGGTGGTCGGTCATGTGTGGGCCGGGTTGCAAGACGTTCTTGTTGAACCCAGTGCTTTCATCTCTAGAGGTACACAGTCGGCAAGTGGTCCCATACCTTGTCATAGTTGGAAATCCAATTTCCATAAGCGCCAAGCGATTTGTATTTGTATACTATATAGGAGAATGTGAGATGCAAGCATTCTTCTAGATTCTAAATTATTTGTGAAAGGCTTATATGATAATATCTGATTTCAAGTATACAAAGTGTTTTGATCTCATAAGGTAAAAACCCGTTCCGTATTTACAGCGTGGTCTTACGAGATATTTTTATTTGTTTTAAACTGTTTACTCATACCAGTCCCCTGACTGACCCGGAGTTTATTTTTCTGTGTTTCCCTTAAACTCTTGGGTATTCATAACGCTTGTTATGAATAGACAAGTGAATCAGGATTTGGATAAACCTGTGAAGCTGGAATGAAGAGTTTGCTGTGTGCTGGTCCATCTATCTACTGTATAATTAAGTCTGTCAGTTGATCATCTATGATATGTATAATTACTGATGTGTCATGAATGGGTTGTATCACCAGATTCTGTATGCTCTGATGTAAAATATTCCGCTGTGTACTGTTATAAAGTATTATTTTTTTGTGAAAATTCCGCTTTGAGATTCTGATGTTCTGTGATTTTCTCTTATATCTATTCTTATTCTCATTAATGGCACGACTTCCGATGTGTTCGAAAGTTGGGTCGTTACAGTTGGTATCAGAGCTTAGGTTACTGATTACCTTGGCTTTATGTGAGTGTGAGAGAGTGTATTTTTATAAAATTTAAAATAAATTTAATTTAAATCAACTTGGATGGTATACCTAAGTTAGTTATATCCAATCCAGTTTGGATGACGACCTGTTATATTCAGGTGATTAAGATGAGTAACCGAGGACGAAGAGGTCAGGCTGGGGGATCTTCCACTACTACTGGTCATAATACTGGATCCCAGGATCAAGTAGGAACCGTGGAGAAAGTTGCACCAGTCCAACAGGATAGAAGCTTTGCAACTATGTAGAAGGAGTTAATTAATCAGGGTCAGCCTTGAGATATATTAAATATGGTTGGGTTAAATTAGAGAAATATCCAATCATATTAATACCGGAAATCGAGTTAGAATTTTAAATTTAATTAAAATTTGGATTTCCTGAAATCAAGGTTGGACTTAAGTATTAATTGGATATGAACTCAGGGAAAGTAAACTGGTGGATTTGTGGAATTAAAACATAATTATGAGTCCCGAGATAAGGATAATTAATGGGAACTATGGATAATACTTAACGGAGTTAAGTAAATTGGCGAATGAGTAAAAAGGGTGAATCTGGACAGATACATAGGCTTAAGCAGGATTTATTCAAATCAATGAAGTGAATAAGGCCTGAGATCTATTTTCCAAATAAAAGCAAGTGTATTTGGAAATTGATGAGAATTTGAGGATGGAATTCAAGAAGTAGTAATGCAAGAATGGAATGTTTTTCAACCATAGTGACAGATATATCCAGTTATGGAAATAGCTGTTAAAATATTATTTATATATGAGTCGATAACTCTAAATCTACTACTTACAAATTTCGGGGATGAAATTTTTATAAGGGGGGTAGAATGTAATGACTCGGGTTTTACACATATCACTGGCACGAATATTGATTGATCGTCAGTATCGTATTTACAAATACAAGTTAAAATCCATATTTTTAATATTTTAAAACATATCAAAAGCTTTAATTGCATTTCTTTTACCTGTGTAACAGCACTTACATATATATCACAGCATTTAATTAAATCCACTTTTCACATTCATGTAGGATAGCATGGATTTGATAGCGTTTGTTTTAAATTCATTTATTTTACATATGTTTGAATAATAACACTTATTCATAGCAAGTTTAAAATGCCACTTTATTTCACTTATTTTGTTCATTTTTTCAAAGGCTTTAGAACTTGAGTTTTTGAGAATATCTTGATTTAAAAACTTATAACACTTGAATTAAAATATGCTTTGTCAATTTTTAAGGGTTTAAGTCCTTATGTTTATTTTAGCAAAATTTTTGGTTTTAAAACATGAAGCATTTGCATAAAAACATGTCAAAAGCACTTTTTGTCAAGACAAGTTCAAGTGTAAATCCCTTATGTTTACATGTTCATCAAAATAAACATGAAAGTGCCATTTTTCTTTTCAAACATATCTTCATGAAAATGTACATAGGAATACACCTACACAAGAATGCAAATACACTAGAAAGAGACTAGAAAAAAGAGGATTTGAGAGCATGTACCTTTTCACATGACAAATCTTTTGTGATCAACTATTTTCAGTTTATAATTTTTTTTCTTATTTAAGATTTTCTGAAATTTTCTCTTTCTTTTTATTTTTCCAAAAATGTATTCATTTTGTCAAGGAGCCATGTGCTATAGATTTGAAAATCTTGTGCATTTATACCATAGATTTCTCCTACCCTAGATGATAATTAAAGCAAAGATTTTTAAGATTTACTCATGCCATACCATCACATGATCAAGATCTAATTGTACTAAGAATTTTAGATTTTGTAATACCTTTGAAGGCAAGTAAGATTATTTAATATTTTGTGTTAAATCATGATTTTTATATGTGAAAATATAGGATAGAAACCCTATGCAAATTCTGAGCAAAAATGGTTGTTTAAACCAAGAAAAGATTTGAAAACATGGCTGTGTCATGCTGCATTTAAGGTGATAGTTCATTGAGAGGCCAATGGGGGGGAAAGAGGGTGCATGTGCTGGTGATTTCAATGTGAGAGGGGTGATATAAGCCATGTGAATTCAGATTTTTTGTTTTGATATTGAGGGAGAAATGAGCTTTAATATTGTCATGCATTTGTCAAATCAAACTGAAAACAGATTTTTTATTCTTTCAAAATCTAGTTATTTAATGCACTCATATTTTAATATTTGCCTACACCTATAAATGGACATGAACATGTATACACTCCTCACACAACACAAAGCTTTCAAATAAAATTAGTTAGAGGAGAAAACTGAGAGCTTCTAACAAATCGGTGAGTAAATCTTTCACCAAAATTTCTTTACTCTTCTTTCTATGTCAGACTGAAAGTGAAATATGGCCTTGTGTTAATCTTGTGCAAGTATATGCTTTGCTTAAGTTATCTGTTTGTTTTGATATTTGTTGTTGGCACTTAAGCTTTAAGTACCTAGGGCCTGGAAAGTATATTATACTTTGAGTTTTCCAGAATCCCGTTCTTCCTGTTGGAATTATACACCACTCCAAATTTGATATGCGAATCCATGTTAGAACTAGAAGTGAGATGTTGTACTGTTTTTTTTTAAAACCCTTCCATAGCCTAAAAATGGTTTGAAAGCAACTAAAGCACTTTAAAACATTCACTGATATTCAAAACCAGGAAAAACAAAGTCTGTCAGTAACCTCTCTGTTTGATCCCAAAATCAAACCTCATAAAAACTTGATTCAGGCATATAATCAGCATTATGGATCAAGATAAGGATTTTTAAAAGTGAAATCATATTTTTTTTTATGTGTGGATCGAGTGAAAAGGCTAGATGATCAAAAAGGGGCAAAAATCGAATTTCCGGTGATCCCTTTGGTCGGAGGTGATTTAAATTGGTATGAAGGAGCTTGGTGAGGTATAGATTGTAGGAAAAATACAGTTGAATTTTTCCATAGCTTAAATCGAAGGATTGGACTTGATTTTGGATTTTTGGCTGTTATTGGTTTCACGGGATTTGGTGGCATCGTATGGTGGCCCCACGTGATCCAGTGGGCCAAGGACGAGGGGGAAGGCGCGTATGGGATCGGAGGAGAGGTTGGAAGTGGCGCGAGCATCTCCGGTGGTCGAAGGTGATGGGTTGAGATGGGTTTTTGGATGTACTACTAATGGTTGTTTCGGGTTTACCATGGCTGAAGGGGTTTATTTTGATCGACGACGAGAGGAGGGATGTCGGCCATAGCAACGTGATCAGGGGAGGAGGAGGAACTTGTGGGGATGATCGCTGGTGGGTGACGACGGCAGGGGCGACTGTGCACGTGCACAGGCCTGGGCGAAGAAAGGGAAGAGGGACACCGCGTTTTATACGTGATCGGGCAAGAAACCACGACATCAAGGGGGGTGGCACTTGGTAGTGGTACTTTGGTTGGCTCGCATAGAAAAGGGGCTAATCGGGTTAGAAACCATGGTAAAAATCAAAGTGGTATTTTCAAACTTGGTACTTTAGCTTTAATAAGGTTTTTAAACTTTAGTTTAAGTAAAAATCCTAGTTTTAAATAAATAGATTATAATTTAAGTTATAATGGAAATAAATGAATAAATAAAATAACATTTTTATTTTAAATTGTCGAGTAGAAAAAGGGAAACACATATTAAAATAAATAAAAAATGGAAATTTTATTTAAATTAACAAGTCAAGTAAAGAAAGTGAATCAGGATTAAATCGGTTTTTGTCAGCATTTGAAATACAGAACTGAAATTATAAATTTAATTAGAGATGATTTTCAAACGAAAGATCAAAACTGTAAATTTAGGAAAGAAGTCGATCCAGTGTAGAAGATCGAGTATTGTTTTGACAGTAGTCGAGAAATTAGCACAGACGCTATAATTTTAGTTAAATTATAAATTTATTTTATAATTTAAATTAGAAACTATTTTCTAATGAGATATTTAAATATTTAACCAACATGGGAAAAAAACCGTATGTAACACATACGCTAGAATTTGTCAGTTTTAAACTGAAATCTAAAATCTCTGGTATAAGAACTAATCATGAACAGTCTGTACTTTATAAGGCAAGAATGTGAAAAATGTTTTAATCATGCTTAGACTGATAAATAAAAAGAAGGAACTTTATCAGTATAGAAAGAAGAATAAGTGAATCGAGTATGAGAGATCAAAGTAAAATTTGACGGAAACGAGACAAAGTGTAAAGGTTGTCAAATAGATTATAGATCGTAAATTTAACTCATTTATGAATGAATGATGATCATGAGAATTATATTTTCTAAAGAAGAAGGAAAGTATTTATTTTCAAAGTGACGAACAAAATGGGAAGAAGAACCGTGTGCGACGCACGTACTGAAATTGACTATTTTTAATAGATGATCAAAATACCTAGATATCAGCAAGTTGATCATATACTGTTTGGTTGGACTATAACTGTGTATGTAAATTAGATTGTAATCTTGTTAGATTTATAATTTAAAAAGAAAATGTTCGTTAATCATTCAAAGGGACTGGAATTTGTATTCCACTTTGAATTGATTATACGTTGCGCGTTAGGGATTATCGAAGATAATAGAAGACGAAGTTATGCAAGGACTATTTTTAAATAGTGCCTTCGGTTTGTCCAGTCCCAGGACAACTTGTATGGACGAATGTCTGACAAAGTAATTCTAACTGGTCACGTACGTTGACCTCTCCAAACGTATTTACATAGTGGCAGAGAAGTTCGTTTCTTTATGCTTTATGCCTATAATGTATTTTTTGGGAAGTCAATTAGTGATCGGGAAGTTTTGACAATGTGGCATTCAAAGAAAAATAAAGAGATGATGATCAAGCGTAAGTCTAGCCTCAAGCCTCACACCCAGGAAATGACAAAAATCGGGCAGGCAGCATGGCTATGTGGGTCGCTCCCATTAGGGTGTATTGTCACCATCTAGAGAATATTTGTATTTGTTACTTCTTTCATTTCTATATCTCCTGGGGAACTACGGTGGTCGCGACAAAAAGCCGTAAGGTGACATTATATTCGTTACACTCAAGAGAAATGGGTGGTCGGTCATGTGTGGGCCAGGTTGCAAGACGTTCTTGTTGAACCCAGTGCTTTCATCTCTAGAGGTACACAGTCGGCAGGTGGTCCCATACCTTGTCATAGTTGGAAATCCAATTTCCATAAGTGCCAAGCGATTTGTATTTGTATACTATATAGGAGAATGTGAGATGCAAGCATTCTTCTAGATTCTAAATTATTTGTGAAAGGCTTATATGATAATATTTTATTTCAAGTATACAAAGTGTTTTGATCTCATATGGTAAAAACTCGTTCCGTATTTACGGCGTGGTCTTATGAGATATTTTTATTTGTTTTAAACTGTTTACTCATACCAGTCCCCTGACTGACCCGGAGTTTATTTTTCTGTGTTTCCCTTAAACTCTTGGGTATTCATAACGCTTGTTATGAATAGACAAGTGAATCAGGATTTGGATAAACCTGTGAAGCTGGAATGAAGAGTTTGCTGTGTGCTGGTCCATCTATCTACTGTATAATTAAGTCTGTCAGTTGATCATCTATGATATGTATAATTACTGATGTATCATGAATGGGTTGTATCACCAGATTCTGTATGCTCTGATGTAAAATATTCCGTTGTGTAATGTTATAAAGTATTATTTTTTTGTGAAAATTCCGCTGTGAGATTTTGTTGTTCTGTGATTTTCTCTTATATCTATTTTTATTCTCATTAATGGCACGACTTCCGATGTGTTCGAAAGTTGGGTCGTTACATATATACACACACACACAAAAAAAATGCACACACACACACATATATATATATATATACATATATATAACACATACACAAAAGCACAACATAATTGAAAAATGATTCAAGAGGAAAAACAGTGAAAATGCTAATAAAAAGTAGCATGGAAAGTAGCACAACAGCCGTCAATTACCTAAGTTGTTCCAAAATACAATGCATCAATTTTCATTCCACAAAGAACTGAATCCCACCTACACGATCGAAACCTGCATGCGTTCATATAAACAAACATAAGATGCATTCTTCAGTAACAACATATCTTCCAATAAATGCTCATGTTTGAATTTATTCTATGCTAATAAATGAATATGATAGATTTCTTGGATATAGAGGCACAGTAAAATTGGACAACCAAGTCAGCATAATGCCTCCGCGTTATGTAATTTCTTTTTAAATTAATTATCATTTTATGGTTTACTTCTCCCATCCCAACTTAGCATAGATCCAAATGACACAAGATTCCAGAAAAAGGAAATGAGGCTGTGGCATACAGATATTTTCAAGACATGAATAAATGAACATACCATGCATACTGCAACATTCCTCCTGGCACTTTACTATGCAAATTAACATTCTCGTTAAGTTTTCCTTTTATCATTCTGACCTAATCAGGCCGAATTGGACTGAAAATTAATATTTAGTGAGATCAGTAAATGATTTTTCTCTAATAGTATAAGACTTATCTTAAGTTTCTAATCTGCCAAATTATACTGCACATTTAGTCCATATTCCATTAACGGGAGACTCCTTATGCTTATATACTACTTAGACCCCATTTTAGTACCAAATCAAATGAACAAGTATGAGAGAAAATAGATAACAAAGAAGCAGGTCGGCAGTGGAAATAGACTTTTCAACCTGATAGTCATAAGGCATTTGAAACAATTAAGAGACTTAATTTGATGTGATTAATAAGTTGAAGTACATGCTGTATGATATAAGAGGATAGGCTGTTGCTAAATATAACGAAATTCAATTCCAGTTATGAGGAATAGATAGAGAATTGTTTTGGCATCCCAAGATAACATGGGAGGGTTACTGAGTTCAAATGTAGTCCACTTGAAAAAAAAAATTGCATCACGCTTATATCATAATTGGAATTAACATTCTCGTTAAGTTTTCCTTTTATCATTCTGACCTAATCAGGCCGAATTAGACTGAAAATTAATATTTAGTGAGATCAGTAAATGATTTTTCTCTAATAGTATAAGACTTATCTTAAGTTTCTGATCTGCCAAATTATACTGCACATTTAGTCCATATTCCATTAACGGGAGACTCCTTATGCTTATATACTACTTAGACCCCATTTTAGTAACAAATCAAATGAACAAGTATGAGAGAAAATAGAAAACAAAGAAGCAGGTCGGCAGTGGAAATAGACTTTTCAACCTGATAGTCATAAGGCATTTGAAACAATTAAGAGACTTAATTTGATGTGATTAATAAGTTGAAGTACATGCTGTATGATATAAGAGGATAGGCTGTTGCTAAATATAACGAAATTCAATTCCAGTTATGAGGAATAGATAGAGAATTGTTTTGGAATCCCAAGATAACATGGGAGGGTTAGTGAGCTCAAATGTAGTCCACTTGAAAAAAATATTGCATAATCGAGAATCATAAAAAAATTCTGTCAGCGCACTACTGCAATTGGCCAAAAGTATCATGCGTACCATATGATGTTTATTGGAATTTCACTTGACTAAATGAATAATAAATTACGGTACAAAATAGAAATGGTCATACCTGATTTCATGGTGCCAATATTTTCCTGAATGTAAATACATGTGACATATAGAAGGCTTCTTAGGAAATCCATTTGTAAAAGTACCTGAACAGAAAGAATTGTCAAAAAGTTTTTGATCCATGTGCGGCTGAAATTATGGAAGTTCCCTTTTTTGTGGAATCTTGTGTCATTTGGATCTATGCTAACTTGGAAGTTGTTAGGATATTTTTAGATATTTTTATGTCTTTAACTTACTCCTATACATGTTGAATCATCGTTACAGTACCAGGGCCTCTGTACCTGCTCTGTATGTCATCTCGTTAACGATATGCCATTGTGACAGTTTTATATAAAACCGGAATAAAATAAAGCAATAGATTAATCTAAAGCAGATTTTTACTCTTATTCTTTTAGTATCATTGTTGAAAACAATCAAAAACTTGTGTTTCAGTGATTGTGAGATCTGATATTTTATGATACTTTAATAATCTTAAATGTCAAATCTATGCACTTGAACTTCTATTCATATCACGCTAGTTGCATGCACATGCTATCTGTATGTGCCAACCTTAATATTTACACAGCAATAACAATCTGGGTTTCAATAGAAGTACTGTACTTATATGAATTATATGCACGGCGGTGATTTAATGTTTACTTCGTATTTGTCCTAATACAAAGATTATGTTTCCGAGTATAAGACTACGAGATCAGATATCCTATAGCGGTAACATTATACAATCAAATCAATGAACTTTCCTGGTCTTATCCTGAGTTATGGGTTGGATAATGTCCATAGAATCATGTTTTGCAGAATGCTACAATCCACCCGGAAAGAAAGTCCATTTGTTCCCTTTTCGAAACAAATCATGAAGAACTAGTATATTTCAGTCATTAATTACTCCACAGCAGCCTTTAATGCATTCCTAGATAACTATCATATTTGTGAAACTATATAAACATCCATGAACAACCAAGGAGGCTTTGTTTCATACCTTGTACTTAATTTTCTCATAAGTATAATCAACCATGCACCAAGGACCCTCTTTGATACTTGTCAATCAGCTTTTCTCAATCTGGTTTGTTCTGTGTCCTTGGCTATTTAAAATCCATATCTTGAAAATAGCTTCATCGCTATATTTATTATTTCTATGAGGCCACATTATCTCTAGATTGAACTGGTAGATTAATGTCCCAACAATGCTTATTTAAGTTGTGTACCAGAAGCTCAATTAAGCACATATTTTACAGATTAAGTCAAAATGCAAAGTGTTGTGAAATGCATTCTGCCTGAGGAACCTGTGCTGAACTGAAAAACATGAAATTTCTGCTATCTGTGATCTATATATTTCACACAAGTTTCCTCCTCTACATAAAAACTAAAACAACACAACCCACATGATCTTGTCATATAAAAATTTGGTGTTCGACATAAACAAATTTTAGCTTCATTGTTACCAGGAAAGCAACAAAAGAAGAAAAAGAATCAAAAGATGAAATCAATTTATGTATCGGTGCAGGTAACCCTGTATCATCGAGGGCAGTAGTGAAGGGCCAGACAGTCGCAACCCAGGCATGTGGGACTACCTTCTTCTTGGCCCTGGTGCAGCTGACGCCTTGTAGGCCTGCAGTAGCCCCTTTCAGTCCTGCACCTCCTAACGAGCTGTGCTGCAATGCGGGTCATAACTTAGGGCAGCCCTTTTATGTGCTATTGCTAATGGCCTCCCTATTTCTAGTGTCGATCGCACTGGCGCAATGGAGCTTCCTGCTTAATGCAGCATCAATTATGAGCAATATTTGCGGTCTACTTTTTTATTCACCGCTCTTTTCACTATTGTGCTTAGGATTGACTGCATAACTATATATGCACTTTATTTTACAAGCTCAGCTATTGTCTTAGGCTGGTTTCTGTACTTGCAGTTAAAAAGAAAGAAAGAAAAATGCAGTGTTTTCATTATTAAAATGTCGGCTTGAAAGTCTATTTTGCCATTAAATTACGAAATTTTTAGGGTCTGTAATAAAATAAATCATATAAATATGGACATACAATTCCTGAAAATCATACTTTATATCTGTCTCAATTATTATTAAGGAACCTCTACTCTATTGACCATTCTAGCAGTTAACTCGTAATTTTGACATAATTAAACAATCTTCTATAAAAAGGCAATTTTGGTGTCTTTTGGGGAAGAAAATGCTGGACACAAAGAAGATAAGTCTCGACAAATGTTATATATGTTTCTTTTCTTGCTAATGCTAATTTTAGTGACTTTCTCTTTGAGCAATAAGATTTAAGCAAAGGAGCTATTTAGCTTCCCTTTTGAGAAATAAGCAGTTTTAGTGTCATATATTAATACTTTCATTGCCTTTGTGTGCAATGCCAATCGTTAAAAACATCTGCATAATATATGATTTAATTGTGAAAAGCGAATTGATTTTTCATTAAAGATCTTTTGCATTTTGATTGGTTTTTGAATAAATGGAGAAATGACTGAGCTATATATAATGGAAAATTAACTAACAATATCCATTTTGCAACAAATTATATGGTTGGGATTCAGTTTCCATTTAGGTTGTAATATAGTAAGCTATTTAAAAATTTAATGTGCATGTAAATTTAGAAACATGGCCTTGCATCACATAAACTAGTATTTAAACATTTCTGAGTTTGGTAGTGTAAAAGTATTTTATTTTTTATCCTGGTGTCTGAAATCCAGGAAATCGCAAGTGTTGCACATAACAAGCTCCTTGACAATGCACAAAAGTGAAAGATGCCTGTTCTGGAACTACAGTTATTTGCTTTGTTTATTTTACTACAGATGATCAAATGCAAAACTGAATATATATTTCTCTCCTCTCTCTTTTTCTATCCTTCTGGTAGTGTATTCCCTACAACAAATTAGGATTTTTATAGCACTTACTCATAGCGTTTCACCATTAGATCCGAAAAGACTAAAAAAACTCATGCATACTGAACGCTATACGTTTCACGTATCGGTGTAAATTAGTGTTAAATTTAACATAAACGCTACACTAGGGAGTACGGGTACTTTTCATTTCTTATTTCGGGTCCGCCTCCTGAAATTTCATTTCCCATCGATTTTCCTTTTCCCCTTTCGAAGCTCGCGACTTTCATGCCCTAGATCTTTGTCAACACAACTCCACTGCCTTCACTTTTATTCACTGGAACGCTGATTTCACGCCAAATCATAATGGGTCAAATCCTAGTTTCGCAACTCCAGTAGATAGCCCTCCTTCCTCATCTTCGATTATCGATCCCAATGGCCGAACCGCAATCTCGTTCTTCGCTATTCTAGGTATTTTCTTAAACGTGTTGTTTTTCCTTCGATTGCGTGTTAAATCTATTGCAACTTTCCAAATCACATGTTTCACTGCGTTTCAGATTGATTCATCTTTCTATTGATTTTATTTCTGTTGATGATTGTTTACGAGTTAATCCTATACTCGTGTTTAGAAAATAATCGCTGATGTATAGTAAAAAAATACTCTGTACTTTCATAGAATTGTTCTATGAGTTTTTTCTTACCCAGTGCATGTTCAGTTCAATTTTTCAAAGAGCTGATTGTTTATGTTTTGCAATTAGACTTTACATAAATACTCTGTACTTTCATAGAATTGTTCTATGAGTTTTTTCTTACCCAGTGCATGTTCAGTTCAATTTTTATGAACTGCAATCTGAACCGACAAATCATCATAGACTATTCAAATGCTAGAGTTGATTGTTTGTTAGGGCCTGTAGATACTGAGGACTTTAGATATGTATAGTAAGTGTTAACGTGTAAAAGGATAAAGTGCATGTGGAATTAAATTATTGTACCTGCATGTGTTGAGGTATGGCCTCGTGTAGGTGTGTTTTCTTCATGAGTAGCTATTGTGTTATAAAAAAGAATTAGAGGCTTGTGTTGGTTTAAATAGGAAAACATATGCATCTGCATGTTGTCCATCCGATTTTTTTCGAAAGTATAGGTAATATTATATGTATTTTAATATCCCAAAAATACTTATTGTATTATTTTTCCGATGCCTATAGCATACACTGTGCAAATGTATTTGACTCTTTTCAATAATATAGGGAATTGTCCCATATTGAAATTCCTATATAACTATTACAATATTTGCCGAGGACTCATGCAATTCTCAGTGTTTATGCATCTTTGAGTGAAAATGCTTTCTCATCAATTGTATTTGATTGAAATCAGGGTGTCTAAAGAGTGTGTGTGTGTGTGTGTGTATCAGACAATTAACATACTTGACTTTCCTGCAAACTACTGAAATTTTGGCTAATTTTATGTTTTGATAGATACTTTTAACGGGTATGCCTTCAGTCCTTGTTGTGTATTTGATTGACGTAACTTGTATTTGTTGATTCGTTACGTCTCCATAAGTATTTGTAAAGGGGGAGCTCGTAGGAGAATCTAATATACTTTATAATACACATCAGGTTATTTTACTATGCATAGACTTTACCATAGCTTGTAGTGTTTGTTTATAAATTTATATCTTTGTCTATGTTTATTATCAGAATGGAAGTTGAAGGAACTACAGGAGGAATTAGTGTTAATAATGAAAAATAATATTTATAAGTCTTCTTTAACTAGAGGCAGGCCATAAGTCGCTAGGTTTTCTTTATTTGGTTTTCTTGTAGTTCTGAATAAGAAGCATCACTGTTGGCCAAAAGTCTGAATTAATTACTTCGTGTGTTTATCACTTAATAGTGTGACTTTGCTGTGTTTTTGGTGTGCAAAATACTGGGTACAGAGCACAGAGCCTCGGCACTGTCATATTTTGTGTTTTGACAAGTAATGTCAGCAAAGAAGTGTTAAGCAGCTGCTGCGACTGTCTGGACCGGGCCTTTTTAGACCCTGGCTATGTCGATCAAATAAAAGGCAAGGGCATCGGCCGTTAGAGCTTAGAATACCTTATGAATTTACCTTCAACCAGATTCTGGTTTGCTATCTTTTTTTATGAGTTTATTTCTGCATTAAGTCTAACATAATTTGTATCCTTTTTCTGGTTGCGTTATGTAAATTCAGTTTTATATATCTTTGTACTTTGGGTCATA
Organism: Allium sativum; assembly: GCA_030737875.1. Classification (NCBI taxonomy): domain Eukaryota; kingdom Viridiplantae; phylum Streptophyta; class Magnoliopsida; order Asparagales; family Amaryllidaceae; genus Allium; species Allium sativum. The sequence goes on from CM060916.1 coordinate 266,681,707, forward strand.
GTTTTAATAATATGCATTTAAAGTGTTGTAAATACATTTTAATGCCAATTTTCAAATGAATTGCATAATGCGACACCAGTTTTAAAAAAATTAGTTGCACAATTAAATTAAGTTGCATAATATTGAACCATTACCCCTCTTTACATCTAGAACTGTGACTAAAGTTTTTTACTCTCACAAATATTGTGATCGTTTCATCACCAAAGAAGATAATAGTCTACCTGGGAGATAATGCACACCATGATTAGAATAATACTAAGCAAATTGCGATGAGGAGGAATACGCTAATACTTTATTGCAACAGAGACATCAGATTGGCTACAATAAGATGCAAGCAACTCATTTTCAAAACAAATTTTGCGTTTCTTTACATTATGTTAGCCTGGGCAACTTGGAATGCAGCTTACTATTTTTGCACCCAAATTATTACCAGGTCCAGATATATCTAATGATATTTATGTTTTAAAAAAAATCAATGTAATGTATTTAGTTAACTTTGAAAAAATGATTTTATTTTATAGTTGTTGCCAGGTTAGTTTTAGTGAGAAAAAAAAAAATCAAAGTTCAATTTAATTCGATAGGATTATAGCATATTTGGAAGTTGTAAAAAGGGTTGGGATTGATCTATTTTTTGCTTCATGAAAACCTTGTTCTCTTGATCTTTATAGACTACACCTGATATTAACATAAGTTTTATTAAGTAAAAACTAATAATGGATATTGGACTTCCGTGTTCAATGGTATATGTTTCTTTAGGTGGTTTACATTGTATGTCAGTTTTTCCATCTTTTAAGTTTGTAGTTTTCTATACCACTTTTTAATACTATTGATTTTTTTAAAGTTTGAAAAAGAAATTTTCTTACACTTTCTTCTTCTTAACTACATCCTTTGTTTTTATTTTTCTGAAATATTGATCTTCTAATTAGGGAGAGCATTCATAATTTTGTGTAAATAATAATTAAAAACCACCTAAAAGTGTGGTGGGAGACATTACAAAGTTAGTTAGGATTGGAAAATTCTTCACTAGGTGATCATCTATAGAGGAACACATGAAATTTTTATATATTTACGTTATGCAAAAAAAGGGAACACAATGTTAAAGCTGTTGCATATATGTGCTACAGATGTGGAAGAGGCTGTTTGCTCGTATGATTTGTTTGAAATAGAAGCAAGAAGGAGCTAGCATGTGAGGAGCTAGCAAGTCGGACCGCCCCTTTAGGCAAAAGAGTAGTCGTTGCAAGAATATTAGCAAAATTTGGCTAAGGATGCATGAACCTTAAACGCAAAAGAAACTAGGCATGGATGCATGATAGCAGCACCAAGACGATAAAAGCGAAAGTAAGGGTAGGGCGAGCATGGCAAATGAAGTTGTCGGTTGAATGATAGTTGTCAGAGGCTGTTGCAGGACAATCAATTGTGTGGAACAACAAGATATGGTATAGAAACCGGCAAAAGAACACTGCTGAGCCTCGTGTGGCATGACCTAGCAATTAAGGTATATACTGAATATTGAGTAATAAGGTATACTTGATTTTATTCTCTCACTATTATAACGTCTTTGTAGAAAATCATCCAAGAGTAGCATTTGGGGGCATGAAGTGAGCATGTGGTCGTTAGCAATGAAAAATTGATGACAGTGGAGGTTGAGGCTCCTTATCTCCTACATTTCATCATTCAGATCGGTAATGATTCCTCTTTAACTTATGTAAGGTGCATGCAAATTGCTTTAATGCTTTTTTTTATTTCGTCGCTAGCTACTTTTATTCTTTTTTTTTTTGGAAAGAGAAAGGGTAGCAAGTAATTGTTATTTTCTTTAATAATCTATAATTTTCTACCTGAAATATGCTTAGCACAACTTATGGAAATTATTTAGTTTCGCAAGACATAACATATGACGAACAAAATAGGGCATACATATAACTATCAAGTTCAACCTATAAACTTACCCTTTTCTTATTTCAACCGTATACCACATATTTTTAAAGAATAGCTTGGCTTGCGTGAAATTTATTAGTTTTGAAAACAATTGCATGTTGTCTGCACGATGATGACCTTCTGTTAATATATTTGAGGATGTACTTGATTGATCTTGTTTTGTTATAAACTACATTATTCATATTCATATATACTTGTTTGATGCTTCACTGTCAATTTAAATTAAGTGGTGTAAATAAATCATGGAAAAAAGGATGTAACATAAAATTAATCCAGTCAAACTATAACAGGAGGATTTACTCAAAGAAAACGGGTGGGATAGCCATAATAAAAGCTCATGTTGCATAGTCTTTTATACTTTATACAAGATAACTTTATTTTGGGGTTCAATTTGTACGGTTTTGTGTTGTAAAATAATAAATGAGTTATAACTGAAATTTAATGCACATCTGCTCTATGACAAATTATAAAATTGAATAAATTTTGGTTGCATGTGCTGCATGAATTATCATCAACCATGCAACATGTACATTTTGTATTATTAAATAATGATGCATATAATTTGCTTTTATAGAAAAAATTTCAAACATGGATATCTGAGTAACTCATGCAATATGTGAATGATTAGGAAGTTACTATTTAAACATTTTCAAAATGAAAAAAAAACAATAGTTTTGATTTCTGCAAAACATGTAATTGAACATTTACGTGGGCTAAAATAAAGATTGGTCAGATTGGCTATTTTTTGTTACGTAATTGCTTAAGACCACAAATTAGAACTATCATCTCATACTATTATATAAAAGTTGTTTTCATAACAACAGTAGTATTCAAATCCGGTTTTCAAAATTTTTTGCACTCAGTACTGCTTTAAAGGCATTATGTTGACACTAAAGTACCACAACTCAATTCTCGATTTGTATTTTGTATTAAATAAATCAAAGTCATTATTTACGAGTCAAAATAATTAACGTGATAAATTATAGTAAATTTGGCAATTTTGTGCCTAACATAGTAATACTTCCTTTATATTGAAGTAGCAGTGTAGAGCCATGTTTGGAGAAAAATATAAAGTTACATAAACTAAATTTTACAATTCCATCCATTTCATTGGCAGGTTACATTAATTGAAAATATTGGCTACTCAACTCAGATGAAAGTTCTTAAAACGTGTGCTATAAATTTGGCAGGTTGCATTAATTGAAATTTCTTAGAAGTAATTGGCATTTCAGCAACGAATAAACGGAAAAATATGCATTTAAAATGGACATGCAGCTTTTAAAAAGTGTGCTGACCTACATGAAATAAATAACACAATACACGACATACTTTTAAATTTTGAGAATATTTCGGAATGTACTAAATATTGTTTATCTGTATTATTTATTTGAAAAATTAACCAAGGTAGATAAATTTTGTTTAAACAATTTATAGGCAGATTATTTGGTTAATTTAGATATGCAGACTTAAATGTAAGTTGTACTTAAAAAACTGAGAACTTAAAAAATAATATTAGAAAACAGAAAGATGCTGAAAGCCTTAAGCACACAAAATAGAATGAAATTCAAGCAACAAGCACTGTTAACTAGTTAAGATATTTCTTAATAAAAACCTGATATCTCCTTCATAAATCAGAATACAAGCTTGTTTTCATTACAATCAATGCAAAATGCATAACCCACCACAATTATATGTTGGATAGTTAAAAAAGAAAGCAAGCACAACTTTATTTTATCTTTCACTAGCCTCTAAGTCTCATACAAGAGACTGAAAAAGCAAAGATCATCTTCAAGCACGCACCAATCCAATTTACAAACTTATAACGCAGCACAACACTCACTTATCCCTTCTACTCAATACCATTCATCTTTCTGAACATACCAATAAACTCGCACACTTTACTGGGAGCCGGCAGCACTTTTGCAACACCCTCAAGCTCGCCGCACTTTTTAAACACTCATCCGATCAGTAGCTTGAAAATGATTTATAGCATGACCTGATAGTTTAACCCTTAGGTTATATGTGATATAGACTGTTCTGAGAAGCTTCATCAAAGAAGTCAAACTGACTGTAGTAGTTGTTTCACAACTGCTGCCGCAGCATGCTAAGCCTCCTAAGCTTTTGCCTCTCCCTTGCTTTGTGATTATGAAACCAATAGAAGACATTCTGCCTCCAGTCTTTCCGAAGGAAGACAAATATGCAGTTATCTGCTGTATTTGCAATGCATTTGGAGTTTTAACTCCACTTCTATACAGCTCATTTGGCACCATTAGCTGCTGAGCTGTCGGGCACCACATAGTTGATGGAACTTCAGGCATCTTTATTCTTTTCTTTTCTTATTATGCTTGATGTTGTCTATAGGAAAAAGTGTAGAGACAAACTAGAGTCGCTTTATAGAATGCAAGGGAGAATGGAAATAAAGAGAGTACTGAACATTATAATGTTGGATTAAGATTGGCTGGCTAACATTAACTACAAGATTGCATCTTCAGGTTCATTATATTCTTCTAGAACCACACTTTCTTAATTATTTTAGTTAGTATGAATTATGATTTAAAAATGGAGTTGGTGCCATGTAATAAGAAGCATATTTCCCCAAAAACATTATTTCACACTATATGTTAAATTCTTTTCCTTCTTCTAGAATCTGTTTTCTAAAGCAATTGCTTGTCTATTAATTTCATGATAATTCTGAAAAAATATCTTACAGGTAGCATCATTCCAAATCCACTTCGTTATGAATTATTAATGTTCCAAAATCATAATATAGCTGCATATTAAAATCTGCCTTAGGTATTACACATCGAACTGACTCAGATATTATATAAGAGACATATCAAAGATGCTAAGACAGGCAGAGCTAACTGTATTGGAATTAGAAAAACAACTAATGAAATAAGACCCATTAGAAGTCCCAAAAAGTTACCCGTTGAGCATATATATCATGGATTATATCAACATATATTTCATGGATCATAATAGGTATTTATGGTTGTCAATAACTTGATGACAAACCAGTAATTTCTCTTCCCACGTACATGCACAAGTTTTCTCTGTTGACCATATATAATTCAATGAAAGCACTACATTTTTAGCATTGGATACTTATTATATTCATCAAATATGGTTAAATTATTTGTATCACAATATAATTATAGTTCACTTCTCGGGTCGGACTTTTAAACAGGCTCTTGGCATTGCAAATACGGTTGAGTTTATAATGCATGTAGACAATATTTCATCTGCGCAATAATTTGTCATGTGAAATGTGATCATTATGTATCCTGTTTTTTTTTTCTCTTGGCAATTCATGAAATACTGACATTGCTGATAAATTTTATGTGGCTAATGCTTTCACTAGATTAATATAGGTGAGATGCAAATAACAGGGTCTCGTTCCTTTAACTTCTTAACTTGTTCATTATAGTTTTTAATCAGTGAACATAACTTCTAGTGCTAGCAATTTTAGTCTTATGAATAAGGTAGGACGTGCCTTTTCTTTTGGGCAAAAATTATTATTTGTTTTGCTAGTTCTTTGATAAATAGCAGAAAACTAGATAAGCATCTTTCGAACCGTCAAGACCATGACAGTTAATCCATTAGCAAATTTACAACTAATTATGATTGTGTATACTGTATTCTGATTTTAAGGCTTGTTCTCCTTACCATTTGATGTTTAGATTACCATAGCTTCATATATGAACCGTAGTTAATTTGCACTAATGGATTAATTCCAACATCATTATCATATTTTTCCACTTTTGCACATTCAACGCTAAGATAATTTGCATTTGAGACTGTAACACATTCTCCTATTTGAATTAGTTTGTTGTTGCTTGGTGTGAAAACCTGATATGTAGCTCCAAACCTGATATGTTTTTACTTGCTGCTTGAAACCAGTGGCTCCCGGGCATGAAAAGCGGTTTTAATATCTTTTCAAATATAGTTACATTTTTTATTATTTTTTGTATTTGTGTCCTATAATTGTACCAGTACGTGTCGAGTTGTGCAAATCAAAAACTAAATAGAGCAGCTATCTTTGACTTTTTTTATTCTTTTATATGAATTTGTTTTTGGTGTCGTGTTCGTCTTAATACCGTGTCTTATATTTTTAGGTCCTCCATTTTCCCCTTTTGTGCAAAGCAGTGGATCGTGAATGTAGGGTTGTTGAGTTCAGAACTGTGGTGGGTACTCTTGATGAACTTGTACTTGGGATGGTTATTGCAATTTACATTGCAATATGTGCGCGTGCAGGTTATTTTATTAATATATACTATCTTATTGTAAATTAATTTCTAGTGTCTAAAAACAGAATAAACAATCTTAATAAAGTGATGCTTAATCTCACTATTTGTTGTTTAGGAGAAAACAATGAAGATTTTGCTCAAACTATCAACCTCATCAAGGAGTATCGCTTTTCATAATTCACATTTCCCAGTTTTACTCTAGATCGGATATGTACTATATGTTTCCTGGCTGTTTTCTATTCATGCATTTGCTTACCTACTTATTGTTATTAGTATCTTTTTTCATCTTTCAGCTCAGTTTTCTATTCATAATTACTAACATCTTGACTGTTTATTTGACATTAACAGGGCCATTATTGTTGATGTCAAGAAGAAAATATCAGAAGCAAAGCAAGATTAAATCTATTGTTTTTCTGTTTTGTAAGTAACTTGTTGGTACAAAAATGTATGACATATTATGTGTGAATATGGAGAACTTGATAAAACAATATGTATGATATATTAAGTTGTTTGAATGATATGCATAAAATATTATGCAGTAATTTATATAATTCTTGTTTGTGAAATTTGTTTCATCTATATGTAGATGACAATTGTTTAGAGGGGTGTATGTGTAATATATATATATATATATATATATATATATATATATATATATATATATATGGAGGCGGCTATTGGGACACAAAACTAGGCACAAACATAGAGACACAGAATCTTGACCATTGGATCCTTTTGTCTCTATGTAGAGAGGTGGAATTCAGGAGGAGATCCAATGGTGTAGATTTTGTGTCCCCTTATTTGTGTCTATTTGTTGTGTTCAAATAGACTTTCCCTATATATATATATATATATATATATATATATATATATATATATATATATATATATATCATTGTAGATAATATACATAAATTAATAATATAGGTAATAGCGTTTCAAAAATGCTATAAAAACAAACATTGGGAATGCTATAATATAACTAAGTAAACGCTATAGAATACAAACAAAACGCTATGAAAACTTGCATAGAAACGCTATAAGAAGCAAATACTTGATAGTATATTGCATAGCGTTTATGTTTGATAGCCAACAAAAACGCTATATAAAATCCATTTTTCATAGCGTTTTGGTTTATGCTATTTTAAATAGAGTACCTAACATAGCATGTCGTTACATGGCGTTCTCTGAAACGCTATATTAGGCTGTAATAGCGTTTTTCAAACGCTATAAAAAGCCCATTTTGTTGTAGTGATTAACGATGAGTGTCTGATATGAGGTACATGGCCCAAACATACTCATCTCAAGCTAATGAAGTGTTAAGAAGTTCGCAAAGGAATAAGAAGGGCACAAACAAATTCTTTGCATAATGATTTAAGATAGACATACCCTTTGCTTTCAAGTTCGTTTGCATAATATATGGTGCTTTCTATACAAATTTTTACTTGACTTGCTTTGCAGTGTTATAATTGATTTCCACACAACATTTGAAATTGAATATTTTTATTTGAAATTTTGTCTTGGTTACTAGGATGGTACATATGAATTCAGCAACCACCTCCCTCCCCCCTCAAACCACCTTCCCACAATACCAGTTTTAGCAAATGAAAACTGGAAATCAGATGCAATTCAAAGTTGAGTCTCAAAGTCAACCCAAAACTCAAACACAAAGATCAACCACACTTAGACTACAACGATTAGATATATTCAACTAAAAGGCATAAGGGCAATGAACAAAAAATGCAGGAGTTATAAACTTACATTTAGGATGAAAATAGCTTTTTTTTCCTTCTGATCAGCTAACAAACTTTAACAGTGATTACCTATATAAATGTGGCGAAACGCCAAATGTGTATACATTTTAAAAAAGTTATATCTATAAAATAAATAATGCTTACTTACTAGAACTAGATTCTGTTACAACTTTTGAGGCTGGCCACGCTACTGTAGAGCCTACGACATTTTCAATGCAGACAAGATCAGAAGTTGGTCTCCACAGAACTGCATCTGGAACCGTAGCGCTCACTACCCAAACAAACTTTAATGGCATCTCTTCCAAGTTAAACAAAATGAACTATTTCATTTGGATCAGTTGAAGCCACAACTCCTTCTACAACCAGTGCTCCTGTTCCACCAACATCAATCAGCTTGCATTTACTCTTAACAGTTGGAAGGGTCCGATTTCCACCCTATCAAACACAAGCATAAACACAAGTGCTTTAATATATATATTTCAATTAGTAAATTTGATAACGAGTTACTACTATTTCACTTTAATGTATTACTATATGAGATGTTACGTTGATGGCGCTAGAAACAAATGATGCGTCTTTGACCGTCTCAACAATCACTTTTGATTTTGGCCAAGCTACTTTATTAACAAAAGCTTCTCCAGCATGTATCATATAATTTGTTGGTCTCCATAAAAATGCATCAGGATTTTTTGGATTGTCAATAGAAACTAACATAGTCGATGGTCCAACAGGAATGCCATTCACAAGCTGGTTTGGATCGCTAGAATACAAGCGTCCTTTAGCAACTAGTTCTTCACCCCAAGCCAATCATATAGCTTGCATAATTTTTCCATGCGGCTGGTTTTACTCTATTCACATTTATCATCATCAAAAGAGGAATTATTAACAAAGTCTTCATCTTCATAGATGATGGCCTTAAGTAAATCATATGCATCACCCGACTTCGCTTCCTTCTTTTTATTTATCCGCTCGCCGTGATTATACCACTCACTACTCATATACTTAGGATCCATTCCTCTTATAATCAAATGCTCAACAATAACTTCTCCAGAAAGACGAGTAAGATTTTTACAATCTAAACATGGACACAATTTTTTTCTATATTTCCCATATTCCTCTTTGCATCATTCACAAAATTCCAAGCTGCTTGCTCATACTCTTTAGTGGTTCTACGAGCAAAAAGAGGAAAAGAACGGTAACCTTATATATTAAAATATGTTTTAAATTCAATATTAAAGTTGAGCACTGTAATAATTACCTGTTCAAACGTACCCAGTCTTTATCCATCATTTACAAAATACCAAAATCTCTCAAATCGAAGCAAGCAAAATTTCTCAAACATCGACCATTCAAACTACAGTCTTCATGTACAGTTAATCAACATCATAAACATGTACAGTTAATGAAGAATACTAGTATAGTTAATCCCATGAATTATTTCTATAAACTATTCAAGTATATCTTTTTAAACATACAAATATCTATCTTTTACAAGCATCTAGTATAATTAACTTGGAAAGAAAAAGAACATAAATTTCATATCATCAAAATTTAGTGAATAAGTTTAACATACACTTGCAATGCAGCAACAATAACATACGGTTCATGCATTTATCATTCTCCTTAAGCTTTTTATATACATAACATACGGTTCATGCATTTATCATTCTCCTTAAGCCTCGTTTGAAACTTCTCATGGAAACATACACATTCCTCACTTTAAAGCATTTTGTACTTGTGCATTTTCAAAGTGCACAAACATGTCTATTTTATTTTATTTTTGAAACAGAAATATGTGCTTGCGTGTTTTTAGAATACAGAATTGCAAAAATGCTGAACAGTGAAAAACATGGCCATCTCTATATTCCGATATCCCTAAACTTAAAATAAGTTTTCCTGATAGGCCTAAAATGAAAATTTGTCTTCCATAATATATTCATTAGTATTTATCGCTTGTAGTTGCTTTTCCCCACTCATTGCGAATCCTTCCATCCTCGTAACCTTTTTCAAACTCGCTTTTTTTTAAACCTGATATTTGTGTCTTACGTTGGACATCTGTCTAAAAATTTACTCAGGGTAGCGGTGTATTTGATTTGAACAGAACTATAACTATCCACTTAGAGCGTGTATTTGATAATTGTGTTTCTGAATGATGATTTATTCAGGTTTAATGGCCTGTTAATTGAAGTATGCAGCATACAAGTCATTTGTATATAAAAAACTAGAAGATTTGGTTGATAAACAATAAGTGGAAGCCTGTGCTTACATAACACATGTAAACCGTACATTAAGAACACTATTGATTTCTTTCACACGTGACCCATGTATCTAGAGTATCCTAAATCCCAAACTTGAAGATTTGTAGAGTTTTTGCAGTTAGTATCGTAGGAAGAAGAGTGATTGAAAACCATTGCATGCCATTCCGTTTACTTCCAAGACAGTCATTAAAAATGATTTGCATACTATGTATCGTAGTTGCCATGGCAATAAGAGAGTATTTTCATCCATATGCCTACCATTTATCTTTTCATCAAATAACGAAAAAAAATTAAAAACTGCACTTGCATTTGTCTTGTGAGGCTAAGTTTAGGTTCATTGTAACGTGATCATGTTGTTTTTATTTCTGCTTGTGACAGTGATGCCATTATTGCCAGGTCTCACTTGTTTCTGGAAGTAGGTGCTGCTGCCCTTTTTATAGGAGATGTTGAGGCAAAAGCCAAGGAACAATATTGGAACTATAACAGAGATCAAGATTTACCTGATATCTACCAATTACTGCATCCTTCAAGTGCTACAACAGCATCAAATTTTGCATCATCTCATAGCCATTTGAAGGCGATAACAACTTCTAACCGACTGAAACCAGGTCCACATCATACATGGTTGGTATTACTTTGTTATATTGTTATCATGTATTTGCACCTTATCAGGTTAATTTTTGAACACAGTTTAGTTGTGTTTTAAAACTTGTTTGGTATGTATAATTTGTTATCTTATTTTTTTACTTGTATCTAAGGATTAGTGATGTTTTTCTTTTTATTCTCCAGTATAGCATTACTTATATCAGTGCCACCGGTGCTAAGGAAACTGAATTCTTGACCAATTCATTTTTTAACAGCTCAACTTCAAACATTTTTTTAATCATGTGCGTAGTGCATATCATGAACACAATCTTAGTTGTATTAGAAAGAAAAAAAACCATTTTTTTTCTAAAAAATAAATGTTGATTTATTTTAATTATATTTTATCTTTAGGGCTAATAAGAAATGAACTGAGATTGATTTTGTTATTTGAATAGAATGATTTTGATAATAATTTTGTACATAGTTTGTACATATTTATATATATTGCATAGCCGATGGGCTTAATGTATTAATCATGAACTATTGGGCTAAGCCCACTTTGTTGTAACAGACTAAACAGATGCGGGATATTAAGAGCGAAGCTCTTCAACCCCCCCCCCCCCCCCCCCGGCAAACCCTATAATACTATCTAGGGTTTGAGCATGTAAAAAGGGCAGCCGACAACGAGAATTCCCAATTATTTCTCTCGACTATTGATGCTGTTCTTCTCTTCTATTTGTCTTCTCCTCCAAATTTCAACTTTAGCTTGATCTCGAGCTTTCTCAGAATGATTATTGGCATCTAATTTGGTCTTTTTGACATCGTGTTTACTTTCGTTGGCAGATTGACCGATATTCTTGTAAAGTTTGCTTGAAGCTTCAAGCTTTGTGGCTGATTTCACCTTGGAGCTTTTCAATCTGCTATCTTGGTTAGCTAGGGTTTGTTCTGAGCTTCCGCTGGTTGGAGAATTACGATTTGTGGTTTCTGATACACACAGCTTGTCTCTAAGCATTTCAAACCCGGGTCTCGACAGTGGCTTGGTTAGAACGTCAGCAATTTGGTAAGTAGAAGGTACGTGACTAACTTGAAGCTTTTCCCTTTGCACTAATTCCCTTACGAAGTAAATATCCAGTTCTAGATGCTTGGTTCTTGAGTGTAAGACAGGATTAGCTGTTAGCGCTATAGCACTCATGTTATCACACCATATAGTTGCTTTTGCACTTGAGTCGATTTTTAATTCACTTAGAAGTGACTGTATCCACATAATTTCTGCTGTAGCACTAGCAGTACTGCGATATTCTGCTTCTGTACTTGACCTTGAGACAGTATTTTGCTTCTTTGCACACCATAATATAGGATTTTTGCCCAAGTATATAAAATAACCACTTGTAGATTTTCTGTCATCGTAGTCATTTGCCCAGTCAGCATCTGCATAGGCACTGATATTCAGATTGTTGCAAGTCTTTAGGAATAACCCTTGATTGATTGTGCCTTTTAAGTATCTTAAAATTCTTTTTACTGCCTTCCAATGATCACTAAGAGGCTTTTGCATGAATTGACTTGCCTTATTTACACTGTATGATATGTATGGTCTGGTTATTGTTACGTACTGTAGTGCTCCAAGGATACTTCTGTATAATTTTTCATTGCATATTGGTTCTCCTTTTTCCTTGCTTAAGTGAGAGTTTGTTGTCATAGGAGTAAGTAGAGGGTTAGCCTTGTCCACGTTTGATCTTCCCAGAATTTCTTCAATGTATTTCTTTTGACTTAGCTGAATTTCATTGTTGTTTCTGATGACTTCAATTCCTAGAAAGTAGGATAGATCCCCTAGGTCCTTGATAGAAAATTCATTGTTCAATTGATTTGTAATAGTTCAGATTTCAGATTCAGAGTTGGCAGTAATTATGAAGTCATCCACATAGATCAGCACATAGGTTACTGTTCCATTGATGAACTTTGTGAATAGAGAATTGTCTGATTTAGTAGGACTGTACCCAAACTTTGACAGAGTTGCGTTTAGTTTATTAAACCATACACGTGGTGCTTGCTTCAGTCCATAGATTGCCTTGTTTAGCTTACACACCATTTTTTCATTTGTCTTCTCCTTAAGTCCTGGTGGTAGCTCCATATAAACTTCTTCCTGCAATTCACCATTTAAAAAGCATTATTAACATCAAGCTGCTTGATGGTCCAATTTCTATGCAAGGCTATAGTTAATATTATTCTGATTGTAGTAGGTTTCACAACAGGTGAAAATGTCTCACTAAAGTCAATTCCCCACTGTTGTGAATATCCCTTTGCTACTAGCCTAGCCTAGTATTTAGAAATTGTACCATCAGCATGTCTTTTAATTCTATATGTCCATCTAGACCCAATAATATTTTTGTTTTTGGGTGGTTGAACAAGAGACCAAGTTTGTTTTTTACTAAAAGCCTCTAATTCTTCATTCATGGCTGATATCCACTTATCATTCAACTTAGCTTGCTGATAAGTGGATGGCTCAGTTTCATTGAATTCAGTGCAGAAAATTTTTGGTTTGAATATACCACTTTTTACCCTTGTCACCATGTGATGTTGATTTTTAGTTTGAGCTTCTTCTCTGTTCTCTTCTGACTGAGTGCTTTCACTGTCATTGTTTTCATTCTGAACCACACTATTGTGTGAAGAGTCATCACTGTTGTCATTTACACTGTCTTCATCTTCATTTCTGACCTCTGTTCTGAGGTTTGAATGCTGTGGAACACTAGTAGTATGTGTACTTTGTGTCTGTGTTGTGTCTTGGTTAAAGTGCTTCACATACACAGTTTCGCTACTTTGTTCAGGAAAGACTGGAACTAAAACTCTTGGGTTATAAACCTTTTTTGAAATTTTGCATGTGTCATTTTTAAATGGAAACACTTTCTCGTTAAATATGACATGTCTGGATATGTAAATTCTTCCATTGTTACTTAAACACTTGTAACCTTTATGATTTGTGGAATAGCCAAGAAAAGTACAAGGAATTGATCTATAATCTAGTCTATGTTTATTGAATGGTCTGATATGTGGGAAACACAAACATCCAAATACTTTTAACTCCTTATAATTGGGCTTGATTTTATTCAACACTTCAGCAGGACATTTTAAATCAAGCACCTTTGTAGGTAATCTATTGATAAGATGTACAGCTGTTGCAAATGCATCAGGCCAGAATTTTAAAGGCATTGATGCATGTGCTAACAGTGTAAGTCCAGTCTCAACAATATGTCTGTGTTTCCTCTCAATTAACCCATTTTGTTTAGAAGTATGAGGACATGTTAGTCTATGAGTTATACCTTTTTTGCAAAAGTAATTCTTTAATGGTAAAAATTCCTTACCACCGTCACTTTGCACAATCTTGGCCTTGTGACCTAGATGATTCTCAATACTAGATATAAACTGCACTACTGTGTTACAAGTGTCTGATTTTGATTTCATAAAATAAATCCAAACATGTCTTGAATAAGCATCAATGAATGAAATATAGTAATTGTACCCATAATCAGTATTAATTGGTGCTGGACCCCAAAGATCAGTAGCAATTAATTCTAGTGGATTTAAATATTTAGTTTCAGAATTTGGGAATGGTAGTTTGTGACTTTTCCCCATTTGACAGTAAGTACACACATAATCATTTGGCATATCAATAGAGATATTATTGTTAACTAGAATTTCTTTCATAATTTTTGAACTTGGGTGTCCAAGTTTGTAATGCCACAAATCAAATAACATGTGTTCATGGCTACTGCCTAATTCAGTCACATTACAACAATTGCCTTTAGACTCAGAATTTCTGATGCTTCCAGAATCAAACTTGTATAGGCCATTTTGTTCTCTACCCTGCAATAAAATGTTCTTAGTTAGCATGTCCCTAACTACACAGTGATTTGGGTAGAATTCAAATGACACTCTATTGTCTTTGGTACACTGTGACACACTGATTAAGTTTTTCCTAATGTGTGGTGCACATAGTAAGTTGTTTAAATAAATCTGTTTGGAACCCTTAATTCTAGCATGCCTAGTGTGTGAGATGATTATTGAATTGCCATTACCCATAACTAAAGATTGTTTACCTTTGTATTCTCGATTGCCAAGATTCAGATTGCTTAGGTTGTTGGTAACATGATGTGTAGCCCCTGAATCTGGATACCATGATTCATCTTGAATGTCATCTACAGTAGCAGAGTTTGAAGCAGTTTCTTGATTGTTTTTAGCATCTTCTTGACTGTTTACCAAATTAGCCGTAGGGTTGCTATTCTTATTGCTGTTATTTCCTTGTTGATTGATGTTAAAGCTATTATCAAATCTGAAATAACACTTGTTAGCCGTGTGTCCAATCCTGTCACAAATTTGGCACTTGGGTCTGGTGTTAGAATTCCATCTACCAGCTCTATCTCTTCCTCGGTTTGACTGACCTCCTCTTTGGTAAGTGCTTTGATTTCTTGAATTATTCTGTAGATTCTTGTTTTTTCCTGTAGTGATATAGTTAATTGAGGGGTCTGAAATCTGTTCTTTTCTTTGCAACAACCTGCCTTCATGAGCTAGTAACATAGAGTGTACGCTTTGTAGTGAGGGTGTGGGTTTAATTGATGTTATAAATGCAACTACTGCTTCATATTCATCCTCTAACCCTCCAACTATGTAAAGAACTTGTTCTTTATCTTCAATTTTGTTGCCAGTGCAAGCAAGTTGATCACATAGATTTTTTATCTTCATCAGGTATTCATTCATATTGGAATTCTCCTTTTTTTATGCTTTGTAGTTGCTTCTTGTAGTTTAACACCCTTGCTGATGACTGACTAGTAAAAGATCTCTCTAAGGCAGTCCATATATCATGGGATGTCTTAACGCCAATTAATTGTGGCATTATTGATGAACTTACCGTTGACATTAGCCATGCACTCACTAGATTATCCTGTCTTTGATATGATGCATGTTCTTGATTGGGAATTAAGTTGTTATCAACCCCTCTGATATATTTTGCTGGAACAGTTTGAGATCGATAGAGATAGTCTTCAAAACCATAACCCTTTGCTGCTGTTTCTACTTGCAGTTTCCATAGAAGATAATTAGATTCGTCCAATTGAATTGAGATTATATTGCTCTGCGGCTTGATGATGGATTTAATAAGATCTTTAGTGCTTTCAGCACTGGTCTGATTTAATCTGGCTGATGATCTAGGAGAATTTGGTGGATTTGTCTCCACCATGATTCTCAAAGTGCAGAAAACAGTAGTAAAATCAGGAGTACTACTATAAAAACAGGTAAGTTTCTTTTGAACTCGCTTTCTTGAATTGAGATCTTCTGCAAGATTTCTTTATTTGAATTTAATGGCAACCAGAATTGCTAAGATGAAGATTTTTTTTTGAGAAAATACTTGAATTAGAATATCTGATTAGCAATCTAGGATGGCTATTGACTTCTGATGAATGATGTCTTCAGAATTTCTAGATCGAAATTGAGTTCTTGAGAAAATTTTACCACCAAACTGTGATTTGAAAACTGATGCAGCCACTTACAGTAGGCAAGGCACAGTTTTTACAGTCACAGTCTCAACCTTCAAAGGATGAGATGAAAATCTTGGATGAAGGGCATCCAAATGATGAGATTTTATCTGATGGATGATCTATCTTTCGATAGATTTGTAGAGAGCCAGAGTATTGGATCCAATATTACTGCGATTAGCAGTTTTGAATGCTCTGATACCAAATAAGAAATGAACTGAGATTGATTTTGTTATTTGAATAGAATGATTTTGATAATAATTTTGTACATAGTTTGTACATATTTATATACATTGCATAGCCGATGGGCTTAATGTATTAATCCTGAACTATTGGGATAAGCCCGCTTTGTTGTAACAGACTAAACAGATGCGGGATATTAAGAGCGATGCTCTTCATAGGGCTAATGTACCAGCGAGCACGTATCATCCTCGAGCTCGACCTCTCTTTCAATACAGACACTACAGGTTCCTTATCTTGAACAAGAACGAGTACATGATTGGAGAGTTCGCTTTTAACGCAGCTTCCATAAACCCATGTGTTATGAAAACGAGGGGATCAATTAATGTTTTTGTATTTTATACATATATCTTAACCCTACCAGAATTCAATGTACAAAAGTAGGATCTGGACACAAAAGGACGAAGGATAAAACACTGCAGTGTAATACAATAATTCTTCTTTAAAAAAAGCAGTTTTGAATCGTATATGAAGTGTGAGATGAAGAGCATTCAATGAATTTGCATGGTTGTAATATGAACAGCAAGCGTTTGCACACATGAATCATATGCAAAATGATGCCTGCTCTGCCCATAGGGCGGCAAATTATATATGTCAGTGTGTGTGTATATATATATATGCAGAAATTTTTCAAAAAAAAAATTATATATGCAGAATTCTACTGATAAGCAAGACTGTCACAGACAAATGCATGACCAATAACTTGACAGCCCTATCGTGTTTGGATATATATTATTCATGTTCGACGAGATCCAAGGAAATTTAATAGTATACGGTATAGTCTTCTCAGCAAGAAGAGTATGTGAGAAACTGCAACCATTACAAACAAAAAAATCTTTACCAAACGCCAAGTGATAAAAATGATGGTACATAATTTGAATATATGATAATATCAAAATATAATAACGTCAAAACTTCACTAATTCATTTATAATGTTACGGCAATGCTATTCTATCCTTCGCCGTACTATTCTTAAGCAATCTACACAAATAGTAGAGAAGCAATGAAAGGCCCAACTCACAACAAGAAGACATACACAAGCTTGTGCAGCTAAATTTAATACAATCACTTGATCATCTTCAAATAGCAGATTTTCATTAGAACTTTGCTATCACTGTAATATTATTATCGTCAACTATTTACCATGACAACGAAATAAGCAAAATTGAATCATACTCTTGTTTCATCTTACGCAAATCTCACTGTAAGCATTGCACAAGCAGAAGAGAATACTAGTTGGTAACTTCAGGGGCATTTCAGTTTGTAAAACACTTTTATTGAACAAATTGGTACAATGCAGCTCAAATAAAAATAAAATAGTATGATAAATTTAACAACGATGTAACAAGCAGTGAGCCAACAAACACCTCACGGTTAATAGTATGATGAATTATTTATATAAACAACCAAATTATATTAAAAAAAAAGATTAATACCTCACGGTTGTCCGAATATGAGAGGCGTAGCAAGGTAGTTGAAATACCGGCTGCGATTAGAATGGGGCTGACTGCTCGATAGAGGAATTAGGGCACAGACAGCTTTGACAAAGGCGATTAGGGTTATACGGCTGAGATCTGTGGAGTGAATGCTTTCGATTTTGGGAGGTGATGATGGCGAAGATTAATCGTTTCTCATGGCTACGTTTTATCGATTTTGGGAGGTGATTTTGGGAGGAGATGAGAAACTAGTACACGCTATTTTTTTTTTTTTTTTTTTTTTGCCGCTGAAATTTTAGTTCCCGCGTTGTTCTCTGATAGCGTTGACCGTCCCGCCTTTTCTCTAAAATAATGTTGACAGGGAATAGCGTTTTAACCCAGATACGAAGTTGGTTCTATAGAAAGCTCATATTCTTGTAGTGGCCTCACACACCAGTATGATGGTAAACTGATGGTTAGATCAGTATACTTTCGAGATGAGGATAAACAACCTTCGGGTTGAGGAAAACTTTTAGGGTTGTCACAGATTTAGTCGACCGAGATGTTGTTGGGTGTGGTTGCTCCACACCTAGTAGGGATAGGGCTTATACCTGATTCCCAAAAGGATAGAGTAAGCAGTGTTTTCCAATGACCTGGACTTAAGCCGTAGTGATACTTGTTTCCTGGATATAGTGCGGATGTGTATTACGGTGTTTTCCAATGACCTGAACTTAAGCCATTGAGTATTACACTACGTGATCGGTCTTTCGAATTAGTAGCCATCATGATGGAAATCCAACTTTCCAATACGAGCTTTACGGGTTTAGTTGTAAACCTATATGGCGACATAATATATGGTACCTATGTCGCCTATGGTTGATACATTTATAATTGAAGTTGATTTCTTCACTTATAGTAATAATAAAAGATAAATTTCGCGTACCAAGCATATTTGGCCATTATAAGGTAAAACTCTATCGTCCAGCTTGTGTTGCATTGTGTGATGGGACCTGAGTCTTATAATGGCTTCATTTTTCCTTTTTTAGCATTGCGTTGTTTGTTTATGGTATTCTTGGGAGGAAACCCGTTCCGTGTAATACAGCGTGGTCCCTTTATTTACCCAACATTAAAATAAAGCTAATAACTGTTTTAGTTCTCACACCAGTCTCATGACTAACTCAGAGTTTATTGTTTCTACCTAAACTTTGGGTGCCCATATTTTCCACATGGGCAGCTAGTAGTTTTGGTCATCGCAGAAATTTCTTTTCACAGGATACTGGATTACGGCTGGAGCTATATTCGGAATGCTTTGTATCCGTGTATTTCTTTCAGTTATGATAGTTGATGTATTTCCGTTGTGCATTGTACTTATACATTTTTATTTCTTATTCTATGTATTTTTATCTCTGACATTTTCTGCTGTATATTATTTATTTGAACTTTGATATCTTGTACTCTGATGTAAATTGTTGTAATAGCAATAAAATGTTCTTATGTTTGTGTTATGATGAATCGTGTTCTCAAAACAATCCGGGCTCCTCCATCTCTTCGGGGATCGGGGAAGTCTAGGTCGTTTCATTTTGTCTCCTTCATCCATCCAATTAACCATTAACCTTTGCTTCCACATAATTTCTTCTTGTAATGAAGTTTTATCAAGCTTCTCTTTAAGATTATCAAGCACATTTTTCTTAGATAAATTTAAAATTTTATTTTCTTCAATATTTTTAAAGTTAAAATATCAATTAAAATTTTTCTTTCTTATCCTTAATATTACCAAATACATCTTTACTCCATTTCTTGAAAAAAATCCTAAGCTGCTTAAATTTACACACCAAAACTTCGGCTATATTATTACAATATATTAAGTTGTAGTTACTCATAGAAAGCCATTATAAATAATTAAATTCTTAAAATTATTTTCCAATAACCTCATTTTTCAAATTTAAAGAATTTATAAATAGGATTAAGAAGAGAGCAAGAAAGAATAATTGCACAATGATCAGAAAGAACAGTAGGTGAACCTACAAGATTATAAGGAAATTTGTCTTCCAGTTCATCACTAATGAAAAACCTATCTAAAAGGGCCATAGATGGAGTATCTCTACCATTAAAACAAATAAAAAGCCTAATACTCGATTTAATTTCAATAAGATGACTATTAATGATAAATTTATCAAATTCTTCAATAGCGGAGAAATCCCCTTCTCTAGGAGCTCTCTCACCAAGGAATCTAATAACATTAAAGTCACCACTTAAAATCCAGGGATCGAGAGTGAGCGATCTAAATTTTAGACACTCACACCAAAGCTCTCTACGATTCAATTTATTACAAGGATTATAGAAATTTGAAATATATAAAATAGAATCATCGCTATTATTAGAGAAAGCAATATGCAGAGAGTGATCTTTAATAAAATCCTTTATATGTCTAAGACAAGAATTTTTCCAACCAATCATTAAACCACTAGCACTACATCTAGTTGGTAAAAAAATCTCAACTATTAATATAAAGAACACCTAAACATCTAAAATATCTAAAATCAGGGAATTTAATTTTAGACTCCTAATGAAACAATAATAATCTTTTAGAAAAGATTTGATTTTAGGACATTTATCTTGGTCATGAAGACCCCTATCATTTTAAGTAATGATCTTCATTTCATGTGTGCTCTCCTCCTTGAAAGGATCACCCAGTTCTCTCGAAAATAATGGTGATTATTATTAATAAGCTTATCAATAATATACTCTATGGGATAACTGTTGACACGCAATTTACCAAGGCTATCACAACTTAGATCTCTATTAAGTAAAGTTCCTACACTTTTGGAAGCTTGGATCACATACTTGGAGCTTCAGTCCGGCCCATGTTTCGGGTTGACTTGTGTCGGCTCGACCTAAATTCTCAACGCCATGCTTTGGATCAAAGACCAGTTCGGTTCGATACATCCCGGGTCCGCCCGGCTTGGGTCAATCAGACTTTCCAGGCCTCTTCAAGAATATTTCGGGTTGAAGTTTCCCGGGTCGTTCATACTAAGCCAATCCATACCGACCCAAAGTTTGAAGGCATTCAAAAGCTGCAAACTCGGTCAAATTTGGCCTAATCTATATCCTTAAAATCTAGATCGAAGGACACGTGTACTACATGATATGATGAAGATATTTTATCACTTGAAGACTAGGCCTGACCGCCTACTCCTGATTCCCTACATCACGTGACACATAGCCAACCCGACCCGGGATGGCCGCCATGTGGCCAGTCGAGCCAACCCGGGTGTTCATCTATAAATAGGCATTTTAAGGGCTGGAGGAGATGGACCCTTTGACATTATTTCAGTTGTACTTCCATTATTCTCTTAAAGCGTAAGGCTATTGCTTCAAAGGAGGCTGAATGAACTACTCGAACACATGTGTATAATTCATTTCTTTCTCTACTTACAAATCAAACAACTGTAACATGTAATCAACAATATAAACAGAGATTATAAGTGGACGTAGGCTTGGATTAGGCCGAACCACTATAAAATTCTTGTGTGTTCCCTGTGTTTGTTTTATTTCTTGCACTCAGTGATTGTGATTGTGAGAATATTTTGTGATTTGTTTGTGGATTACACACTTTGGGGTTGATTTACGAAAGTCCCCACTTTTTGACGTCAACACTTTGGCACGCTAGGAAGGAGGGAACAAGAACATTCGGAAATTTCTAGCTTGAAAGGCATCGAGTAGATCATTTTTGGATTAAAAATGGTGAAGAGGAAGAAGGATGGAGCGTCTTCCCAAGCCCAAGTCGTAGGCAATGAGGCAAGCCAGGAGGGTTCCTCCCACGAAGACCCCTCGCATACTTGATTAGGGAAGAGATGGACAATGTTCTCAAGGAACTGAGAACGAGGATGGAGCATTAAGATGAACTTCTTTACAAGCAACACGAGATGATGAATAGGTTATTTCCCCAGATGCATGGTAGGCCAGGCAACCCTACATCACTCTATGGAAATAGCGTCATTGGGGCAGTAGTGGTAGCACAGCTTGAGTTGACTCAAGCTCCGGCTCGACCTGATATCTTACCATAGACCGGATCTATGCATCCCCTGGCTCGGCCTACCCTTCATGCCGACCCGAACACAACGGGGGGTAATCACCCTCAACTCCTTGAGCAATGCAATATCATATCAGCTTGTGATGCTACAGAGGAAAACGCTAATGTAAACCAAGCTAATGAATCCCCAGATGGGGGAAACTCGAAGATGGGAACCAAGAATGCTCTCTTGGGTCGGCTCAACCATGCCGACCCGACTCGGCTCAACCATGCTGATCCAGCTCGGCTCGGTCATGCCGACCCGATATTTATGGGGAGATGCAAGGCGCACCTGAATGTGCAAGACATACTTCCAACATCTTCTGAGCCTCGCGTTGAATCCTCCAACACTGGATTGCATAATTGGCATCAACTTCTTAGAGATGAGCACCAAATTGCCAATTTGATTCATTGATTCTCTAGAGGCGGAACATCTTAAGGCGGCTTAGATAACGTCAATTGTAGATCTTTAACAGGGGAAATGAGAAATTCCCCCAACTCGACTGACTTCAAACTCCCGTCTTTCGAGCAATACAATGACATGACTGATCCCATCATGCATTTGATGCGCTACATGCGCCATATGGTGTTAGGGACGGTGTATTGGATCGTCAGGCAAAGCAAACACTAGAGGGGGGGTGAATAGTATTCGTAGAAATTTAAACAAAACTAAAAACTAGAGAGAACTATGGGATGAATCAAACACCACAAACACAAACACAAATTCAAACACAGAAGCAAAATAAACAAAAACAAAAATGCAGAAAAGGAAAGAACACACCGGATTTTATATTGGTTCGGATTACTCCTACGTCCAGTCCCACACAACACTGGGTTGTGCAGAGTTTTGTTACTCTTTCAATATTCAATTACACCCTCCTTGATTTCACGGCTCACAAGGAGAC
Organism: Allium sativum; assembly: GCA_030737875.1. NCBI lineage: Eukaryota > Viridiplantae > Streptophyta > Magnoliopsida > Asparagales > Amaryllidaceae > Allium > Allium sativum. The sequence continues at coordinate 266,704,641 of CM060916.1, forward strand.
ACTGATTCCTACTTTCTTGATTTCACGGCTCACAAGAACACACCAACTCCTATTTCCTTGATTTCACGGCCCACATGGACACATCAACTCCTCTTGGGCTCACAACAAGGTTTATTCAACCCAACCAATTACAAAACAGCCCTATAACTCTTTAATAACACTTGATTCAGAGAGTAGAGAGTGTAGAGAGAAGAAGTTTGAACAATTCAGAAGTGAATTCGACAGAGTAAGGTGTAAAAACCATAAAAATGATAAAGATTAATGGTAGGATGAAAGAGGATGAAGATGGAGAAGAAGAGATGTTAGAAAATTGGTTTTAACCTCTTTTTATAGGGTATGAAGGGTTGCAACAGTTCTGAAGCATTTCAAATAGTGAAAAGACACTTCCTTTCAAATTTAGAAAACTAGCTATTATATGTCGACATACATATTTTGCTATGTCGACATAGCCATGTGTAAATTTTATTTTCAAAGCATTTCTCAAGTATTTTGATATAAAATTAATTTTGGAAATTCTTGGATAAAATGCTAAGGTTGTAAATCAATATTATATGATAGAAGAACATATGAAAATATATTTTTAAAATATATAAATATATTTAGAAAATTATAAGGTTTTAAACTACATAAAATATAAATAAAGTATATATATAAAACTTAAGTTTGAAAATCAAAGAAGAATGAAAATAGAATAAAATAGGAAAACAAAATAGATAAGATTGAGGATAAAAAGAAAACAAACATAGAGAGGATTGAGGATAGAATTGAAAATCAGGATTTGAATTTGAGTTTGAATTTGAATTTGAACCTGGAGTGCTATTTGGAGTCTTACAAAATCTAGACTCAATAAAAAATTTATTCTTTAACTCTTGAAATCTTGATTACTCATGAGTCTTGAATCTACTCTGAATTCTAAATCTCTAAAATCTCTTAAGTTGTACAGTCTTCAGTTTTAATTCATGTATACAAATTCTGCATATATATATATGTATATTCTAGATAAAGGTGTTAGTATATATTTTATAAATATATATATATTCTAGATAAAGTTGTTAGTATATATTTTATAATCAATTAATATTGACACTAGTACAAAATCTGTTTGTTGCTTCGCCTCAATTGCTTCAGTTGTCCTCATAACCGAAGCAAATAACACTATTTGCTTCTGTTATCCATACAACCGAAGCAAATGCATCGAAGCAAATATTGTATTTGCTTCTGTTTTCTTTACAACCGAAGCAAATATCATTATTTGCTTCGGTTGTCTTTAAAACCGAAGCTAATGCACCGATGCAAATAGTATTATTTGCTTATGTTCCTTTTACAACTGAAGCAATTAGTATTATCTGCTTTAGTTGTTCTACAGCCGAAGCAAATGCATCCTAGTAAATAATGTTATTTGCTTCGAATACCTTACAACCGAAGCAAGTGCACGAAAGTAAACAATGTTATCTATATTTGTAATTTGTGATCAACAAATTTGCTTTGTAATTCCTAATTAGCAATTATCAACGATAGCTTAAGTAGGTTATTTTTTTGATATTTGAAGATTATTAATAAAAAGATTATAATTATTAATTATTATTGATAATTAATAATTATTGATAATTAATAATTATTATTTTATATAATAATTAATTGTTATTAATTAGTATGTTTTAGTTCATATTTATATACTATATCTAGTAGTAAATAGGTGTAACTAACAATTGATAATTAATATTAAATTAGTATTATTAAATAATTAATAAATGTAAATAATCATTAAATAATCTATATTATTCGTTAGATATTATTTATTGATACCAATTATTTATATTTATTATTAATGAATTACTATACGATACTGAATATTAAAATTAATTATTATTGCTTAATTATTAATTTTTAATTATTATTCATTAATTATTAACTATTATTAATTAATAGTTAACTCATTTAATAGTAATTAACAATTAAAATAATTATCAAGTATATTAATTATTAAATAATAATTAGAATGTACATATTATTTACTATATTCATTTACTAATTATTTAACTGTAACAGTTTAATATTAATTATTAGTAGTTGTACTTGATATATATTAAACTATATATTACAATAAAATAATTGAAAAACGAATATAAGATAATATATACATACTAATTAGTACTATTTAGTTTATAAAATTAATATATTTTCCTTACCAAAAAATAATAATTAAAATATTTAATAATTATTAGTTGTTAATTAGTAATTGCTACTAAATAGCTTAATAAGAAAATGATAATTGAAATTTATAATTAATAAGTATGAATTAATATTTATTAATTAGTATCAAATGATTAATAAACAATAATAAATGTAAATATTAGTGTTAATATATAATATTCAATGAACGATATTATTTTTTTGATCATTAATGATTAACATTTACTATTGAATAATTAAAAGTAATAATTATTAATTGGTAACAAAGACTAACATTACTTCTATTTTACCCATTATTAATTAATTATTCATAATAAGTCAATAATTAATATTCAACTGCTTACTAGACTAATTTGAGCAAATATGCATCCCAAAATTACTTTTATTTTGTCAATTACTTTCACCAAGAATTGCAGCGTTTGCAACTTACTTCAACGAAGAGAATTTTATTTAGCTGGTTGCTTTTATTTTGTCAACAAAATATGTTTATCTACTTTTTTTATAGGTGGATCAATGGACATTTGAAAAAGAAAAAAATATAAATACAAAATAAAAAGGCCCAAAGCCCCCCCAATAGCGAACACAACAGAAGCCCAATAGCGCACGTAACAGAAGCAAAGCGGATAAATGCAAAACAGCCCAAACAAAATAAAACTGATCAACAGAAGACCGAACTGCGATTTTTTAATCTCAACCCTAAAAATTGAAGCATTCCTGCTCATGGCGGCGCTCAAGAACCATAAAAAGATGGTCGATTTAAGGAACAATTTAAGCTGCTTCGAGTGGAGCGACGCTCAAATTCGTAGATCTGAACCAAGCAATGGTCGTCCTTCACTTATCTCTCGACTTTTCCAATGATTTTCCCAGATCGATTTTAGTGAACTCGGTGGGCAACTGCTACGATAATACGGTCCTTTTGAGGTATTGCTTTTCTGGTTTTTCTTTTCATTTCTGGCAACATAATATAATGCGTATTCATGGTTTATTGTGTATGGAATCACATCGGCGGACTGGATTTTGGATGCTTTTATAATGGTTTAATCTTTGTCAGGATTTATATTTGGATTTTTGTAATGATGTATTTCGAAAATAATTTTTGTTTGGATTTTTGTAATACTCGGTCTTTGTGATTTTCCTACTGAAAATGGTTTAATCTTAGTCCATTTAGTAAGATAATCAACAGCTAGTCCATTTACTAAGGTAATCAACAGTTATTGGAAACTTCATTCTTCGTTTTCAGGTAATCAACAGCTATTGGAAACTTCATTCTTCGTTTTTAGTTAATCAATAGCTTAATATCTCACTTCTCCAAATCATTTATAACTTGCAGCAATCTTCTTATTACAGAATATTTAATTATCAACCTTTATCCACTTATCCATTTGTTGATATTTGTGGTTGCTTATTTTCAGTGTTTCATAAGCTACCACGTTACAGTTTAATTTTCCATAATCTCATTTACTGAAATATCCCTAAGCAAGACTTATTGAAAATGTACCCATCCAGTTGCAAGGAAGCCCAGAAACTCAAATAATAAAGAAATATTTAATCACATAAAAGGTATTTCACCTCTAAGTTTAAGGCAGGTTAGGACTTTACTCAGTATTTACTCATTTATATTTGACAAGGAGATCCAAATTTTTGTACACCTGTACCTTTGATAATCAACTTCTAAAGTTTCAGGCCATTTGAGGTATTTATTTGTTGACCTGTTTGAAAGGGGTTGTCCCAAATAACATTCTTCTCAGTAAATCTTATTGAGTAATATGTTAGGCATGAATTTCCATGGTGTAAAGAGTTTTAGGTTGAGATAATAACCAAAAACCCAATGCAATATATATATATATATTTCAAATCTTGCTTTCAAAATGAAAGTTTGGATATCGTACTTTTTGTTGAAAATTAACTTGCTAAATTTAAAGAGGATTCTATAAGCTTCATTACCATACAAGAACTCATGATGAATAAAAAAAACTTATCATGATGATTATGAAAAGGTGAATTGTTTTTTGGGCTAATACCACCATAATCAGTAGAAGTAATGCTGTGAACATTTGCTGTGTATTATTTTATTTTTGCCAAAGGAATCCTGGAGTTTGCTTAGTTAATGAGTTTAGTTGTGGTGACCTCTAGTTTTACTTAGCATTGGTCTTTGGAACTGCTATAATACTTAATTCTAATTTTTAGTTTAGTTATTATTTTCTTCAATTAATGATTTTGGCTGTCGTATTCATTGAGTGTAGTGATATTTTTGCAGTTATTGTACCTATGTACTGTGATTTTTATTAATCTAATGTGCATATATACCTCTCCTTACATGATTTAATGTGGATACTGCTTGGATAAATTGCATGTAGATATAATCTGTATGCATTTTTTGAAGACTTAATGGTAAATATTTTCGTTTGCATGTAACATTTTTAAATGTTGAAATCATACATTATTTTTATTTGCAACTACTGACAGATAGAAGGCTTTGGAATATCCAAGGCCAGGAGTTTGATGCTAAATTTCCCAACTTGACTCCCTGGAGCAATCAACTTACTCAAAAGAAATTTGTATTTTGATCCAAGCAGCAGGATTACAGGTATTCAGTTTATGTAAATATTGCTTAGTACAGATAAACTAAAGACCTTATACTCCCCATTAAATAGATTTTCTGCATCCAACTCTGAGTATAAACATAACTAGAAAACATAATGTCCTTAAAATTGCAGTGCAGTTAGCGAACTAAGGATATCAAGTTACATTGCTTATATAGGCTAGCCTTAAAAATGCTTTTCCTGGTGTGTTTATATTTTTATTACTTTAATCTTGTATGGCACTTCAACATTCATATTTTGCAGCTTGTCATGATATGTATGATGAATCAATACGCACTCGTCCACTTAAAAATGAACTACGGGACGTCTTTGGAGATTGTGCTATGGAAATGCTGCATGTTGAACATTTTGCTGCTTGGAGATATACTAGTTGCTGTTTAAGAATGGTTTTTTTGTTGTATAAAACTTTGCAAATGTTTTATGTTGATATTATGGTTCAAATGTTGTAATTGATTAATTTTTCACCATTGTTGACTATCTGCTGCTGTTGTGCAAAAAATGTTCCAAGTATGAATCATTTTTCATCACTGTAATATAAAAATGACGTGAGAATAAAACAATATGGTACAACTAATATCTTGTATCTTAAGATTTTCTGTGTAGTAGTAATATAGATGCAGTGGGCAGTGGTATTACTGGCGTTACAGGTTTTTGTTTTTTGTTTTTGAAGGTTATCATGCTTCGGTTGTAAGCATCAATGGAAGCAACATCTTTTTTTTTTTTACTTTTTTTTTGCTTCGGTTGTTAATTGCAACAGACGTAAAAAAATCCATTTTGCTTTGGTTAGATGACAGAAGCAATAAATTTAGACCTGTTGCGTCGTCTGCATTTGCTTCGGTTGCTGAACTGAAGCAATAGGGGGTAAACAATCGAAGCAAATAACCTGTTTTGTAGTAGTGTGAACTAAGGTTGTTGTCATCAAAACTCCATTCTCCAACAATCTCCCCCTTTTTGATGATGAAAAGCTTAGTTTATAATATATCATACCTATATATACATGTTGATAATGATCTATGACGACCCCAAACCCCCGTTCCATGGTGGCAAGGGTAATCTTTGGAATATAACACATAAACATATAACAGCAGAACAGAAATAAATAAACACACCAGATAATGTATAACAGAATATACTAGAAATAATAATCATCAGAGTTACATAGTATATAGGATCATACTTAGTACAAATACAGTTCAGCTTTACATAAATGTCTACAGCGGAAACAAAACATAATATGTACAATAGGAGCTGAACAACATAAAAAGAGATAAATGATAGAATCCATCTTCAGCTACAGCTATCCAGAAAGAGCCTGCTAAAACTTGAATACAAGGCTGCCCGTGAAGAAATAGGGGCACCCGAGTTTGCAAGTGAAAAAAACTATGAGTCAGTCATGGGACTGGTATGAGAAATCTACTTAACATATTTTACAATATGGCCAATCACAGGACCACGCCGCTAACGCGGAACGGGTTTACTCCATTGGATTGCCAGTGCTTTAAAACAAGTAAATCATTTAAACATCGCAATATTTTTTTATAAAAATGAAGCCATTATAAGACTCAGTTCCCATCACACAATGCAACACAAACCGGAGGACAGAGTTTTACCTTATAATGGCCAAAATATGCTTGATACGAGGAAAACAAATCATTTGACATTATTGTTAGTGTTTATAAGTTTCAAAAACAATTTCAATCATAAATATCAATCATAGACGGCATGGGTACCATATATCATGTCGCCATATATAGGTATACAATCAAAACCACACGGTGTCGTATTTGGAAATTGGATTTCCGTCACGAACCTAGGCAAGGGATCGTCCTTACTGAATTCGAGACAATCTAGCCCATGTCTCAGGCAAGTACTCAGTCAAGCCTTGGATCGTCAGGGCCGGTCCACTCGATGTGGATTAAAATGCCTAAACACTGCGTTTCCCTGCCCTATGGGGCGTAGACTGGTCATACACCGACCAAAACATCGGCTCCGAAGAGACCGAACTAACCGAGGCCTCGCTTTCCATCATCCACATAAGTAAAATGCCCGGGCATGTAAAACCCAAAGCACCACTCCTAGCTAGAAGGAAACGCATGTTCTCCCTGATGTCCTTCTCCCATTTCTGGCTCATATCGGGGTGTGAGGCTCGCGAAACAGCGCTAAACACAAAGCTAGCCATTCAAAGCTGTGCTTTGATCATCAACCACAAAGCTCTATTTTCAACAAAAGCCTTGATGACAACATCTCTGTATGCCACGTTGTCAGTATACAACGTCAGACACATGTCCATTTACAAGTCCGTTCTGGGTCTGAACAAAACCGGAGGCACCTTACACCTCGCATATCCGTACAATCAACAAGTACGTTCGGACAGCTACCACTTCAGCCCCTTCAAGATAGCTACTCCTATCATGAGCATCAGTAGCACCACTCCATTCGACGTGAAGATCACCGGTCTTGCACCGTCTTCATATCTTCGACTTTTAATCGTCGATCAACTATTTGAAATGAGAATTAACTCGTCCTTTTCAAATAATTCACGTATATTTAGAATTTCAAATCAATTCATTTCAATGGTTAAATTATTCGACATCAATAATTCTGTTCTTTAATGTAATTTTCACGCCAAACACATTCAACCATCAAATATCCAATAAACTGGGTAAATTCGGTTTATTTCTATTCCATATCGTTTATAATATTTTATCACGATTTATCGCTATTTTTATACCTTTAAAAATAGCCAATTTATATAAACGACGCCTCAGGCCATAATGCGGTCGTGGCCCTGTTTTTCTTCAGATTTGATTTACACATATCTGAAAATCTAACCGTTGGATCTTTACAAATTTTATACCATTATAAAGATCTTTTCAAAACGAATCCAACGGTTCCAGTTTTGGGAAAATCCGACAGTCGGATCTCCCGGTACAATCGTTTGAAGTTACGATTTCAAAATACGAACTGCAGTGTCGTTATTCGATTTATTTTAATTATACATATACATATATATATATATATATATATATATATATATATATATATGAATATAATCGATTTTGGTGCTATTTTTCTTCATATTTGAATTAAACATTCCAAACAATCCAACCGTTGGATCTTTACAAAGTTGGTGTCGTTGGAAAGATATTTCCAAAGCGAACCCAACGGTTTTGGTTTTGGGAAAATCCGATGGTCGGATCTCCCGCACTAATTATTTGAAATCACGGTTTCAAAATATGAACTGCAGCTTCGTTATTCGATTTATTTTAATTATATATATATATAAATATAATCCATTCTTCGATTTCAAAACCATATTCATTTCATATATTTGATAAAAATGATATTTTTATCCAACTGATATTTATTTCAACACATCACTATTTTTAACAATTCATATATATAATAAAAATGTGATTTTTATTGTCAAACAATTTATTTCAAAATACGATTATTTTATATACTTCATATAGATAATTAAATTTTGATTTTTATTGTAAAACAATTTATTCTAATCATTCGATAAAAATGTTATTTTTATCGTTCAAACTATTTTATTTCATTCATCACATGAATATATTTCAATACTTGAAAATAAATCAAACACAGAAATATTTCAGAAAATTTCGGCAGCATAACGGCAGGGTAGTTAAAACCGGCACCGTCCCGAGTACGGCTCCTCGCTCTACCTTAAAGTCTCGCAGTTTTTGACAATGGGGATTTCAATATCTAGTTCGTACGCAGACGAATTTTCCCATATACTAATCCTATTGGGATTTCAACCACAATCAATCATTTCCAATCAACCATTCATGATATTCACCAAATTTCACATCAACCAATCCAAACAATATCACAACCAATATATATCGTACATGGTCTGTGGATGAGGGGAGTATATATATATATATAGATATACGTACACAAATATATTTCGATTTCAATTCATTTCAATATCATTTCAATGCATATATAATTTTTACAACGCATATATAACTTACACATCGAACATACAACTTATATAACGCTTATACATGAGGTGTACAACGCTTATATAACTCATACATCGACTATATAATTTATACATCGTCACTTCCATATCGTTTATAATTCAGAAATCTCACATTGGGTTCCACTCCTCCAAAAATTGTAGAAGGCTCAGAAAAATATCTGGTCTCTTCTACAATGTAGAAGACGTCTGCACGAGTCCACTGTCTCTTATTTCACCGGATTTCGTCAACAAACGAGAAAGATATGGTTTTTATTGTAAAATCATAAATCGTAGCGCTTTAAAGTGCTATAGAACAATTTAAAATATATAAAGCCGTTACCTTTCTAATTTGTTCGAAACTAGGTTTCGATCTAGCACTCAAACCATTGCACGATTCGAGGATCGGGCTGCGCCACTTGGAAGGGGAAGGAACGACGCTCAGGCGCGTGGTGGTTAGGTGCAGTTCGGTGGTCGGAGTCAGGCGGGGCGGCGGTTTGAAGGTCGGAGGTTTGGCGAGGTGATTCTCCTCGTACAGGCGACGAGACGGAGGGTGGTGGGTATGGATTTGAAGCTCAGGTCGAGATCTACAAAAAGTTGAACCGGAGGAGGGTCTGAATTTGCGTGTAGGAGGCACAATCGGGGGAGGAAGAAAAGAGGCGGTTTCCGCCTTCGATTTGGAGGTTAACGGGGAGAGAGAAAATATTTATAAAATGAATTAATAATTATAAAAAATCCTATTGGCCCATCTATATATTTAAATTTTTAAAGGTATTTTCACATTCGAACTCCAATACAAACCCAACGACTATCGCCCCTACCTAAATACCCTCATTCGGAACACAATGGGATATGTTTCGTAGGCCCATTCGACTGTTACAGTCAATTATTCTTCAAATTAAAGTATAAAACATTTAATTTTCGATTTAAATGTACATTTCAATTGGTCGGGGCCACATACTGATCCCAAAAATTCCAGAAAAATAAATCTAGCTATGTTTTGATGATACGGTCCCAACAAAACTAGTTTCGTCGAATTCTGAGACCGTTTGAAAAATGGTCATTTTCTGGTCGATCCAATTTAACTAAAATCGACCAAACACATTTTCCTTCGCCACGCTCACATATTAACTTCAAAAATTATGGAATTTGAAATCTAGCAATAATTTGACATCCTGGATCCAACAAAAGTAGTTTCATCAAATTCTGAGGTCGTTTGCAAAATGGCTATTTTCATGGGCTATATAAATTCTATAGCGACCTTTCTGAAAATTCATTTGGCCATAACTTTTGATTTCCGCTATGAAATTTCGATTTTTCAGATTCGTTAGAAAGATAATCATAAACAGATTTAAATATTTTTGGTTTCACTAAAATCCGTTTTATTTTGCACCCAGTACAGTCCATCAAAGTTTGAATTCAAATTTTGAAACTGTCGCGCCTTTTCAGGCCATGTTTAAAATCAAAATAATTATATTTATTTTCAAACATCGATTCAAACATACTTTTCGTCGTTATTATTTAAAATAATTTATTGTAAATATTTAAAATCCACTAAAATAGCCAAATTAAAAATTTTAAACTGGTTCAGATTTTCCGGGTTGTTACAATCTCCCCCACTTAAAATCTTTTCGTCCCCGAAAAAGAACGAAGTCGAAAATTGTTTAATTAACCAACTCAACTCTCATTCTGGCTTCCATTCTTTAACTTTTCAGTTTCTAAGAATTTACTAATTCTTCAAAAATTTGGCTAATGCCCTAAATTTTCGAAATATTTCGCCATAACCTCCTTTGTACGGGGAGGGGTTTGGAAATTTATTGAGCCGTATTAGGTACCCAATAAATCCTAATAAGCAGACACATATTTATTTTGATATATTCTAGTGTCCACGGGGGAGTGTGTATAGATAATAACTCCAGAGAATAAATTCTCGTCACCCCATAAATAGTTTTTTGCGCCTTACTGACTAGAGAGACGTGTTTATTATCATCTCCAGACCCATGTGGGGGTTTTATTAATCTTGCAATTTATCGTTACATTTTATATGGTCCATATCAGTCATTAGTTCAACCTGTAATAAATAGTCATCGCCATACAAGCCTCTCGCTCGTATGGTAGATCTTCAACCTCGTCACACAAGATCTAAATGCTTATGTGGTATATGATGAAGTATGCCATCCTCAAGAAGTATGCAATGTACTGTAGTTCAAAATTAATTGTTACTATTGTAACAACCCGTATTTTCAATAACCTGTTATAACATAAACCGAGGCAGAATTTAATTCAAAAATCTGAATCAAGGGAAATGGGCTATGCCATTGCGTTCGTCTCAGAAAAATACGCGAAATAGAGTCCGAGTTTTCGAAAATCGGAGTCCGTATGACCCAGTTAAGGCCCATTGAAGTTTTCAGAAATTTCCATGTCAAAAACAGATTTGAATTTCAAGTTCAAAGTTGGAAATTAGGGCAAACTGGCGCAGGCGGGAAAACTCCCGCCAGGATCCCCATGTCGACAGGCATGTCGACAGGGTCCCCAGGGTGTCGACAGCCCTGTCGACACAGGGTGGCCGGGCAGTTTTGCCTGGCGCACCATTTTGGGTCTTGGTCTGGTCTTGTGGCTTGGTTCTGGAGAATTCCGAAATCTGATGGACCTAATTCAACTAGGGTTTAATCCTATGGTCTAAATCACTAACCTAATCTATAAATAAGACCCTAACCTACCCTAAATCATTCATTATTCATTCTAGCAACTAAACTATGTCAAAATCCATCCTCTCATGGCCTCCACTCTCTTCATACAATTCCTAAACAAATTCCTAAGAGATTTCCATGCATACAAGTGTATTTAGGCTTGTATGATCCTCTCTAGCTTGCATTAAAAGTCTTGTTTCTCTATTGTCATCATAAAGGAGGAGTCTTGATCAAGTTTGCTTGCATTTTGGGGTTTTATTTTGTTGCATAAGGGGTTTCTTACATTTGCTATACTCATTTGAGTCCGCATAAGCATTGTAAGCCCTCTTACCTTCATTTTAGAAACTCTAAAGTTAATATGTGATGAAAGTTGGGATTTATGCATGTTTAATAAGTTATGCATGCTTATGCGAGTTCAATATGCCATGTTACACAAGTTTAACAAGTTATGCATGTTTATGCAAGTTCACTATGCTATGATTTGCAAGTTTAACAAGTTATGCATGTTTATGCAAGTTCACTATGCTATGATTTGCAAGTTTATTGAGTTATGCATGTTTATGCAAGTTCACTATGCTATGATTTGCAAGTTTAACAAGTTATGCATGTTTATGCAAGTTCACTATGCCATGATTTGCAAGTTTATTGAGTTATGCATGTTTATGCAAGTTCACTATGCCATGATTTGCAAGTTTATTGGGTTATGCATGTTTATGCAAGTTCACTATGCCATGTTATGCATGTTTAATAAGTTATGCATACTTACGCAAGTTCACTATGCCATGTTATGCATGTTTAATAAGTTATGCATGTTTATGCAAGTTCACTATGCCATGTTATGCATGTTTAATAAGTTATGCATACTTACGCAAGTTCACTATGCCATGTTATGCATGTTTAATAAGTTATGCATGTTTATGCAAGTTCACTATGCCATGTTATGCATGATTATGGTAATATGAAAGTTCACTATGCTAAGTTATGCAAGTCTAACATGTTATGCATGTTTGTTGTGATATGCAAGTTCATCATGTATGTTATGCCAAGTTCCCTCTTCCTATCCTTTATGCGTTATTACGAATATGTAAGCGATAGAATGACGTTGGGGGGTTTGGGTACACTTAAAATACAGGAAAATATAAGATTGGGAATTTACCTATTAAGTTAGGTCTACCCCTTGGGAATTTACCTATTAAGTTAGGTCTACCCAACTTTTTGTTGACTTGTAATTATGTTTTGAAATAAAGTGGACATGACACTTAGAAAACATAAGTGTGGCCAACTCGAGGTTGGGTTGAGTTTGTAGCGTAATTCTACCCGGAACCTACCGGCTTAACTAGTGGCTACAAACAATAGGACCCAATGTGAGAAGTTGGTCATGTGGTGCCAAGACCCGAGGTTAGACCAAGTTGTGGTGTAAATCTACCCGGAACCCACCGGCTTAACTAGGTAACCACAACGAAGTCTAATGTGAGAGGTTAAGGTGCATTAAACTAATTAATGCCTCATGATTAGGGTTAAGTCAGGGTCCACTAATACTTAACCAATTTGGGGATTCGAGGGATTGAAATGGGGATAAGTTGTGAACTGTCGGTTACACTTAACCAATTTAATCCATTTGGGGTTTTGAGGGATTGAAATGGGGTTAAGTTGTGAACTGTCAGTTACACTTAACCAATTTAATCCATGATTAGTGAAGGGTTAAATCGCACTTAACCCTCTTAGGAAACCCTAGCAACGTGGTCTGTTCCAGCAGTAATCCCAGTTTGGTATCATCACAACCCTAGAGGCTGGGCTAGGGCGGGGCACGATTACTGGACTGATGTAAGCGACCAAAGCGACGGCTGAGTGGTACAGCGGTGCGTGTCCAGGCGGGCTACGGACGTGCACGTAATCCGGTATTGGACAAACTCGAGGCACGGGTACCAGTAGGTTTAGACTGTGCATTATTGCTTCAGTGTCTGGGGTTGACACCCGAGGGCTTGATACACCCGAAGGTGGACCCAGCACAGTCTGACTACATCCATATGTGGGCCGTATGGACACCAACACTTGACGTGTTAGGCTTTTAGGGAGCCGATCGGCTAGACCGTTTGGTTGGACCTTATATTAAGGTCACTTCATGTTATTGGGTCAAAGCTTGGGCCAAGGGACCAATACCTGTTATGTTGGTTTGCTAGTACACCGTGGTGCAGAACTTAACCTTGTTTATGCGATGACACCTCTATCTATCTTGTAGTTAATTTATCATGCCAGTATGTTGTTATCTATGATCATCTCAGTTTCCATCATGCTGTTAACTTTATTAGTTTATAGACTGATCGTAGCAGGGCTTACTCAGTCTTTTTGACTGACCTGTTTTCTTTCGCCTCTTTTCTTCCGTTTCACCCCCCCCCCCCCCTAGGTTCTCAGGGAGGGAATACAGGAGCCTAGCTTGGATCTTAGCTGCTTTCTTGGATAGCTCATGTATGCTTTGGACTTGAGCTCGCTATGGTTTTTCCACTTTGGGGGTAGCTACTTTTATGTTTTCCTTTTCAGTTTCAGATGACGTTATTTTATGTACTAGACTTGTTTATTTGGGAAATTGACATTATGATGTAGCAGACTTGTTTTTGAAATGGTTTAAAATTCTTCCATTGTTTTATCTATCTACTTACTCTGTTTATTTACATATATATATGTCATGTCCTGCCTTGTTATATCATTATGCATGTTTACCTTGTTTTAAAACGCCCCACCAAAGTCAGAGTTGCTTGCAAGAGCCACCCTGGCGGAGGTGGGGTGTTACATTTGGTATCAGAGCATATGGTTTACGAGAAGGGATAAAAAGGTTTTTAAAACTTTTGAAAAACTATTTTCAAAACCAAGTATAAAGTATTTTCCAAAGAAAAGTCTAGTTATTTTTAAGGGCTATTCCCCAAAAGCCATTAGCACTATCCTTTGACCCCTCGTTTGAACTCTTTTCTTTTCGTTTCCAGCATGTCTGATAATCTCATCTTGCCCGAAGGAGTAACAATACCCAATTGGTTTCGTCAATACCTGGAAGTCACGGCACCGGTCCCGGGTGTCTCTAATGCTGTCTTTCCAGTCAAGGCCGCTGTTCCTCCTCCTCCTTCCGTAGCTGATGTTCCTCTTCTCCCTCAGCCTCCACAAGCGGATTTTGCGGAAACTTGTAAGAACTTTAAGATGATGGGTGGCAAGAATTTTAGTGGAACAGAGACTTTTGTAGAGGCAAGGAATTGGTTGAAAGAGACCGAAGATCTTTTAGCCACCTTTGATATAGGTGACCGCAGGAAGGTTTTATTAGCAGTATGGTTGCTAAAGGAAGAAGCTGCACGTTGGTGGGTAGTCACCACCGCTACTAGGCCAATTGAGACTTGGGATGACTTTAGAGGAAGGTTTGGACTGAGGTTCTTATCACTGAAGCAAGGGGACATGACTATTAGGGAATACATAGATAAGTTCAATCAACTGGCTCGGGTAGATTTAGACTTGGTTAATACGGCTCAGAAGAAGGCCCTACACTTTGCTCTAGGATTAAACGAGCCATTACATGGTTTGGCCATGTCTCATATACCCTTGGGGGCGACTTTCGAGAATTTGGTGAATACGGCCCTACTTCAAGAAGAAGATAACAATGACAAGAAAGAGGTCAAGGCGAATGAGTCTCAAGGCAAGAGGGTAAATTCCGGGAAACGAGGCAAGAATAACAACAACCGCAAGGACAAGCCAAGAGAGAATAGGAAATGCAACTTCTGTGGTAAAGTTGGACATATATCCAGGGAATGTAGGAAGAAGAAGAGAAAGCGGGGCGAATGCTTTCATTGTGGTGAGTTTGGACATCTCAGCAAGGATTGCCCGAAGAAAACAAGGGCAAGGTCAGACTCAGTGTGTGGGACTATCTGGAGGGCAAGTTCATCCCCTCAACACCGTTCTTCCAGCTCATGATAGAGGTAGTGTTTCTGTTGAAAGTCTTGTTTACATTTTCTGATTTTCCCTGTTCGTACTTTGTTTGATTCTGGCACATCGCATAGTTTTATTTCATCTGATCTAGTTGAAAGTTTGCACCTAAGTACTAGTCTGGTAGATGATCCCGTATGTGTTTCAAATCCAATTGGGGGTTCTGCCCGTTTGTCTGTGGTCTGAGTGGATTTGAAAATTTCTATCTTGGGTATAGAATTCTCGTGGGATGTTTATATTCTCGGTTTCAGGGGATATGGGTCGGTTTTGGGCATGGAATGGTTGTCCTGTTTTGGAGCCATTCTTGGTTTTTGTGCATGGGGTTGTGAGGCTCATGATCGGCCTCGGTAATACCCTAGAAATTTCTAGTAACCCTATGGATCCTGTCATGTTATGTTATCTTGAAATCCCTCGACTCGTCTATCGATGGTTTGCAATCTGTGAGGGTGGTCCGAGAATATCCTGATATCTTGGGGGAAGTAAAGGGGTTACCCCTAGACGTGGGATAGATTCCTGCATTATCTGGTTGGTAATACCAAGCCAGTTTCGTGGCCGGTTAGGCACATGACCTCACGAGATGAGAGTTAAGAATGCAAGTCAAGGAGTTGCTTGAGAAGAACTTCCTGAGACGAAGCATTTTCGAGTAGGGTGCTCCAGTAGTATTCGTAACTAATATGGACAGTTTGCTTCGTTTATGTGTTGATTATCGTGAGGAGAATAGACAACCGTTACCAAGGATCGATGATCTGTTTGATCAGCTTGTAGGAGCATCTGTTTTCTTTTGATCTAGCTACCGGATTCCATCAGCTTAGGATGGCTGAGGATGGAATTGACAAGACTGCGTTTAGGACTCTAGATGGATTTTTTTTAGAATGTCTAGTCATGCTATTTGGTTTGACTAATGCACCCGCATATTACGTGAACTTGATGGGTCGGGTGTTTAGGGAGTCCTTGAACAAGTTTGTCGTGGTCGTCGTAGACGATATTTTGATCTCCTTAAAAGAACGAGGAAGAGCATGCTAGACATCTCAAGGAGGTGATGGATACGCTTAGAGCCACCAGTTGAAGGACAAGTTCTCCAAATATCACTTTGGAGGAAAGAAGTTGGATTTCTTGGGCACATAGTTCCTAAGTAAGGCTTAGCGGTGGATTCCGCTAAAGTGGTTGCGGTTCCAGACCAGAAAACCCTGAAGAGGGCAATTGAAGTAAGAAGCTTTCTCCGTTTGGCTAGTTAGTTAGCATTCCCTGAGCTTAGACTTACTCTTCTGGATCAAGAAGGGGGTTTCACAGGAAGAAGACCCGCAGTTAGTCAAGAACATGGACCAGTTGATTCGAGACGAGATGTTAAGTCACCTCGCTAGATATATTATAGTTGACAAGGGATGACTAAGGCACGATGAGAGATTATGTGTTCCTCGAGTGGAAGACTTGGTAAAGAAGGTTCTTGAAGATGCGCATCACTCGAGGAGGTGGCCGAGTTGGTCTCAGGATGCATGTTGTGCCACCAGGTTAGGGCCAAGTCATAGAAGCCCGGCGGGTCATTACCTCCATTGGAGGTTCCGCAAGGGAAGTGTGAAAACATCTCGATAGTTTATGTGGATAGATTACCTAGATCAAAGAAAGGGAATACGGGTAGGTGGGTAGACCCACGAAGAGTGCTCATTTCAGTCCGGTGAAGAGCGAGAGGACTGCATCATGGTTAGCAACGGTTTACCCTCAAGAAGTTGGCCAGTTTTGAAATAGCCTACAGGAAGCCATGGGTAGGCAACTGAATCTAGGTATGGCCTATCACTCATAGGCGGATGGTTCATTTCGATTAAGCATGAGTTATAGAAAATCACGTTTGTAAGGGCAGTTGGCAACGTGGATTGGTATTTTCAAGAAAAGTTCTGCTGCGGGGAATACTTTATAGTAAGTAGACGAGATCCAGGATTCACTAGTGAATTTTGGAGAGCTTGCATGAAATCATGAGGTTATAGTTATGTTTAAGCCAAGTATACAGAAAGAAGAATAAGTAGAAAAGGAAGACGAGAGGCGATAATGAAATGAGTTCCAACTCGAATTTGGGAAATAGGAGTTAGGAAGCCAAGAAATCATGAAGTAAAAGACGATCAAAGCACAGTGGAGTTAAGCTCAAGGAAACGTGACTAAGAACAGTGAAGACTAGATACGCGCATCATATCTCTTTTTAAGAGTGCATCCTTGATCCTTGTTTTCCTGTGGAGCTTGCTTGCAAGTTATCTTTTGTATATATCCTCTCGATCTTATTTCTGTTGTAAACTCCATAAGGGGGTTATGACTCATCGGTCAGTACTATATGTCAGAGTTTGAATGGATTTCTTGTAATCCAAAAAGGAGTTTATCTTGCTTATCTTCTAAGATCTCTTTTTAGCATATCTCTCTATCCATGTTTATCTAGTTTATCTAGTTTATCGTGTTTATCTTGTCATGAGAACCTTAGGTAGAATCCTTTGGATGAAACATGTGTTTGAGACATGTTATGTTTGATGGTTGCAAGTGGTTGCAAGTGTTTGCAAGTGGTTGCTCGTGGATGCATTATACACAATTAGACACTAGATCGGCTCGCACACTCCTCATATTGCATATGCATGAGTGTTTATGCTTATTCATGGATGAAAATTGTGTGTTATCACATGGATGTTGCATATGGGTGTATGTTATGTGCACACATATAGATGATATACATTATGTTAGGAATTGCATACATATGGATTCATTTCACCAACATAATTCGCATTGATGATATTTGCATTAGATAAATACATATACACACACCTCTGCATATGTTCATCCAGCATTTAGAATCTTGTAAGGACAATGATTGCTCGTGGATGATGCTTTGAGTAGATGGATGATTGGATGGTAGGATACGTTCTTCCTAACTTGAAGATTTCGGGGATGAAATCCTTTAAGGAGGGGAGAATGTAACAACCCGTATTTTCAATAACCTGTTATAACATAAACCGAGGCAGAATTTAATTCAAAAATCTGAATCAAGGGAAACGGGCTATGCCATTGCGTTCGTCTCGGAAAAATACGCGAAATAGAGTCCGAGTTTTCGAAAATCGGAGTCCGTATGACCCAGTTAAGGCCCATTGAAGTTTTCAGAAATTTCCATGTCAAAAACATATTTGAATTTCAAGTTCAAAGTTGGAAATTAGGGCAAACTGGCGCAGGCGGGAAAACTCCCGCCAGGACCCCCATGTCGACAGGCATGTCGACAGGGTCCCCAGGGTGTCGACAGCCCTGTCGACACAGGGTGGCCGGGCAGTTTTGCCTGACGCACCATTTTGGGTCTTGGTCTGGTCTTGTGGCTTGGTTCTGGAGAATTCCGAAATCTGATGGACCTAATTCAACTAGGGTTTAATCCTATGGTCTAAATCACTAACCTAATCTATAAATAAGACCCTAACCTACCCTAAATCATTCATTATTCATTCTAGCAACTAAACCATGTCAAAATCCATCCTCTCATGGCCTCCACTCTCTTCATACAATTCCTAAACAAATTCCTAAGAGATTTCCATGCATACAAGTGTATTTAGGCTTGTATGATCCTCTTTAGCTTGCATTAAAAGTCTTGTTTCTCTATTGTCATCATAAAGGAGGAGTCTTGATCAAGTTTGCTTGCATTTTGGGGTTTTATTTTGTTGCATAAGGGGTTTCTTACATTTGCTATACTCATTTGAGTCCGCATAAGCATTGTAAGCCCTCTTACCTTCATTTTAGAAACTCTAAAGTTAATATGTGATGAAAGTTGGGATTTATGCATGTTTAATAAGTTATGCATGCTTATGCGAGTTCAATATGCCATGTTACACAAGTTTAACAAGTTATGCATGTTTATGTAAGTTCACTATGCTATGATTTGCAAGTTTAACAAGTTATGCATGTTTATGCAAGTTCACTATGCCATGTTATGCATGATTATGGTAATATGCAAGTTCACTATGCTAAGTTATGCAAGTCTAACATGTTATGCATGTTTGTTGTGATATGCAAGTTCATCATGTATGTTATGCCAAGTTCCCTCTTCCTATCCTTTATGCGTTATTACGAATATGTAAGCGATAGAATGACGTTGGGGGGTTTGGGTACACTTAAAATACAGGAAAATATAAGATTGGGAATTTACCTATTAAGTTAGGTCTACCCCTTGGGAATTTACCTATTAAGTTAGGTCTACCCAACTTTTTGTTGACTTGTAATTATGTTTTGAAATAAAGTGGACATGACACTTAGAAAACATAAGTGTGGCCAACTCGAGGTTGGGTTGAGTTTGTAGCGTAATTCTACCCGGAACCTACCGGCTTAACTAGTGGCTACAAACAATAGGACCCAATGTGAGAAGTTGGTCATGTGGTGCCAAGACCCGAGGTTAGACCAAGTTGTGGTGTAAATCTACCCGGAACCCACCGGCTTAACTAGGTAACCACAACGAAGTCTAATGTGAGAGGTTAAGGTGCATTAAACTAATTAATGCCTCATGATTAGGGTTAAGTCAGGGTCCACTAATACTTAACCAATTTGGGGATTCGAGGGATTGAAATGGGGTTAAGTTGTGAACTATCGGTTACACTTAACCAATTTAATCCATTTGGGGTTTTGAGGGATTGAAATGGGGTTAAGTTGTGAACTGTCGGTTACACTTAACCAATTTAATCCATGATTAGTGAAGGGTTAAATCGCACTTAACCCTCTTAGGATACCCTAGCAACGTGGTCTGTTCCAGCAGTAATCCCAGTTTGGTATCATCACAACCCTAGAGGCTGGGCTAGGGCGGGGCACGATTACTGGACTGATGTAAGCGACCAAAGCGACGGCTGAGTGGTACAGCGGTGCGGGTCCAGGCGGGCTATGGACGTGCACGTAATCCGGTATTGGACAAACTCGAGGCACGGGTACCAGTAGGTTTAGACTGTGCATTATTGCTTCAGTGTCTGGGGTTGACACCCGAGGGCTTGATACACCCGAAGGTGGACCCAGCACAGTCTGACTACATCCATATGTGGGCCGTATGGACACCAACACTTGACGTGTTAGGCTTTTAGGGAGCCGATCGGCTAGACCGTTTGGTTGGACCTTATATTAAGGTCACTTCATGTTATTGGGTCAAAGCTTGGGCCAAGGGACCAATACCTGTTATGTTGGTTTGCTAGTACACCGTGGTGCAGAACTTAACCTTGTTTATGCGATGACACCTCTATCTATGTTGTAGTTAATTTATCATGCCAGTATGTTGTTATCTATGATCATCTCAGTTTCCATCATGCTGTTAACTTTATTAGTTTATAGACTGATCGTAGCAGGGCTTACTCAGTCTTTTTGACTGACCTGTTTTCTTTCGCCTCTTTTCTTCCGTTTCCCCCCCCCCCCCAGGTTCTCAGGGAGGGAATACAGGAGCCTAGCTTGGATCTTAGCTGCTTTCTTGGATAGCTCATGTATGCTTTGGACTTGAGCTCGCTATGGTTTTTCCACTTTGGGGATAGCTACTTTTATGTTTTCCTTTTCAGTTTCAGATGACGTTATTTTATGTACTAGACTTGTTTATTTGGGAAATTGACATTATGATGTAGCAGACTTGTTTTTGAAATGGTTTAATCTTCTTCCGCTGTTTTATCTATCTACTTACTCTGTTTATTTACATATATATATATATGTCATGTCCTGCCTTGTTATATCATTATGCATGTTTACCTTGTTTTAAAACGCCCCACCAAAGTCAGAGTTGCTTGCAAGAGCCACCCTGGCGGAGGTGGGGTGTTACAACTATCCTATGGCGACATTTATTATTACACATAGAACAACCAGCACTCCGCATCCAATGGCATTCATAGGAGTTGATATAATAATAAAATTGCGCATCCAACTCATTAAGGTTTACCTATTTGTCGGGCACGCAAATAAATTCTTTACTCAACAGCTAATCCATTTACCTGTTCAAACATATATAATGTACATGTATATATTTCTATCTATTTTCAAATCAGTTAAATGTGTGATTTAATCGAATAAATTTACCATTCATCCTCTTATTGATTAAATTATCTATCATTCCAATAATTTGATTAATCAAATTCTCAACCACACAACACGAACAACAATCAATTTATTTTTAACTTTTCAAAAATGTACTAATTAATCCATATACTCTTTTAAAATCATTCAGACTATATGATTAAAATTTTACATCCATGAAAAGAAAACAACAACAAAGTAGAGAACATAACGGAAATGCAAAATATGGTAAATGTACCTTGCACCAGAGTCAATCAGAGATATCCACCCTGCACTTGGGATAGGCTTTCTTAATGCTCTCCTCAGTTTCCCAAGTACAATCTCGTGGGTCTCCACTCCATTGCACTTTGACTAAGTGAACCTTCTTGTTCCTCATCTCTTTTGTTTCTTTGCCAATAATCTTGATCGGCTCTCTTCTTACAGCCAATTCTGGAGTAATTTCTATATCCCATTGCGCTGTTTCTTCCACGATCAAATCTGGATCATGAACATGCTTTCGAAGTTGAGATACGTGAAATACATTATGTACTCCAGGCAACCAGTCTGGCAATTGAACTTTATAAGCAGAGTTCCAATCCGTTCAAGAATAGGAAACGGACCAATAAATTTGGGCGCCAATTTCCCTATTTTACCAAATCGGATGACTCCTCTCATCGGAGATACCTTCAAATACACATAGTCGCCAACATCAAATGATATATCTCTTCTTCTCTATCTGCATAGCTCTTCTATCGGCTTTGAGCGGCAAGTAATCGTTTCTTAACGAAATCGACTTTGTCCGCAGCTTCGTTGATCATACCTGGCCCGAATACAAGTCTGTTGCCTGGTTCTACCCAACAAGTAGGGGATCGGCACGGTCTACCATATAATACTTCGAATGGAGACATTTTTAGGCTCGCTTGGTAGCTGTTGTTATATGAGAACTCAGCCAAATGCAAATGGTCTTCCCATGATCTGCCAAAATCAATAATACAAGCCCGCAACAGATCTTATAGAATACGGTTCACCCTCTCAGTTTGACCATCTGTTTGAGGATGATAAGCAGTGCTCAAGTTCAGTTTAGTTCCCAATTCTTCTTGGAATGGTTCCCATAATTTACTAGCAAAAATCGGGTCACGATCACTAACGATGCTCATGGGAACTCCGTGCAGTCTAACAATTTCCTTGAAATAAATCTGCGCCAGACTCTGAGCAGTTCTGTTCGATCTGACAGGTATGAAATGGGCGGTCTTCGTGAAACGATCTACGATCACCCAAATACTGTCATTTCCTTTCCTCATTGTGGGCAAACCATCTATGAAGTCCATAGAAATCTATTCCCACTTTCCACCTGGAATTTCCAAAGGTTGCTACAATCCAGCGAGTTTCTGCTGATCGCTTTTGACTTGCTGACAGGTGGAACACCGACTTACATATATAGAGATATCTCTTTTCATCGCCTTCCACCAGAAAGTTCGCTTGAGGTCATTATACATTTTACTAACCCCTGGGTGGATACTCAGTTTGGACTTGTGACTCTCGTCCATTACTTCTCTTTTGAGCTTAAGGTTGTCGGGAACACAAATTCTTCCTTTCAATCTCAGAACTCCTGCGCTATCCACTTGAAAACTGGAGACTTCGCCCATTTGATTTCTTTTGATCATCTCTTTAACAAAACTATCGTCTTTCTGAAGAATAGATATTTTATCAATCAACGATGGTGTAATTATAATACTGGCGATGATTACATTCTTCCTGCTGAGCGCATCAGCCACAACAACGGCTTTCCCCGGAGTATATAAAATATCAAGATCATATGCCACGAGAAATTCTAACCAACGCTGCTGCCTCATATTCAGATATCTCTGGGTGAACAAATATTTCAAAGATTGATGGTCAGTATATAATTCGAACTTCTCACCCAATAGATAATGCCTCCAGATTTTCATTGCAAACACGATGCCTAATAATTCTAGATCGTGAGTTGCATAATTCTTTTCATGTGGTTTTAACTGACGGCTAGCATAAGCGACTACTTGGCCTCTTTGCATTAGCACTGCACCAAGACCCTCTTTAGTAGCATCAGTCCAAACTTTCAAGTCCTGATTGCCATCAATTCTTGTTAACACTGGAGCAGTCGTCAGTTTTAACTTCAGCTTATGGAAAGCTGCCTCACATTCTGGAGTCCAGTTGAATCTCGAATGTTTCTTAGTAAGCTTTGTTAAGGAACTAGATGTCTTCGCAAAATCCTTAATGAATTTCCGATAATAACTGGCCAATCCAAGAAAACTTCGGACTTCTGTGGGTGTACGAGGTTGTTTCCAGTTCTGAATAGCAGTGACTTTACTGGGATCCACTGAAATTCCTTTCTTTGGCACGACGTGGCCAAGAAATTTGACTTCTTCTTGCCAGAATATACATTTGGAAAACTTTTCTTTCGAAACATTCTTTCTGAGAATTTCTAACACCTGTTACAAATGTTTTTCATGCTCGCTCTCTGACTTGGAGAAGATCAATATGTCATCAATGAAAGCAGAACAAATTTATTCAATATTTCTCTGAATACCCGGTTCATTAGATCGACGAAATAAGCTTTAGCATTACATAAGCCGAATGGCATTATTAACCACTCGTAGAATAAATCTGGACCTCTGAATGCTGTTAAAGGGACACACTCTTCGGCAATACGAAGCTGATGGAAACCTGTAGCAGGTCCATTTGTGAAAACACTTGTGCGTCATTCAATCGATCCAACAAATCATCAATTCGCGGCAATGGATATTTGTTCTTCAGTGTCTATTTATTCAAGTCACGATAATCTACACATAGTCTGAGAGTACCGTCTGACTTCGGGATAAATACCACTGCTGCTCCCCAATCGGAGAAACTAGGCCTGATTAGACCCTTCCATACAAGCTGTCGAGTTTGACTGTCTAACTCTTCTTTCTCCTTCAAGGTCATTCTTCGAAAATCGTGAACTACTGGCCTTGCATTCGGAACTAAAGAGATTTTGAAATCAATTTCTCTATGCAGAGGTAAGCTAACAACTTCTTCGAACACATCCGCATAGTTCTTCACGACATGAATATTTTCAATGTCGACCAGAATATTCTCCGGAACGACAGGAACAGGTTCTATTTGAGCAGGAGAGACATCCAAAGCTGACCAAAAATCTTTTCTATCAGAATTCGGACCTTCACATGGAATGGTTATATAATTGCCTGGTTTAATCTTCGCCCTTACGACTCTGTCGGCGCATTTAACCTCAGCTTCATATTTGGTTAACCAATCCATTCCTAGAATCAGATCAAACTCTGTAAAATTCATGAGAATAGAGATAGTAGGGAACCGATAACAGGAAAAAGAAACAGGAACCCCACAAACCCAACTAAGATCGAGGGAACCCCCAACCGGATTATGGACAGTCATGGGTATTTTGAGCTTTTTCAAGTTCGAATCCAGTTTCTTAACCGCATTCTTTGCAATAAAGCTTCGTGACGTGCCTGTATCAAACAGTACTTCAACTGGAATATTTTTGACAGTAAGCATGCCTTCTAAAACATCTGGCCTTTCCTGACTAGATGAGGATCCAGGAACTTCTGGCACTTCATTTACATGAACCTTTTCAGATTTCTTAAATAGCCGGCAACCCTTTTCAAGATGGCCAGTCTGATGGCATTGACTGCATTTTCTATTCTCCTGAAACTTGCTCTTGGGTCTAGATTTATCCTTCATTCGTTTCTTTAAGGGTCCACAGTTTATCGCCAAATGCCCTGGCTTCTTGCAGTCATTGCATATTGCAGTCGTTACTGGTTCTTTCTCAGATATAAACTTTTCCCGATTGAATCTAGGCTTCTTTCTGACTCCATACGTCGTGCTTGACTCAGCTGTGTACTTGTCTCTGGGCTATCAGTTTCAGTTTTCCTTTTGTTGCTCGAACTGACTTCCTCTTCGTCGTCAAAAATGCCTCGCTTATCTAGATCTTCATACTGATAAGCCATGTATATCATTTCAGAAAAAGGAAGCTTCACATGCCCCATTACACTACTTTGGTACTTTCTTTGGAGCCCGTTAATAAACCTCAGATTCTTCCTCTTCGGACTTTGAATTAGATGAGGGGCAAAATGAGAAAGTTCATTGAATTTCTTCTGATATTCCGGAATGGTCATATCTCCTTATATCAGATAATAGAATTCATCACATAACCGCTCAGTTGCTTCTGGAGGAATAAATCTTTCACTGGAAATCTCTTTAAATCTATCCCAGGTAATATTACCTTCTGGATTATCCTTAATAATCGAATCCCACCAGAACAAAGCTTCATCTTTGAGTGCCCAAGCTGCCAGTAATCTTTTCTGGTCATCTTTCAGCTTTAAACCTTCAAAGATTTTCTCAGAAGAACGAATCCAAGCTTGTGTTTTAATAATAGATTCTTCGCCCAAGAATGGTACTCCACCCAGATTTCTATATTTCTTAAATAGAGCTTCTATATCTAGGTCTGTATTACTTCTTCTATTTCTGCCACTCATTTTCTAGTGCGTCTGCAAATAGCAGACAAAGTGTTAGGTCAACAGAAAAGGTATTTGTAAAGCATAGAGACATATACTGGAATGTAAATGCATCTATTGGGGTGTATTTCATTCTGCTATACTCATACTAGGACCTTACTGATCCTATCTGTAATGAGTTACTCGCCCTAGAATACTTCTAATTCTATTTCTGACGAGTTCGTTAATATGTTATATTCCAGAACTAAGCTTAACCAAAGCTCTGATACCACGTTTGTGACGACCCCAAACCCCCATTCCACGGTGGCAAGGGTAATCTTTTGAATATAACACATAAACATATAACAGCAGAACAGAAATAAATAAATACACCAGATAATGTATAACAGAATATACTGGAAATAATAATCATCAGAGTTACACAGTATACAGGATCATACTTAGTACAAATACAGTTCAGCTTTACATAAATGTCTACAGCGGAAACAAAACATAATATGTACAATAGGAGCTGAACAACATAAAAAGAGATAAATGATAGAATCCATCTTCAGCTTCATCTATCTAGAAAGAGCATGCTAAAACCTGAATACAAGGCTGCCCGTGAAGAAATAGGGGCACCCGAGTTTGCAAGTGAAACAAACTATCAGTCAGTTATGGGACTGGTATGAGAAATCTACTTAACATATTTTACAATATGGCCAATCACAGGACCACGCCGCTAACGTGGAACGGGTTTACTCCATTGGATTGCCAGTGCTTTAAAACAAGTAAATCATTTAAATATCGCAATGCTTTTTATAAAAATGAAGCCATTATAAGACTCAATTCCCATCACACAATGCAACACAAACCGGAGGATAGAGTTTTACCTTATAATGGCCAAAGTATGCTTGATACGAGCAAAACAAATCATTTGACATTATTGTTAGTGTTTATATGTTTCACAAACAATTTCAATCATAACTATCAATCATAGACGGCATGGGTACCATATATCATGTCGCCATATATAGGTATACAATCAAAACTGCACGGTGTCGTATTTGGAAATTGGATTTCCATCATGAACCTAGGCAAGGGATTGTCCTTACCGAATTTGAGACAATCTAGCCCATGTCTCAGGCAAATACTCAGTCAAGCCTTGGATCGTCAGGGCCGGTCCACTTGATGTGGATTAAAATGCCTGAACAGTGCGTTTCCCTGCCCTATGGTGCGTAGACTGGTCATACACCGACCAAAACATCGGCTCCGAAGAGACCGAACTAACCGAGGCCTCGCTTTCCATCATCCACATAAGTAAAATGCCCGGGCGTGTAAAACCCAAAGCACCACTGCTATCTAGAAGGAAACGCATGTTCTCCCTGATGTCCTTCTCCCGTTTCTGACTCATACAACTTATACAACGCTTATACATGAGGTGTATAACGCTTATATAACTCATACATCGACTATATAATTTATACATCGTCACTTCCGTATCGTTTATAATTCAGAAATCTCACATTGGGTTCCACTCCTCCAAAAATTGTAGAAGACTCGGAAAAATATCCGGTCTCTTCTACAATGTAGAAGACGTCCGCACGAGTCCACTGTCTCTTGTTTCACTGGATTTCGTCAAAAAACGAGAAAGATATGATTTTTATTGTAAATTCATAAACCGTAGCGCTTTAAAGTGCTATAGAACAGTTTAAAATGTATAAAGTCATTACCTTTCTGATTTGTTCGAAACTAAGTTTTAATCTAGCACTCAAACCGTTGCACGATTCGAAGATCGGGCTGTGCCACTTGGAAGAGGAAGGAACGGCGCTCATGCGCATGGTGGTTGTGTGCAGTTCGGTGGTCGGAGTCAGGCAGGGCGGCGGTTCGAAGGTCGGAGGTTTGGCGAGGTGATTCTCCTCGTACAGGCGATGAGACGGAGGGTGGTGGGTATGGATTTGAAGCTCAGGTCGAGATCTACAAAAAGTTGAACTGGAGGAGGGTCTGAATTTGCGTGTAGGAGGCGCAATCGGGGGAGGAAGAAAAGAGGCGGTTTCCGCCTTCGATCTGGAGGTTAATGGGAGAGAGAAAATATTTATAAAATGAATTGATAATTATAAAAAAAATCCGATTGGCCCATCTATATATTTAAATTTTTAAACGTATTTTCACATTCGAACTCCAATCCAAACCCAACGGCTGTCGCCCCTAGCTAAATACCCTCATTCCGAACACAATGGGATACGTTTCGTAGGCCCATTTGACTGTTACAGTCAGTTATTCTTCAAATTAAAGTATAAAACATTTAATTTTCGATTTGAACATACATTTCAATTGGCCGGGGCCACATACCGATCCCAAAAATTTCAGAAAAATAAATCTAGCTATGTTTTGACGATACGGTCCCAAAAAAACTAGTTTCTTCGAATTCTGAGACTTTTTGAAAAATGGCCATTTTCTGGTCGATCCAATTTAACTGAAATCGACCAAACACATTTTCCTTCGCCACGCTCACATATTACTTCAAAAATTATGGAATTTGAAACCTAGCAATAATTTGACATCCCGGATCCAACAAAAGTGGTTTCGTCGAATTCTGAGGTCGTTTGCAAAATGACTATTTTCACGGGCTATATAAATTTTATAGCGACCTTTCTAAAAATTCATTTGGCCATAACTTTTGATTCCCGTTATGAAATTTCAATTTTTCAGATTCGTTAGAAAGATAATCATAAACAGATTTAAATATTTTTGGTTTCACTAAATTCCGTTTTATTTTGCACCCGGTACGGTCTGTCAAAGTTTGAATTCAAATTTTGAAACTGCCGCACCATTTTAAGCCATGTTTAACATCAAAATAATTATATTTATTTTCAAACATCGATTCAAACATACTTTTTGTCGTTATTATTTAAAATAATTTATTTTAAATATTTAAAATCCACTAAAATAGCCAAATTAACATTTTTAAACTGGTTCAGATTTTCCGGGTTGTTACATGATCCTTCTAATACTCCCCCTATTTATAAAAATCCTATAAACTATGTCTATATTTTATAATTTCCCCCCTTGTCATTTTAAAAAAGAAGTTCTGAAACTACTCCCCCTAAATCTTATAACTATCTAGACCTTATAAAATACTCCCCACAGATTTATGTCTATATAATATCCTAATTCTATATATAACTTCCCCTAAATCTATAACTCTTCCTTAATATATGATTCTCTATGAAATTCTATAACTTCCCCTAAATTTATGACAACACTAGTCTAATAACCTTAATAGAAGGATAATAAACTAAGCAAACCAATCAAATCAAACAAGCAATTCAAACAACTCAAGCAATTTAAACAAACAATTCAAACAAACAAGCAATTAAAACAAACAATTCAAATAATTAAATCAACCAAAGTACTCTAGAACCTTCAACTAATCCTTAGAAACTCTAAAACTCCCCTTAATCTAATACAAGACTATCCTAAACTCTAATTTCCTTAAAACTATAATAAGACTTTAATCTAGACTTAAGAAATAACTTTGATAAGATATTTTTAAAATTATGATATAAGTAAAGCAATTCAATCCAATCAATCAATCAATTTAAATTTTTGTTGTCACAAAACATCAATTCAAACATGAAACCAAATATTTCTGGTAACTTCTATTTATCCTAAAAATTCCTATCAACTACAAATGCATAAGTATACTTCTAACCAACCTATCAACCACTAATGAAATTTATCCATGTCAAGTAAGTCACTCAAGTTATTTAAGTCAAACAAATCAAACAAACCAAATAAGTCAATCAATTCAATCACGCCAATCAATTCAACTAAGCCAAACAAATCAATCAAGTTAATCAAGACAAAGTAAATATGTTATGTATTTGAATAATAATCCTATATTTGTACTTAGATAAAAACTTTTCATTCTATATACATGTTATATGTGGGGTTAAAGTTAACATGTAATGTAGTATGTTGGTTATAATGCAGTATATCATATGCAAATCTATATAAAGTGATATATTGAATGAAATGCAACTTGTGAATGATTTTAATTTGAGAATTATAATAATGATATATGATATGAAATAAAATGTGTAATGATAGTATGCAGAATGATTTGGTAATTATATCTATTTAGGTAATATATTCAAAGTACTATCTAACTATTATGCATATACATATATATTACAAATTATTTGAATTTAACCAGGATAATATATATTAATTTCTAGACTTAGGTTAATGATACTTATGAAAGAGATTTAAAGGATAGTAATGATGAAAGTTTTATGGTATTCATAATATATAATAAAATAATCAAAATAATTCTACGAGAAATGCAGAGTTAAATAATCTTAGTAGGTTGTTTCTTTAATATAGTAAAAATTGAAGATTTGTTTAAAAAGAATATAAAAATTGTATCATATACAGAAAAACTATAAACATATATTCATAAAACTATATATAAAAACTGATTTTTTAAAAGAACCTAAAATTCAATTTATTGTGAGATATATATATACACATTAATTTTTTGATGCAAATTAACATTAAATTTAAACTTTAGAAATCAAAATATATTAATTTGCTAAAGATTCGTTTATATGTAAAAATATTAAAAAGAAATCTATAATCATAATAAAATTATGAAATTTAGATATAAATAAAACTACAAAACTATAATTTCTTATTTTTTAAGATATAGAATCATATATATACATTACTATTATTTTTATACCAAATATTAGGTTAAATATTTAAGCTTTTATAAATCTTAGTATGAAATCTAAATAAGTACTTAAGTTAAAAATAATATTTGTGATAATGTAACCCAAAATTGTTATAAAATCATATGAATGATATATAAGTTAAACCATTCATGTTTAAACTATATGAAAGATGAATATATTTATATTTTATAACAATATCAAAAAAGTTATATTAACTTTGTATATCATATTAACATGTTTATATAATTTTATTAATTTATATTTTTTAATATATATATATATATGTTTAGAAACAAGGTATGAGAAAATAAGTATACAGATAAAGTTAATAACCAGAATTTGAATTGGCATTTTCTTATTGAAAGGATTGGAGGGAAGTTTGAAAATTCAAAATTTGAATTTATTGGAACATATGTTGACATGCTCATTTATGTATGTCGACATACATATATAATTTCAAAGGACATATGGTTTTGTAACTCTCAGTTTTAAATTATCAATTTATATTTTAGGTTTAACTATTTCCTAAAATAGTACTAATCCTATCAAACATCCAAAATTTATTTTCTTATATTATTAATAATTATTTAATCATTATTGAATTTCAAATTTCAAATTTGAATTTTAAATTTCAAGTTAGAGTTTATATTTTAATTTTCAAATTCAAAACAAGGCAAACAAAACAAAGTAGACAAAACATCCATTCAACCAAAAAAGAAATTAAAAATAAATTAAGGCGTACCCGATTTTTAGATCCATTTCTTCATTATTCTCTGAATTCCGAATTGTTGTGAAACACATATTTGAATCTCTGATTTATGGCTCTCCATTGCTTGATGACGAATCTGAATCAGATTACATCTTCCAGAATTTGACGATGAGATCGATGATTTTGTAGTTTAACCCACTTGGCTCCAAAATTTTGAGTTTTGAATGAATGGACACTTCAACTACTATAACCCCAAAAGTCATATCTCTTCATGAACTCTTCTTTTCTTGATTGATGAATAATCATCTTGGTGTCTTTTGGCCAATGGTCATCAGACATAACTCTTTCCCTGCAAAACAACACACCTTTTCAAAAAATCAAGTGACTTTTCAAAATAACTAATTATAATTTAAAATAATAAAATCATGATGATTATGTGATATATCCATTAAAAAATTTCAAGATATCATATCATGATAACTTGATTTTTCAATAAAATAAAATGCATAATCATTTAACTCTGATACAATGCATGAATATAAAATAGTGTTTAGAATTTGCCATTTAAACAATTTTCAAAAATCAGATTATGAACTTTTTGAAAGACCTTGATCTAATACCAATTGTTAGGGACTGTGGAATGGACCGTTCAGGCAAAGCAAACACTAGAGGGAGGGTGAATAGTGTATGTAGAAATTTAAACAAAACTAAAAACTAGAGAGAACTATGGGATGAATCAAACACCACAAACACAAACACAAACACAGATTCAAACACAGAGGCAAAATAAACAAAAACAAAAATGCAGAAAAGGAAAGAACACACCAGATTTTATATTGGTTCGGATTACTCCTACGTCCAGTCCCACACAACGCTGGGTTGTGCAGAGTTTTATTACTCTTTTAATAGTCAATTACACCCTCCTTGATTTCACGGCTCACAAGGAGACACAGATTCCTACTTTCTTGATTTCATGGCTCATAAGAACACACCAACTCGTATTTCCTTTATTTCACGGCCCACAAGAACACACCGACTCCTCTTTGACTCACAAAAAGGTTTATTCAACCAATTACAAAACAGCCCTATAACTCTTCAATAGCACTTGATTCAGAGAGTAGAGATTAGAAAGTGTAGAGAGAAGAAGTTTGATCAATTCAGAAGTGAATTCGACAGAGTATAAGTGTAAAAACCATAAAAATGATTAAGAATAATGGTAGGATGAAAGAGGATGAAGATAGAGAAGATGAGATGTTAGAAAATTCGGTTTTAACTTCTTTTTATAGGGTATGAAGGGTTGCAACGGTTCTGAAGCGTTTCAAATAGTGAAGAGACACTTCCCTTCAAATTTAGAAAAATAGCTGTTATATGTCGACATACATATTTAGCTA
This sequence comes from Allium sativum, assembly GCA_030737875.1. Taxonomy (NCBI): domain Eukaryota; kingdom Viridiplantae; phylum Streptophyta; class Magnoliopsida; order Asparagales; family Amaryllidaceae; genus Allium; species Allium sativum. The sequence continues at coordinate 266,737,419 of CM060916.1, forward strand.
TGTCGACATAGCCATGTGTAAATTTTATTTTCAAAGCATTTTTCAAGTATTTTGATATAAAATTAATTCTGGAAATTCTTGGATAAAATTCTAATATTGTAAATCAATATTTTATGATAGAAAAACATACGAAAATATATTTTTGAACTATATAAATATATTTAGAAAATTATAAGGTTTTAAACTATATAAAATATAAATAAAGTATATATATAAAACTTAAGTTTGAAAATCAAAGAAGAATGAAAATGGAATAAAATAGGAAAACAAAATAAATAAGACTGAGGATAAAAAGAAAACAAAAATAGAGAGGATTGAGGATAGAATTGAAAATCAGAATTTGAATTTGAGTTTGAATTTGAATTTGAACCTGGAGTGCTATTTGGAGTCTTACAAAATCTAGACTCTATAAAAAAAATCTTGAACTCTTGAAATCTTGATTACTCATGAGTCTTGAATCCACTCTGAATTCTAAATCTCTAAGATCTCTTAAGCTATACAGTCTTCGGTATTAATTCCTGTATACAAATTCTGCACATATATATATATATATATATATATTTTAGATAAAGGTGTTAGTATATATTTTATAAATATATATATATTCTAGATAAAGGTGTTAGTATATATTTTATAAATATATATATATATATATTCTAGATAAAGGTGTTAGTATATATTTTATAATCAATTAACATTGAACTAAGGTTGTTGTCATCAAAACTCCATTCTCCAACAATCTCCCCCTTTTTGATGATGAAAAGCTTAGTTTATAAAATATCATACCTATATATACCTGTTGATAATGATCCTTCTAATACTCCCCGTATTTATAAAAATCCTATAAACTATGTCTATATTTTATAATCCCCCCCCCCCCTTGTCATTATCAAAATGAAGTTCTAAAACTACTCCCCCTAAATCTTATAACTATCTAGACCTTATAAAATACTCCCCCTAGATTTATGTATACATAATATCCTAATTCTATATATAACTTCCCCTAAATCTATAACTCTTCCTTAGTATATTATTCTCTATAAAATTCTATAACTCCCCCTAAATCTATGACTACACTAGTTTAATAATCTTAATATAAGGATAATAAACTAAGAAAACCAATCAAATCAAACAAGCAATTCAAACAACTCAAGCAATTTAAACAAATAATTCAAGCAAATCAAACAAACAAGCAATTAAAACAAACAATTCAAATAATTAAATCAACCAAAGTATTCTAGAACCTTCAACTAATCCTTAGAAACTCTAAAACTCCCCTTAATCTAATACAAGACTATCCTAAACTCTAATTTCCTTAAAACTATAATAAGACTTTAATCTAGACTTAAGAAATAACTTTGATAAGATATTTTTAAAATTATGATATAAGTAAAGCAATTCAATCCAATCAATCAATTTAAATTTTTGTTGTCACAAAACATCAATTCAAACATGAAACCAAATATTTCTGGTAACTTCTATTTATCCTAAAAATTCCTATCAACTACAAATGCATAAGTATACTTCTAACAAACCTATCAACCACTAATGAAATTTATCCATGTCAAGTAAGTCACTCAAGTTATTTAAGTCAAACAAATCAAACAAACCAAATAAGTCAATCAATTCAATCAAGCCAATCAATTCAACTAAGCCAAACAAATCAATCAAGTTAATCAAGACAAAGTAAATATGTTATGTATTTGAATAATAATCCTATATTTGTACTTAGATAAAAACTTTTCATTATATTTACTTGTTATATGTGGGGTTAAAGTTAACATGTAATGTAGTATGTTGGTTATAATGCAGTATATCATATGCAAATCTATATAAAGTGATATATTGAATGAAATGCAACTTGTGAATGATTTTAATTTGAGATTTATAATAATGATATATGATATGAAATAAAATGTGTAATGATAGTATGCAGAATGATTTGGTAATTATATCTATTTAGGTAATATATTCAAAGTACTATCTAACTATTATGCATATACATATATATTACAAATTATTTGAATTTAACAAGGATAATATATATTAATTTCTAGACTTAGGTTAATGATACTTATGAAAGAGATTTAAAGGATAGTAATGATGAAAGTTTTATGGTATTCATAATATATAATAAAATATTTAAAATAATTCTATGAGAAATGCGGAGTTAAATAATCTTAGTAGGGTGTTTCTTTAATATAGTAAAATTTGAAGATCTGTTTAAAATGAATATAAAAATTGTATCATATACAGAAAAACTATAAACATATATTCATAAAACTATATATAAAATCTAATTTTTAAAAAGAACCTAAAATTCAATTTATTATGAGATATATATACATTAATATTTTTGATGCAAATTAAAATTAAATTTAAACTTTAGAAATCAAAATATATTAATTTTCTAAAGAATCGTTTATATGTTAAAATATTAAAAAGAAATCTATAATCATAATATAATTATGGAATTTGGATATAAATAAAACTATAAAACTATAATTTCTTATTTTTTAAGATATAGAATCATATATATACATTAATATTATTTTTATATCAAATATAAGGTTAAATATTTAAGCTTTTATAAATCTTAATATGAAATCAAAATAAGTACTTAAGTTAAAAATAATATTTGTGATAATGTAACCCAAAATTGTTATAAAATCATATGAATGATATATAAGTTAAACTATTCATGTTTAAACTATATGAAAGATGAATAAATTTATATTTTATAACAATATCAAAAAAGTTATATTAACTTGGTATATCATATTAACATGTTTATATAATTTTATTAATTTATATTTTTTAATATATATATATATATATATATATATATATATATGTTTAGAAACAAGGTATAAGAAAATAAGTATATAGATAAAGTTAATAACCAGAATTTGAATTGGCATTTTCTTATTGAAAGGATTGGAGGGAAGTTTGAAAATTCAAAATTTGAATTTATTGGAACATATGTCGACATGCTCATTTATGTATGTCGACATACATATATAATTTCAAAGGACATATGGTTTTGTAACTCTCGGTTTTAAATTATCAATTTATATTTCAGGTTTAACTATTTCCTGAAATAGTACTAATCCTATCAAACATCCAAAATTTATTTTCTTATTTTATTAATAATTATTTAATCATTATTGAATTTCAAAATTTGAATTTGAATTTTAAATGTCAAGTTAGAGTTTTAAATTTTAATCTTTAAATTCAAAACAAGGCAAACAAAACAAAGTAGACTAAACAACCACTCAACCAAAAAAGAAATTAAAAATTAATTAAGGCGTACCCGATTTTTAGATCCATTTCTTCATTATTCTCTGAATTCCGAATTGTTGTGAAACACATATTTGAATCTCTGATTTATGGCTCTCCATCGCTTGATGACGAATCTGAATCATATTTACATCTTCCAGAATTTGACGATGAGATTGATGATTTAGTAGTTTAACCCACTTGGCTCCAAAATTTTGAATTTTGAATGAATGGACACTTCAACTACTATAACCCCAAAAGTCATATCTCTTCATAAACTCTTCTTTTCTTGATTATGAATAATCATCTTGGTGTCTTTTGGCCAATAGTCATCAGACATAACTCTTTCCCTGCAAAACAACACACCTTTTCAAAAAATCAAGTGACTTTTCAAAATAATTAATTATAATTTAAAATAATAAAATCATGATGATTATGTGATATATCCATTTAAAATTTTCAAGAAATCATATCATGATAACTTGTTTTTTTCAATAAAATTGAATGCATAATCATCTAACTCTGATGCAATGCATGAATATAAAATAGTGTTTAGAATTTGCCATTTAAACAATTTTCAAAAATCAGATTATGAACTTTTTGAAAGACCTTGCTCTAATACCAGTTGTTAGGGACTGTGGAATGGATCATTCAGGCAAAGCAAACACTAAAGGGGGGTGAATAGTGTATGTAGAAATTTAAACAAAACTAAAAACTAGAGAAAACTATGGGATGAATCAAACACCACAAACACAAACATAGACACAAATTCAAACACAGAGGCAAAATAAAAAAAAAATGCAGAAAAGGAAAGAACACACCAGATTTTATATTGGTTCGGATTACTCCTACATCCAGTCCCACACAACGCTGGGTTGTGCAGAGTTTTATTACTCTTTTAATAGTCAATTACACCCTCCTTGATTTCACGGCTCACAAGGAGACACAGATTCCTACTTTCTTGATTTCACGGCTCACAAGAATACACCGACTCGTATTTCCTTTATTTCACGACCCACAAGGACACACCGACTCCTCTTTGACTCACAACAAGGTTTATTCAACCAATTACAAAACAGCCCTATAACTCTTCAATAGCACTTGATTCAGAGAGTAGAGAGTGTAGAGAGAAGAAGTTTGATCAATTCAGAAGTGAATTCGACAGAGTATAAGTGTAAAAACCATAAAAATGATTAAGAATAATGGTAGGATGAAAGAGGATGAAGATAGAGAAGATGAGATGTTAGAAAATTCGGTTTTAACTTCTTTTTATAGGGTATGAAGGGTTGTAACGGTTCTGAAGCGTTTCAAATAGTGAAGAGACACTTCCCTTCAAATTTAGAAAAATAGCTGTTATATGTCGACATACATATTTAGCTATGTCGACATAGCCATGTGTAAATTTTATTTTCAAAGCATTTTTCAAGTATTTTGATATAAAATTAATTCTGGAAATTCTTGGATAAAATTCTAATATTGTAAATCAATATTTTATGATAGAAAAACATACGAAAATATATTTTTGAACTATATAAATATATTTAGAAAATTATAAGGTTTTAAACTATATAAAATATAAATAAAGTATATATATAAAACTTAAGTTTGAAAATCAAAGAAGAATGAAAATGGAATAAAATAGGAAAACAAAATAAATAAGACTGAGGATAAAAAGAAAACAAAAATAGAGAGGATTGAGGATAGAATTGAAAATCAGAATTTGAATTTGAGTTTGAATTTGAATTTGAACCTGGAGTGCTATTTGGAGTCTTACAAAATCTAGACTCTATAAAAATATTATTCTTGAACTCTTGAAATTTTGATTGCTCATGAGTCTTGAATCTACTCTGAATTCTGAATCTCTAAAATCTCTTAAACTGTACAGTCTTTAGTATTAATTCCTATATACAAATTCTGCATATATATTTATATATGTATTTATATTCTAGATAAAGGTGTAAGTATATATTATATATATATATTCTAGATAAATGTGTTAGTTTATATTTTATAATCAATTAATATTGAACTAAGGTTGTTGTCATCAAAAATCCATTCTCCAACATATGGAAGTGCTATTGGCGTCGAATAACGTCATGGCTAAGTGTTTCCCTCTGTTCCTAACTGACGTCGCTGCTATGTGGTTCTGACACCTGCAGTCTGAATCGATTAACAATTGGAACACATTGGTCGCTCGTTTCATAGAGCAATTCAGGGTCTGTATATCTCAACCTAAGAACGTTATGACCCTCACATCTCTTCGGCAGAGGTTCGGCGAGACCTTGTGCTCATATATGGAGAAGTTTATTGCGGCGATGGCGTCGGTGGATCGACCAGACCCGTCTATGGTACTCATGGCAACCGTCTCTCGCATTTGGACAAGACAGATTTCAAAATCTCCATGCAGCGAGACCCACCAAGAGACCATGGTGAATTCTTCTTTTAATTTGACAGGTTCTTATGGCAAGAGATGCTAATATCGAGGTGGATGACCTCAACGTTTTTGTGGCAAAGGATGTAGGACCATCCCATTTTGGAAAGGACAAAGGCAAGAGAACATCCCACAGAAGAATGAGAGAAACGTGTGGTTCCGGAAAGAGCCCAAGTACGACAAGTACACCAAGCTCAATTCTTTATTGCTGGATATATACCCAAGCGTGCGAGGAACACTTCCTTTCCTTAAGCCTCCCAAGAGTGAGCCAACTCCGAAGGAATAGGATTCTTGGATACACTGCATGTTTCATGATATGGCAGGTCATGCCATAAACGACTGCAAGCACTTACGTGACCTCATCGAAGAACGGATCAGGCGTGTAGAGTTTCTTGAATATGTTAAGCAGTCAACATCGCCTACGCCGACACTACCACCACCCCATGCTCCTCGAAATGGGAGTGATCTAGGACCTAGCAACAACAGGATTACTATCAAATGATCTGGATTAGATCACAATGAATTTTTGCTTTGGTAAGAATAAGATATGTATTCATTTGTTTTAGGATTTTTAGATGACTACGTAGACTCATATGCATGGAGATTAGGATTTAATCCTCGGGAATACTTTGCTTTCAACAATAAAACCATCTGATGAACAAATGGCTAAGTTGAAGTACACACGTTTGGGATTAGGATGTAATCCCAAGGCGAGCTCTGGATTCAACAATAAACCAATAAGGCTTTGTTTTGGTTATGTAATAATTATGGATTTAATAAAATAAACTCTCAAACATGGATAATGTTTGGTAAAATCAAGTATCTTGTCAGGATGTGGCAGGATTACTCAATCGCAAACCTAGGTATGGATTATACTCATCCCTAAACTCTAGGGATGGATTATACCTAGGGACAAATTATCTTGTCAGAATATGGCAAGCATAGTTCTATCACGTTATGAGTATGGTTTGTATTCGATTTGAATTCCAGAGTATGGTTTGTACTCGATGCAAACTCCTGGTATGGTTTATATCCACGAGGAAGGATTAACTTATTAGGATGTGACAAGAAAACTCAATCATAACTTGAATATGGCTTATGCTCGGTTTGGATTTTCGGGTATGTTTATGCTTGAAGAGTTGAGTTATCTTGTTAAATTTTAACAAGGCAATTCAATCATGGATCGAGTATGGATTATACTCGCTATAATATCCAAGTATGATGTGTACTTGAAAAGCTTAAACGGTAACTATCAGGATTTGACACCACTACTTGTCTGATTTCCTTGGAGGTATGGTTTGTACTAGCACATGGACAGGCGGTGTAGCCATGGTTTTATTAGATTTCTTTATAATCTGACCCAAGGCGATCGTCGGGTTTCTAGTTTTTCTATAATATGGTCCGACGCAGCCATGGATTTATGATTTTCTATTAATATGATCCGGCGTGATCGTGACTCTCTGGACTTTTATATAGTAAACTTCTTTTTATTAATTCTCTTGGATTTCTATGGCTATCGGATTATCTAGAACACACCTTCCTTTATCTATAAAGATATGTACTGGGGGGCAAAGTGTTGATGCATCTTTTACCAAGGCCGTCACGAATCAAATCTCCATTAAGTACAGTGCCAACACTTTTGGAACCTTGGATCAATACTTGGAGCTTCAGTTCGACTCGTGTTTCGGGTCGACTTGTGTCGTCTTAACCTAAATTATCAACTCTAGGCTTTGGATCAAAGACCAGTTCCGGTCGATTCATCCCTGATCAGCCTGGCCCGGGTGGGATAGACTTTCCAGGCCTCTTTAAGAATATCTCGGGTCAATGTTCCCCAAGTTGGTCATACCGAGCCAATCCATATCGACCCAAAGTCTGAAGGCATTCAAAAGCTGCAAACTCGATCAACTTAGGCCAACTCTATCTCCTTAAAATCCGGATCGAATGACACGTGTGCCACACTATAAGATGAAGACTGTTTCTCACATGAAGACTAGGCCTGACCGCCTACTCCAGATTCTTTGCATCATCTGACATGTGGCCAACCCGACCCGGGATGGCCGCCACGTGGCAGGTCGAGCCGACCTGGATGTTCATATATAAATAAGCATTTTGAGGGCTGGAGGAGGGGGACTCTTTTGACTTATTTTTGGCTGAACTTCCATTATTCACTTGAAACGCAAGGTAGTTGCTTCAAAGGAGGCTGAATGCACTACTCGAACACAAGGATTTTGTGTATAATTTTTGTTTTCTCTACTTTCTTACAAATCAAACAAATATAACCTGTAATCGACAGTATAAACATAGATTATAAGTGGATGTAGACTTGGATTATGCCGAGCCACTATAAAGTTCGTGCATGTTTCTTGTGTTTGTTTTATTTTTTGCATTCAGTGATTGTGATTGTGAGAATATTCTGTGATGTGTCTGGATTACACACGTTGGTGGTTGATTGTTGAAAGTTCCACTTGTTGACGTCAACAATAACCAAACTACATATTGAAGTTTCTCAACATCATTAACCCAGCAAATTGGCTATACATTTTTTTTTTTTTTTTCTTTTCCTTTTTCAGTAGCCAAGTCAAGGATCCAAAATTTTACTGTTGACAACATAAACATACGTCGTACCATTGTAATATGTTGTACTCGGCTAATTGACTTTACATTAACAACCAGTACTTCAGAATTTTTAGAAAAACAAATTGATAACTAATGACACTCACATATCAGACCAAGGTTTACAAATTTCAAGAAAGATCAAATCCAGTAATTACATAATTACATGTACAATACGTAAATCTATAGATTTTGTTGTGGTTCAGTTAAGAACTGTTTGATTACATCATTAAAAATGGTAGGTTTTTCTAGTGGCAAAGCATGTCCTGCATCTTTGATGACTTCAAGCCTTGCTTTTTCTCCTAAATGTCTGTTCATGATAGGAAAAATAAAATAAAATTAGTTACTTCCAGTGCAACTGTTTATTACACATTAACAGTCATAAATCTGTCACAAAAAGCATAATAATACCATTTTTTTTTTTTTTAACTCACTCTTGTAATTTATTTGCAAAAGAAAGAGGAAACACCGTGTCCTGATCTCCCCATAAGAGCAGTGTATCCTGAAACAAAGATAAATAAACCGGAGTTAGGCATATATTTGGTAAGTGTTTGATAAATTGTTACAATTTTACCAAAAAATTGGGTCAGTGTTTTTGGGTGCATGGTTCACAATTGCGAACGTTCCATTGTTTTGTTTGTTTGTTTGTTTTAATGGTACTTATATACAAGTCACAGGAAGCATGCAACATACTACATAACGAAGTTGTGACTCCTTGCACCAAGGTCAATGTGTATAACCACTAAGACAATGATGTTCGTATAACTTTGTATATTTTATAACGCAATTCAGAGTTCACTACAAATTTCCACCAACGTAGATTTTCTGTATACTTGGTCACTTAGTCTATATTAATTAGCATCATGTTTAATTCACAATGCACCATCAGTTTATATATATATATATATATATATATATATATATATATATATATATATATATATATATATATATGTGTGTGTGTGTGTGTGTGTGTGTGTGTGTGTGTGTGTGTGTAAAAGCCGTACAATTTTCTATAAAAAAAATATAAAGCTGTACAAAGTAAAATAAGTCATATTGATTGAGTTTGAGTGCATATTAAGAGTCATAAAAGATATTATAGTAATTTTATGAAGAAATGACTTGTTAACTACTGCTCAGGATACATAAATATTGATTGCCCCATACATACACATGTCATTTTAGGACCATGCTTCTATCGATTATTATGTATTACGATCGACTATTTTAGTTAAGAACTAGAAGATGAACTCACTTGGCTCAAAATATTGGGTTCCAAGTTCAATTAGTTGGTGTCAATCCAACTGGTGAATTAGCTCCCAAGTTACCTATCAAAGTAAGTAATTCTAACTCTTCTATGTATCAAGGTTTGAAGTTTTGACTCGATTTTTGACCGAAACACCAAGATTGCCTCGTTCCATTTTAGTTAGTGGGGTCTGAAATGAAGCCAAACCAATACTTTGATTCATTTCAAAAAATTATTGAACTTCAGATTTTATAGATAACACGAAGAAAAAAAATTGAATTTAGATATACGAATATCCAAAACCGGCGTTTTAATTTGGCAAACGTAAAATCAAAAAATATATGGCGTGACTATAAAAAACGAAGTAATGAATAAACATTTTTAATGCTAATATTTATGAGTAATCAATATTCTTCTTTGTTCCTTATTTTTCATTAAAGACATATTTTATCAATCAAACAAATATAAGTGTAATGTTCAGACATCAAAACTAAAACTGAAATTTAAAAATTAGATCGAAATTCTTGAAGTTACATAAGATCAAATTGAGACCTGAACTGAGATCTAGAACCTTCCTTTGTATACAACGTAAGAGTAACTGAAACGTTATACCAAAATGCTTCGTGTAAAATTTAAGCCGGCATCAAATATGTTAGTGTACTAGCTGAAGAATGTGGAATTGTAATAACTTCTTATAATTTCAACCAAAAAAAAAAAGTTGAAAAAAAGACACAAAAGTTAATTTACCATATTGTCATATAATTTTATGGTCAATTCTATTCCAACCCAGCAAAATGATGAATAGTCTCTCATTTCATAAAAAAATAAGGATTAAAATGCCAATTTCCTATTATTATTATTATTATTTTTACAGTTTTTTGCAAACCACGTACTTGCCCTACGTGGTTCCTTATAGTACCACATAGTTGCCCTACGTTGTCCCTGAAGGAACCACGGAGAGGAACTACGTGGTGCTCTCAAAAACCACGCAGTTGCTGTATTTTAGGGTTATTTTAAATTCAACGGGAGCTACTCAGCAGAATAGGGGGTTTCATCGGTTTTTTCAACCTGGAGGAGGCTACTCAGCAAATTTGGATTGAAATAGAATTCGGCTAATTTTATATGATTGCATAACTAACTTTAACCAGTCCAGTGTTTGTAATCCTCACGTAATTGGAAAATACGATTGGGATGGTGCACAGTTCATGTCAAATGTTGCAATGTTCATTTGCGAAAATGATACAAGCATCTCCAGCAAAGTGGATTTCAAGTTGGAAAACGTATGAGGCTGAAAGAAAAAGGGGAAAAAATAACTGCCTATCGAGCAATTGAGTGGAAAATTTCTTAGCTTATTTTCTAAAATTAAGACAGCAGCAACAACAACCAAAAAAAAAAAAAAGTAATAATAATAATAATTAATAATAATTGTTATTATTATAATAGCTGTAAAATGGACTTCGGAATCTGAATTTGCATAAGGTTAAAAGCAGACTTCATATAATGGTTTAAGACGAGCTTCAATTTCCTAACTGTCTCTCCTACTGCTTTTGGGCTGCTGCATATTATGAGCTCCGTGCAGCCTATGTTATGGTACTTAGAACGCCTTTCAAATATTAAAGAAGAGTTTTATAAAACAGTTGAACTTAAAAATAATTTTCGAAAGATCATGCCTATAAGTTGGAATAATCACAATATTAGTTGCCTTAAACTAGCGCACAATTAAGCCAGAAAGAAGTGGAAGTAGTTAACTTTTGCAACAACTTAAAAGGAAATCCCCTAACTTTTCATAATACATACGAGCAGCAAACACGCATAGTGTAGGCGGCACCCACACATTACACCAAAAATATGCAGTAATGGCATGTTTTATTATTTTATGTAGAAATATGTAGAATAAACATTCCACGTGGTATGCATGTTCATTTTTAAATGAGCCATGCACGACAATACCAAACCATGTGGCAAGGTTCAACGCTTTGCTTACTACATTTTTGGACTTGTAGCGTAGAAGAATCAATTTAATGACAGTTATTATAGCATAGTGTTATTGAAAATGATGAGTTAATTGCTCACCTGCTCGAGAACAGGAAGGGGATCGACTCCAACGCCATTTGCTATCAAATCCTCTAACAACTTGATTTTTTCTTCCCTTCTATCTCTATACATGACCTGAACCAGATGAACTGATGATTAATTTCAAGAAAATGTTCTGAATTAACACAGGATAACACCATGTTTAATTAAGTATTGCCAGTTATGCCAGATCGAAGTCTTGAATATATGCAAATGGATCTAGCATTTGACCATTTTGATAAAGATAATCAATGTGGTTGGTTGTCTTTTTGGTTTGTTTTGGAACATTTCATTTTCGAAGCAAGAAAGGTTCAACTGAAACTTCACATGCATGAGACATTTAATACTACACACACACAATAATAAACCCATATTTTGATTTTTGGCTGCAGTCTTTACTAATAACTAGTTAACTACACATAAATGCATTTTAAATATAATTAAAAAAGTTCAATGATATCCAAATTAGACAAAGGACATTCATATTATTTTTCTAATTCTTTTATTCACATTAGTTTTTTTATGCTAACTAATTAACTAAAGAAAAAGGTGAAGGTATGATATCATTTCTGTCAATTTCCATACTTCGATTGAAAGTATATTCTAGAGAAAATCAGACTATAATTGCAATAAGTTGAATAACCAAATGCTCAAGTGGCTATAAAAGTGAAGCACCATCTATATACTTCCACTATGTTCCTGGACTCTCTAAACAGACAAGAAATTGAATTCTATGGCCTACTAAGTTACTCAATGAAACACTAAAGGAACATCAATCAGGAAAATAACCATGCTGCATTCTAGTTATATACCAATTTGCCTAGTTATCTATCCTAATTTCATTCTTATCATGTAACTCCTGACAAACACACCATGTCAAAGTTAGACTATCTGCCCAAAACACAGAGATGCCAATGAAATGTGCACGAACTGAACTTTAAAGACATTCGCATATGTAATGTACATCAGCTGCATATTGCTTCAAAAATGTACGACTCGTGTGCAGAGTATCGTTGTATTCGAATAAGTGGTTGAAAAAACAGAGCGCAAACCTGAACAAAATCTGTAAGCAAAAACCTGGGCATCCATTTGGGCGCCTTAAACATGGACCTGCGGATCAGTTCCATCAAATCATCGGCTTTCTTAGGAATCAAAATATCAAATCCTCTCCCTCCTTCCCTCTCCACCATCTCCTTCCTCTCTGTCTTGTTCATTCCCACTCCTGCAGATACTATCACCACCTTCTCCACCACCTCCTTTCCTGCCATCTCGGCCACTCTATATGCCACATACCTATCGTATCAACACAAATATCCATTACACGAGATCATGGCAACAACCATATTTCAACAATAAAATGCAAATCAAAATCCCCAATGTTTGTGAAGCATTCATCAATCGGGTTGGCTGTCATCATCATATTTCAAAATTTCAACATATCCTTGTTGATAAATTCCTATTTTAACCCTCTATAAACAAAATCATACATAAGTAGTCGGGGATTGTTCTATGAGTAAAATCAAATTCAGTATACTTCGTTGAAATTTATGGCCGAAACCCAGGGGGAAAAAAGATTTTGCTGACGAAAGCATTACCCTCCATAGCTAATTCCGGCAACATTATACTTGCGCACACCAAACCTAGCCATGGCGTCCACAAGGCACATGGCCTGAAACTCCACCGACCGATCCGACCCCAAAGTAGTCGACTCGCCGAAGAAGAGCAGATCGGGAACGTACAAATCGAACGATCTAGAAAGCGTGGGGACGTTCTTCTCAAACTGCCACTTGGCATTGCCGCCGAAGCCATGGATGAAAAGAAGAGGAAGTGTTCCATTGGCCGCGGCGGAGGAGGAGGGATGGCGTGAAACCCAGAAGTGGAGGGTGGAGTTATGGATGTGGAGGAATGTGGGGGCGAGATTTGAGAGGAGGAGGAAGGAGAGGGAGAGTTGGAAGTCTCTGATGGAGACGAGGGAGAGGCGTTGAGGGCGGAGGAGGCTGACGTGGCGGAGGAGGCGGGTGATATCGGCCCAGGAGGTTGGGGCCATTTTGGAAGAGAAAGGGGTTTGAATTTTGAGATTTGTGCGAGTCAGTTTGTGTTATATATACCGGTGAACCGAGTTCGGTACTGATGATTCATTTGTTGAATATAAGTAGATGTCTTTCTTTTCGAAAATGACTAGACATACATTCCTTCACACTTTAAAACATGAATTATACATTCAAAATTATTTATATAGGTAACACGTATTGCGTAGGAAGTTAAATTGCAACATTAAAAATATGATATTTTTCGGTATACTTATTGGATTTTAGTTTCATTTTTACAAATCATAAATTTTATTATCTTTCAACATTCATTTTAAATTTTTTTTGCAGAAGTAAATATATATCCATCAAAAATTTGTCCTTCAACGAATAGTTACACATCATATATTTGTTTGGGGTTATTCAAGTAGACTTCCAAACAAATATTTGTTTGTCCGAAAAATATTTGTTTGGAGGAGTTCAAATTGGCTACCAAGCAAAAATTTTACCTAGCACGTTCTAAACAAATATTTACTCTCACTTAACCGTGTGGTTTTACGCTAGTTCAAGTGCATCGGCAATTACACTAGTCCAAGTACACACTATTTTATGATTGTTGGAAAATCATAGCATAAACATTAGAATCTTATGTCATATAGCATTTGTCTATAATCGGCAGTTTTTCCCATCACAAATACATGCAAATTATTAAGGATTGATATTAGAGTTCTTTTGTATTCTTTTGAAAGTAACATTATAATCTAAAATAAATGAAATTTATTGAGCAATCTTAACAATGCATTTCACTGTCTATGATGGCTTCAAGTTCAAGTGCATTTAATGTACATGTTCGCATATACAATACATTAATTGCATCCAAAGTACACATCGAACATGTTCTAAGGTTCGAAGATATCATTTGCTACAATTTGTTATATCGACCGCATGACACGCTTAAATCAAATTTGCCTAGCAAATTTCAAATAAAAATTTGTTCAGCAAATATTTGCTTGATGAATTCTAGGTAAATATTTTCCCCTCGGTTGCATGTCGCTCTCTACTGTATACTATTAATACAACTTATTTTAACAACTCTTCAATTATAGATCTTCGGTTCCAACTTGCATGTTTTGCAGCTGACAGTACATATTTCATCCACTTTCACACCAAATACAAGCTTTGTTCATGTTGCACCTCAGTAGCATATTCTTCATCCATTTTCGTTATTTGGTTAGAAGATAAATACTGACATGCCAATATCTGACTGGCAGATATTTGCCTTCGTGGGAAAAAATCATTGAAATATATGATATACAGGTATTGATACTGAAATAATAAAATTTATGATTTAATGATGAAATGGAATCTGAAATCCGATAAATTTACCGAAAATTTTAAAAGTTTTTAATATCGCAAGTTAATGTCTTATCATAGGAGATATTTGGCGATGTAAATCAGAGAGGACTAGATTTTTAGTGCCGAATTCAAAAGAAACGTACATTCAGTTTAAAAAATAGGAACGTGTCTTTAATTTCCACTTAATTAAATCATATATCTTAAAGAAACAAATCCTATATTAACTCAATTTGATTTTAAAAAACTAAACATCACATTCAAAAGAACTAACTACTTCACTTCAAAGTTGTCTGTAGAAAATAACATGACTATGTGTCCTAATCAAAATTTGGATAACTAAAAATAGTATACAAAAAAATTTACCGTTTTGTTACCTCGTGTTGTGAAGTGAAATAACCAAAACTAGACAATGTCTTGTAAATTTGTTACCAAAATCATCGTTACATTACTATCAACCTTAGCATTGAAGATGAAAAGTTGAACTAAGTCACATGTTGATGATGTATAATTAAAGTTGCATCAAAAAAGTTCATGGATTCTTATGGAGGTATTGGGCTAACATTATAACAATTTTTTTTATAAACGTGAAAATAATAATTAATGAAAACCATGCTATCATAAATTTGTGTTTTCTTATGAAATAAAAAATAAAACATGTGAATAATATCAAATGATAGTTTCTTGCATTATTTTTTAGTCTAATTACACTGATTACAAGCTGAACTTAGTAGACTAAATTTTTTTTAATAAGATTACGTTTGATTTTCTGTTTTTCAAATTTTATTCAATTTGATAGTTTTTACCTCGAAATCGAACAAAACAACTAAACATACAACCAGAATTAGGAAAAGTACAATTGAAAGTCTCATTAAGGCCTAATGACTAATTTATGAATTGAAAATGTAGTTAGGGTTAACAACCACCATATATAATTTTTATTTTCATACACTATTTTCTAATAATATCTTAAAGCTATATTAATTACTCTCATATCTTTTTATATATAAGAAATAGCTGCTTATATAATAGGAAATATTACTTCGATAAGCCTTAGATAGTGTGCAATACATTATATATCAACACATGATCGAATCGTGTTATGCAAGTTTTGATCCTGCGACATTTTGCATCAGAGTTGAAGTATCTAAGCATTAGGACGGTGGTGATAGTCTTTCATATCAAAATATTCTAAAAATAGTTCAATAAATCTTAGAAAATAAAATAAAAAGAAGAGTAGACATAAATATGGAGTCAAATCCATGTTGATTCCTTCGCTATCTTTTGCATTTGTTGCAAAATGGATTTGCTTCATTGTTCTAATAATAGAATTGGTGGTATTTACACAAAATTTGGTGAGTGGATTCATACATTTATTTTAATTTTGATGGGACTTATCCTTCCAAGCCGATATTACCTAGTCACGCTGATGTAGAAACATATAAGATTAAGTATAGAAACAATGAAACAATCAAATAAAATTATTAGGATTTATTCAAGATAAAGATGATATCACCCAAATATTAATAAATGAAAGTAAACACTTTAATTTTTTTAAAGTGGTTCCCCTGTCAGTGGGATTGCTTGTCCACCAAGGAGAGATATATTTTATTAATAGAAGATTATAGAGAGATACGTCATTATTTCCATTACATAGAATTTTTTAACCATAGGATTTGTAACTTCAGATTGAATTTATTCCATGATATGGGACTAAATAAAACATCAAAACCCAACTTTGTATCATATTTTTCAACACTACACCTTAATACATATATATATCTATAATTAAAACAATCCAACCCTATCTAATCTTTTATACTAAGCAGTCTCGAGTACAACGTACACTTTTCCAATGAGCTTCGACAATGCCATCACCCATTATACTTTTTGGCAAACTTTGGGAATACTTTTTCCTACTAACAAAGTGTTTTTTAAAAAAATCATATAGGATCTATCAATCTTATCGATAATCACAAATGTCTTTATCTACCAATTCTCTCACCTTTGTGCCACCATATGGCACATAACACATTGATAAGTGGATCAAGTTAGAGAAATGCTTGAACTTTACAATAAGTAAGGACTTGGTGAACATATCTGTTATATTCTTCTCATTGTGAACCTTCTAAAAATGAATTAGCTTCTCTTTATTCACTAGGGCAAGAAATTATTCCCTTACCTCTATGATATTAATCCTTAAGTTAAAAGTAAGATTTTCAGCTTAGTGAATTATACTTTGATTGTCACTATTTACCTTTACTCCGCCATATATGGAGCCTAAATGACACAACAAACAACATAAGTATAGCGTCTTCTTAGCCGCTTTAACAACATCTATAAATTCGGCATCTATAGTAGGCAAAGCAAAAATGGTCTGCAACCTTGCTCTCTAAGTAATAGTGTTCCCTCCAAGAGTCAACACATAACTTGAGTTGACTTCCTTTGACCTCAATCTTTGGTGTGTTAAGAATCACAAAATCCTACTAAGTAGAAATCTTTATCACCAAAAACAAGTCCATGGTCTAGAATTTCTTTGAGATACCTGAACATGCATTTTGCTGCCTTCTAATGTGTTTTTCCTAGATTTTCCATATATCTGCCTCACAATCTATACAATGTCAGACATTGTGCAAACCATAACATGCACTAAATCACCAACTGCATTTGTATAGGGTGCCTTCTCTTTGTAAGCTTTGTCCTTCTTTAAGATCAGAGACCCTTTATTGGAAAAGCTGTATGTGCAAAGGCATAAATGTATTAATTGTCTTTGCTCCTCTATATTAAACAAAATAAGTACCTTCGTAAAGTATTCCTTTGAGTGCGCCTCAAAAATTGCAACATCCCGCGTTTTTAAATTAAATAATAAAATAAAAATTTGTAAAATTTTTAGAATTTGGTGTAACGACCTGCCATTTTGACCGCCCCAAGTCGGTAATCAAACCAACTCGAAACGTTCAAAACAACAGATTGTTATTGGCTTATAGGGTTTAAACGGAATTAAACACAGAATCATAGAGTACAATATTTGCAATGGAATAAATTTTATATAAATATCAAAGTTTATACAATATTTTATACAGTGGAAAATCAAATGTATACGTAAATTTGAATAAACAAAATTTCCCAATTTTGTCGGACTTGCGTGCACATGCATCTTCTTATGCCTCTCCTCTTAGCGAGTTGAAAATCTGTATATCTGTAAAACTTGGGGTCTGACCCGAGCGTTCCATGTAAAAATACAAAACACTCGAGTCAGGATTGAAGTTATTTCAAGTAAGTCACTTCGAATAAACACATAAATATAATTGTTAATCCTGACAATATATTAATAATTCGAGTATAACATCCCATGAAAACTGTCGAAATATACCAAAGAAGATCAAAATACTTGCATGCATTAACAAAAGGATAGGTGGCAACAAAAGGGTAATGCACGAAATGGTAATAACATGTCCAAAATGCAACAATACATAAATTAATCGAAATTAGATAGCAAGCAGGTGGGTACGGCACGTGCCGATGGAATAACTCATAAACAAGTACTGCAGCAAGAACTTGTGTTAAACCAGAAATCGAAATATGCATAGTAGTGTAAATTTCTCCTAATAAATCCTGGCATTTGTGAACTTATGAATTTATGCTATTTCAGTTCTAGTTTATATTGATGTTAACGAGACAACCAAACTGTCAAAGTTTACTTGTCAATACAGTTAAGTATATATGCAAAGAAAAGTACCATAATCATAACCAAGATGATAGTATATGGGAAGCAATACAGGTTTCCAAGTTAAATTATGGTTTCAAATAATCAACTGTTTAAGAACAGAATGGGACTGGGTACCCAACTTCCAAGTTTCACCGTATGACATGATCAAATAGGACGAAAATGGACATGCATACTGCTACAAGGGAAGAGCAACAAAAATCAAGGTAGAAATACACAGCTTGATCTAGCAAGATAACATGGTCAGGAAAGCATATGGCAAAGATATGACTTTCAAAATGCACCAAGTGACATCTAGTTAAACTTATACTGCCATGAAACTAACAAAGCAAAAGTGATAGAAACTAGACAAACAAGGAATAATCAGCACCAATAAGGAAACTGAAATAATGAGCAAAAGGTTGGGATTTAACAGTACCAACAAAATGGATATAGGTACTACAATTAAAAAATCATAATATGAGCATTTATGCAAAGCAAAGTAAAGGTTACAACAGGAAAATGAGCATGTACCAACAAGACAAAAATAAAGTGCATGCATTAAAATGCTACAGCAATAATCAAAATATGCAAGGTAGGGAGAATTTCCAATGATAGGTTCTGCATGAAGTGGTACGCATGCGCATTGATACTGAATAATTCAACCTAGGCAACTAAAGGAAGTAGTAGGGCAAAACAACAACTATGACAGAAATTGTGATGGCCCATCCCGCACCAGCCGACATTTCCAATGAAAGTGCGTTGTGCCTATGCCTGACCAACATGGGACGATCGTCAAAGAAAGGAAGAAGGGAATTTGAACTAACAAGGAACCTGTAGAATGTCTCACAGCGCATGGAATAAAATATAATAATAACATACTTGACATAAAACAGGCAAGACAGTGCATAAGCTGAGAACTAAACCATAATCATCATAGCAGCGGAAATTCAAAATACAGCTTATGTTCCACATCATAATTATTACAACTTTGGAGAACTGTTTCTAAAGCAAAATAAGAAAGGTATACTACTGATGCCCAAAGTAGTGACCAGCTACGACACAGGGAGAATACATATATATATATATCATACGTGGAAGCCTCCTGCTCGTCTCCGGTACAGCTACTCGTGCATACCGCCTAACCTGTCTCTAGTTTTCCCGTTTAAGAGAACCCAGAGTAATAAGAAGATACATAAAACTCTGGGTCAGACAAAAGTCTGGTATGAGCGATAAGCAGCAAAACAGAACAATAACAGGTATACTAAACCATACCTGAACCTGGACCTGCAACCAAAGAGTTAGCACAACAAGATGTACAATACTCTAAGGTGACACTAACATATGGTGTAAAGATACGGGGGGAGGGGTGTGCATGTCATAGTGATGTCAAACAATCAAGCATAGCAACCATCCTTACATCTCTCACTCAGTGTGTAAAGCATACGATATCCACTGCTTTGATCATCCAAATCCTTGCTATGATCACTCTTCCCCATGGAGTCATGGCGACTCCACTGCACTGATCCATAGCCACTAGTCCTTGCTATGTCCACTCTGCACCATGAAGTCATGAAGACTCCACTGCACTAGCTCATAGCCATGTTATGATCACTCTGTCCCATGGAGAAGTAACTACGCCACTGCATTGATACGTAGCCTAACATCCATCTTTGTGGTGAATCAAAGCTATAGACGTCGATAACCCCTTTGCACACGTCCCGCAGCAAAGACCAACCATGAAGTTAACTCGTTGGTTCCCAACTGGATCTTGAGTTACAACTTCCCATTTGGACTACCTTTGCAGCTCGGGTTTTGGTCTCCTCCGGATCGGTCTTCATTTGGTTCGTAGCTCATGCCTCGCGTCCAAGCTCCTTGGTTCGGTTCGCGGTCTCCCTACTGGTTCGGGTCGGACTGTCCATACGGGTCGGGTCGTGGGATCTTCCCAGGTCGGATCGTTTTGTGGTCCACCAATCAGTCTCCCACCGGGTCGGGTCGAGAGCTATAGGTGCGAGTAGTTTGTGAGCTCCTAGTCGGATCATGGTACTTCATTCGGTTTGGACTCGTGAAAGGTCATCCGGGTTGGGTGCTCCAGTTTGGTCCCCTCGTGGTGCTCCAGTTCGTAGTTGATTCATCGGTTCATGGGCACCTAACAGGTCGGGTCAGTCCTCTTGGCTCGAGCAGCGACTCGTGGAGTTCCCCTAGCAAGCGGGTCAGTTCGGAGAGGGGCGTCACGATCGGGTCGGGCGATCCGATCTGGTCTGGTTCCCTACACAATTTTCCTACAACCTTTCCAACAACTATTTTTCGCCTCACGACGGCGTTTTCGACCATTCTAACTATTCTAAGCAATCATAAAACATTCCAAACAGTCATAGCAACATATGAAACCAGCCACAAACACCAAAACAACAATTTGATAAGTTAAAATGGATCAAACAAACCCAAAACCCATATTTTCCCCTTAATCCTCCTTAATCACATTTAAGCATACAATTAGCAAAAGTTATCCCAATTAACCCAAATTTCTAACAGATCCCTAAAATAATATTTTAGAATTTTACAAATTCTTCTAGAATTTAATTACGTATAATTTCGCTAATTACCACTAATCACCCCTAATTACCCGTAATTAGTGAAAAACGATGCAAATCATTCGCCTTGGCCACAAACAAACTATAGATCTGAAATATTATATGTTTTGGGTCGAATTCTAATGCAACACAGCAGCTCCAACTCTGATTTGGTGTTATTTCCCCTTGATTTGACGTAGCTTGGCTTAATCTTCAATTAGAAAGCGATTAGGGGCGATGTGGGATGAAATTAGAAGGTGGAGGTCATGGCTAGGGTTAAAGAAATGTTTTAGGTAGCTGAAAAATGAAATAAAAATCGTTTTCCTACTGTTCTCAGCCTCCCCATAACCCTAATCCCGAAATGGGTTATGGACCCTCTTGCTAATCGCCCTAATTAGGCCCGGTTAAGCTGTTTTTCACCTTCTAAACCTTGTTTCCGCCATATCTCCCAAACGGTGAGTCCGTTTGGCTAATGTGACCAATTTACAAAAGATAAACCATCATCCGAATCTAATGGAAATGGTTTCAGGTCAAAACTCCTTACCAATCAAAAGTTATGGCCGAAACAAGATCAGCTAGGGGCAAAACGGTCATTTAAAAATCGGCAAAAATCATGAACATGTGAAATGACCCTAATAGTCGTCTCCCAAAGTTACATGGCTATACGACTTCACATGAGAAAGAAATAAATATTCTACGATCCCCAGATGCATAGAATGCGGGTCGTTACATTCTTCCCCCCTTAAGAAATTTCGCCCCCGAAATTCCTTAACTAAGAAACAAGTAAAAGGATCCCACATGCCTACCAACCATTCACAACAATCAAACATACAAAACAACAAACAAGTCTATCCTAGCATGCGGAAAACTAAATTGCAATTAAAATCTTACCAGGCAAAGAGTTCTGGATACGTCTTCCTAATGCTATCCTCTATCTCCCAAGTACAGTCATTCTTATTCTCGCCCCACTGAACTTTGACTAGATTCACCGCTTTCCTTTGAAGTTGCTTCGTATCATGCTCGACAATACGAATCGGCTTGCGGTTCCTAACCGCCTTGGGTTCTACTTCGATATCATCCAACTGATCAGGTGAAATAGTCATATCGGGGTCGTGCACGAATTTCCTTAACTAGGAAACGTGAAATACGTTATGAACTCCTGCCATCTTCTCTGGTAATTCAACTTTATATGCCAAATTCCCAACTTTCTCGAGGATTGGGAATGGACCAACAAATCTTAGCGCTAGCTTTCCTCTCCTTCCAAATCGAGTAACATTCTTTAATGGAGAGATCTTGACTAATACTAGGTCGCCAACGGAGAATTTCAAATCCTTTCGCCTCTTATCAACATAATTCTTCTACCTATCTTGGGCAGCCTTCATTCGCGGTTGAATGATCTTAATCTTGTCTGAAGTTTCTCTTATCACATCTGGTCCAAGCAAAAACTTCTCACTAGTTTCTAACTAACATGACGGTGAGTTGCATGGTCTTACGTACAAAGCTTCAAATAGAGCCATACCAATACTGGATTGATAACCATTATTATATGCAAACTTTACTAGATGCAAATGGTCATCCCATGATCCACCAAAATCCAATATGCAAACCCTCAAGAGATCTTCTAATATACGATTCACACTCTCTGTTTGACCATCAGTTTGAGGGGGATACGCGGTACTGTGATATAATTCTGACCCTAAAGCCTCTTGTAAGCTCTTCCAAAACCCACTAGTAAACAACGGGTCTCGGTCACTCACAATGCTTTTAGGTTCTCCATAGAATCTCACTACTCACTTCATATATAGTTCCACTAACTTAGCTGCCGTTCTATTCGACTTGATTGGTATAAACCTTACACTCTTGGTTAATCGGTCCACAATCACCCAAATGCTATCATGGTCCGACCTAGTCCTTGGTAACCCATCAATGAAATCCATTGAGACTTGTTCCCATTTCCATTCTGGAATTTCCAATGGTTGCAACAAACCACTAGGTTTCTTCTACTCAGCTTTAACTAACTGGCAGTTCATGCATTTGGATATAAACTTCCCAACGTCTCTTTTCATCTCTTCCCAGTAGTAGGTCTGCTTCATGTCTCGATACATTTTGTTACCACCAGGATGTATAGTCAGTTTTGAGTGATGACATTCTCTAAGCACTTCATCTCTCAATCCATTGACATTGGGCACAACTAGTCTTCCATTCTTTCTAAGCCATCCATCTCGATCAAGCCCATACATGTTCATCTCCTTGTCGATACCCATCTCTAACTTGGAGATGATTTCCAATAGGTTAGGATCGTCTCTCTGACTGGAACCAATCCGCTCAATCAAAGTGGGTCTAATCCTCAAACTTGCTAACATCTCTCGATCCAATTACCACTTTGGTATGAAATCATACCCAACGATATACTTCAGTTGCTTCCATTCCAGAAACATAGCCCCTAAATTGGCATGTCTCCTACTCAATGCATCAGCTACCGCATTGCCATTTCCTGGTGTATATGCAATATCGAAATCATAGGAAGCCGAAAATTCTAACCATCTTTACTGTCGGAGGTTTAAATCCTTCTGAGGGAAGAGATACTTTAACGATTTATGATCAGTAAACAATTCAAATCTTTCTCCTAAGAGATAATGTCTCTGCATCTTCAATGCGAACACGATCGTTGCTAATTCCAAATCATGGGTAGGATATCTTTTCTCATGCAGTTTCAGTTGCCGACTAGCATAAGCTACAACCCTACCTCCTTGCATCAATACAACATCTAGTCCGGTACCACATGCATCTGTGTATACCGTCATCTCTTCATTCCCTTTAGGAATGACTAACACTGGCGCGCACGTCAACTTTTCCTTTAGGCTCTTAAATGCAACCTCGCACTTTTCGTCCCAAACAAAAGCTTGATTCTTCTTGGTTAACTGAGTCAATGGTTCCACTATCTTGGAGAAGTCTTGGAAAAACTTACGATAATATCCAGCTAATCCCAAGAAACTTGTTATGTCTGTTGCATTCTTGGGCGTAGACCAATCTTGTGCCGTAGCCACCTTCGCAGGGTCCACGGCAATACCATTCTCTGAAATAACATAGCCCAAGTATCTCACTTCCCTCCTCCAGAAGTGACACTTAGAAAATTTTGCTTTCAATTGGTGCTTTCTCAACACCTCCATTACTATCATTAAATGTTCCTTGTGTTCTTCCTCTATCCTCGAATAAACCAAGATATCGTCTAGAACACAAGAATAAACTTATTCAATTGATCTCGGAATACTCTATTCATAAGATCCACAAAATATGCTGGTGCATTGGTCAACTCGAATGACATGACCAACCACTTATAGAATCCAGACGGCGTCCGAAAGGCCGTTTTAGCTATACTCTTAGCTTCCACCCTAAGCTGATGAAAACCTGTCGTGAGATCCAACTGTGAGAACACTCTCGCACCACTCAACTGATCAAACAAATCATCTATCTGCGGTAGAGGATACTTATTCTTCCTCGTCACCTTATTCAACTCGTGGTAGTTCACACATAGTTGAAGGGAATCATCTGCCTTGGTAGCAAACACAACTGGTGCTCCGCACTCAGAAACACTTCTTCTGATAAATCTCTTCTTCAAAAGATCGCTTACTTGCACCCCGAGCTCTCGCTGCTCCCTTGGTACCACACGATGACATGGCATCACTATTGGTCTGGCATCTTTCACTAAATCAATACAAAACTCAATCTCACGGTGTGGTGGAAGTCCAGTCATTTCCTCGAAGATGTCTGGATACTGGTCAACCACGGGCACATCTGACAACTCATCATGCGGGATGTCAAGGGAATTTAGAAAACTAGCCATTACCCCATCACTAGGTAGACCACCAAACACTACCATCTGCCCATCATCCGCTCTAACTGTCACCAAAAAGCCCTCACAGTCTACCACCAATTCGTACCTTTGGATCCAATCGACTCCCAAAATAATGCCAAACCCAGTAAAGCCCAAAACAAAACAATCACAAACAAACATACATCCATGACTCGATAAGATTACATTACGACAAATCATACAAAGGCTAGTCGAACCACCAATCGGGTTCGTCACTACTAAAGGTCTATCGACTATCTCGGGTTCCAATCCCAACCTATCTACCAGGTCACTAGATATGAAGGAACGGGAAGCCCCATTATCAAACAATACTCGAACATGAACATCATAAACAGAAAGCATACCTTGGATAACGACATTCTTTCCTTTCTCCGCCGCAGTTGGGGCATTCGACGAAGAAGGAACAGCATTAAGAGCGTATGCTTTCACAATCTGCTTTTCTTTAGGGGGTTGCAGACATTTATCCATGTGATGTCCCACTTGGCCATAGTTGAAGCACTTCCTGTCCGCAGGCTTTGGTCGACATTCTTTAGCATAATGGCCTTTCTTGCCATGACTAAAGCACTCAACATCTTTCTTACTCTTTTTCTGGCTATCCTTAGTTTGGTTCTGCTTCCTCTTATTCTAAGAATTATTCTTGCCTCCACCGCTTGCTTGCGGCTTTGGCCCCTCTACAGATACAACAGCGACTTCAATCTTGGGCTTAGGATAAAGGCTCTCTGACCTCAATGCTTTCCCAACAATTGATTCGAAAGTCTCATCAATATGATTTATATGCCTTTCCCCGAAGTACCGATCTAAGTCTGTTATGAACTTCTCATTCTTCTTCTCGGGAGTGTCGATAAGAGATAATCCATACTTCGATAAAGTATCGAACTCAACAATATACTCCAAGATTGCTCTACCATTCTGCCTAAGTTCCAAGAACTTCCTAAACAATTCTGATTTCTAAGCAGCTGGGATAAACTTATCACTGAATCAAGCCTTAAAATGATCCCAAGTAACTTGATCCTCAGGAGTAGCTGCCTTAATAGCATTCCACCAATTCATCGCCCGTCCTTGCAGCTGACGGGATGCTAGCTTTCTCTTCATCACATCCTCGATACCCAAGTCTTCAAAGATACGCTCACAGTTATCCAAGCAATCCTGAACTTTTGTAGCCGATTCTGTTTCGTGGAACGGCTTTCCACTAAGACTAGTGTAATCCTTGCAAAGCTTGGCGAAATCGGCTCTAGGCGCCTGCACCGCTGCACCACCACCATTTGCAGCATTAGGAACTGCTCCTTGCACATTTCTAAGCATCTCTCTCATGAAGTCAGCGAATCGTCCTCATATCAGGAGCATTCCCATTACTAGCTCCTCTACCAGTACCCCTTGGTATCGGCTCATCGTTCAATCTGTAAGGAGAAAACGATTAACCATCTCTTAAGTGGTGCCAGTGCAATGCGACTTCATCCTTAAATAACTAATAGTATATATATAGCTTTTGAAAACCAAAATATCACAAATACGCACTCTCATATACGTATACTATCTCTCCCTGGTGTCTTTCCCTAGATTAACTACGCAACCTAGTGCTCTGATACCAAATGTGACGGCCCGCCCCGCATCAGCCGACATTTCAATAAAAGTGCGTTGTGCCTATACCTGACCAGCATGGGACGGTCGTCAAAGAAAGGAAGAAGGGAATTTGAACTAACAAGGAACATGTAGAATGTCTCACAGCGCATGGAATAAAATATAATAATATCATACTTGACATAAAATAGGCGAGACAATGCATAAGTTGAGAACTAAACCATAATCATCATAGTAGTGGAAATTCAAAATACAGCTTATGTTCCACATCATCATTATTACAACTTTGGAGAAATGTCTCTAAAGCAAAATAAGAAGGGTACACTACTAATGCCCAAAGTAGTGACCAACAGCGACACAAGGAGAATATCTATATATGTCATACGTGGAAGCCTCCTGCTCGTCTCCGGTACAGCTACTTGTGCATACCACCTAACCTGTCTCTAGTCTGCCCATTTAAGAGCACCCAGAGTAATAAGAAGAGACATAAAACTCTGGGTCAGACAAAAGTCTGGTATGAGCGATAAGCAGCAAAACAGAACAATAACAGGTATACTAAACCATACCTGAACCTGGACCTGCAACCAAAGAGTTAGCACAACAAGATGTACAATACTCTAAGGTGACACTAACGTATGGTGTAAAGATACGGGGGGAGGGGTGTGCATGCCATAGTGATGTCAAACAATCAAGCATAGCAACCATCCTCATATCTCTCACTCAGTGCGTAAAGCATATGATATCCACCGCTATGATCACCCAAATCCTTGTTATGATCACTCTTCCCCATGGAGTCATGGCGACTCCACTGCACTGATCCATAGCCACTAATCCTTGCTATGTCCACTCTGCCCCTTTGAAGTCATGAAGACTCCACTGCACTGGCACATAGCCATGCTACGATCACTCTGCCCCATGGAGTAGTAACTACCCCACTGCACTAATACGTAGCCTAACATCCATCTTGGTGGTGAATCAAAGCTATAGATGTCTTTGCATACGTCCCGCAGCAAAGCCCAACCATGAAGTTAACTCGTTGGTTCCCAACTGGATCCTGAGTTACAGCTTCCCGTTCGGACTACCTTTGCATCTCGGGTTTTGGTCTCCTCCGGATCGGTCTTCATTTGGCTCGTAGCTCATTCCTCGCGTCCATGCTCCTTGGTTCCGTTCGTAGTCTCCCTTCTGGTTCGGGTCGAACTGTCCATACGGGTCGGGTCGTGGGATCCTCCCAGGTCGGGTCGTTTCGTGGTCCACCAATCAGTCTCCCACTAGGTCGGGTCGAGATCTACAGGTGCGAGTAGCTCGTGAGCTCCTGGTCGGATCGTGGTACTTCATTCGGTTCGGACTCGTGAAAGATCATCTGGGTCGGGTGCTCCAGTTTGGTCCCCTCATGGTGCTCCAGTTCGTAGTTGATTCATCGGTTCGTGGGCACCTAACGGGTCGGGTCAGTCCTCTTGGCTCGAGCGATGACTCGTGGAGTTTCCCAGGCGAGCGGGTCGGTTCGGAGAGGGGTGTCACGATCAGGTCGGGCGATCCAATCCGGTCCGGTTGCCTGCACAATTTTCCTGCAACCTTTCCAGCAACTATTTTTCGCCATAGGACGGCGTTTTTGACCATTCTAACTGTTCTAAACAATGATAAAACATTCCAAACAGTCATAACAACATGTGAAACCAGCCACAAACACCAAAATAACAATTTGATAAGTTAAAATGGATCAAACAAACCCAAAACCCATATTTTCCCCTTAATCCCCCTTAATCATGTTTAAGCATACAATCAAAAAAACTTTTCCAAATTAACCCAAATTTCTATCAGAGCCCTAAAATAATATTTTAGAATTTTAGAATTTTTTCTAGAATTTAATTACGTATAATTTCGCTAATTACCACTAATCATCCCTAATTAGCCGTAATTAGTGAAAAACGATGCAAATCACTCACCTTGGCCACAAACAAACTATAGATCTGAAATATTATCTATTGTGGGTCGAATTCTAATGCAACATAGCAGCTCCAACTCTGATTTAGTGTTATTTCCCCTTGATTTGATGTAGCTTGACTTTATCTTCAATTAGAAAGCGATTAGTAGCGATTTGGGATGAAATTAAAAGGTAGAGGTCATGGCTAGGGTTAGAGAATGTTTTAGGGGGCTGAAAAATGAAATAAAAATCGTTTTCCTACTATTCCCAGCCTCCCCATAACCCTAATCCCGAAATGGGTTATGGGCCCTCTTGCTAATCACCCTAATTAGGCCCGGTTAAGCTGTTTTCCCCCTTTTAAACCTTGTTTTAGCCATATCTCCCAAACGGTGACTCCGTTTGGCTAATGTGACCACTCTACGGAAAGGTAAACCATCATCTGTATCCAATGGAAGGGGTTTCAGGTCAAAATCCTTACCAATCAAAAGTTATGGCCGAAACAAGATCAGCTAGGGGCAAAACGGTCATTTAAAAATCGGAAAAAATCATGAACATGGGAAATGGCCCCAATAGTTGTCTCCCAAAAATACATGGCTATACGACTTCGCATGAGAAAGAAATAAATATTCTACGATCCTCAGATGCGTAGAATGTGGATCGTTACAAAAATATTTAACCCAAACAGTCAGCCCAAATGACAGGAACAATAGCAAAATAAAACCCTAGCAGTTATACTTAGTGAATGCATGAAGTAGTGAACTTGCAACAAGTTTAAACATAAGATAAACTTACCTTAAATCGCTGTTATAGCACGAATCTGAAGAGGAACGACACGCGGAGTACTTGCGACGCAGAAGGTCGATGGTGCAAAGGGAAAGGAGGTGGAACGGGTTCCGTTGGCGCGGGTTTTGAAGACATGGGTGAGGAGTGTGGTGGTTGTGGCTAGTCATGGAGTTGGAGTTGCCTCCAGCAGTTCGGTTTTAGAGATGATGAACTGGCCCAGCGGTGTTGAGGTCAGGTGGCATCCTACTTTTGGGTTCTCTGGTTTGAACGGAGGAAGAAGGAGCTTCAAATGGTGGTTGCGTTGAAGAAGGTGGAGGCTAACGCGATAAATCCAGTAGGGGTAACGCGGTGGTTCGTGCATGGTGGCGGAACAACGAAGGTAAAGGAAAACGATGTTTTAGGTGATCGGAGTACTGGCTTCAGGTCCTTATGAACGGAGGGGGAGTGATTCGATTGGTGCGTGTGGCGAGGCGATGACTGCGGGGTTCAGGTGGCGATGGAGACGGTGCAAAATCGGTCAGTGGCCATTTTTCTCAATATGGGAGGAATTTAATTTGGGGAAGAAGCTGATTTGGGTAGAAATTTGGCTGATGATGAAATGAGTAAGAAACGAAAATAAAGAAAAAGAAAAGAGACGGTGAGAAAGTAAAAGAGGACATGTGCAATAAAAGCAAGTAATAGTGAATTCTTTAGGACAGGGACACGTTTAAAGATTACAACAAAAATCTAACAAGTGTCAAAATTACTCAACAAATTAGAACAAGTGTACAACCAAATAAACAAACATTTTTCCAAGTATAGGTATCGTATATTATACAATGTATACAAACACAATACTAGTATATTTAATAATTTCAAATACATATCTAAATTTTAATTAAAACCAAATTCATCTAAATAAATTTATTTAGATTAAATTCCCAAGTTAAATTGAAAATCAAATTTATAATTTCCTAACAATCTATATTTCAGTTAGTTTTTAAATTATTACTAACGTTTAAATTAACAAAACATTTAAATTAATATAAAAATTAAATTTACACTTACGAAATCAATACAAAACCAACTTAAATAGATTAAATTCAAAATAAAAATAAAATATTAAATATAAACATAAATTCTAACACTGAATTAAATTAACCTTAAAATTTTAAATACCGAAAATTCTAGTTCGTTACATTTGGTCACGAAACTAGCGTTATTGCATCCATGGCGTTTTTTTGATCAATTTAGACCTATGGTTTGCAAAAAACGGATTTAAAAAGAAGAAGAAATTATTAAATGAAGTTTTAGAAAAAACAAGAAAAAGAAGCTACAGAAGGAACACACCTAACACTAATAGTATTCAATGTTCTAAATTTTGTGAACAAAAGCTAAGTTAGGTGAGTTGTAGAGCATGCACTTCCCAAGGTTGAGGTCAAAAGTTCAAGTCCGGCCAACGTCATGTATTTAATTTTCAGAGGGACATTTAAAGATATGCATGTTCCAAGAGAAAAATGTATATGCATATGTGTGTGTGTGTATATATATATATATATATGTATGTATGTATGTATGTATATATACATATATATATATATATGAATATGAAATTCAAAAGTAACATGCAATCGTTCAAATAAGTAAGAAATAAATATCGGGAAAAACGCTGTTTAATTTTTAGAAATAAATAGAGTTGTGTGTAAATATATATACATGCATAGACTCGAAGATTGAAATTAAAGGTAAATTAAGGGCGGAAGATGATAATGGAATGAATGCGCACATTTATTTATGCATGTGGACACGCGTTAAAAAGATTGGAAATAACTGAATAGATTAGAAAGAAATATGCAAGAGAATAGCTATGTTTGAAATTTAAACATATATTAAAAAGGGAGGAATCAATGAATTGATAACGTTAATAATAACGTTTATTGCGCAGCTATTAATGAATAAAAGTTTGCAAAGTTATGTACGAATATATACGCGTAAGTTTGAAATGGAAACGTTAACCATACCTTATAAATGGAAGATTTTTTTAGAGAATATAAATGGAAGAAATTAATTGATATAATAATATTTAGTAAGAAAAAAACGTTGTAGTTAATTTTAAACAAAAAAAATTAATTAAGGTAGAATCAACGTAAGTGACCCAGCAAATGGGTCGACCCAAACCATATGTGGATCAACTTGGGCGTCGACCCACCCTATTACCGACTCGACCCAGGGGTCGACCCGGGTCGACCCAATGCTGGGTACAATTTTTGATTTAAACGACTCGAATTTTATTATATTTGATCCAACGAACAAAATCTTCTGTGCACCTATAAATAGACTAGCAGAGCCTAGCCGCTAACTCATATTTTCTGAGATGACGCCAAGGCTCTGCTAGTTTCTTTCTTCTTCAAATCTTTTAGAAATAGGAATATTAGTTGTAGGGATTCTAATTCAAGATTTGAAGACAAAGAATATAGATCTACGATATAGGTGCTCAGGTTTCTCGTCTACGTGAGGTAAATTATGTAAATCTGAATTATTAGGATTTCTTTCATTATTTTAGCATAAGATTTGTAAATCCATAGTTATTTCAATATGAGATTCAATTAGGAAGACCACGGGGTGATAGATCTGAATCAGATTCAAGGATGGAAAGCACTCATGTGAGTGGATTTAAATTATACCTTTTGGTAACAATATATTTATCGTTAAATTCCTTGAAATTCTTAACATAATGAATAATTGAAATTGCAATAATTGTGATATAAAACATTCCCTAAGTAAGTTATTGTTGTGTAAATCTATCCCTATAACTTTTTATTTAGGTTTGAGAATTACTATAATACTAAAAATGTGAATTTGATAATGATTATGCGTACATTCTTAAGACTATAATTTTATGGTAAATTGTGTAAAAAGATTACAGTAAATGGTGGAAATAGTGGAAAAAGAATTAGCATGCCTAATTTTGCATGGAAATTTACCGTAATTGGAAATTGTGTAGAAAAACTGGAAATTATATATAACTCAAAAAAAGGGAATTGGTAGTGGAATGAATTAGTTGGAGGTGTAAAAGGGATACATTTCCATAATCACCATTGCGATAATCCCAGAGAACATAGTTGCAAGAAAAGAAAGATAATAGGGATTCGTGTGAAATGGGGGTTCTTTGCCGTGTTGCACATTAAACAAATATACATATGCACATGATGTAAATAAAAAAAATAGCTTGCAACTACGGATCTTCATTGATATGCAATATGGAAATAGATTTTTATACTTTTCCACCAACCAATTTAATGAAACATATGAAATAATTTTTTTGTAATAATAAAAGTGTATAAGACGGTAAATAAAGAAAGGTTACAACAGTAAAGGTTCGGCTAAATAATAAGGAACTTAGGAGAAAGTGATGAATGGGGAATATCACCAATTATAATTAATTATATGAATGGGAATGAAATATAGTAGGTAGGCTTGTCCTGGGGACAAGTGGAATTATAACGTAGGCTATTGTTAACCGACATTTGGTCCAATTACCAGAAGCGGTCTAGGCCCACACGACTCGGCCCATCGCATGGTTCAAAGGCCCAAAATTGTTTCCAACATCCTTAAGAATCAAGCCAAGATGGGGTCACACAAGAACAGTCGTCACGGCTCGTCAAACTGCTCTCGAACAATTCAAGTCACGAATCAAGTGTATGCACCCAAAACTATGTGATCATATCGGGCGAGTCATGGTTCAGGCACTAGAAGACTCAAGGCGGGCCACTGGAAGAATTTTGCATCCCTCGGATGTGAAATTCATCAACATTAAAGACCGCTCGCTCGACTCACATTGATCACTTCCGAAAGCTTGCACACCTCGTGTCGATCACCTCCAGAAACCGTCCCCGAACCAACCAACTTCGAATCAGCTCTCCACTGACCAAACTTCGCATCCTTACTCCGGGATGCGAATTAGTATCCCCATAACTCCGGGATGCGAATACGTATCCCCTTAACTCTGAGATGTGAATTTGTATCCCATCGTCTCCGTGATGTGAATCCATATCCCTAAAACTACGGGATGCGAATCCATATCTCATTCCCTTGGGTGAATAGTGATTTCGCATCCCTTGGGTGATAGTGATTTTGCATCCCTCCGGATGAATAGTGATTTCGCATCCCTCGAGTGAATATTGATTTTCGCATCCCTCCAGGTGAATAGTGATTTCGCATCCTTCCGGGCGAATAGTGGTTTCGCATCCTTGAGTGAATAGTGGTTTCGCATCCCACGGGTGATTAGTGATTTCGCATCCTCGGATGAATAGTGATTTCGCATCCTAGGAAGCGAAATTTTTGTAGTGCCCTCCGGGATACGAATTCTTCGCAAGGATTCGAATTTTGGTCTTTGGGGCCCATTTTTCACCTACTTCACTCCTTATATATACGCCTTGGCCTCACACATGAAAGGGGTTGGCATTTGTATGATCTGAGAGCTCTACAAGGACCTTGGAACCATTAATGGTTGCCTAAGACTGAGGAATATGAAGAACCTATATTTTCTCCCAACATATGCAAAATATGACTCTAGAATACTTAGCCAAAATATGTATGATGATGTTCAACACTTGTAACCTTCAACTATGAATAAAATCAGCAAAGCCTTCAAAGTGGACATAGGTTCAATTCGAACCGAATCACTATAAATTACTGTGTTCTTTACTTTCCCACACATTATACTGCATCTTACATACTTTTCCGCACTAGACATTAAGTTTCAAAATTTTGGAACACTCGAGCATTAGTGACCATTTCGGACGTTAACACTTTAGCGCGCCAGGTAGGGGAGAGTAATGCACGCATCTACGGTCGACTTTCTGTCACTTCCTTCGAGGAATCGAAACCTTGCTTTTCCTTCTACTCAGTCACCGATACTTAGGACAATACTAAAATTTTCTCAGACTTATCGACCAAGCATATCGACAATGACGAACAAAGGAAAGAACCCCTTGGTCGGACCTTACATTGTCGATCCTGATTCGGAGTTTCCTCCTCAGTCTCGACTCACTAAAGCTCCAACCAACGTAAACACATTTAGTGCTCCCAACCTTGACGCATTCGTTGGTCGAGCCCAATTCAATGAAACGTCAAGAAAATTAGGTGAGACTCAACGATGCCTTGTCAAAAAATCCACCAAAGCATCGGATTAACACAAAAGCTTCAACAATATGATGAGCTGGACATTCTCTGACTTCAGGCAGACTTGGGCTTTTAGGCTCCATCAAACTACATCTCACCAAGCACCATCCCTGTTTATGTTCAGGATACCTCCCGCTTCAATCGTTTCAAATTTGGGCCTAGCTCCGATCAGTGGGTCAATGCTCAACCCGTTGTCGTGCAAGGCCGACCCACTCTCATTCAGACCTTTCTACCTACACTATGCATTACAAACCGAGCCCAAGCTCCAAATCGCTGGCCATAATAAAGCTGGGCAACCGGGGCCGAAGACTCTTTCGACCAAGACGACGTTCATCTTAGAAGACGTCTAAGGCTGCCCACTGTAACACTCTAGAATTTAAAACACACTATAACCATGCTTAAAGATGATAAATTGAGAATAACTTAATTAAATATTCAAAATTAAGTTAAACCGGCATTACCGTTGCGTTCGTCTCGAAATTCTGGTTCGGATAGACCCCAAGTTTGCATAAAACGAACAATGTACGAAGAAGTTATGGACCTTAGTATACACATAAGGTTCATGCATATAAATAAATAATAAATCAATTTCCATAAAATCAAATGAGAGAATGGGCGGGAAAATATTCCGTTTGGAGACGACCCAACCTTAGCCCAGGTCGGCCTATGGGTCGACCTATAGGAGGCTGTGTCGACCCACTGTGGATCACGGCAAATCCATTCTGCGCACCTGGATTGTTTTCTGCACTATATTCGTTGCTGACTCAGCATGACTTGTACAGTTTAGATTTAAAATGTAAAATCTAAGGGTTGATGTTGATTCTGTAAATCTATAAATAGATGGTTTCCCTTATTCTCAATTCACAATTTCTTCATAACTTCCTCCTCTCTGAAACTACTCTGAAAATTATAAACATATAAATGGGGGAATGCTGCTAGAGGTTGGATTAAACAAAAGCAACATCAAGACTTGGACTTGGATTAGACTTGGATTCTTGCAGCATAGTGTTATATAATTATCTTCATCAAGATTCGCTGTGAGTTACACTTATTTACTGTAAATCACCTATGCCTTTGATCAGTTATACATCCGCCTGTGAGGTTAAAAGTTATATACATGCCTGTGATGTTAATTAAACAAATCATAAATGCCTGTGATGTTAATTAAACAAGTCATACATGCCTGTGATGTTAATTAAATAAGTCGTACATGCCTGTGATGTTAGTTAGACAAGTTACACACACGCCTGTGATGTTGGATAAATAACAAGTTAAATGTATCTATCTTCCTTTTTCTATTTTATATGTTTATTTCCAGCCTTGCCTATATTCATACGTGATTTGATTCTATTCCTCTCCCTCTATTTTCCTTTTTATTTTACACCAAGCCTAGGCCTTTTGAAGCCTAGGCTATACTCGACTAAAATGGACGTACGATTGGGGTAAAAAAATGATTAATATACAAAGGGACTTAGACATGTTATTTACTTGGACTAAATTTATTATAATTTGGGAAAAAGGATAGATATAATTGTTTAGACTTGCTATAGACACTTGTGTTATACAAACATTATGCATAAACCTGTAACTTGGGAATGTAGTTGATGAATAATATGCATATGGACTAGACATGTTAATTTTGACTTAAACGGACATTAAGTAAATGACATGTTAAGAAAAGGGTTGTATACACATAATGAAATTACAACCATGCTTATTAATAAACCTGAACCTACTAGGTTAAACATAAGTATTAATAAGCAAAGAAACCCCTCATTTGTTGTTATATCGTGTTTTGGGGACTCTTAAATCCAAGATATTTGGGGACACAAGCTTAGAGGGGTTCTGGCTTGTGTCGATCTGCTGTTTGGAAGCCATATAAGTTAGTATCCCTATAGGTATCTTATTTGATGGGGCCTCGCACTTGGTAGAGGCTCAGGGCACGCTTTACTGAACTAGATAGTATGAGGTTCAAAGGTTTTAGAGGTGTTAGGGTCGCATTTCTGACGGAGTCATGAGCGTTCATGGATCCGGCTACGGGACCTAAGATGTCGAAGAACTTACGGATTTGCTGTGTTCTATAAGTTGTTGGGTTAGGAAGTGATACAAACTACTGGCGGGGCTGACACAGGGTATTCGGGTAATAGGGAGTCGATTGCTTGGGTAGTAATTAAGGTACACCTAATCCTGCTGTTGACCAACTTTTTGGCAAAAAACTATCAAATACTAGATCGAAGCCCTATATTACGAATTTCATCTCCCGGCATCGGCCAATTGACCGGTTCGAGCAACTCACACTTCAGCAATGCCCAAGCAAGGTCCGGCCCGAGCCAGTTTCCTTCAAAGGCAGTCTGAAATTGGGTTGGACCGAATTTGTCTCCTTCAAACAACGAATTATCGAACCCGGAAGAATCCCTCCTCTCAACCGACCGAGTTAGCCGCTTCCTCTAAAATCGGATCGACTGAATATCTCAGATTCATCAAGAAATATCTAGC
Organism: Allium sativum; assembly: GCA_030737875.1. Taxonomy (NCBI): domain Eukaryota; kingdom Viridiplantae; phylum Streptophyta; class Magnoliopsida; order Asparagales; family Amaryllidaceae; genus Allium; species Allium sativum. The sequence continues at coordinate 266,774,535 of CM060916.1, forward strand.
TGAGACATTCGATACTTGGACCGACTCTCAAGGAAATAAAGGAGGTCAACCATCTCCAGACAAAGCTCTATTTTTTATATACCTCATAGTAATGGCCAGGTAAGCCACTATTTCCGAGGATACTATTAATGAGCAGTTGACCGGGTCCCACCACCGTAACTATTTCCACTGATCGAGCTCCACGTGTCCAAGCTCTGAAAAAGAGGAAAGCCACGTGGCGGCCTGCTTAGCCTACTTCTTCACCTATAAATACACCCATGCTTAAAATGGAAAAGGGTACTTCTTGTTTTCGGTTGTTTCAACTTTTGGGTGAATCATTCCTTCTAATTCAAAGCTTCTCCACGTCTAAGTTAAAAGTAGAATACTTCTTCTTCCTCCTCAAAAGAGAAAGTGCATTGTACTTGTAATAAAAAAGAAAAGCTCAATATATATAAAGTGGACGTAGGCACCATCTTTGCCAAATCACTATAAAAAGCCTTGCGTCTTCCCTGTTTTCTCTACTTTCTTGCATTTCAAAAATCATTATTCATGTACTCTCCACACGATTGGGGGTTGACTGTCACTAGTGACCAACTTTTGACGTCAACTCTTTGGTGCGCCAGGTAAGGGGACACGCACTGACATACCCTTCGACATTCTGCTATTCCGAACTATGACGAACAAGCGTAAGAAAGATGCAACGTCATCCCGTCCCGCGAATGCTGATGCAGCCGAGGCAAATGCTGCAAAGGCAAGTCAGAAAGCTTCCTCTCATGAAGACATGTACGGATATCTCACCCGGGATGACATGGATAAGATTATGGCTGAATTCATAAGCCATATGACATCTCAGGGTAAACTCCTCGAACGACAGCAACAGTTGATGGATCACCTTCTCGGTCGAGTGGAGATGGGATTAAACGCTTCAACATCAATTCCTCCACCAACCAAGACCGGGGCAATAACTGATCTCCGGTCTGCACAAAATCAAGCCACTGATTATATCACACCATTGCTTCCTCCTAACTCGGCTCCACAACCCGACCAATCACAGCCAGAGTATCGCTTCCAGTGACCAGCGCAGCCGAAGCTGCAGATTCACAGGAGGCCCGCAATCAAGTTCTAGGTCGCCAGTCCACTTTGCCTCCACTCTTGGGGATAGCTCGGCCCCCCGGACCAATCTAGCAACCACTGGGTCAGTCAGGATCAACGCCATTCCCATTACAACCCAGTATCTTACCGCAGACTTGCCTTACGCCGCCTTTCCTTCAACAAAGAGATAGTGGAGCTTTCCCATCGAACCATGGAGACCACTCTACCATACTGGTTCCCAGATTGGTGGATGAAAACACTACTATAGACCCTTCTAACATCAATTCGGGTGGGGGCATCGAAGAGCCCCGAACATCACCAGCTATGCTGGAACAGCCCGGACCTTCAGTCATGGGTACTACTCGATCCAATCCTCATCAGGTTCAAGAGGAGACAGTCTGCCCAGAACCAACAACTACGATGAACCCTCACCTTCACTCAACTCTCGGAGGATGGGCCCAACCAGCGGCCACCCTTCTGAGCATGCTTTCGTTGGACCCCAGTGCTGGAACTCTCCTGAATGCAGAGCTGGATTCATGGCAGCGACTCCTCGGAGATGGAAGCCATCTTGCAAGCATCGTCCGACGTATCACCCGGGGCAATTCTTCTCAGCAAGATATAGATAAAATCCATCGCAACCCCTTCACCAGGTAAATAAGGAACTCCTGCAATCCTCCGGACTTCAAGTTTCTAACTGTCGGACCATACAACGGTCGGACCAACCCCACCATCCATCTCATGCGGTACATGCGACCTATGGAAGTACTCATTGCATCGACCAATGTTATGGCCAAGTGCTTTCCACTATTCCTCACAGATATTGCTGGCATGTGGTGTCAACGGCTAACAACGGAGTCAATCGGCAGCTGGAATACGCTGGTCACCCGCTTCATCGAGCAGTTCAAAGTTCATATTTCCCAACCGAAGAGTGTCATGTTCTTGACCTCCATCAAGCAACGTCCGAGAGAAACACTTCGCTCGTTCCTCGAAAGATTCAACGTGGAAATAGCATCCATCGATCGACCCGAGCCATCGATGGTGCTTATGGCCACCATTGTAGGTGTTTGAAACCAATCAAAATTCTCAATCTTTTTTATCAGAGATATTCTCAAAGACATAGAAAATTTCTATGTAGAGGCCGAACGATTCCTCCGAGAAGAAGACGCCGGCATTGAAATGGAGAGCCTTAAGTCCTAGCCACCAAACAAGGAGGTTCGTCCCACACCAATGGCCAGAATAAAGGAAGAGGAAAGGCCCCAGAGAAGAATGAACGCAACGTACAACCTCAAAGAGAGGATAAGTACGCTCAGCATACCGAACTCAATTCTTCCTTCCTCGATATCTATCTTGAAGTATGAGGGTCCCTGCCTTTCCCAAGACCTCCTCGAAGAGAGCTGACCAAAAAAGAACTCGATTCAAGAAAGCACTGCATGTTTCACAACATCGCTGGCCACAACACCAATGAATGCAGGCACTTACGCGATCTCATCGAGGATAGGGCGAGGGGAGCTTCCCGAGTATGTCAATAATAACCGATAGGCCATGCCGCCACAATCTTCAGCCCAAGCTCCTCAAGCCGGTCCTTGAGCTCCTAGAAACGGAAAGGACCTTAAGGCTAGCACTCGCGACATCATCATTAATTAAAGTTTAGATTTCTTTTTTCGATGTATTTCTGTTTCTTTCAATAAAATGGATACTTTGATGTACACATGTACGGGGTTAGGATTTAGGTCCTCGGCATGCTCTGGAATCACTAGTTGTCCTCTCAGGATATACTTTCATTTTCCTGTAACAGTTCTGTAGCAGCTATGAGCTTTCTTTTGCAAACATGGATTATGTTTGAATGATTTAAGCTGAGCACGACTAACACTCGCCCCCCAAATATGGCCAGTGCGAAAGCCTACCTCCATCTCTAAGACCTACTCCTTGAGCCGAGTACAGTCAGATTTCTCCAAGCTGAGTATGGACTATACTCATCCCTTCTAAGACTTTTAAAATAACCTTATACAAGTCGAACATGACTAACACTTACCATAAGTCGAGTATGGATGATACTCTCCACCTCCATTAGACGAGTATGGATAATACTCGCCACCTCAATAAGCTGAGTATGGTTAATACTCGTCACCTTAGTAACCCAAGTATGATCAATGCTCGCCATCCCTTTAAGCCAAGTGTAACCACTGCCCGCCCTTATCTTCAAGCCAAGTATGATCAATACTCGCCCAGATGAAACTAAAAATGCCTTCTCTAGATCGAAAAAGGCTCATACAATCTTTGCAGGTACTAGATCTCATAACTAGGATCGACGATTGCTTTCTCGGTCTGAATACAGTCCTCGATGGTTGTCTGTTTTCTGGCCTTAATACGATCTACTTCGATCGTCGGTTTTCTGGTTTTGATACAACCACCGGGATCGCCGGATTTCTGGCCTTAATATGGTTCGGCGCAACCATTTCTAATCGCATATTGGACTTCGACACAAGGATCAGAACACAACTTCTTTACCAAGAAAGATGTATTCTAAAGGGCAAAGTGTTGACCAATGTTTTGGCAAAAAGCTACCAAAGACCAGATCAAAGCCCAATGCTCCGAATTTCGTCTCCTGGCATCGGCCAATCGACCAGTTCGAGCAACTCAAACTTCAGCAAAGCCCAAGCAAGGCCCGGCCCAAGCCAGTTTCCTTCAAAGACAACCCGAAATTGGGTTGGCCCGAATTGGTCTCCTTCAAGCAACGACTTATCGAACCTAGAAGAATCACTCCTCTCAACCGACCGAGTTAGCCGCTTTCTAAAATCAGATCGACCGAATATCTCGGATTCATCAAGAAATATCCGATTGAGACATTCGATACTCGGACTGACTCTCAGGGCAATAAAGGAGGACAACCATCTCCGGACAAAGCTCTACTTTTGATACACCTCACCGCGATGGCCACGTAAGCCATTGTTTCCGAGGATACTATTAATGAGTAGTGGACTGGGTCCCACCACCGCAACTACTTCCACTGATCGAGCTCCACATATCCAAGCTCGGAAAAAGAGGAAAGCCATGTGGCGGCCTGCTCAGCCCACTTCTTCACATATAAATACACCCATGATTAAAATGGAAAAAGGGGACTTCTTTTTTCGGCTGTTTCAACTTTCGGCTGAACCATTCCTTCTAATTCAAAGCTTCTCCACGGCTATGTTAAAAGTAGAATACTTCTTCTTCCTCAAAATAGAAAGTGCATTGCACTTGTAATAAAAAAGAAAAGATCAATATATATAATGTGGGCGTAGGCACATCTTTGCCAAACCACTATAAAAAGCCTTGCGTGTTCCCTTTTTTCTTTACTTTCTTGCATTTCAAAAATCATTATTCGTGTGCTCTCCACACGATTGGGGGTTGACTGTCACTAGTGACCAACTTTTGACATCAACACTTTGGCGCGCTTGGTAGGGGGCATGCACTGACATACCATTCGACCTTCTGCTAATTCCGAACTATGGCGAACAAGCAGAAGAAAGATGCAACGTATGCCCGTCCCGCGAATGACGATGCAGCCGAGACAAATGTTGTAGAGGCAAGTCAGGAAGCTTCCTCTCCTGAAGACATGTACCGATATCTCACCCTGGATGACATGGACAAGATTATGGCTGAATTTAGAGGCCATATGACATCTCAGGGTAAACTCCTCTAACGATAGAAACAGTTGATGGATTACCTTCTCGGTCGAGTGGAGATGGGATTAAACACTTCAGCATCAATTCCTCCACCGACCGAGACTGGGGCAACAAATAATCTCCGGTTTGCACAAAATCAGGCCACTGATCAGATCACACCTTTACTTCCTCCTGACTCGGCTCCACCTCCCGACCAATCATAGCCAGGAGTATCGCTTCCAGCGACTAGCGCAGCCGAAGCTGCAGATTCACAGGAGGCCCGCGATCAAGATCTAGGTCACTTGACCACTTTGCCTCCACTCTTGGGGATAGATCGGCCCCTCGGACCAATCTAACAACCACTGGATCAGTCAGGATCAACGCCATTCCCATTACAACCCAGTATTTTACCGCAGACTTGCCCTACGTCGCCTTTTCTTCAACGAAGAGCTGGTGGAGCCTTCCCTTTGAACCAGGGAGACCACTCTACCATACCGGTTCCCAGATTGGCTGATGAAAAGGCTACTGTAGAACCTTCTTACATCAATTCGGACAGGGGCATCAAAGAGCCCCAAACATCACATGCTATACTGGAATAGCCTGGACCTTCAATCATGGTACGGCTCGGTCCAATCCTTATCAGGTTCAAGAGGGGCCAGTCTGCCCAGAACCAACGACTGTGATGAACCCTTGCCCTCACTTTCACTTAACTCTCAGAGGACGGGACCAACCAGCGGCCACCCTTCCGAGCATGCTTTCTTTGGACCCCATTGCTGCACCCCTGAATGTAGAGTTGGATTCATGACAGTGACTCCTCGGAGATGGAAGCCAGCATGCAAGCATCGTCCTACTTTTCCCCGGGGCAATTCTTCTCAGCAAGATATAGATAACATCCACCGTGACCTCTTCACCACGGAAATCAGGAACTCCCACAATCCTCCAGACTTCAAGTTTCCAACTATCGAACCATACAACGGTCGGACCGACCTGACCATCCATCTCATGTGGTACATGCGACCTATGGAAGTACTCGGCGCATCGACCAATATTATGGCCAAGTGATTTCCATTCTTCCTCCTAGATATTGCTGGCATGTGGTTTCAACGGCTAATGACAGAGTCGATCAGCAGCTGGAATACGTTGGTCACCCGCTTCATCGAGTAGTTCAGAGTTTATATTTCCCAACCGAAGAGTGTCATGTTCTTGACCTCCATCAAGCAACGCCCGGGAGAAACACTTTGGTCCTTCCTCAAAAGATTCAACGCGGCAGAAGCATCCATCGATCAACCCGAGCCATCGATGGTGCTTATGGCCGCCATTGCAGGTGTTTGAAACCGATCAGAATTCTCAATCTCTTTGATCAAAGATCCTCCCAAAGACAAAGAATATTCTATGCAGAGGCTGAATGATTTCTCCGACAATAAGACGCTGGCATTGAAATGGAGAGCCTCAAGGTCCTATCTACTAAACAAGGAGGTCCATCCCACACCAATAGCCAGAATAAAGGAAGAGGAAAGGCCTAAAAGAAGAATGAATGCAATGTACGACCTCGAAGAGAGGATAAGTACGCTCAGCATACAGAGCTCAATTCTTCCTTGCTCGATATCTATCTTGAAGTATGAGGGTCCCTGCCTTTTCTAAGACCTCCTCGAAGAGAGCTGACCCAGAAAGATCTCGATTCAGGAAAGCACTACATGTTTCACAACATCGTTGGCCACAGCGCCAATGAATGCAGGAACTTACGCGATCTCATAGAGGATAAGGTCGGGCGAGGGGAGCTTCCCGAGTATGTCAAGAAGAACCCACAGGCCATGCCGCTACAATCTTCAGCCAAGCTCCTCAAGCCAGTCCTCGAGCTCCTAAAAACGGAAAGGACCCTGAGACTAGCACTCACGGCATCATCATTAACTAAAGTTTAGATTTCATTTTTTGATGTATTTCTACTTCTTTCAATAAAATGGACACTTTGATGTACACATGTACGGGCTTAGGATTTAGCTCCTAGGCCTGCTCTGGAATCACTAGCTGTCCTATTAGGATTTGCTTTCATTTTCCTGTAAAAGTTCTTTAGCAGCTATGAGCTTTCTTTTGCAAACATGGATTACGTTTGAATGATTTAAGCTGAGCACGACTAATGCTCGCCCCCTAAATATGGTCAGCGCGAAAGCCTGCCACCATCTCTTAGACCTACTCCTTAAGCCGAGTACAGTAAGATCTTTCCAAGCCGAGTATGGACTATACTCACCCCTTCTAAGACTTTTAAAATAACCTTATACAAGTCAAACATGACTAACACTTGCCATAAGTCGAGTATGGATAATACTCGCCACCTCCATAAGCCAAGTATGGATAATACTCGCCACCTCCGTAAGCCGAGTATGGTTAATACTCGCCACCTCAGTAAGCCGAGTATGGTCAATACTCGCCACCTCAGTAAGCCGAGTATGGTCAATACTCGCTATCCCTCTAAGCCAAGTGTAACTACTACTTGCCTTTATCTTCAAGCCGAATATGATCAATAATCGCCCAGATGAAACTAAAAATGCCTTCTCGAGATCGAGAATGGCTCAGACATTCTTTGCAGATACTGGATCTCATAACTAGGATCAACGATTGCTTTCTCGGCCTTAATACGATCCTCGATAGTTGTCGGTTTTTTGGCCTTAATACGATTTACTTCGTTCGTCGGTTTTCTAGTCTTAATACAACCACCTGGACCGCCAGAATTCTGGCCTTAATATGGTTCGGCGCAACCATTTCTACTCGCATATTGGACTTCAATGCAAGAATCAGAACACATCTTCTTTACCAAGAATGATGTATTCTGAGGGGCAAAGTGTTGACCAACTTTTTGGCAAAAAGCTATCAAAGACCATATCGAAGCCCAATACTCCGAATTTCATCTCCCGGCATCGGCCAATCGACCAGTTCGAGCAACTCACATTTCAACAAAGCCCAAGCAAGGTCCGACCCGAGCCAGTTTCCTTCAAAGATAGCCCATAATTGGGTTGGCCCGTAATTGGGTTGGCCCGTAATTGGGTTGGCCCGAATTGGTCTCCTTCAGGCAACGATTTATCGAACCCGGAAGAACTGCTCCTCTCAACCGATCGAGTTAGCCCTTCTTCTAAAATCGGATCAAATGAATATCTCAGATTCATCAAGAAATATCCAACTAAGACATTCGATACTCAGACCGGCTCTCAAGGCAATAAATGCGGTCAACCATCTCCGGACAAAGCTCTACTTTTGATACACCTCGCTGCGATGGCCACGCAAGCCACTGTTTCCGAGGATAGTATTAATGAGTAGTGGACCGGGTCCCACCATCGCAACTACTTCCACTGATCGAGCTCTATGTTTCCAAGCTCCGAAAAATAGGAAGTCCACGTGGTGGCTTGCTCAACCCACTTCTTCATCTGTAAATACAATCATGCTCAAAATGGAAAAGGGGACTTCTTTTTTTCGACTGTTTCAACTTTCGGCTGAACCATTCCTTCTAATTCAAAGCTTCTCCACAGCTAAGTTAAAAGTAGAATGATTCTTCTTCTTCCTCAAAAGAGAAAGTACATTGTACTTGTAATCAAGAAGAAAATATCACTATATTCATGTGCTCTCCACACGACTGGGGGTTGACTGTCACTAATGAAAAAAATTTGATGTCAACACCTGATGTTATGTAATTAGGTTAAAACATAATCCTGTTATGAAATTAGGGTACGCCTTATCCTTCTGTTTGAACCTATTGTTATTTCTGCTATTTAAACCTGCTGTTTATTCCTGTTGGTAATCATGTTGTTATGTAATTAGGTTAATACCTAATCCTATTATATAATTAGGGTACACCTAATCCTGTTGTTTAGTCCCGTTGTATAATCGTGCTGTTTATTTCTGTTATTAATCTTGTTTTAATCCTGCTGATATGTAATTATGCAAAGAATCTAATCCTATTGAACCTGTTATAGTAGTATTGATGCAGACATATATGTTCAAACATTTCCTATTTTTTGTTATATAATGTGAAGCATTACCCGTTCATAAGTTTATGCCTGTTATTCTGTCCATCTTGTTATTCTATTTAGGTTATATGTCATAACACTGTACCATCTTATCCAGTCTTATTTACCTGTCATGGCTTTCCTAGTTTATGCATATTTGTAAGTCATTGGAACTCGTTATACTTTATGTCTGATCTTCTTCTTTTTCTTCTTTCTTCCTTCCCCCCAGGTCCTTAGAGTGGAAGCACTCAACAGTAACTAGGATTTCTCTTTAGCTTGGACTTGGACTTCTTATGATGTATCATTTTGACTTGCTCTCTACTCTAGTTTGGCTTATGGAATGGGATATAACTTTATGTACCTTGGTATTTTATTTTATGAGATGGCTTGAAAGACAAATTTGAGACAGTTTGCTAGTATTAACTAGTTTTGATGTATTTCTGAGACTATGCTTTATTTCTTTTATAATAAAGTTGAAAGTTTTTCCGCTGCTTATTTTATTTGTCTTGTGTATTCTCTGTAATGATTGCATATGGCACTTCACGAAATTTAATGCATTCTACTATGAGTGACATTAATGGACGTGGGGTGTCACACTCACTCCTGAGTCGAATCACTACCTCTGCATCTCGGTAGAGATTCAAACTCTCTTTCTTGCTAGCCTACTTCTCAGCATCCTAAAAGAATCTTAGGGTCACGTTACTAACGACTAGGAAACCAGTGCGAGACGTAACCCGTTCGCTCAAGACGTGCTCAACATCGAATGGCCCCGCATTTCAATATGCCACAAATAAAACCTTATTCAGGGGATTCAGACCCTCTGGAATTGCTACTAACCTCATATGGATTCCGCTCACAACATAAATGTTGTAAAGTGCAAGTGTTTCCTCATTTTCTTGGGGTCGTACCCTCTTGTGGTTCACCCGACTTCCGCCAACAACAATATCAACTTTTTCCCAGCTAGCCAAAGGTTTAATCAATCAGTTCGGCATGCACATCCGTTAGGGCCTCGACGAAACTCTAACAAGCTACCTCAAGAGGTTTGATTATGCCTTGGAGTGTGTCGAAGACTTTAGCCCTCAGATTATCCTAGATCAACTCATTGAGGGCGTATTCCCCAATTTTGAATTCAGAGCATGGGTCAACCACGCACAATCTAAGACTCTGGAGATCTTCTATGAGAAAACCAACTACTTCCTATGCCAAGAGCTAGCACAAAGGAATCAAGCTTCTCACCTCAACAAGTTACTTTGAAATGAAGCCCGGAGCTCCAATGAATCTAACCCTAATGCTCCTCACAATCTCGCTCAAATTCGCAACGTCAGAGGTAGTCGTAACAATAAAAGGAAGATTCTTCGACTTTCATCTTTATGCAACCACACTCCTCTCGATTATAACCCGAGAACGTCTACCTTGCAATTTGCAATGCTCTTCCCTATAAAAGGGAAAGGCCTAAGGGCCCAATGAGCGCACCAAGGGATTCTATTGAATACTGTTGGTTCCATAACGTCTGCGGAGATGACACAAACAACTTTCGCCACTTGTAGGACAATAGTGAGAAACTCATCTGCAAGGGTTACCTCGAGCAGTACCGATAGGTTCCACCGCATGGGATCTCTGAGCCACTCAACGCTCATCAAAGATTCCAACTAACTAGGACCTCGAACGCCAACTAAAATCCCTCAAGGTCATCTCCTCTGCTCATTAAGACTGCAACAACAATGAGCAGTCGCGCCTCACGACTCATCTTGTTTGGAACGCCTTTTGTATCAATTTAGTTGTTGTGCAATCTCAACTATTATAACCTTGCCCGATAGCTTATGACCAATTTGTAAGCAACTCAGGTATAACTCTTACAAATTGTACAAAGTCTCATCTTCCAAGATTCACCCAAGGATTGACGAACCATCGCTACCGTGAATGCACCTAGCCCAATAGATCTAGCCTAACCTGCCTGCGCTTAGGCATACTCTGGCGGCGGTCCGTTGGCATGACGACCCAGGCGACCAATGGACTTAGATGACAACCTACGCTTATACGTACTTCTGGGTCGGACTACTAGCACTATTCCACCTGAGCTTCGCACGCCTCGAGTTAATCTAAACCAAAGTTCACCCACTCGAACTCTGCCCGACTCGAGTCTCACAAGAATGGACTTCCAACCAATTCAACCCTAAATGCAATGCCGAGTCATGATACTTGAGCACTTAGGACAACAACTTCCATGGCATAGTGGACTCCAAGGTCATCATCAGAGATACCAATTTGCAACTCATTCCCACCTTTGCCTCCTCCATCGAAGGAGAAACGGGAATGGAAAGCAAGTCCTCTTCTCCAAAAATACCTCCTCTTCGTTGTGCATGGCTCTTCTTCTCCACCTGATGCTCCTTCCACCCTCCAGTTAGCTGGAGGCATGTCAGAAGTACCACCAAAGGCACGTTCGGAAGCAGACTCATAGTCACCAGTCCTTCATCAGTCCTACGACTATCCTCTACGATGCAGTGGTCTCTAAAGTTGTCATTGGAGATACCGGCTTGCGACTCACTCCCACCTTTGCTTCCCTCATCGGAAGAAATACAGAAATGGAAAGCACATCATCTTCTCCAGAACACACCTCCTTTTTGTTATGTCGTAGCCCTTTTTCTCTACCAAATGCTCTGGCCACCCTCTGGTTGGCTAAGGGCATGTCGGGAACTACTACCGGAGGCATGTTCGGAAGCAGGCTTGGGGGCACCAGTCCTCCACTGGTTCTGCGGCCTTCCTCTACGATGTAGTGGTCTTTGAAGTCGTCATCGAAGATACTGGCTCGCGGCTCGTTCCCACCTTTGCCTCTGCCTCGGAAGCGAAACGAAAAGTAAACCCTCTTCTCCAAAGTCACCTCCTCTTCATTGTGTCGTTGCCATTTTTTCCTCCACCTGATGATTCGGTCGCCTCCCAACTTGTCGGGGACACGTCAGAAAGCACTACTGGAGGCACTACTACTGAAGGCAGGCCCAGGGGATCAGCCCTTCACCAGTTCCTGTATTCCCACCACTACCATCTTCTCTTCCACCACGAAGCGACCTTATGAGAGAAAACTTATCGCGCGGAAGAGATGGTCTAGAACCGATGTCTTAGCACTACAAACGTCATCTGCAACATCTCTCAATGTTAAAGCTTCCTACATACAAGCGTACCAGAATGGGATGGCAGCCTTTAGTTTTAGAAACCATAGTCATCGCTGACCGTCAACACAACTCTCGGGCCGGACCGTGATTACGACATGGTTAGATTAAGAATCAAACCCCAAAACTGATGGATCAACCATATATTCACATATTATGTGCATATCTGAGTAGTTAGTCCAAATAAGTTCGCTTCTCGAACGTTATGCCAATCAACTATGTTACGTTCGACTTTAATTACAATCCAATCATTTGACATCGTGCGACGATCTGAACATGCTAACTCATTCTTGAGATCGAAGAGAATTCAACAAACACGCAGGACCAGGGGAAACCGTATACCGATTCCTGCACCAGCATGTACATCGCAGGATCTGAGGCAGATCAGCACCAGTTCCCGCACTGGCATCATCTTCACCGCGACCCTTGGACCAACCATATTAAAATCATGTTTACCTTGTAGAGAAGGCGATCAAGAACCAAAGTCAAAGTCCCCAAAGTTCCCAACATTCCATCAGTGCCAAGACTCTCTAAAAACAGATACTTTAGAACACGATGGAAATCTTTAGTTTTAACGAATAAAACCATGGATATCATCAAGATACGACCATATCGTTATTAGGTAAGAGATTAGATCCTGTATCTGACAGCTCTACCATATGTCCACATATCATGTGCACATTCGAGTCTCTAGTTCAAACAAGTCCATCCTTTCAGTGTCAAGCCGCAAGGCCACAACACTTCAATCCCAATCCAATTGCACGACGTCGTGAAACGATTCAAATTTGCTATCTCAAGCCCAAAATCGGGAAGACAGGAGAACTTGGCTAAGTCTGCAGAATACGAAAGTCTATTTTGTATTTCCACTCACTTGCCAAGTTATCGCGTGTCTCGAATCCATAACCAGGCTATGGTCATATTCACTTGAATCGTAGCCCCGACTACCAAATTAATCTCGACCCAGTGACCACTCGTGTACTCATTTAATGTCAAACCATCAGAGCACATGCGCTTGCCATTTGAGTTCAACCTTGCTTCGAAGGAAAATCTATATGATCACACGCCATAACATGCGCCAAGTATTATCCTTACAGCGATGTTAGCATGTACGAGTTTTTGGAACTTCGATTGTTGGAACAAGATTGGATCATTGAACGATCGTGTACTTACAAATCAAAGTGATTAGACAGAACATGTCCAACGATCAAGCTCCAATTCAACGACGTTTTGATAACCACCTTACATTATTGCACACCCATATCATAAGTTTTTTTGTTACATTGCTTATTTCCAATTCTGATCACATTGCGCAAAACCACATATAAACGTATGAGAGCCTACGCGACTCAAAGCCGACGACGAACCACCTACACTCCGGTGTAATAGGGAGTTGGCGACTAACGTTCAAATTCTTGAATCGACAGAGATTAAACATCTCAGACGGGTTCCAGTCTGAGTGTAAGATTCAAGCGCAAAACTCTTAATGACACTGGAATCCCAAAATCATACCAACAAGCTTCAACAATGCATCTCAACCGCCCTGAAGCAGCACACTTCTTGGTGTACAACTCAATTGAAATGTCACAACCAATCGCTGAGCACAACATGGAGATCTTTCCGGCCATCACCAGACTTGTCTTATTTCAAAACATGTCCTTTAACACAAGACATACTTTGGGGGTCAAGTGTTACCGTCATTTTGATTCGGTTTCCAGAAGCAATTCAGGCCCATACGACTCATCCCATCGCATGGTTCAATAGCCCAAAATTGTGGCCAACATCCTTAAGAATCAAGCCAAGATAGGGTCGCACAAGAAAAGTCTTCATGGCTCGTCAAACTTCTCTCGGATAATACAGGTCACGAATCAAGTGTACGCACTCAGAACTGTGCGATCGTATCAGGCGGGTCATGGTTCTGGCACTAGAAGACTAAAGTCAGGCCATTGTCAGAATTTTATATCCCTCAGATGCGAAATTCATCAACGTCAAAGATCGCTCACCTGACACGCATCGATCACTTCCAAAAGCTTGCACACCTTGTGTCGATCACCTCCAGAATCCTACCCCGAACCAACCAACTTCGAATCAGCTCTCCACCGACCAAACTTCACATCCCTACTCCGAGATGCGAATTCGTATCCCCACAGCTCCGAGATGCAAATATGTATCCCCATAGATTCATGATGTGGATTTGTATCACATCGCCTCTATGATGCGAACCCATATCCCTGTTCCTATGGGATGCGAATCTATATCCCATTCCCTCGGGTGAATAGTGATTTCGCATGACTCTGAGTGAACAGTGACTTCGCATCCCACGGATGAATAGTGGTTTTGCATCCCTCTGGATGAATAGTGATTTCGCATCCCTTCGAGTGAATAGTGATTTCGCATCCCTCTGGGTGAATAGTTTCGCATTCCTCGGGTGAATAGTGATTTCACACCCCTCTGGGTGAACAGGGATTTCCCATCCCATGGGTGAATATTGATTTTGCATCTCTCCGGGTGAATAGTGATTTCACATCCCTCGGGTGAATAGTGATTTCGTCGATGAATAGTGATTTCACATCCCAGGATGTGAAATTTCTACACCTCCTTCCGGGATACAAAATCTGCACAAGGATACGAATTTTGGCCTGTGGGACCCATTTCTCACCTACTCCACTCCCTATAAATACCCCTTAGCCTCACACATGAAAAGGGTTGGCATTTACATAATTTGAGAGGTCTACATGGACCTTAGACGCCATTAATGGCTGCCTACGACTTGAGGAAGAAGAAGAACCTATATTTTCTCTGAAGACTTTACATATACAAAATATGACACCCGAATACTTAGCCAAAATTTTTATGATGATGTTCAACACTTATAACCTTCAACTGGGAATAAGATCAGTAAAGCCTTCAAAGTGGACGCAGGTTCAATCCGAACCGAACCACTATAAATTACTATGTTCGTTACTTTCCCGCACATTATACTACATCTACCATATTTTTCCCCTTTGGACATTAAGTTTCAAATTTTTGGAACTCTCCAGCATTGGGGACCATATTGAGCGTCAACAGTTATAATTAATGATGAACATAGAACTTATTAATAAACCTTAGTTAAGGGAGCTAAGTTAATAAGAAAACCCACAACAACGGTTGTGCTAACATTATAATTAAATAAGAAAAAATAAAGAAGGCTTATTATTAGTAGACTTATAATTAGGAGGATTACATCTAATGAATGTAATAATAATAAGGGGAAGTTTGTTTCGGCTGCGTGGGTCTGATTAAGGATAATAAGTGACCAAACAGAAATTAATAAACTAGTAACTTAAATAGAAAATGAAAATGTAAATAATCAAGTTAATTAGCAATGTGATAAGTTACAGCGAGCGCAAGATTAAAAGATTGGACATAGGATCTAATAACGCGATGGCATGATTCGCTTGGACCAGTCCGTACACATGGAGATAAAGAACCCACCGGGATAGATCATCGCGGTGTCTGGAGACACAAGAGGAGCACGCCCAACTAATTATTTTACGGGACTAGAGGGAAGCACGCGGCTTCTGCAAGACGTGGTAGGGTACTCTGAGATGGCCCTCCGTGGAACAACCAGATGAAGTCGTTGCTCAAAGGCAGGTCTGTTGCACCATCTAAGGTATACCTTGACTATAACTGAGGAGTTGCAATCAGAAGGATGTGGTAGATGGCGTTGGATGATTAAGCGATTTGCCTCGCTTGGGGAGGAGTTGGTTAAGACCAAATTAAGTATAGTAATCGTCAGATACCTATCATCGGCGGTCAGTGGGATGTGGAAAGACTAAGAACTAAACTAACATACCAACGATCTTTCATTGTCCAAATGTTGATTGAGGGACACACAAAATTGGATGTTAGTTTGGTTGATATGGGCACGTCATTAGCTATTGATGTAGTCTTCCATTAGTTAAGGGAGGGGCTAGGGTGGGGCCATAACCACCGTGAAAAGAGGCAGGACATATGTGGGTATTTGTAATGTAGGCCTAACGAAGCTGTCCTTTACAAATACCGAAAGATCCCGACCGAGTTTCGTGCATTGGATGCAAACTTATTATGGAACTCAGGTTATATTAGGCAATACATTCGTGTGTGAGGGTCTAGATACACGCGCTAGGTGGTGTATTGTAGACGTTAGGGCATTAGTCTATGTCGAGAGGAGGTACAACCAAAGATTTCAAATATGAGTATCTATACGCTTACGTGGCATAGGAATGGAGGTTGTGCATGCTTCCGCAACGTGTCGGTGGAGACCCTACGAGGATGGTACTATGGGGAGTACCTTGAAATGTTGGGTATAACTACATATATATATATATAATATTAGGTTTAATCTACTGGGGAGTAGATGGGTACGATGTGAGTGCAGAGCCTAGAGTTTTGTTAACCTGAATAACCTAATAATTAAGAAAATGTAACTAAATGGTATATGTAGGGTTATTTTAAATTGTATGATTTGTCCTCTCACCAGAACTTGTGTTCTTACCCCCTCCACGTAAATACTCGTAGGTTAGACTTTTAGTAGAGATTTTATTAGCCTTTGGACACTTGTTAGGTAGTGTCATCCTTTCGGTAAGGCTATATTTGAATATTATATTATCCACTCCATTGTGAGATGTTTTGTTGAGCTCAGATATATTTATTAACTGTCTTTTTTGCTGGATACCAGACAAGTCAATTTGAGCATCAATAGATTAGGATTTTTCAGAAATATCCGGTCTATCAAAATTCGGGTTGTTACATCCAGTATCAGAGCTTATGTTTAGGATTCCTATATAGATAGTGAGTGAAAGTATTTATATTTTTTAAATATAAATATATTATATATAAGTATTCCTATATCCATAAAGGAACCCACTAATTAAGTGAGCGACACATGGACGAAGTTGGGGTATTGGTTTTGTAATCTAACGAAAAATTTATGGAAGCTTGAGGATTATAGACCCATGAGTGGCTAGGGTGGAATGCATAAAAAATGTTTGAAAAATATCCATGTGTAAATAATTGAAATTTTGGTATTTCAGATTAGTGGATTGGGCAGTAGGGCCTTGCAGATTAAGAAAAATAAAGAAAAAGAAAAATGAATTAGTGTGTGTGTGTATGTGTGTGTGTGTGTGTGTGTATATATATATATATATATATATATATATATATATATATATTAGCACAGAAGTGGCGCTATTCTTATTTTTCAGTTCGGACATAGTTTGGTAGAAATTTATGTGAAGGAGAAATTTATGACAAAGAAATGTAATTTCGTGCAAAGAGTTTGGAAAATGCAGAAGTTAGAAAACACATTGTAATTAGCCTAACAGTTAGAATTTTTAGAAGGAACTTGAAAAAAAATATGTGTATGCAGTAAAAGATTTCTAGAAAAAGTTGTCAAGTTTCAAAATTTTAAAAGTTTACAATTCAAAAAATTTATATGTTTGCAATGTTAAGAGTTGCATTAAAAAGATTTGTGAGGTAATTGTGCGAATTTGTTTTCAAAGTATTAAATGCGCAAGCTAGTTGTGGGGTTAAGCGACATAAGTTGTTAAGAGAAAGCGCAAATAAAGGAATTGGCCACACGGGGTGCATAGATGACCTTGAGTGAAATAATTTAGTGAGACGGGGTCCCATTAGTGTTCATGGACAATTAGTGAAGGTTTGAGGGAACTTTGAAAAGGTGTTTCAAGTGGTTACTGTTTAAAACTTATATGGTTCAAGGAAAGAGGAGAAAAAGGAAATAAATGGGGAAAAAAGCTAGCTGAGATTTTTATAAGTAAATGTATGACAGGGTTAATAATTAATAGAAATACTATTTAGCACCCTTTGAGGAAATAGGAAAGTTTTCTTTTAGTATAGATTTTCATTCCTATGTAGTGTTTTATTTTAGAAAAATAGAATGGTTTAGTTGGATATTTTCTTCCTAGGTGTTTGTAGTGATCGCTAGGTAAGAACAAAAACATAGGATATTGTGAATTAAATGAAAGGAAATGAATTCTTCCGAGTAGGCTTGGAAAAATTAAAAGAAAATTTTCTTCTGCAAACGGTGCATGGAATAAAAAATAGAAATTTTTGTAAGATCAGCAATTAAGGTTTCCAAGTATAGGGAAAAAAGTGCATTAAAGTGGATGGAAAATATGTAATTTTTCATTTTCTACCTCTTTCTAACATAAGAAATCGAATTCAGAAAATTAGACTTTTCTGAAGTTAACAAATTTAAATTTGGTTGGTAGAGTTTGGATGCAAAAATTCGATGAATTACACTCATACCCTGTAAGAGTGTGGGATAAACTGGATGAAAAAGTACTTTTAATTTTTGAAATGTTGCATTCATATAAAAATTGCCAGTATATTTAGGGTGTGTGGATCATGTTTTCAAAAATATTTTCAAGAAAAATTGCATTCGTATAGGAGGTATCACTTAGGTATTCATTACATTCTTGTATTTTTATGTTGTGTTACAATTTTCACAAGTGCACAAATGGTTGCAAAATTGGATGTACACATGATGGATGTAAACTATGCGAGAAATTACTTAATTTTACCCTTACAAAATTTAGGGATGAAACTTCCTAAGGGTGGGAGAATGTAACGCCCTACGTTTTTAAATTAAATAATAAAATAAAAATTTGTAAAATTTCCAGAATTTGGTCATGGAACTAGCGCCATTGCGTCTGTGGAGATTTTCTGATCAATTTAGATCTATGACTTGCAAAAAAACAGATTTAAAACAAAGAATATATTATTAAATAAAGTTTTAGAACAAACATGAAAAAGAAGAATTAGAAGGAACACACCTAAAACTAATAGTATTCAATCTTCTAAATCTTGTGAACAAAAGCAAAGTTAGGTGAGTTGGTAGAGCATGCACTTCCCAAGATAGAGTGTAGGAGTTCGAGTCTTGCCAATGTCATGTTTTTAATTTTTAGAGGGATGGCTAAAGAGATACATGTTCTAAGAGAAAAATGTATATGTATATGTGTGTGTATAAATATCTATACTATTATATTATTCCTAAGTTTTGTTTCAAGGATGCATAAGCCTCTTAAGTATTTTGAGAAATCAAGAGTCATGTTTTTTTCCATCATCTTATATTCGTACATCTTTCATTTCAATTCCTTCCTATTCCAAACCGTACATACTTAAATTCTTGTTTTCTACTCCCTCTTCAAAGGTTCTCCTACTGCTCTAGCTTTTCAAATTGAATTACTAATTCTACTCAATCGGTTTAAAATTCGAAAAGGAAGATGATATTTGGCAGTATGAACGGATTAATCACCAGGCATAGGGAAAAGCTTCTGCCTCAATCTTTTGTTCGCGAACCCTAGATTAGATTAGGTTTCGACGGTAGATAACTATTCAAAATCTCAGGCATAGGTTTCCATCCTCAGTTATTCCTGGTTGCTTCCCCTAACTGTTCTTCTTGCAGCTTTCTTACCTCGGGCTGCTTCATTCGTTCCCAGCTACTTCGTATCGCAACGTTTAAACACTCGGTTTTAGGTAAAGATTTTAAACAACGATCATCATCAAACTAATATGCCTTTACCATTACTCTGGCAATTAGTTGTAGCATATCTTAATTAACTAAAGTACGAGCACAAATGTCCTAATATGTCACCTTTTTCTATTATTTCAAATTTACATGTTATTTATAATGACCTTGTTGTTATTGCTCACACCAAGTGATCCTATATTTGAGAATATGAGATACTTCTACCAATATTTGTTTATATAATTAAGTTCTTTTTTGTTCTACAAATTTCAAATTTTTTAGGATAGTTACTATAGTAGAATAATTGAGAGCATCGGTTAATTCATGCATGAGCATATATGTTCATGGATGTTACAATAAATACAAATATGGTTCAACTATGTAAATCCATTTTTAAGGTAAAATCTGATACATAAGATGAATTTCTATTATTCACATCAAATGTCCAAATCAAAGCTTTGAAAAGTTGCTACATTATTTTTAAGGTAAAAATAAGTAGCTCTTAATTTTTTATTTTTTATTCTCTACATAAATAATAAGTATTATTTTTTGGCTATGTTTTTAAGATGTTAAACTAGGTTTGTATAGGTTATGAACACTATTGTTAATTAATACAATGCATTTGCAAGCTAATGTTTAGTACAAAAAAATGCGATGAATATTAATTTCCTTGAACTTTCCCTTACATTTACATGATAATTTTTTATTTTCCATTCATACTTGCCATTTGTACCTAGAGATATTAGATGTGATACGATGCAAGAATCAGTTCTACAACAAAGCTAAGAAATTATGTATATTACAAAGTGCCAGAATGAATACCATCATTTTTCACATTATAGCCAAAGAATATGTAAAACCTTACAGCGTCTGAAATGTGTCACAACTCGGTCTTACTGAAATATAAGGTATCCGATTGAAAAGACAGGTTTGTAAGACCACATATTATTTGTTGAAAAAAATAATGTAGTAGCTTTTCTAAGCTTTGATTAGGATTATTTAATGAATTATACATACATATATATACACACATACACACATATGTACATATATGTATGTATCTATATGTTTATATATATATATATATATATATATATGTATATATGTATGTATGTATAAAGGCTACGTAGAAGCACCAAACTAGTTTCATATGGTAGCAATGGTAAAAAATAATGGCATAGATTGAAAATAATATTTCAATAATTTAACAATATGTTTTTGTTTTAGTATTCCTTGAGCTCACGTTTATTTAATACATATATGAACAATTCATGTATGGCTATTTTAAAATTTAATTATCGACTAATTTTGTTTTAGCAAGTGTCTTGTGATCTTTTCTTTTTCAAAGCAAAGCCAGAATCTTTATGCCTCCATATTCTTTAAAAAAAATACAAATTTGTAGATGTTCAAAATGATAATTATCTTTAAATTTTTTTCATGTTTTTAGTTTATGTATGTTTATTATTTTAAGATATATATTTATTATTTTAAGATAAGGAGATTTTGATATACATTTGGATGTGTATCTCATATTGTTCCTGCTCTAACCTTTTAATTGCCCTCACTTTGAATGATTTAGTAATTTTCTACTTTGGAAGATGTCTGTATTCATTTAAACTACCTACATATTAATGCTTATATACTTCTAGCACGCATGTAGTTGATGTCCTGATCAAAGATATCCTTAAATCTTCATATAACATGTAACACCCCGTATTCTACACTAAAGAAGATAAATTAAAGGATAATTAATTTTATATTAAGAATTAAGGGAAATGGACTATGTCATTGCGTCCGTCTCGAAATTCTGGTTGAGATAGATACCTGGTTTGCGTAAAACGGATAACGTATGTAGAAGTTATGAACGGTAGAAGTTTGACGATTAAAACAGAGATAACTGGCGCACTTGACAAGCGCGCCAAGGCATTTTTACACTGGCGCATCTGTCAATTGCGCCTATAGTAGTTTTTGGGCTTCCAGACCCAAGTGGATGTCGACCCATAGCCCGATTCCCCCTAGGACTGAGGTGGCATTCGAATTCTGGAGGCTGATAGCTATAAATATACCCTCATATATCTTGTTTTCTCATACTAAAAACAATGAAGGCCAAATGTTGTCAGTGCCTGAACTGAGTCTAATCCTTTCTTCTTCTACAAATCAAGGTTAAAGATTCAAGTGTTTCAAGAATAGATCTGAGATTCAACACCAACAAATTCTTTTCTATCTTATAAAATCCAAACACAGTGAGTTAGTTACTTTTAGATTTAAATGATTAAAAGTAAACATGATAAGACTGTGATTTGGATTTGTTATAAATTGTGAATCTATGACATTCTTGGATCTTAAATATTATCATGCTAGATCTACCTTTATAGATCTAATTCGCTTATGGTTAATTTATCATGTCACAATTGTGGATCTTAAATATTATCATGTTATATCTACCTTTATAGATCTAATTCGCTTGTGGTTAATTTATCATGTCATAATTGTGGATCTTAAATATTATCATGCTAGATCTACCTTTATAGATCTAATTCTCTTGTGGTTAATTTACCATGTCACATTTGTGGATCTTAAACATTTTCATGCTAGATCTACCTTTATAGATCTAATTCGCTTGTGATTATTTTATCACGTCACAACTGTGGATCTTAAATATTATCATATTAGATCTACCTTTGTAGATCTAATTCGCTTGTGGTTAATTTATCATGTCACAATTGTGGATCTTAAATATTATCATGCTAGATCTACCTTTATAGATCTAATTCTCTTGATCATGTCACAGTTGTGGATCTTAAATATTATCATGCTAGATCTACCTTTATAGATCTAATTCGCTTGTGGTTAATTTATCATGTCACATTTGTGGATCTTAAACATTATTATGCTAGATCTACCTTTATACATCTAATTCGCTTGTCGTTAATTTATCATGTCACATCTACTTATGGATCTAATTCTTGTTAGATCATTTGGTACTTATCATGTTGTGGCTAATTTAGATCTGTCATTAATTGGACATATGAATCCTTATTTATTCATGTCGATCATGACATCCTTAGTATGTTAGATTTAGTTTTATTATCACATGATCACTAGATCTATTTTTATATGTCCACCTTATCACTATGCCAGTTACATGTTTATGTCACTTTTGTTAAAATAATCACTATTGTCATCTTTCTCTTTTATTGTTTATGGCTAGGCTACTCTCTAGCCTAGACATGACGCCAAATATATGCGAATGCGTTAGTTAGGGAACGGAGGAAAACATTAGAACTGGCATAACTTGAAAGAATAATATGAATTTGGACATATAATCCATTATGAATATAATTGGGTAAATGGGCATGAACACCTATAAATACATAGGTATAATTAATTGGTTAATAATTAAAATGCCTAAGATTACAGTAAGTAGAAAACTGTAACTGCACTTATGATACGAGGTTAGATTGCATTTAAGTCTGTCCGGACCCGACCGACATATCCAGCAATCGCAAATGTTGAATCTAATGTGAGGGGTCTATGTGCAAAAATACGAGACAGGCTAAGACATAAGGTTAGGCCCAACTTGTGGTGGAAGTCTGCCCGGACCCGACCGGCATATCCAACATCTACAAGTTGTAGGCCTAATGTGGGAGGTCTAACCCCTTATAACCATAAATGGACATGGTAACAAATTGGAATACTTAACCTAGTTGAACCCATAGGGATTGTATGAACATGTTAACTTGAATAGGGGTTAAGTAAACTTGTTTAAAACAGTGGGTGGGTTAAGTAAATCTTGTGGCGGTGGGTAATATTTATATATATAGGCCCACAAACTTAACCTATTTTATACTTTGGGGTTATGCAACTTTGTTAAGTAAACTTGCTTGGACCAGTGAGGGTTAAGTAAATCTTATGGCAGTGGGGTAATATTTACATATATAGGCCCGACAACTTAACATGTTTTACATGTTGGATTGTTAGGCATAACCAGTTGAAATCCTAGTAGTGGGTTTGCAAGCCTAGGGGAGCTTGTATCATCTTGTGTGTGGGACCCGTTTCGGTCAGTAATCCATTTAGATATCAAACGAGTACTCCAAACTAAGTCGGAGTAAGGGCACGCTTACTGGGCTGATTGTAAGTGATCCAAAACGAAGGGGTAGTGTCAACAGCGTAGGAAACCAACGGAGTCATGTGCGTGCATGGGTCCGGCTTGCTATGGGAATTAAGACGCTGTGACATCGGTAGATATGGTTGTGCACCTTGAAAATTAAGGGTTCCCACTTTAGGAAGTGATACATCCTAGTGTGGGGCCAGCACAGGGTATCTACGGAGTAGGGAGCTGATCGATAAGGGTAGTAGTTAGGATACATCTAGACTCTGGTAAGTTTAGGAGTCCGTTATTGGGGCTGCCTGTGGATTGTATGAGGTTAAAACCTCTCACCAGAAGTACGCCTAAGTCTACCATTTCATACATGTTGGGGATCATCTCATTTTGGATATACTAGTAGTAGTGCAAAGAAATCACTAGAGAGGCGTAATACACTCTATCATGTTTACCTTGTCACACTTACCTATTAGGATGATATCTCTCTTATCCACTTTATATGCCTATGCATTCCCTTAGTGAGTGACATTAACGGACGTGGGGTGTCACATAACATGTCATCTTCTCAACGATAAACCTGGCCATACCATCAACGCCAAACTATTTATCATACGTTAGAGAGCCTGTAAAATAGATGATGTAGGTACTAGATGACCAAAAGAAGAATTGTTTTGATCAAGATTAGACGGTGGTATAGAAGTACAGACTCGACAACTTATAGTTTTCTTGATGATTGATATTTCTATGACTCAAGTTATACATATTGATCCCTTTGAGAATAAGGCTAATACTTTTTATTTGAGTATTATGACAAAACTAGAGTTGATCGAGAACTCAAAAATGAGCTTTAAATAAACCATATCTAAACCCAAGTGCAAAGCTACCAATATTTTCTTTGAAATATATATATATATAAGTTTTTTGTTTATTACTATTATGACTATGTCATTAGCATAATGCATATATGATGATACTATCTATTTCTATTTTATTGATCGTATTAACAATAGCTGATTATGACTTCTAAAAGATGAAGTCATGTAGAAAATGATGTAGAAACACACACACACACACACACACACACACATATATATATATATATATATATATATATATATATATATATATATATGCTCAAATTCAGAATTGAATGAAAGCATATTTGTGCTGTTCGGTGCAACTCTATTGTTTTGTATTATTATGAAATGATAAAAGTCAACGGTCCTTAAGAGTACCATGAATTTGCTTAATGTCATGATTATGTTGATGCAAAAACCATGAGGCATGAGTTTGAAAAATACATTGTGCTATAAATTATTTTTTTTATTTTGTTTTACTATTCTCTGTTAAAAAACGCAAAGCTAACATTATAGTGACTAATATGCAGTATTGCTTCGTTCATATGGAAACAGATATATGATTTTACAGTTCCTAAACTAAATTAATGTAGTTTGATATGTTGCATGTAACTATTCTTATCTTGAAGAGATTAAACTTGAATTGTATATAATATTATGCCTATTCTTGCTCTTACCAATTACTTTTATCAGCTCTAACATCATTATCTCAATTTTGTACTTCAAGTTGTTAGTTTTTTGGTTATATATAAAGTCATGTTCATTGTTTTTTGATTTTTGGTCATGCACTAAAACATTTTTAGTAAACTAAATTATACTGTTGTGTTTCTTCCTACTCCTTATTGTTAATTATACACCCAAATATAAATTGTTTATTTTGGGCAAAAGTACACATATTATACAGAGTCACCAAATAAAGTGAATACCTCATCTTATAGTGTTAAAATTAAATACTTAATATAAATATGTTTATAACACTGTTGTGTGAAATACCAGATTGCAAACTTATGCATTCAATTTTCAAAGCGTTAACATTGCAAGCGGTCGTGAACAAATAGGTTTCAAGTGAATTAGCAGCCCGACGGTAATTGACTTGATTTATCGATGTATATTTCACAAGCTATGTTTTAAGGATTATCAGAAGCTCCATGAATTCTTTGCTATTCAGTTACTGTTTCCCCCATATCTCAGCAACTATAGAGATATATAGAAGGTAGAAAGTGTTAAATGGATTAGAATGCCCAACATTAGAAGAGATTCATATCAGCTTTAAAAATAAAATTCATTTCACACCCAATGAACTTTAGCAAAAACAAATGAACAAATCGGTGAGAGTTAACGGGGATTTGAAATACCAGATCAGGAATAGGAATGCTGAAGAACTTCTCATCAAAATAAAGTATACAGACCGCAGGGCTAAATTCATTTTAACGTTTTTCAATATGAGTGCATAAAACTTTCTCGGAATGTATTATAGGATATTATGCTTACTAGAGAAGGGATTTTCATGATTAGTCGGATAAGGTTATTGGACATGTAAATTTGTGGATGTGTTATTTGTTTCATAGCTTTATATGGTTTTTTCTCAAAAGTGTTAATGTTTGAGTAATTACGTAATACAATCTTTTTCCATTTTTAAAATGTTAATGCATGAATAGATTTATAATGACTTCATTTTTCTTTCATTTTGTAGATTTGTTTAACAATTGGTGAACATGCTACACCATTGAATGCATATTTAAAGTGCGTCGACCATCAAAGTTGTCCAGGAACTGCACATCCATTTCCAAACTGTCAGGTGGTAGTTAAATTATTACTCTTCCTTTTAAGATGTTAAAGAGTCTATATTAATTTACAATATTTAAGTTATTGCAGAATATGTAATAATAAAAACAAGATGGAAAAATCTGAATTATTATGGGCATAGGAAACTAATACACACGAAAATGCGATTTCTTTTGTTTTAGAATAACATCTTCACTTTCGTTCTTAAGTCTTAAATCTTTATTTGCAATGTTTAATTCTTTTGGTACCATAGATCCAGAGATTATTTGCAATTTATCATAATTTAGTGTAGTATGAGCATAAATGTCCTGATATGTCATCTTTTTCCTATTAGTTAAAATTCACAGGTTGTTTATAACGGCCTTGCTACTATTGTTCATACTTTGTACTGAGCGATCCTATATTTGAGGATATGAGGTAGTTTTGTTGTTGAGATTTGTTTATATATAATTAAGGAAAAGAGTTTTGAGTAGGATCGAGTAATATGGAATAAAATGACTTAGCGGAAGTGTCGAAAATGTGATTTCTAAACTATGCAATAGTTATGCAAGTAAAAATTTTATGAACTAAATATAATGATATCACAAATAAGTAGTATGTAAATGCAGTAAATAAAAATAAACGACACTTGGAATTTTTATGCCGGTTCAGAGCAGCGTCCTACGTCCAGTTCCAAACTCCTTCTAGAATTTCACTTCTGTAACGAACCGACCAATTCCCGATCCTAATTATCGACACAAATACCATGTCAACTAACCAATCACCAGAAATTAACGCATCATTAATAGAAAGAAGTTAGAGGGTGAGAAGTAGAAAGAAAGAAAAGTTAGAATAGAAGAAACAAAGAACACAAATCTCAACAGAAATAGAGCAGACACAATCTCACAGCGAAATGAATAAAATATATTATAAAACATAACTTTCGAAATACAAAGTTGTCTATATATACATTCCATTATCAGAGTACCACACTTACAATACAATGGAAATAAAAATAGACATCTAATAATGAAGCCTCCTGCTCCAAACTCTTTCGAGTGTATCTGTAAAATCCCGACTACTTGATTGCCCATACAAATTTAGGCACCCAAGAGTTTATGTAAAACAAAACAAAATAAACTCAGGCTCAGTCATGGGACTGGTGTGAGTAAGCTTCAACCACTTGATTTAACTTTTAAAAATCCTTTTAAGAGAAAGGATAATCGTAAGGTCAATCCACATATAAATACAGATGGTTTTTACCTTATGATACCCTAAACATCCTTTGAATCAATACTATTCTGATATTGTAATAGTGTCTAAATCAAGTAAATAGCAATTTAGCAGAACGCTTGCATCTTACGCTCCACATACATAGTATACAATCAAAGCCATGGGAGCTTATTGGGTAATGGCTTTCTAACTATGACAAGGTATGGAACCACCTTTCGATAGTGTATTGTTAACTGGCTTTTTTGTCAGGTTTCTAAAAGTACACCAGACACGCTCGACTCAACACATCGCGTGACGTTACAGCCCGAAGTGTCGCCAAGAAGCTGAGGAAACAAGCTGGGAAAAGGTCATGTGAGCACAAGCCTCGCAACTCCTCAAAACCACGCTCCAACAACATTTTCGTACCCTTCGCATAGAGGATCCCGAACCCCTCAACAACATATCCCTCCTCTTTAATGTTTTGGGTCCCTCGTATACATATGATTCGTATCACTTCATCACGTATCCTTCAACACCAACAAGTATCGGGTCTCTGCACATATTCGGGTCGCTCCAGCCTCGCACTCGAAGACTCGAACCGCTCAACCTTATACCCGATGATTTCGAGTCTCGAACCCCATGCCACCAAACTTCGGACCTTGCAACCTAGCAAAATCCACGTATCCCATGGGATACGGGTTCGTGTCCCTTTTTTAGGATACGAACCGCTCATATCCCCTAGGGATACAGAATGATTGTACCCCCTAGGGCACATCATTTCATATCCCAAAGGGGTACAATTTTTCTCTGGACAACGTGAGGGGGGATCTGAATTCTAGGCATATGCTTTCAGGGATCCAAGATGTACTGTTGTGGTCCCCAAATTCTACTTACTCACACTTAACCTCTCCACTATAAAAACCCCCAAGCTCACACTTCAAAGTGCTTGGAAATTGGCCGATTTGACACCTCTTAAGAGCTCCAAGTGACCTCTTTAATGGCATACTTGCTTTAAGGAAGAAGAAGTTGAAAAGTTACTTTTTCTAGATATTCACATATGACAATTATGACATCAAAATACTTGGAGACGTTTGTAAAAGGATGTCATGAGATAGTCCTAATCTTGTAACTTATTATTGTCAATAATATATCAGCGACTCTTCCAAAGTGGACGTAGGCCCCTCACGGGATTGAACCACTATAAATCTAATGTGTTATTTACTGCTTTCTACACTTAATTTTCCACGTGAAACGTAATTCTCTAAGTCACGGAGAATCTCTGGGTGTTACGACATTTTTAGCCGTCAACGTTCTAGTGCTTTCACTGAGAATTTGAACTCACATCTTTGTCGCACATTTCCATCCCAACTTCAACGCGCTTAGGGTTTCTTCCGTAACCTACCGTCGAGTCCGCTTATGATGGTTAAGCAAACAAAGAATCAGATGCTTGGATCCTATACTTCAGCTAATGATGGTACTTCCCAACAACCTCATTCGGTAGACGACTCGGTTGAAACAGAACTTCTTCCTCCTATGGACCCCGAAGCCCCTGCGACTCAAGCACATATCCACACACTTAAAAAGAAGTATGAAAATACGACTCTTGAACTTAACCAAGCGTTAAAGAACAACATCGACCTTATGAGTCAACTTCAAGACAATCAACGCATCGTCACTCGACTTCATCTTGCTCAAAGCAACGCCCGATCGCGACGCAATGTATCAGAAACCACTTCTTCTGAATCAAGGGGCACACATCAAAGAAGGAGGTTTAGCCTCAACAATAACGTCGTCGTCTGCTCTAACGCTCATACTAATGGAAACAACAATGGAAATGGTGATAGAACCACCGTCGATTATTATGGGGGAACGCAGTACCGTGACCGCTCTCAATTGATTATCATGACGAGCCAAGTCCAAGTAACTGACCCCCTCCTCGATAGAATCCAACTTTTCGCCACTTAGAACTTGGGGCCCACGCTTCCAACAACTCAGCAGGCCCAAGTCCCTCGGAATCAGGATGCACACCAGCCCGCTCAACCTCATCACCCATACCAAAAACATGCCATCGATGTCGATGACATGAAAGAGGATGATCCCAATGTGCGTCATAGAAGGCGCCCGCGGAATAGAACTCCCGAAGTTCGCCGAAACTAATAGATTTCACTAGAAGATCCGCACCCAGCATATCTCCCCGACATGGTCCGAAGGATCATGAGAGATATGTAGGGAAACCCATTTGAGGTGTAACCCTTTCACTAGAATCGTACATGAAGCCGAGTGGCCTCGACGTTTCAACATGCCACAAATGGTGTTTCACGATGACTTGACTGATCCTTGTGCCTTCTTAACCAAGGGCCTGCAAAATCTCTTAAAAGCCATCTTGTGCGATTGAATACCGCCCTCGCCGAGGTCGACGACCCGTAGCCTCGCACCGTGCTCTTCCAGCTTGCAAAAGGTGTCCTTCGTACCTCTGAATTCAGAGCCTGGATGAACAGAAAGCAGCCTAAGAACCTAGAGGCTTTCTACGAAAAGGCCGGACAATTTTTGTGCCTAGAAGAAGAAAGACGTAATCGGGCTTCTCGGGGAAACCACTCCAATCACCTATAGGCTAGCACTGTCGACGATAGTATCAAAGGAAGGTGGGTCGGGGAATCCCCCAACAAGGGCAAAGGAGCAATCCCTAGAACGCAAAGCCTAACAATGACAAAAAAGGCGGTCGCAACAACAACCTAGCTCTTGCAGATCCTAAGAAGCACGACCGCTACCGGAATTACATGACATATACCTCATTGAATCGGGATATGGAGACAATCTACTTAAGGACCTGTAATACTCTCCTGTATAAGAAGCCCAATACCATTGAATCCACTGACCGCGAGAAAAACTCCAGCAAATACCGCAGATTCCACGACATGTATAGGCAGAACACTAATGATTGTCACCACCTCAAGTATGCGATTGAAAAACTCATCCACGAGAAACGCCTAGAACGGTACGTATAGGATCCCGCTCCTTCCAAAGCAGCTACGGGCCCTCTAATACATACACTTCAAGCACCTACAAAAGCTGCCCTAAGGCCATCTAACCAAAGGTCACGTGGCATCATGATTGATACTATCTGTGTCAGACCTCACCCCATACATGACAGCTTTCGTAAGATGGAGTAGTATGCCAACTCTATAAAGCATGCCACCTACGAAGCTTGCTTTACTTTGGATGAAACCGTTCCCGCCAAGCTTTAGAAAACAATGCGAGATATCGTCTTCCATGAGAGAGATTCCATAGGAATCGATATCCCAACCATTGACCCTCTCGTCATTTTTGCCCATATCGATCAGCTTTCGTTCGAAGAATCCTGATCGACTCAGGAAGCTTGGTCAACCTCATCTTTAAGGCGACCTATGACCAGATGAAACTAGAAGACAAAGACTTGAAGCCTTGCGATGCCACATTCTATGTCTTCAACAGATCTTCCAATCACCCAGTAGGAATGGTCGACCTTCGTGTAAAACTCGGAGAAGGGGATCGGAGTCGGGTCTGAATCCTCGCCTTCATGGTTATCGACGTTGTCTCTCCATACAACCTCGTCTTTGGATGCCCCTTTCCCTGTAGAGTTCCAAGTTTGCATGTCACCATGGTCCCTTCTAATGAAGTTCCCGACAGAGAATGGTACCGGGACTGTAAAAGGAAACCAAGTAACAACTAGAGATTGTTATCTCATAAATTGGAGGAATGCGCACAATAAGAACAAAGGCAAGGCCGTGCCTATGCCTTCTTGTGTCAAGACCGTCTCCACATAGAAATCAAAGGCATTTGAGTCTTGGCACAGATTCCACTGCCATCTCTCCGATGATCTCAATCCAAGGGAGGACGACGAGACTAAGGTCGTAAGGGCTACCCTAGTAGAACCTACTGTGGATGTTCCGGTCAGCCCCGACGACCTGACAAAGGTCTTGAAAGTTGGATTGCAACTCCACCTTGCAATAAAGGAAGATCTTGTGGAATTCTTTGGGGCCAAACTTGATGAATTAGCCTGGACCCACCCGATATGTGTTGCATCGACCCCGTAGTCGCTTGTCATAGGCTAACTATTTGCCTCTTACAACCTCCAGCCATACAAAAACGTCAATTCTTGGGAATCAAAAGATCGAATGCACTCAAGAAAGAGGTAGTCGGGATACTCAATAATAATTTCATCTGAGAAGCCTACTACTCTGAATGAATCTCCAATCCAGGCTAGGTCAAGAAAGCAAACGGCAAGTGGCGAACATGTGTCGATTTCTCCGACTTGAACAAAGCATGCCCTAAAGATAGCTTCCCACTTCCGATGATCGACCAGCTTGTTGATTCAACTGCCGGATACCTGATTTTGTCCTTCATGGATTCCTACTGAGGTTACAATCAGATTCCAATGTACCTCACGAACCAGGATAATACTTTTTTCATAACCGACCTCAGGCTCTACTGCTATCTCATCATGCCCTTTGGTCTTAAGAATGTCGAAGCCACCAACCAAAGACTGGTCAACTTCATTTTCAAGGACCAGATTGGAAGATATATGGAAATATACATGGACTATATGCTCGTAAAATTGAGAGTATCGAATGACCACGTCCGTGACCTCTCCAAAACGTTCCGTGTCCTCCACCAATATGGCATGAAACTCAATCCCTTGAAATGCTCTTTTGACGTTGCATCGGGAAAATTCTTGGATTTCAATGAAATTCGCGAGGCATCGAAGCCAACCCGGATAAGGTAAAAGCTTTCCAGGATATCCAGGCCCCTCAGAGCATCAAGGATGTTCAAAGTTTAAATGGGAAGGTGTAACACCCCACTCCCGCTATGATCATTCACAATGGGAATGCCATAACATCGGTGGAGTATTTTAGTGAATATAGAACAGAAAAATTACAACTAGACAGATATAAATAGTACTTGAAATTTTAAAACATCATTTCATAACAGCGGAAGTAAAACATGTCTGGTTACATCATAAACTCACAATAAAAGTCAAGTACAATATCCATCAAGATAAAGAAGTACATAATCCCACTCTCATACAATAGCCAAAACAAAAGGAAAGATAACTGGATAACTGGAGCTTTACATCTACCCAAGCTCCTAAAGACTGGAACAGCAATCCGATCAAGCTCCACTACTGCTAGGATCCACCACAGGACCTGAGGGTTGGGAAAAAGATAAAGATAACGGGGTCAGACATAAGTCTGAGTGAGTCCTATAACTTTAACAATACAATCGTTAAAGTAACCAGAGAAGACATAACTTGATATACGGTAACATATAGGGATGAACGGCTATACTAAGCAGTTAACTAAACTAAGATAAAGGATAAAGACGCATCTACCCTCCCTAAGGTAAATTACTAAACTGCACCACACCAGTCGTTCCTAACTTAAAGGTTGATCCCACCCAAGGACTTATAAAATTTACTAATTAGTACCTGCGTACCCCTAGGTGACCAAGTAGGCGCCACGGGGCCCTACAATCCACTAGGTGTACACACTACTTCCCATTCGATCGGCTCCCTAACGTAGATACCCGTGCTGGCCCCACCGTGGGATGTATCATTCCCCAATGTGGCAACCTGATGAAACTAAAGGTGCACGGCTTATATCTACTCGATGCAACAACGGCTTACCTACCAGCCCGGGCCCACTCACGCATATGAAGCCCGTTGGACTTGCGTTGCCACCGCTAACCCGTTTGCCTCTTACAGTCAAGCCCAGTATGCGTGTCCCGTCCTCGACATGGGTCGAGCCCACAAAGATACGTATGGGTTACTGGTTGAAATGGGCCTCCACAAGCTACCCACCTAAGCTTGTCCCTTTTTCTAGTATATCCCACTTAACCCTTTAATCATGTTTTAATTACATGTTCTATTTTGGTTAAGTATTCTAATCGTATTTTCTATTGCCACCCAAGGCAACCACTAGATTTTCTCATGCCACCCGAGGCACCCACTTAACCCCTCATGTCCCTCTACATGCTAATGTGGTTAAGTGTTTCTTAATTAATTAATTAAGAACGTAACCTTTGTAAAGACCTCTCACATTAGACTGTCTTTTATGACTGCTGGTTAAGCCGGTTGGGTCCGGGCAGCCTTATGTCATAACAGAGTCTAACCTCGTGTCTTTACATTAATTACGTATTTAGTTTGTGCCTAAGACCTCTCACATTGGGCTAACATTTGTAGCAACTGGTTAAGCCGGTTGGGTCCGGGCAGTTTTACGCTACAACTGAGTCCAACCTCGTGTCTTAGTCAATTAATTACACCTAATTAATCACCCTCATAATTTTATATTAATTATCCCTAATTAATCAAGTTTTCTTAACATGGGTAGACCTAACTTAATAGGTAAATTCCCATGGGGTAGACCTAACTCAATAGGTAAATTCCCAACACATAGTATGGGTACACCTAACCAAATAGGCAAATTCCCATACTATGTTTATTTATTTTGTGTTATGCATAATTATATTAATTTCACACAATCTTATTAACTTATGCATTTAATTACCCCATCGTTCCCACGTAATTTCGTTCATGATATAACACATATAAAAGGTGTCAACTTGCATATGAATGAACATGTTTCAAAGGTGCCATCTTGCATATTAACAAACACATAACTTGCATATGAACTTGCATAACATGTCACATAACTTGCATATAATATGTCACATAACTTACATATTCATTTTGCATAACAAACTTGCATATTAGCTTATAGACTTGCATAATGTGTCATCATGAACTTGCATATTAATAAACATGTAACTTGCATATTTACATACATGTAACTCGCATATTAACAAACATGTAACTTGCATATAAAGAAACATGTAACTTGCATATTTACATACATGTAACTTGCATATTAACAAACATGTAACTTGCATATTAACAAACATGTAACTTGCATATTTACATACATGTAACTTGCATATTAACAAACATGTAACTTGCATATTAACAAACATGTAACTTGCATAGCATATTACCATGAACTTGCATAACATGCATATGATTATATAGCCCACAACTTGCATATTTAGCATCATGCAAACATAACATACATCATATTAAACTTGCATAAGCTTACATACTCAACATGCATAAACATAAGATTAATGCTAACATCATATCATATGATTCAAAGCTCATTAACCCACATACAAAACCATAAATCTCATCACATCTCATCTAATTAGTTTACCAAAAGATCATCAAAGTGATAGAAACTCACAACTAGCAACTTTGAACACCAAATGAAGAAGATTAAGATGCTAAGAAGGGATTAGAAGTTGATTAGAGAGTGATTAGTATGCAACCCTCTTCATAAAATTAGTGGAGGCCATGAGAGCTAGCATTTTGCCATAGTTTAGTCACTAGGTTTAATTATGAATGAATTAGGGTAGGTTAGGGTCTTATTTATAGATTAGGCAAGTGTTTTAGGCCATAGGATTAACCCTAGATTCAATCCAAGCCATCAAAGCATGTCTTGGGGAAGAAGTCAAGTGTAGGAACCATCTAGGGCCTTTAGATTAAAGATGGACCATGAGAACCATTCAAATGCAAAATCTGCACTTGAGCGAATCGGCCCACGGGTTGACAGCCAAACACCCTGGATTAACCCCTAGTCGACCCAGCGGGCTCGGGTCGACTTCAAAAATCGGCCGGTTCGGTTATTCCCCTCTCCCAATTCGCTGTTTTGAGCATTTTTGCATATTTATTTATTAAATTTTCAATTATATATATATATATATCAATATATATATATATATATATCTACACAACCCATTTCACTTAATTAAGTATACTTTAATTTGGGAATTTTCGTGAAACTTCGCGAGGCCATATCTTGGTCATACGGACTCCGATTTTCGAAAACTCGGACTCTATTTCGCGTATTTTTCCGAGACGAACACAATGGCATAGCCCGTTTCCCTTGATTCCCATTTTAGAATTAAATTCTGCCTCGATTTATGTTATTATAGGTTATTGAAAATACGGGTTGTTACATTCTCCCCTCCTTAAAGGATTTCGTCCCCGAAATCTTCAAGTTAGGAAGAACGTATCCTACCATCCAATCATCCATCTACTCAAAGCATCATCCACGAGCAATCATTGTCCTTACAAGATTCTAAATGCTGGATGGATATATGCAAAAGTGTGTGTATATGTACTTACCTAATGCGAAAATCAGGCGGTTACTGATACAGTAAACCTCCTTAATGCAAACCATGATAGTGCCATGCATCCAATATGTATGCGAAACCCTATTGACACATACAAATTTCTACATGCGTGCACAACCATACACAAAAATGCATCATCCATATGATAACACAGCCATGATACATCCATCAATCTAACTACCACATCCATTTATGCAATATGCAACATGAAGTGACTGAGCCGATCTAGTGCCTAATGTGTGTGTATATGCATCCACGAGCAACCACTAGCAAACAATTGCATCCATATGCATCCATCAACCATAACATGTTTCAAACACATGTTTCAACCATAGGTTTTACCCTATCTAAAGGTCATAGGTATTAGCGAGAGGATATACTAAAGATAAGATAAGTACTAGACAAGCAATAAAGGAGAAGTTAAAAGACATACTCTCAAAAAGAAATGGATACAAAGAACGCATCTTTGCTTCCGTCTCCCAAGTAGCATTGCTTTCGTCATCTCCCCATTGCACTTTAACTAGCTGAACTTCTCTGTTCCTCAACTTCCTAGTTTCTGACCCAAGGATGCGAGTAGGAGCTCGTCGAATCGTCGCATCACGCTCTACCTCTACATCTCTAAGCAAGCTCGGCTCTACCACCTCCGCGGTCTCATGTAAGCACTTCCTCAAATGTGATACATGGAATACATCATGAACACCACTAAGTCTGTCGGGCAACTCCACCCTATATGCCATCCGTCCAATCCTTTCCTTAATAGGAAACGGCCCAACAAATCTCGGTGCTAACTTCCCTACGGACCCAAAGCGAACAACATTTCTCAATGGAGATACTTTGACAAAAACCATGTCCCCAACCTCAAACTCAAGATCCGTCCTTCTCCGATCCGCATAAGATTTCTGTCTATCTTGCGCTGCTTTCATCCTTTTTCGAATTAAATCAATCTTCTCTGAAGTCTCTCTAACCATATCCGGCCCAAGCAAGATCTTATCCGTAGATTCCCACCAACATGTAGGAGATCGACAAGGCCTTCCATAAAGAGCTTCGAAAGGAGCCATACCAATACTGGACTGAAAGCTGTTATTATATGCGAACTCCACCAAAGGAAGATGTTCTTCCCATGTACCTCCAAAATCCAAGATACAAAGCCTCAAAAGATCTTCTAAGATACGGTTCACCCTCTCGGTCTGACCGTCCGTCTGAGGATGATATGCGGTGCTCAAACACAACTGAGTCCCTACCGCCTCTTGCAAACTTCTCCAAAACTCACTAGTGAAAATAGGATCTCGATCACTCACAATGCTGGATGGTACGCCATGCAATCTAACAATCTCTCTAACATAGACTGAAGCAAGCCATGGAGCGGTCCTCTTACTCTTTACGGGTATAAAATGGGCACTCTTGGTAAGTCTGTCTACCACAACCCAAATTCCCGTATTGCCCTTCCTCGATCTCGGTAACCCGTCGATGAAATCCATCGAGACACTATCCCACTTCCACTGTGGAACTTCCAATGGGTGTAGCAACCCACCGGGTTTCCTTTGCTCCACTTTAACTTGTTGGCACACTAAGCATCTAGCCACATACTCGGCCACATCTTTCTTCATACCGGCCCAGAAGAAAACTCTCTTCATGTCTTGGTACATTTTGTCTCCACCGGGATGAATAGTCATTCTTGAACGATGTGCATCATCCAAAATAGCCTTCTTCAAACCCTCATCTTGCGGTACACAAAGTCTACCGTCTCTATGCAACCATCCCTTATCATCTATGGTGTATCTACCCAAATGGCTGGACGACTCCCCTCTTATAAGCTTCTCTACCAACACAACCAACTGTGGGTCGTCTCGCTGAGCCTCGCCAATCCGTCTCAAAAGAGTAGGTCTAACCTCCAAGGATGCCAACAAACCAGGTACAAAATCAACAGAAGGTCTGAAGTCAAACAAAGAAAGAAACTCCAAGCTTCGTCGTTCCACGAACAATGGACTCAAAGATAGCCTTTTTCTACTTAAGGCGTCTGCCACCACGTTACCCTTACCAGGGGTATACGCTATCTCGAAATCATAGGATGCTAAGAACTCCATCCACCTTTGCTGTCTTAAGTTTAAATCCTTCTGAGAGAATAAGTACTTCAATGATTTATGGTCGGTGAACAACTCGAATCTCTCACCAAGAAGATAATGGCGCCAAGACTTAAGTGCGAAAACAATCGCGGCCAACTCTAGATCATGGGTAGGGTAATTCTTCTCATGCACTCTCAATTGTCTCCCTCCATAGGCTATTACCCTTCCCTCCTGCATCAAGACTGCGCCTAATCCTGTTCCACAAGCATCGGTATAAACAAAAACGGCTTACTCCCATCTGGAAGCACTAAAACTGGAGCGGTGGTCAAAGCTCTCTTTAACCGTCGGAAAGCATCATCACAATCTACATCCCATGAGAAAACCAGATTCTTCTTCGTCAAGCGGGTTAATGGGGCTGATATCTTCGCGAAGTCTTTGATGAACTTCCTATAATATCCTGCCAACCCCAAGAAACTTCTTACCTCGGTAGCATTTCTAGGAACTTTCCAATCCTGGATAGATACTATCTTTGCGGGATCCACAGCTATCCCTTCCTTAGAGACCACATGCCCTAAGAATCGCACTTCTCTTCTCCAAAAATGGCATTTAGAGAATTTAGCTTTAAAACTATGCGCTCGAAGAGTCTCCAACACTTCCTTGAGATGTAAGGCATGCTCTTCTTCATTCTTGGAAAAGACCAAGATGTCATCCACAAAAACTACTACAAACTTATTCAGATACTCTCTGAACACTCTACTCATGAGATCAACAAAGTATGCGGGGGCGTTTGTCAACCCAAATGGCATCACTAGCCACTCATAAAAACCATCCGGAGTCCGGAAAGCAGTCTTCTCTATACTGTCCTCCGCCACTCTTAACTGATGAAACCCTGTAGCTAAGTCCATCTGCGAAAATACTGACGCGCCAACCAACTGATCAAAGAGATCATCTATCCTCGGTAATGGGTGTCTATTCTTCTTCGTGAGCTTATTAAGTTCCCTATAATCCACACAAAGTCTGAGGGACCCATCCGCCTTCGTGGCAAACACTACTGGAGCTCCCCACTCCGATATACTTCGCCTTATGAACCCCTTCTCAAGCAACTCCCCTACTTGCTTATGAAGTTCTCTTCTCTCACGAGGAGCCATGTGGCGTACTGGCAAAGACACTGGTTTGGCATTATCCACCAAATAAATTCGGAAATCTATCTCCCGCTTCGGAGGCAAACCCTTTACTTCTTCAAACACATCCGGATATTCCCGGACTACTCTGACAGAACACAAACTTTCGACCGAAGCATCGAGCGATTCAAGATAACTTAGCAAAACAGATTCCATGGGATTGCAAGAGATCTCGAGAGTGTTACCCAAGCGGGTCATGAGCCTGACAACTCTCCTTTCGCAATCAAGAACGGCACCATTACTGGATAACCAGTCCATGCCCAAGATCAACCCATAGCCCGTGAAGCCCAATACAAAAGCATCACATCTAAACTCAACGCTAAGTATAGAAATCTTCAAACCCAAACATATCATAGACAGATATATGGAGCCCCCAATTGGGTTTGAGACAACCAAGGGATCATCAACTAGACTGGTGTCTAAGTGCAGTGACTCAACTAACGATGATGAGATAAAAGAATGCGATGCGCCAGAGTCAAACAAAGTACGAACTGGATGATCAAACAGAAAAACCAGACTTTCAACGGAAATAGTTCTACCTCTCTGCTGAATCGGTGGAACTGAGAGAACCTGAACTTGCCCCCCTGACTGAGGTGGTGCTATAAGAGCTTGCACCTGGCCTCCTGAGGTAGACCCCGTCTTCTGCCCCTTCTTTGGGCAGTTTTTCACAAGATGCCCTGCTTCACCACAATGAAAGCAACCGGTCTTCTTCTTTTTGCGACAATCCTTACTGAGGTGTCCTGGTGTTCCACAATTGAAGCACTTCTTCTTCGTCTTCTTTTTGTCACCATTGCCTTTTCCGCCCTTGCCTTGTTGTTGCTGTTGCGGTTTCTTCTGATCCCCCTTTTTCTCTGGTGCCTTAGAATTCTTATCATCCTCATGCATAAGTGCCATGTAGACAAGCTTCTCAAAAGTGGCCCCCATAGGAATGTGAGTCATAGCTATTCCTTGCAATGGTTCGTTCAAGCCTCTAACGAACCTCAAAGCCTTCTTCTCCGGTGTATTCACCAACTCTATGCCAAACCTTGCTAATTGATTGAATTTGTTGACATATTCTTTCACCGTGAGATTCCCTTGCTTCAAATTCAAGAACTTCTCCATAAACAGATTCTCTTCCGCCCTTGAGAGAAACTTAGCCCCAAACCTTTGCTTAAAATCTGCCCAAGAGTCAACAGGGCGTTCTCCATTAGTGACCTCCCACCAGAATGAGGCCTCTCCCTTCATTAACCAAGCCGCCAACTTGACTTTCTTTCCCTCTTCCACTTCAAAGATATCTAGCAACTCTTCCACTTCCTTAAGCCAATCTCTAGCCTCTACGAAAGTCTCTGAACCAAGAAAAGGTTTTCCTCCTATAGCCTTGAACTCCTTGCAAACCTTAGCAAAATTATCCACTCTAGGCTGAGGAGGAGGAGCGGTTGTCTCTGGTGTAGTAGCATTGGCCGGACCCGCAGCCGCGGCCCTAGCCTCTTGCAACCTCCTATACCATAGTGGTATAACTAAACCCTCCGGGATGTTAAGATCTTCAGCCATGCTGAAACGAAAGAGGAAAGATTCAAAAAGGAGATTCCGAAAGATAAAGATATGGCTATTGGGGATTATGCTTTTCTTTTTCAAAAACTTTTTCTCTTAGAAGACATGCTTTTTAAAAAATACTTTCTTCGAAAATACTCTTAGAAAGTAGTTTTTCTCAAAAAATTTATCTGTTCTGGTAACCTTAAGCTCTGATACCACGTGTAACACCCCACTCCCGCTATGATCACTCACAATGGGAATGCCATAACATCGGTGGAGTATTTTAGTGAATATAGAACAGAAAAATTACAACTAGACAGATATAAATAGTACTTGAAATTTTAAAACATCATTTCATAACAGCGGAAGTAAAACATGTCTGGTTACATCATAAACTCACAATAAAAGTCAAGTACAATATCCATCAAGATAAAGAAGTACATAATCCCACTCTCATACAATAGCCAAAACAAAAGGAAAGATAACTGGATAACTGGAGCTTTACATCTACCCAAGCTCCTAAAGACTGGAACAGCAATCCGATCAAGCTCCACTACTGCTAGGATCCACCACAGGACCTGAGGGTTGGGAAAAAGATAAAGATAACGGGGTCAGACATAAGTCTGAGTGAGTCCTATAACTTTAACAATACAATTGTTAAAGTAACCAGAGAAGACATAACTTGATATACGGTAACATATAGGGATGAACGGCTATACTAAGCAGTTAACTAAACTAAGATAAAGGATAAAGACGCATCTACCCTCCCTAAGGTAAATTACTAAACTGCACCACACCAGTCGTTCCTAACTTAAAGGTTGATCCCACCCAAGGACTTATAAAATTTACTAATTAGTACCTGCGTACCCCTAGGTGACCAAGTAGGCGCCACGGGGCCCTACAATCCACTAGGTGTACACACTACTTCCCATTCGATCGGCTCCCTAACGTAGATACCCGTGCTGGCCCCACCGTGGGATGTATCATTCCCCAATGTGGCAACCTGATGAAACTAAAGGTGCACGGCTTATATCTACTCGATGCAACAACGGCTTACCTACCAGCCCGGGCCCACTCACGCATATGAAGCCCGTTGGACTTGCGTTGCCACCGCTAACCCGTTTGCCTCTTACAGTCAAGCCCAGTATGCGTGTCCCGTCCTCGACATGGGTCGAGCCCACAAAGATACGTATGGGTTACTGGTTGAAATGGGCCTCCACAAGCTACCCACCTAAGCTTGTCCCTTTTTCTAGTATATCCCACTTAACCCTTTAATCATGTTTTAATTACATGTTCTATTTTGGTTAAGTATTCTAATCGTATTTTCTATTGCCACCCAAGGCAACCACTAGATTTTCTCATGCCACCCGAGGCACCCACTTAACCCCTCATGTCCCTCTACATGCTAATGTGGTTAAGTGTTTCTTAATTAATTAATTAAGAACGTAACCTTTGTAAAGACCTCTCACATTAGACTGTCTTTTATGACTGCTGGTTAAGCCGGTTGGGTCCGGGCAGCCTTATGTCATAACAGAGTCTAACCTCGTGTCTTTACATTAATTACGTATTTAGTTTGTGCCTAAGACCTCTCACATTGGGCTAACATTTGTAGCAACTGGTTAAGCCGGTTGGGTCCGGGCAGTTTTACGCTACAACTGAGTCCAACCTCGTGTCTTAGTCAATTAATTACACCTAATTAATCACCCTCATAATTTTATATTAATTATCCCTAATTAATCAAGTTTTCTTAACATGGGTAGACCTAACTTAATAGGTAAATTCCCATGGGGTAGACCTAACTCAATAGGTAAATTCCCAACACATAGTATGGGTACACCTAACCAAATAGGCAAATTCCCATACTATGTTTATTTATTTTGTGTTATGCATAATTATATTAATTTCACACAATCTTATTAACTTATGCATTTAATTACCCCATCGTTCCCACGTAATTTCGTTCATGATATAACACATATAAAAGGTGTCAACTTGCATATGAATGAACATGTTTCAAAGGTGCCATCTTGCATATTAACAAACACATAACTTGCATATGAACTTGCATAACATGTCACATAACTTGCATATAATATGTCACATAACTTACATATTCATTTTGCATAACAAACTTGCATATTAGCTTATAGACTTGCATAATGTGTCATCATGAACTTGCATATTAATAAACATGTAACTTGCATATTTACATACATGTAACTCGCATATTAACAAACATGTAACTTGCATATAAAGAAACATGTAACTTGCATATTTACATACATGTAACTTGCATATTAACAAACATGTAACTTGCATATTAACAAACATGTAACTTGCATATTTACATACATGTAACTTGCATATTAACAAACATGTAACTTGCATATTAACAAACATGTAACTTGCATAGCATATTACCATGAACTTGCATAACATGCATATGATTATATAGCCCACAACTTGCATATTTAGCATCATGCAAACATAACATACATCATATTAAACTTGCATAAGCTTACATACTCAACATGCATAAACATAAGATTAATGCTAACATCATATCATATGATTCAAAGCTCATTAACCCACATACAAAACCATAAATCTCATCACATCTCATCTAATTAGTTTACCAAAAGATCATCAAAGTGATAGAAACTCACAACTAGCAACTTTGAACACCAAATGAAGAAGATTAAGATGCTAAGAAGGGATTAGAAGTTGATTAGAGAGTGATTAGTATGCAACCCTCTTCATAAAATTAGTGGAGGCCATGAGAGCTAGCATTTTGCCATAGTTTAGTCACTAGGTTTAATTATGAATGAATTAGGGTAGGTTAGGGTCTTATTTATAGATTAGGCAAGTGTTTTAGGCCATAGGATTAACCCTAGATTCAATCCAAGCCATCAAAGCATGTCTTGGGGAAGAAGTCAAGTGTAGGAACCATCTAGGGCCTTTAGATTAAAGATGGACCATGAGAACCATTCAAATGCAAAATCTGCACTTGAGCGAATCGGCCCACGGGTTGACAGCCAAACACCCTGGATTAACCCCTAGTCGACCCAGCGAGCTCGGGTCGACTTCAAAAATCGGCCGGTTCGGTTATTCCCCTCTCCCAATTCGCTGTTTTGAGCATTTTTGCATATTTATTTATTAAATTTTCAATTATATATATATATATATATCAATATATATATATATATATATCTACACAACCCATTTCACTTAATTAAGTATACTTTAATTTGGGAATTTTCGTGAAACTTCGCGAGGCCATATCTTGGTCATACGGACTCCGATTTTCGAAAACTCGGACTCTATTTCGCGTATTTTTCCGAGACGAACACAATGGCATAGCCCGTTTCCCTTGATTCCCATTTTAGAATTAAATTCTGCCTCGATTTATGTTATTATAGGTTATTGAAAATACGGGTTGTTACAGAAGGTCGCCGCTTTAAGTCAGTTCATCTCTAAAGCCGCCGACAAGTGCATTCCCTTTTTCGACTTGCTCAGAAAGGGGAAGCACAACTTCGCATGGACCAAGAATGCATCGCCGCATTTAAGGACCTTCTGAATCACTTAGAGCGATCATCGACCTTGTCCAAACTTGTGGATTACGAGGATTTATATGTATATTTGTCTGTTTCCATGTAGGCAATCAACTCAGCGCTCATGTGCAATGAAGATCGTGTCCAATGACCTGTTTACTACATCATCTAGAGATTAACGAGGGCAGAAAAGAACTACCCAAAGCTTGAGAAGCTGGCCTACTGCTTGTTGATCTCCTCCCGAAAGCTACGACCCTACTTTTAGTCTCACCCCATCAAATTCTACACTGACCAGCCGCTGCGATAGGTCCTGGAGCGACCTGTGGCATCGGGACAACTACTGAAGTGGAGTATAGAGCTTAGTCAGTTTGTGATCACATTCATCCCTCGCCGAGCCATCCATGGACAAGCCCTCGCCGATTTCATAGTGGAATTCACCGTCTCGGAAGAGCCTCCTTCGGAAGACATTGAACCTCCAAACATTCAATGGAAACTGTTCATGGATGGATCTTCCAATAATAAGTATTCAGGCGCCAGAGTCATGCTCATCACCCTTAAGGAGCACTGAATATGCTATGCCTTAAAGCCCAACTTTCCCGCTACCAACAACGATGCAGAAT
Source organism: Allium sativum (assembly GCA_030737875.1). Classification (NCBI taxonomy): domain Eukaryota; kingdom Viridiplantae; phylum Streptophyta; class Magnoliopsida; order Asparagales; family Amaryllidaceae; genus Allium; species Allium sativum. The sequence goes on from CM060916.1 coordinate 266,819,007, forward strand.
ACGAAGCCTTGATTATCAGACTTAGAATTGCAGTCGAACTTAACATCAAGGCCATTCAGGTTTTCTCCGACTCACTGCTCATCGTGCATCACGTACAGGGAGAGTACCAAACCAAGGGGGCACGAGTTGCTCCCTACCTCGCTTAGGTTCGTGAACTACTCACAAACTTCAACCACTACATCATTACACATATCCTTCGAGAACAAAATGAAAAAGCCGACTCATTATCCAAAGTGGCAAGCTCAGAGGATGCGCAGTTTATGGGACTAGCCCCGGTTGAAGTACTTGATTCTCCGAGCATCGTTCAAATGTAGATTGATTCAGTGGCGACAACAGAGACCGAAATCAAGTCCGAGTCTTGGACGACACTAATCAAGAACGAGTTGCAATATGGAACCCTCCCTGGATGCTACAAGAAAAGACGGGCACTCACTCGCCAGTCATCTCGCTATATCATATTGGATGGAGTGCTCTACCGAAGAGGTTTCTCTGTCCTATTACTTTGGTGTGTAGCCCACAACGATGCCGACCGCGTGTTACTGGATGTGCACGAAGGCGAGTGCGGCAATCACACTGGGGGGCAAACTCTAAAAAGAAAAATTATCAGATATAATTATTTCTGGCCCACACTCGATCAAGACACCGCAAACTATGCCCGCAAGTGTGATAAATACCAGCGGTTCTCGGAGATCCCCGCCTACCGAGCTAACACAAATGGTTAGTCCTTGGTTGTTCACTATGTACGGGATAGATATCATCGGGACTCTTCCAATGTCTAGAGGTGGGACATGCTACTCCATCGTTGTTGTTGATTACTTCACCAAATGGGCAGAAGCTGAAGCTCTCTCTAAAATCACCATTAAGAAAGTAATCAACTTCATCGTCTGCAATATCATTATCCGCTATGGAGTCTCCCAAGCCATCATCTCTGACAATGGAACCTAGTTTAAGATCGTAGAGTTCAAGACTTTCTGCAGAATGCACAACATCGAAAAGAGATTCTCGGAAGTGGCTCATCCTCAGGCCAATGGGCAAGTCGAGGCTACTAATAAAGTGATTAAATCCATTATCAACAAGCATCTAGAAAAAGAAGGAGGCTTATGGGAAAATGAGCTCCCTATGGCCCTATGGGCCTATCGGACCACCCATAAGTCAAAATCCAGCCACACTCCATTCGCCCTTGCCTATGGATCTGAAGTTGTCATTCCCATTAATCTAAAGCGTCAATCTCATCGAGTTACCTATTATGATCCTAAGACCAACCAAGACTTCCTTTTGGAGTCACTCGATTTGCTTGAAGGGAAAAGGAACGAAGCTGATCTTAGAGCTGCCGCTCAGCGCCAACGAGAAGCCCGATACTTCAATACTAAAGTTCGCCGCAAGGATCTCAATGTCGGCGACCTCGTTTTAAAATTCATACCTTTCAATTTAGAGGAATGGAACCTTCAAGCTAGCGCCAACGAGAAGCCCATAACGACTGGTTTCAGTCCTCGCTGGGAGGGACTGTAGATTATACAACGAAGGCTCATAGATGGAACCTTCAAGCTAGCGACCGTAGATGGGCTGAATTCCCAAGGGCATGGAACAACGAACATGTTCGTCGCTACTTCACATAACTTAGTGTACAGATTTTATGCTTTCCAACAATGTTTTGTTTTACTTTAATTCAAAACATTGTAAAGGCTATTACTACCAAAGTTATTAGTAAGTATAGTGTTCAGTTCACTATGCTTGTGATGTGTTTACCTTCCGCATGATATGTTTGAACAATCAACACAACTAGCTTGCACACACAAACACCGAATCGGCACCCCCAGCATGAGAGCCGGTACCGCGACTCGAGTCTCGGACTAAGGATGAGACCGATTATAAACAACAACACTCGAATCTCGAGTCAATGAGGAGACTAAGTATAAATAACACAGGATCGACACCTCGAGCACGGGAGCCGATACCGTCACTCGAGTCTCGAACCAACGATGAGACCGAATATAACTAACGCCACTCGAATCTCGAACCAACGACGAGACCGAATATAAATCATTCAATTCCCAAGACTCCGGACTTGTGGCAGCCCATCAACCAAGCTAGTGTGATACGGACCACTCCTGCGACTCCATCCAACTCATCAGGTCCAGATCCGGGTACCTCTCGAATCTTGAGCCAATGAAAAGACTGAGTATAAATTGTTTCGTTCCCAAGTCTGTGGACTTGGGAGCAGCCCATCAGCCAAGCTAGTGTGATACCGACCATTCACGTGGCTCCATCCGACCCACCGGGTCCGGATCCAGATCTGGGTACCATTTGGAGAATAAACGACGCCCTCGATCTCTAGACCTGAACGAACGACCGGAGATCCAAAACGACGAATTCACGACATCTATGCCACCTCACGACTTAGGAACAACGACCTTCAGGAGGTCCAAGAGAGAGGGCACCTGACTTGGACTCTGTGCGACTCAGGACTCCTAAATAAAGGAAAACCCGAAAGTGGAACCAACACATGACCTCCACACGACTGCGGGCACCTCCCAGGGCGAAGTCTCTAATCGCGTTCGTTTAAGTGTAACAACAAATACACTTGTGCAAGTACATGACGCTGGAAATCATAAGACGAACATTCGAACACTTGACATGAAATGTGATGCAAGAAAAGTTAACTAATACTTTCATTGACATAACAGAAGAAAACTACATACTTAAATATCTTTCTTTCTAACGACATGTTGTACATGAGAACCACACCACGCCTCCAAAGACCAAAAGAGAGGGCTGTACTCACGTATACTATCGGCCTACATAACCAAAATACCTATAATACCTATAACAACCATTGATACTACTCATCCTTCTTTTTTTTTTCTAATCGAATTCGGCACTAGGCAGGTCACCACAGTAACGGACCTGTTCATTCTAGAGCTGCTTCCGCCTTTTCCTCCTTTGCTCTTCACGAGAGTGACAGATTCATGAGACACCGATGTGCGCTTTCCGCTGTCGTCCTCACCGCTTGTCATTACCGTGACCTCCTTAGGTGGAATACACTGCAACATTTTAGGATTAACATCAGAGGCAAGGGCCAACACAACCTCAGTTTCTCCTTGAGTCTTCTTGACCTCCAGCTCCTCTTTCTTCCTGGTTTCTTAGGCGACCTTCTGTTCGACCGGTTTCTTAGCTTTGAGTTTCGCAGCATCATCCGCCTTGAGCTTCTCGTAGGTCTCTATGGCTCTTTATTTGGTACCATCGGTGGCTTTCTTTTCCCTGGCCTCCTTAGCGACCCTCTCCTGCTAGCCTCTGCATCGGCCCTCTTCTTCACTACCACATCAAAAACTTTATCCTCGGCATCCTGTCTAGCCTGTACCTGTGCCTCCTGAATGACAACCTCATCCTGCCTTCTCTTTTCCTTCTATTCCTCAGACTTCGCCAACATTTGGGATTTCTGAAGCTCCACCATGTCATGCATTGTCGGCGCACTTTCATCCACCGGGACCATCACTTGGACACTTTGGCCATTCGGCACCTCCCCTTCCTCTAAAATATCCTTGTACAAATTGGACCGTAAGTCCACATCCGAGAACATGTCCATGTAACTGCTTTCTTCTCTGAACCGTGCCCCCTGTAATCCCATCCATACTCATATGTTTAAGGCAGCACGGGGGCAAAGCTTAGTGTAACTTCCACTCCAAGAGGGGATGCACCGCAGAAAACATAAATATTTAGTTTCGGAGGATCTAGTGCTCTCATCCTTTTCGGATATTCGTGGTAACATAATTTTACCACTAGGAAGGTACGTCGGGTGTATGACAAGAAGGGTGCTCACTGTCGTGATAAAGGAGGATCCCGTTAGTCCTAGATCTGGATGCATATGGTCATACTCAGTTGAAACATGAGCTGGTGTGGTTAGGGGTGTAAATCGGTCGGACCGAACCGGACAGAGGTGTGTTCAGTTTCTGTCCTAAAAAAAATTGGACCGAACACGGACCGGACGAAATTTTTTCTCGAACAAATTTTGTTGCCTTAATTCGTGTCCTAAATAAAATAGGTCGAAAACGGACATATGTTTTTCAGACTTGGACACGAACGAACTCGGTCGGAAAAAGCTTTTTGTATCATATTTTATACTTTTATAAGATTTTTCCTCTACTTTATATCAAACGATAAGCAATTCGGATGACTTTGAACGAATACGGACCGGATGTGATTTTTTCTCGGACAAATTTTGTTGTCCTAACTCGTGTCCTAAATGAAAATCGAACGAGCTCGAACGGACGTATTTCGGCCATGGACACGAACGGACGTCGGACATTCGTACAAAATTTACAGCCCTAGGTACGGTGGGATCGCCAGCCGTAGCTGATAATGGAACTGGCGGCCGGTAAGAGCTTTCCTCTGCAAACTCATGAGTGACTGTCACACTCTCGATCGACATGAACTTTCCTATTTCGGCAGCATGCTTCGCCAACCTCTCCTTTTCGGCATCCTCCTGCAGCAATCTCTTCCCTTCCTCTAGCTTCTTACGCTCATCCTCAGTAAAGCGCTCCACCATGAGTTTATTCTTGTCTACTGTTGCCACTTGTCGCAACCGAGCCTCAAACAACGCCAACCTCTCCTATATTCGAGCCATCTCTCTTGGATAGTCGCTAACCCACGAAATTCCGTGGAACCTTAACGCCTTGACATACATACCCCGGATAGGATCCTCCAGTGATTCCTCCACCTTAGCCTCTGTGTCCTCAATTTCTTCATAAAGCCTATCCACCTCTCTTTGGTACTCAGCCTTTATCCCTTCCAGAATGCTCAGAACATCTCTATTAATGGCCTCGGCTTTCTCCTTCTCCTCCTTAGCCACCTCCAGCTGCCTCCTCAACTCATCATTCTCCCTCTGCAACCTTTGAATCCCTCATTCTTAGTTTTTAGCCTCTCATTCTCCAGTACCGAGGCCTCATTATCCTTTTTGAGTAGGTGTAAGATTTCATTCTCTTTGTACAAGTAGATGTTCACCTCCATCATATCATAATTTTCCTTCTGTAGGCGAACATTCTCAGTCGTCACTGAAGCCACGGTGTCCTTGAAGGTCTCAACAGCATATGCCATTTCCCTCTCCATCTTCTCATATTTCTCCATCAACTCTGCTGTTTCAGCAACAAATGATTAATAGTTAAGCAAGCTACTATGAGCAAAGAAGCAGTCACGTCATGAGAATCGGCCTTACCTATCTTTTTCTCTTGATTACGGACGGTGGTTCGCTCAACATCAATGGTTATCCTATGACTCCGAATCTCCACATTCTTCTTCCTGATCAAGTCTGAAAGATTCGTGGAGTACTATTTAAACTCTCTAACTTGGAAATATGCAGCCCTCAGCTTCATCCACACCTCATTGTTGTCTTTACTGGGAATCGGGTTGATATCAAAAAGGAACATTATTTCGTCAAAGTAGTGATTAGGAAAGTTTTGCTTCAACAGGGCTTTCCTCTCCTCAATAATAAGCTCTCGAGTCTCAGGTGCCACCAAATCTTTCCTCTTTCCTCTTCTTCTTTGCGATTTCCTTCTTTCTTTGATGGCTAGATTCTGACTCTTTCCCTTTGGAAACATGTGTAGGAGCCTAGGGAATAGTGTGAGGAGGAGTTGTCGATGAGGATTGCCTAGTACTCGCTAAGTCAAACCCTGTGGTTGCCCTATATGTTCAGGTTAAAGGCAGAGGTGACGGGGATTGCGAGGATTGATCTCTATGACGATGATTGTTGTCGTGGTCATGAGGAAAAGAGGCTCCTCAAGAAAACTGGTATTTTTTCTGAATTCCGAGATGAAGCCACCCCTCGAGGGTTGGCGGCTCCCATATCCATAACCTCGGCCTCTCTCTCCTTGACTCATATCACCTGCCAAGTAAACATATCCAAAGTCAGCATCAATCATCCTGTACACACGAATAAATGTCGTGTCATGCATTGTTTATGAATGTGTGTGCTAAGTGTTCTATCAACCTACCCAATAGCGATCCGCTCGAAGGAGTGATCTCCCACATAGCTAAAGCTAGTTCCTTCACACTTATGGCGCTAGGCCAGGGAAACATTTCTACTGGAACTTTATTAAGCTCGTCAAATTGGCCCTCTTTCTAGAGCGAGATAGTGGTCTCAGAGGGAGTCACTGGAGACTGTAGCCTAGCCAACGTTTCTATCCTTGCCTTACCTACCATAGGTAGGACAAGAGCAACCGACGGGCCCTCGCCCCCAGCAACCGCCTCCTCATCACCAGTATCGTCTCCACCGGTTTCCTACTGAATCTTCGTTGTCTTGCACGGCTTAGACCCGATAGGGGATGACTTCCTTTTTCGGCTCGGAGATCCTAACCCTTTCCTAGTCTCCACTTTATTTCCACCTCAGGCGATGGCTGGTCTAATTATCGTTTGATCGTCACGAAGTAATCCTGCATAACGAAGTAGGTCCTGATCTAGAACGCTCTCGGTGGAATGAGCCTTAGCCAGGATGGCCAACAAGGACTTAAGATGTTTTTGGTACATGATGTCTGTAGGATCATCAGGATTTCCTACCATATAAGAACAGAGTTAAACTTTAGTTATCAAACCCACAAGTTTCGGGCTCGAAACAAGAAGGAATGCTTACTTCCTTCCAACCATCTCCCCGCAAATTTAGGAGGACAACGCATAAAGAACCAGTCATGCTTATACACGGTTAACTTGGGCCACTTCCCATCAAAGAATTTGGTGCTGGGCAGAGCCTCCAAGAAATATTGAGACGGTTAAATATTGGCTCTCCTCTTCAACAGTAACAAATACCGGATGTCCACTCCGGTGGGTTATAGCTGCAGGTACTCTCTGTAGAGAATGTAGGTACCTAAAAGGGAAGCATACGCATCGGGAACGAGCTGTGATGGTGCAAGGCGAAAGTGGTGCAGCATATCCCGAATAAAGTTTTTAGCCAGGGGAACACACCTAGGAATGTATCCCTTGCTATTATAGGTAGTGTACCCTTCCGGCGGTGCGTGAGCCCTTTCTTCCTTCCCGGACGCAACGAACATCTTGAGCATGTCGAACCGTAATGCCATGCGCCTCACCATCGTTTCATCCATATGTGATTGCACCGAATCCGGCGGGGTCTCAAGTATAACTGTGCCCGCCAACAAGTTCAACGCCACCAATGCACTTCCCTCGACGATATCTACGTGACCTACCTCCTCATGGTCGACTGGCATTTGTTGTCCTCTCGGATGCACCCTGCGATTAGGCGCTTCTGGTGAACCTATTGCCTGAGAAGGAGTGGATTCTCCAAAAGTCTCAAGCTCGCTTCCCTTCAAACTAACATCGCTAGTTGAGTCAGATGGAGAAGGTGAATGTTGCGAAGCCTCGACTTCCAAGATTTGTCGTGTTTTAGACCTTGTATCTATTTGCTAGATATACTTTCAATATACTTGTGTCAGACATCGTATTGCATAACATGTACCCCTCGTGTTGGTGCAAACTAACGCGTGCTTGTCGCGTTATGTTGTGACATGCTAACATAGTTATAACTTAAGAGCTTAGGACACGACGATGGTCATGATCCCTCGAGACCGTAACCATCATCGTCGTAAACCAACTTCACCGGATTCACGTCATTTCACGGCAACCTCACGATTGGAGTCAATAAAACAAGTTCAATAGTTCAGTTATGGTCCGAATATGCGCTCTAACCCTATATACTAGGCTGAATTGTCAACTGAGTAATAGTTAACATAAGTTCCGATTCAATCGAACAATGTCGTGAAAACAACGCAAATCCTGAAGTGGGGAGTTGAAAGGCCAAAAGTCTCGGATGAGAAATATGGTGTTCCATAAGAACGGAACGCGAAGTACTCGGACTAGCCAGAAATCTTGCATCCCTTCTCGGATACGAAAATCTCGCACCCATTTAGGGGTTCGATATTTCTTATCCACAGGGGATACAAAATTTCTTACCCCTTTAGGGGTTTGGGATTTCGTGTCCACAAGGAATACAAAATTTTGTACCCCTCTAGGGGTTCGAAACTTCGTATCCATAAGGGATATGAAATTTCGTACCCCTTCAGGGGTTTCGAAATTTCATAACCCATACCAAGGAATACGAGCATTACTATTTCAAGACCGAAACTCCAACTCCCTTTCTACTACATCATGTTCAATCGTCCCTTGTTCAGCTAGGATTTCAACCTCTCCTCCATCTCTAAACTCACTTCTCCTCTAAGCTCTACGCCGAAGCTAACTTCCAAAACACGATGCAATAGTCGAATCTTGAGCATCACTACTAGGACCGAACACGTACGAGAAATCGGTTTTCAAAAGCCCATCATCGAAGTCAAACTGATTTCAAGTTCGATTCGTGTTCCATCCATAATGCTCGAGTAAGGGAGTTACTATCGTACCTGATCTCAAGGTCCGAATACGAGCAATAGGACTGAAATCTCCATACCCTACCTCGAATGAATGTTCGAAACTCTTAAGTTTCGGGGGTTGATTTCAGACCACGAGCAGATAAAGTAAAAGAGAGAAGTTGGGAGAGCTGCAAGAATTTATAGGAGGAGAGGTAAAGCTATTAGGCCTAGTCAGGCTGACGTTTCGTATCCCTCTCGTGGGATACAAAATCTCGTATCCCAGTGGGATATGAAATTTCGTATCCTGCTGGGGTACGAGACACCGTATATCCTAAAGGGATATGGGGACCAACAAAAAATAATAATAATGATAAATAAAAATACATATCATATATATATATATTTGTAAAAATATATGTACATGTATATATATGTACATAGTTGCAACAGACATGCGTATGAACAATAATGTGTACGAGTATGTTCGTGCATATGTGTATATACGCTTGTTCATAAATATGCCCACTTTTTGTTATATTTTCATACCCCAAGTCACCTCGTGCAAAACCAAGTGAAAACGTGTGAGCGTGAGCGCGATGTCATGCCAACAACAACTCGTTTACGTTACAACGTAAACGAGAGTCGACAACTAACATTTACATTCATGAGTTAACAGGAATTAGGCGACTCAATAATATTTTTCTTCCAACTATAATCACATCATGTGAAGATAAGACGTATATTGGAGGGAAATGTTAACCGGCTTTTTTGATCGGTTTCCAAAAGTACACCAGACATGCTCGACTCAATACATCGCATGGCGTTACAACCCGAATTGTCTCCAAGATGCTGTGGAAAGAAGCTGGGAAAAGGTCATGTGAGAAGGAGCCTCAAAACACCTCAAAACCATGCTCCAAATTTTTTTTCATACCCCTCGCATTGGAGATCTCGAACCCCTCAACAGCACATCCCTCCTCTTTAATGTTTCGGGTCCCTCATATACATATGTTTCGTATCCCTTCATCACATATCCCTCAACACCAAAGAGCATCGGGTCTCTGCATATATTCGGGTCCCTCCAGCCTCGCACCCGAAGCCTCGAAACCCTCAACCTCGTACCCAATGCTCTCGAGTCCCGAACCCCATGCCACCAAATTTCGGACTTCGCAACCTAGCAAAATTCACGTATCCCACGGGATACGGGTTCATATTACCTAGGGATACGGAATGATCATACCCCCTAAGGGATACATCATTTCGTATCCCAAAGGGGTATGAGTTTCCTCTGGACAGCGTGAGGGGGATCCGAAATTCTTGGTAGATGCTTTCGGGAATTCAAAATGTACTGTTGTCATCCCCAAATCCTTCCTACTCCCACCTAACCTCTCCGCTATAAATACCCTTTGAGTCACACTTCAAAGTGGTTGGAAATTGGATGATTTGGCACCTCTTGAGAGCTCCAAGTGACCTCTTTAATGACATCCTTGCTTTGAGGAAGAAGAAGTAGAAAGGTTACTTTTTCTTAATATTCATATATGACAATTATGACATCAAAATACTTGGAGATGTTTGCAGAAGGATGTCATGAGATAGTCCTAAGCTTGTAAATTATTATTGTCAATAAAATATCAGCGACTCTTCCAAAGTGGACATAGGCCCCTCACGGGACGGAACCACTATAAATCTACTGTGTTATTTACTTTGAATGTCACAACATTTTTAGTCGTCAACATGCATCTCTAGAGAGGAATACAGCGGGTTCAATAAGAATTTCTTCCAACCCAAGCTATATATGACCGACCACTCACTTCCTTTGAGTGTACCGAATGTATTATATACAATGGTTAGGATAAGCAACCGTTCTGAAGAATACAACATTGATAAAATAAAGAAGCAAATAGACTATCTCTAGATCAAGTGATAATACACCCTAATTGGGAGCAACCTACTAAGCTATGCTGCCAGCCCCATTTTTGTCATTTCCCAGTTGTGAGGCTTGAGGTTACTATTACCCTTTTACGAACATCACATCTTCATTCACTTTGACTGTCACGTTGTCAAACCCTCCAAAATCATTTATTGATTTCCCAAATAATATCATGGGTATAAAGCTAAGAGGAACGAGTTCCTTCACCACCAACGTAAATACATTTGAAGAGATCAATGTAGATGATCTGTTAGGCATACTCTATCAGATATTCGTCTATACAAGTTGTTGTGGGACTGGCCAAACCGAAGGCACCATCCCATCAATCCATCTTAGCCAATTTCTACCTAGGATTAACAGAACAACCCTTACACTTTACTCCTTCAATTATCTTCGGCATATTTGATTCGCAACGCTTATGCCCATATGGAGTGGTTTTCATTTTACATGAAATCATTTTATGGAACAATTTTATAATTTTTTTTATGAAAACAACCCTTCCGACATCCGCTGCCAAAAGGATAGATGGCGAAATCCTATTTTACTTCAGAACCTGGTCAATATCCGTTGTGCCAACTTGACTCAAAGGCAACTAGTCACCACAAAATGTCATCAGCATCCTAGTGCCGGTATGCTCAATGGGCAACAATACAAACAAGCATCCACCAATCAATTCAATATCAAAGCTTATATTGATAAACTCACCTCTATGTATTAGCCGAAGGGTGCCGAGATGACAGTCCCTCCTTTCTTTCATTTATGGGTTATAATATGAAAAAACATTTCGACTTCTGAAAGGTAGTGAGGTGGTAACCTTTAACATAATAAAGTTGTAACACAACTTTCATGTTGTATGACAATAGCCTTTTAATTCAAACATATTCCCATTACGGTATCCCTTTGCCAAAAGACCGAAGGAACGGACGCAATAACCTCATAGACATAAATTTATAGGAAATAAGTCTCTTTCGATTCCACAGGAAGGTGCGAAGGAGAAAGCCTCTATTCTTTACAAAGTTATAGTTTAGAACTCCATCTTTATAAAAATAGTTCGTTTGTAGAAAAGCACCCCTTTGGCCTATCCGAAGTAGCCGAGGCGAGAGCCTCTTGTGGAGAGACTATCTTTAAAAACCAAAATATTTATAAGTATCAAGACCAATCCGAAACCAAAAGGTAATAGGCAAAATTCATTAATGCTTCATATAACATACTTATGATATTTCAAGCATCCAGCGCTACCGAAGTGAGGTTCCATCTTTGCCGGAAGGTGCTTCCGGTTCTGAAAATGGCACTGACAGTAATTTTAGGTAAAAATGATTTATTTTATAAAGCATATCTTTTTATCGAATCCACTATATTTATCGAAATTTAATTGGTTTATAAAAAATATTCTGACCAAGTAAACTTATTTTCCAGTACTTTGTACTATGTAGACATATAAAATATATGAACACATCAACACGAACGTTAATATACTGGAATTGACGTTAAATCCTTCCTAAAGTAAGCATACTTAGGAAATTCATAGCCAATACATCCAAGCATGGAAATTTACCAAATTCGAAACTCATGTCCACAATCATCAAACATATTTTGTGGCAAAATTTCACATTATTTAGAGATATCTAATTATAGTTTCAACCCATGATCTCATTCATTTTTAGGCAACTTAATCATTCACAACGAAACCAAACATATAACACAAAACCAACATAGGTACTTATTAACAAATACGTAACATCAAGAAAAACATGAAATAAACCACATAAAATGTAACAACCCAGATTTTTCAATTATTTGAATTTGAATATTCAAATCTATTTTAAATATTATATTTGGAATATTAATATATTTTTAATATAAAATTTGATAATTAAACAATGATTGAACATTCAATTTATATTTATATTTTAAAAAATCGTAACGTTGCGGTATTTCGTAAAATTGAGTTTTGAATTTCAATTGAATATACATAATCCATTTTAAGTCGGAATTCTGTGGAACAAGAAATGCTTATATTGTTAGTTATGTCCAAATCAAAATTTTAAAATAGTCGCAATGGATTCGTTTATAAACAATAACGTTTATTTAATAAATTAAATAGGGATTTTAATATATTTTGGATATCGTTTAACTCGAAAATGTTATTATTAAGTTATAATTTCAAATTGGTTTATATTTGAAGTGATATTATTTTATTTGGATATATACGATGATAATAATTTATTATTATTTAATTGTTTTGGAATTTATTTATATTTCATCAATATTATAAAAGCGTTAAGAATAGCTATTTTCCAAACAGCCTTCGTTTTTGATGAAAAGAATTTTATTAAAATACGTATAGCTAATTATTGCTAGAATTCCAGTTTGGAGCCAATCGAAGTTGTTCTGTGAGCGGGCGACATTTAAAAGTAAACCGATAAATAAATTGAAGTTTTAATAACGTCGTTTTTGCAAACAGAGTCAGTTGCAACCAAACAAATTCTACTGGGGTCGGAACGTCAAGACGTAGCATTACGTCTATTTTCATTGCGTTTGAATTCATGAATGTCGATACGACTATTAAACGCTCAAGATAAAAAGTGGTAAATAGCGGAATTAAGATAATCGTATAAAACCAACGTATCAAATAAAAATAAATTAAATAAAATGTATGTCCTAAGAAATTACAAAAGCTTCTATCCTCAGTTTAAGCACAAACGTGCCAACCACCGTGTCCATTTCGAAATGTGCAGACCTAAGAATTTATACATCACAAACATGCCATTCTAAATCAGCCTGCATACCTATTAAAGGACATATCTAGCTTGTATAAAAATCACACAGCCCTATATATCAATTGCATGTGAACCTATTCTATACGTGTTGGCCTAAGAAATGAAAGTTGCACCAACCTTAAATCAAAACCAAAACAAAACCATATTTTATCTCTGAGGCAAATGAGTTACACACGCATACACGCATGCACAGGTCCTAACCACCTATTTTGCACAGCTTAAATTTTTACACATGCAAACATATGCTTTCATGACTGAATTGATAAGAAGATTTCACAGCTCCCTAAACTCTTACTAAGCTACATTCACACATGCTACGATTTAACGTTGATCCTATCCACCTTGTTCATTCACCTATATATACATGTGTAGCTTCATATTCTTCCCGCTACCTCATTTAATTTCTTCTGCAAAATGGAACCGAGACCCCTTCAACATAGAACTTAAGCCTCCTACACCATAGTTATGTACATGCGTGTTTTGATTCCTCCTGCAAACAATACCGACAAAAACCGAAAGCAACGCTGGGCTGATTCATGCCGGAGAGACCGGACGGGGGTCTGTTGAACAAGAATGGAAGCAGTAGCGTGGGGTTCTCTCGGCAGCGGGCGTGGGCAGTGGTAGGCTTAGAGGTGGAGGTGATGCTCGGGTGGTTGAGTATTGGTACGATGGTGAGGTCGGCCGTGAGTTTTGGGAAACTTGAACGAATAGGAAACAAAAGCATGGGGATGGAGTTGGGTTCAAAAATAAATAGGCAGCATGTAGGATGTATTTTTTGGCCTGGTTAAAACTAACCGAACGGTTGAAGTTTAGAAAAAAAAGGGAATGAAGTAGTAGTTTTGTGAGAGTTCAGAAATGGGATAGGGAAGAAGAAACCCCTGTCGCACAGCTTAGGTGCGGGTCCCCGTTCACATGGGCCGAAGTGTAATTGGGTAAAGCCCATTTGGTTTTGAAATTTAATTTTAATTAAATTAATGTTTATATAAACTTATTAAGCCTATATCTCACATATACCTTGTCAGAATTTCGTGCGGTCGGTCACGTTGGAACCGTACGGATGTAGGCTATAGGATGAAGCTGGTTTGGTCAACACACGAAGCAACGAGAATTCTTATTTTAATTAAACACCAGTTTAATTTAATTAAAACAAGCATTTAACGACATAATTAAACCAAGGTGAGTAAAACTCACTCAGTGTCCCACTTATAATTATTATAGGTTGGGTTTAATATTTGTGTGCTATGTTTCCTAATTATTGATAGATTTGATGATTTTTTGAATATATGCTAAATATTTTTATATAATTGATTTAAACTAAACATTCGTTTAATATAATTGAACCAAATTTTTATTTTTAACGATTATTTCCAATTGAGTTAACTTACCTTGTTGGTTACGTTTGTAATAATATAGAAGTATCTAAATTTAATTGGATGCTTTAATTGTTGTTTTTAATTGACCGTCATCAATTGAATCGATTATTTATGTTTATTATAACAGATAATATATTATCATATTAAATGAATTGTTTTATTTGGAGTAACCTATTTGGATGCCGGGAAAAACATGCCGGAGGGATCCAACTGGATTCCTCAAATTTATTGTCTATTTTCATATGATCATTACATGAATTGTTTAAATAATTTGATTGGAATAATGATTTGGTTACTGGTTGTTGAACCTAAATTCAACATTTGTTTTGTTATTAACCAATGGGCAGTATTGGTTGAGAAATTTAGTAGTAGATGGCTCAAATATATCGTTTTATAAAGACTGAATTACCGTCAGGAGAATCGATAGTAAGTGAAGTTATAAAAGTTAATTTATAAATGAAGATACATTTTGAAATATATTTATTGAACGGAAGTTTATAAAAGGAAATAAATATTAAATATTTATTATCTAAGTAATCATTAAATGATTTTATAAAACAAATTATTAAAATTAATAAGACTGACAAGCAAGTAAGTAGAAATTAACATAACGATTGATGACCGAGGTTTTTTTTTTCAAGAAAAAATTAAAATGGAATTATATTGAAAGTGATTATTATTTATTAAATAATAATCAAAGTAAATGGGAATATTTAAATTAATTATATTATTAATTAATTTAAAGAAGAAACTAATGGAAATTGATTAGCAAGTTAATTATGTTTTTGAGTTAACTAAGTCAACTACGTTAACTAAAATTGATTAGCAAGTTAATCATGTTTTTGAGTTGACTAAGTCAACCGCGTTAACTAAAATTGATTATTAAATTGGTTTGTTAGTTTAATGGAATTTGTTAATAGGGAAATAAACCATTTTTACTTTTATAAATGTTGAAAGTAGATAATTATTTATTAAATAATAATTGAAGTGGTAATATTGGAATTTTGAAATTTATTATGAAGGTTTATAAAGTTTTAAAGCCCTGTTTATAGTTTAATGAATATTTAAGCAATTTGATAATATAAGTTAAGTTTAAATTGAAATTTAAATGGAGTTCTAATTGAAATTCTATTTAATTGGGTTTTATAAAACCCAAGATTTTGAGGAAGTTATTAGAAGCCAAGTTTTATTAAAATGTGATGTAAACGTGTTAGTTATTGAAACAAATTATTAAAGTTATAAATTTTAATGTGTCCTATGAATAAAATAAAGGTTGAAGTTGTGAAATTTAAGAATTGGAACCTAATTGGAGATCGGTTGAGTTAAATGATTTTTTTAGTATTGATCTGATGTTGGTTTTGGCATTTGGGGTTGATACTTAGAGAATTATTTTCTTACTGATGTACAGTAAGGGACCGATAATGGTATGAAATGGAAATCGAAACGGAAACCCAAATTTAAATTAAAGTGGCTAGGCGAGTTAAGTTATAAAGATGCGATCTAAATTCGCTATAAGAGATGAAGTTTTATCGAGATATAAATAATATGGGTTTAAAATAAACTTATCAGAAGTTTAGTAAAAGTTTCTATTTATAATAGAATGAAGGCTTGTATATAATGTATTTGAGATTATTAAAGTTAATAGAAAAGGATTTGAAATAATAATTTAGTTAATGCTTAAATTAAGTAAACGTGGTTAAGAATTAAATAAGGCTTCCAAAGAAAGGGTGTGGTATAATAAAATATAATTTGAAAAGTTTTATAAGTTGAATAGAAGCATTTGAATAAAATCTTATTTATGAAATAAAAAGTAAAAAGTTGTGTTTCCAAATATTAGAAGATTTAGAGGTTTTGATTGACAAATGGAATATTAAAAAGGCTAAGTGACGTTGTGTACTAAACCAATGAATCTATTTTAGTTTTATGATTGTTTATTTTGATAGTTAAATAATCGATTACCAAAATCTAGCCTACAGAAAGATCGGGATCGAATTTATGTTCGAAAACCATTCTGAACCAGCAAATATGTTATTGTCAAAGATGCAGATCGATATAGAGCAATTGAAGACCATATATATTCATGAGCAAAGGAACAATTATTCAATTTCTCTAGCTGATCCCTAGAGATATATATATTTGACAGTGATTCTATCATGATTGAAATCTGCGGATTTCAAGGACTACGCACTACTGATCCATAGGGTGATTCCTAGAATGTGGTATGAGGGTGAAACGACCCAAACTCGCCCTTACGGGAAAGCCCAGATTAAGTTGAGAACACGACAAATCAGAACACAAACAAAAGAACATTTTATTGCATGTTACAACAATTACATCAGAGTACAAGAATATAACAGAGTATGAATAAATTATATTACACAGAAAATATCAAAGATTTAAATTACATTAGCAGCGGAAAAATAATACTTAAAACAACCGAAAGAAATACACGTTTATAGAGCTTTCTGAATATAGCTTCAGCTGTAAATTCAAGATCCTGGAAAATAATAATCTACAAAACCCAACTACTAGCTGCCTATGTGGAAAATAGGGGCATCCAAAGTTTAGGTTAAAACAATAAACTCCAGGTCAGTCATGTGACTGGTGGGAGAACTAAAAAAGTTATTTAAAACTTTACTTTAGAAAGAAGGTGAATCAAGGGACCACGCCGTATAACACGGAAAGAGTTTCCTCCCAAGAATATCAGTGCATAAAAAAACATCGTAATGCTTTTTGGAAAAATGAAGCTATTATAAGACCCAGGTCCCATCACACAATGCAACGCAAGCCGGAGGATAGGATTTTCCCTTATAATAGCCAAATATGCTGGGTACGTTTAAAACAAATCATTTGATAATATTATAAGTGCATAATGTATAAAACAACTTCAAATATAAACGAATCAATCATAGACGGCATGGGTACCATATATCATGTCACCATACTAGACTCTACAATCAAAAACAAAATGTCACGTATTGGAAATTGGATTTCCGTCATCAGTCGAGGCAAGGGATGTACTCCTAACCGCTCCAAGACACTCTAGCAAATGTCTCAGGACTGCACACTCTGGGCAACCCTTGGATCGGTTGGGCCGGCCCTCTCTTACGTTTGAAGATTGGCAATTCCTAAACACATGTTTCCCGGTCCTATCGGACCTATCCATCGGCTCCGTAGTAACCGATATATCCGAGGCGCCTCGCAATCCAACAACCACATAGGTAAAAATATAATAAATGTCTGGGCTCCATACCATGACACCACCCGTAGCTAGAAAGAAACGTCATGTTCTCCCAACGGTCCCTTAACCTTTTTTGACTCATACCGGGGTGTGAGGCTCGCGAATTAACGCTATACACAAAGCTATGCTATATTAAAGCCGTGCTTTGATCATCAACAACAAGACTCTGCTTTTTAGCAGAAGCCTTGATCATTTGCATCTCAGCATGCCACATAGGCAATTCACGCCATGCGACTGATGTCTATCGATATATAACCTCTGAGCTCGTACGTCTCAGAGAAGGGCGTTAAGCAAGAGAATAAATTCTCCACCGCCAAACAGATATATATTTAATAGAGATCAATCAACAAAGAATAAAATCCAATGTCAGACATACATCCATTTACTAGTTCGTTCTGGGTCTAAATGAAACCGAAGGCACCTTATTCCCCGTCCCATATGTCCAATATAGGAGAGAGGTCCTCGCATATTCGGTCGATCTCCAAGTACGTCTGGATGATCACCACTTATTACCTTGTCTTGGGTGTAGCACCCAATCAAGACATCGGTAATCATTCAAACGATGTGAAGACCTCCGGTCTTCAACCACCATCTTCATCGTCGACTTATCGTTGAATCAGTTATTCAGAATGGGTATAAACCCGGCCTTTCCGAATAACTTGCGTATATAATAAACAAGTTCTATAAAAACACAACATACGCCTCATTCCAATCTAGAATATTCCTTTATTCAAATATTCTTATACTTTGGGAAAGGTTCCCATTAATTTTATCAAAGATAAATTCTTCTAAATTTATTCACTAATCTTCCTTTGGATATCAATTATAAACCAAATTAAGGTTTATCCAAACTAGTCGGGATTAACGGACCATACCGAAGTGATCATTTGTTAAATTTCCCAATCCCAACCTATTCAATCCATGGAGCAAAACTGGTAATACTCCATATCTAACACCACGGTGTTATCAGTAAATTTAATTATCATTTCACGTGCAAATCTAATTAAAGATTTAACTATTACTTGGAGCAAAACTGGTGATACTCCATTCTCGATCATTTCCCAAATTTGATGATTTAAATTATCAATTCACATTTCAATCTAATTAAAGATTCATTAAAACTCCACTTAGTTTTAATCTTCCCAAAAGTCAATATTAATGATTATTTAACTTTGGAAACACAAACATGCCGCATCAACAATCTACACCGTACTATTGATTTCTGCCGATATATAACCTATAAGCTCATACGTCTTATAGAAGGGTGTTAAGCAAGAGAATCAATTCTCTACCACCAACAGATATATATTTAGCAGAGATCAACCATACAGTTCGAAATACAATGTTAGACATGTAATCCTGTCTATAACTGGGTTAAAGAACTAGTGTCATTTAAAACACAGTTCACGATAAACCCAAAATCCCATTCAATTAATTATGGAATCTTCACGGAAAACATACAAATATATAATCGATGTCAATTCCCGTATCCGACTAATAATATAAATGGAATAACGATGAAGTCCTTTAAATTCGATATATATTAACAGTCTTCCTCTACAGAATCTCACTTCGATTACTACCAAATCGAATTCCATTCCACTCCAATTTATTTTATTAAATTGGAAAACTTTACTTTGGAAAATTTCCATTAAATCTTAATAAAAAGATTTATAAATTCCAAATTACATTTCACGGTTAATCGGGTCAAAGAACAAATGTCGTTTAGAACATCGTTCACTATAAACCCAAAAAATCCAATTCTTTTATTCAATTCCAATTAAATATTAATTAATTGGAAAACTTCACTATATCTTAAATTAAAGATTTATTCTTTTCTCAACTAGGTTTAAGAATAGTGTTATTTAAGACACCATTCACGACAAACCCAAAATCTAATTTAATATTAAATACAAGGCTCTGAATAGAAATTATATCGGCTTATATTCAATATCAAATTCTGAAATCAACAATATCGTATAATAACGATATATATATCCTCCAAATTCCTCCATAATATCCATATAATCACGGAATCCAATATCGAAATATTCCAAAGATAATTTCGATTCAAATCCATTCCAATTCATATATTGGAAATTCTGGTTATTTTTAAAACCATTCCAAATCCAATTTGTGTATTTAAAAATATTGGATTATAATTCTGGTTCATGACTAGTTCATTTTGATAAAAATATATTTTTATCTTTACAAACATGGAATTTTTCATCCAAATTCTTTTCAAATCATTTAATATGATCTTACATAAATTATTGGTATTTTTAACAATTTTATTAAGGCCCATTCAGTTGATTTCCATAAACGGTCATCGAACTGCACTTACAATGACCTTTTCCAAATTTTATTTGGACATAATTCCAAATCCAACCATTAGATTTCAGATCTCTTGTATTCGTTGAAAAGCTCTTTTTGATACGAACCCAACGGTTCCGGTTTTAGGAGAATCCGACGGTCGGATCTTCCGTAATCTCAATTCGAAGTCAATGGCCGAAATTCGCGAACGGCCGCGGTGCGTCGCATTCTATTCAGGCCATTAAATATATGTAATATATATTATATATTTCGTCGATTTCGATTTAAAACGTATTTTATAAATCGTTTTAAATTCGTTTTAAAAACGATGTCAACTTCATATTCAAATTTAAATTAAAATTTAATATTCCATATCATTAATATATAAATGATAATATTTTCAAAACATTACATTTTGAAATCGCTTCCTTTTCGATATTCATTATAAAAATGAATAAAATCGATATAAATATCGTTCGAGTCAAAATGGCACACATCTAATAAACACGCCTTCATATATTTCAATATTTTCGTGTCCATCTCAAATCTGACATCAAAATCTTATTTTGATCCATTACTGAATATTATTTTAAAATATCAGTTATTTAAAAATATTCATTATTCGTCATTTTAAAATATTTGTTAGTTTAAAATATTCGTTCTTTCCGAATTGGAATCAGACATAGTCAATTACCATATAATTTTATTTACATGGATTTCATACACACGTGTACACAACAATAATCAAACACAGTCAACCATTATCCAGAGTGCATTACACAACTACGTAAGCATTAAATATAAATGATTAACGCTTACAATAGTATGTCTATCAATCGATTAACATACAACTAAACAATTGGGACTAGTGTACGTTAAATATCATCCCAATACCCGTGTTGGGTTTCAATCAACACACACAGATTTTATTTGTGCAGTTGGGCGATGTGTAAAATATATCGTCCCAATCAATATAAGTCAAATGTGTGTACATAAACAAATCGTCCGATTTGTAAATGAATATTTATTTTCATTCATATACTCATTAAAAATTATATTTTTAACGATAAAATATTTATTTCAACACATGGATATTTTATACAGTTCATTTATACAACAAAAATGATATTTTTATTGTTCTAAACAACGACGCGATATTAGAACCGGGATAAGGTCTAGCCTTATCCATCGCCTAATACTGGCTTGCGCCATACACAGTCCAAGTCTAGTTAATTCAATTTACATCCCAAATCAAATTCAACCAATTTATCAATCAAAACAAACAACTAAACATCCATGGTTTCAAACAAAGGTGTCGGGTGCTTCTAAGCACCGTCTGCATCCTATTATATATATTTAACTAGAAAATAAATTAAAGTGAGAAGTTCTCTGTAATGACCCGCATTTTCCAGCAGTATTATAATTAATTTATTTAATTATATAAATAGTGATATAGTGAATTAAATGGTGGTTTAATTAAATAATGGTGAATACTTAATTAAAATAATAAATTAAATAATATATTTAATTCTGAAATAATCAGAATTGGCTGAAATGGTGATATGGTGTGAACTGGATCATATGTGATATTTAATTTAGTTTAGAGTTGAATTATAATAACGAATATATTATTTGAACGATGGTTGAACGTATAAATGATAATATAATTAAAATCGAGCTCGAAATGGCGCTGTAGTTCGTAAATTGGCGATTCGAACTTCAATTGAATGTACATGATTCGTTTTAAGCCGGATTTCTGTGAAACAAGAAACGTGTGGAGCTGGTGAAGTATATTTTTCTAGTGGAAGAGCAAAAACAGGATTTCATCGTGTAGAATTTGATTTATGTCCAAATCAAATTTTAGAAAAGTCGCTGTGGAATTCCTTTATAATTTATAAAGGAATTATTTATATTTTAAAAAAGGAATATCAATATAAATCGAATATCGAGTTGACCCTGATTTGAAATATCAAGTTAGAAATTCATATAGGAATATTCTAGAGCTGTATGGTATTCCTATGTGAATATATATGATAATATAAATTTATTTATATTTAAATATATTTATATATTTAAAATGGGTCATTCAGAGCTTTAAAAATAGCCAGTTTTGCAAATGAAGTCGGAATTCGACGAAACTAATTTTGTTGGATCCGCAATGTCAAATAGTTGTTAGATTTCCAGTTTCGTGATTTTTAGAGTCACACACTGTGTGGCCGTATGGATTTTTAGAGTGAAAAACAGTCAGTATTTTGATAGTTAAAAATACGCTGTGTGAGCATACGAAGTCGAAATTTGACGAAACCAGTTTCGTTGGGACCGTAATGTCGAACTGTAGCTACATGCCAGTTTTCATGATTTTTGGGTATCGTATGTGATCACAGGAATTTTAGAGGACTGATACAAACAGCGTAAGGATAAAAATGAATATAAAAATCGAATATTAAAATAATATAATTTTCCTATATAATATCCTTAACCTCTCCTAACCCTAAAACAAATTTCCTCTGATCAAATATTTTTGCGCCGTTGCCATTTGTTCATACAGAAAAAGTCGATCAAAGGAAAAATCAAAATCAAATTGAATAAAAATCTATAAATTGAGAATTATATATATATATATATATATATATATATTTGAATTCATAAGAGGAAGGTCTTCGATTGGATGTGGGTTTTTAGGTGTTCGAACGCAACAGCATTGTTGCTGTTATTGACCGCAGAACCTAGGGTTCAACCTGGTTGCTTCGGTGGTGATTGTTAGGGGGATTGGAGGTTTCGGTTGAGTTGATGGAAGGAAACCGCAGGTGTACGCGGAAATCTAGGGAGCTCGGTGATGAAAAACCGTAGCGTGAAACTGTACAGGGCTTGAGACGCAACTCGATGGAAGCTGTCGAGTGTGAGTCTGTGATGATGGGATTGAAGAGGATTGATTGAGGAGGAGGATGGTGATTTTAGTTCGATTTGTAGTGGAGAAAGGTGGGAGAATCAGTCGATGGAAGGATCGGCTATGGAGTGATGTACAGGAGGCCACAACGATGGAATTGGGAAGAAGAGGTGTGGGCTCGGGCTGGGTTTAATTGGTGGGATGTGGGCTTGAAAGAAAGGTGAAGGCCCATCTAATTTATATATATAGTTATGTTTAATTTTAATTCAACCAAACTTGTAAATCATATAACTTGATCATACGACCTCGAAATTCAGCGAAACAGGGTCCAATGGGATCGTATGGACGGACACTACCCAATGGAACTGACGAGAAGTGGATTGGGACTCGTATGAATTTATGGAGAAATAAATTGTTTGATTCAAATCAAAAACAGTTTATCGTTCTTTAACGATGAACTGCAAATGTAAGTAAACCTCACTAACTTTGAACAGTTTATAATTTCATGTTGTATTTTTAGAACTATTAAATATTGGCTGATTGACTGTGTGTTGACTGTTTGATTGAACTGCTAGTCAGTTAGTGAATTTCTATATTGATTCTGTTTAATAGAATATATCATATGGAACTGAAAGTGATGTTGATTTTATTGTGTAACATCCGTGGATGTAGGGAAACAGGTTGGAGGACTCCGACTGGATTCCTCAATAGTTATTTTATTGTTTTTTTCATATATTTTGATATATGATGTGAATTATAACCTGTTGTTGATTGTGTGTGTATGGACGATATTGGACATCGTAATTTGATATGTTAAACACCATAACATACCGGGATTTGGAGAAAAGGGGAATTTGTCAAAGTGAATACTGAAAAGAGAATATTTATAAAAATCAGAGGATTTTGTAAAAGAGAATATTTATAAATAGAATATTTATGAATAGAACTACTTATAAATGGAATATTTATAAATAGGAAATACGTTTAAGTGGAATTATAAATGAAGGGAAATCTTTATAAATGGAATGTTTATAAAGTGAATTATTTGTTGTTAAATAAATAAGATAAGATAATGGATTATTTTTTTGTTGAATAAATAAGATAAGAAAATGGATTATTTGTTTGTTAAATAAATAAGAGATATTAAATGAGATATTTATTTGTTAAATAAATAGAAGATTTTTAAGGAAACATTTAGAATAAATAAATAGAATAAAATAAAGGAGATATTTATTTGTTAAATAAATAGAATGAGATAAAAAGGTTATGTTTATTGGGAAAATAAATAGGATATTAAATGAATTATTTATTTAGTAAATAAATAGGATACATTAAAGAGAATATTCATTTAGGAAATAAATAAGATATTATAAAGGAAATAATTAGAGTAGAATAAATAAAGATATACAAGGAAATGTTTGTAAACCAATTACAAATAGGATTGAAAAGGAAATAGTGTAAAACCATAATCAAATAGATTATAAAGGAAATATTTGTCTTTGGATAAATAGATATATATAAGTCTGAACTTATATATGAAGAAGTAAACAGATAAAAGGAACAGATTGATTTATAAATGATACTTATAAATTAAGTTAAATATTTATCATTTGGATAAATAGAATATATAAGTCAGGACTTATATAAAGAAGTAAGAATCGATTTCAACATCGATGATTGAAACTGAATAAGGACAAAGAGTTAATCAGTTAAGGTTAACCAGTTAGAGTAAAACCACTAGGGTTAACCAGTTAGGTTAAACCGTAGAGTTAAACCAGTTAGAGTTAAACAGTTAGAGTTAATCGATAGAGTCAAATCGAACTAGAGTTATTCAAATGGAATTAATCAAATTTAGTTTATTCGAATAGAGTTGAAATGAGTTAATCGAATTTAGTTATTTCGAAGAAGTGAGTCGAATCAGAGATATTCGAAGTGAGATAATCGAATCAGGAATATTCGAAGTGAGTTGATCGAATCTAGTTATTCGACAGGAGTTAAATCGAATAAGATTTATTCGAAGAAAGAGATTATCGAATATAAGTATTCGAAAGTAAGCAAATCGAGCTAGTTATTCGAATTAGTTATTCGAATAGAGTTAAATAAATAAGAGTATTCGAATTAGTTATTCGAATAGAGTTAAATAAATAAGGGTTATTCGAATTAGTTATTTGAACAAAGTTGAACACATAAGAGTTATCGAATTAGTTATTCAAAAGGAGTTATCGATTATAGTTTAATCGAAAGGAGTTGATCGAATCTAGTTATTCGAAAGGAGTTATCGATTATTGTTTAATCGAAAGGAGTTATCGAGTTAGTTAATCGAAAGGAGTTATCGATTATAGTTTAAATCGAAAGGAGTTATCGAGTTAGTTAATCGAAAGGAGTTATCGATTATAGTTTAATCAAAAGGAGTTATCGAATTTGTTATTCGAAAGGAGTTATCGATTATAGTTTAATCGAAAGGAGTTATCGAATTAGTTATTCAAAAAGAGTTATCGATTATAGTTTAATCGAAAGGAGTTAAGTAAAAGAGTTTATCGATTAGGGTTAAATAAATAGAGTTAATCGAATTTAGTTTATTTGAAGAAAGGTTAATCGGATCTAGTTATGCGGAAGAGAGATTATCAAATATAGTTATTCGAAGGGAGGAGTTATCGAATAGAGATTTATTCGAACGAAAGTTACGTAAGGAAGTGTTAAAGAATTAAAAGATGAACTTACCCTAATTCGAGATTTGAAATGTTGTTCAGTTAAGGTCTGAGAGGTAGTTAAACCCCAACTTTATTGACTTCGTTTTTAATTTAGAAATGGTTAAGGTTCGAGAGTGAAAGTGGTTAAGTGAATTTAGTAAATTAGTATAGTGGTTCGAGTTGTCGTCGCGATGTTGATTTAAACATCTGTTTAAATCCAAGTAAAGAAGATTTGGAAATGTTTTACAAATAGAATCAGAACCGTAATCAAATATTGAAATTGGAAATATGGATAAGTTATGGAAATGTTTTTCCAGTATTAATGAATATTTTCTAACATAGAAAATAAGGAAAGTATGAATATATATATATGATTGATGATTGATTGATAGAATTTCCATCTGGAAATAATATCGTTGTTTGCACACCTACTTTTCTTTGATGGTTAAATCACAGACTATCGAAGTTTTTACCATTTTAACGTTGTTAATATGGAGAGGCCGGTTGGATTATTATCCAAAGAACCACTCCGTATTGGCATAAGCGTTGCGAATCATATATGCCAAAGATAATTGAAGACGGAGTAAAGTGCAAGGGCTATTGTATAAGTCTTAGATAACAGTGCCTAAGATGGATGTACTGAATAGTGCCTTCGGTTCATCCTGTTCATGAATGACTTGTATGGATGAATGTCTGACAGGGTATTTCCAGAAAGGTCACATACATTGATTTCTTTAACCGTACCAAGAGTGGAAGCGGAGAAGGAAACTTCTTTTAGCTAACACGTAATGTACTGTTGTAGACATCAATTTGTGATTTTCGATGGATCTGACAATGTGGCATTCGAAGTGAATCTGATGTGATGATAAAGCGTAACCTCTGGCCTCATAAACCAGGAAATGTCAAAAAATCGAGCAGGCAGCATGGCTAAGTCGGTCGCTCCGAAGTAGGGTGTATAATCACCTATCTAGAGAATATTCATTTGCTTCTTAAATCTATCAATGTTGTCCTATATACATACGGGAAACGGTTGCTGATCCCAACCGTTGGTGATATACATTCGATACACTTAAGCGAAATGAGTGGTCGGTCATGTGTGGCCGGGTTGCAAGATGTTCTTGTTGAACCCAGTGTATTCCTCTCTAGAGGTACACTAGCGAAGGGTGGTTCCATACCTTGTCATAGTTGGAAATCCATTACCCAGTACGTGCTTGCGGTTTTGATTGTATACTATATACGTAGAACGTGAGATGAAAGCGTTTCTGCTAGATGATTATTATATTGTGGTTGATAGACATTATTATAATATCAAAAGGTTTTTGATATAAAGATAATTTGGATTCTCATAAGGGAAAAAACCCGTTCCGTTATACGACGTGGTCTTATGAGATATCATTTACCCGCTTGAACTGTTTTAAACTGTTTTACTCACACCAGTCCCATGATTGACCCGGAGTTTATTTTGTTTTGTTTTCCCTAAACTCTTGGGTGCCCAATTTTGTACGGGCAGTCAAGTAGTCAAGATTTACAGATTCTTGAAGAGCTGGAGCAGTAGTCAAGTACGGGCAGTCCCATGAGAAAGAAACGTCATGTTCTCCCAAAGGTCCCTTATCACATTTTTGACACATACCAAGGTGCAAGCTCGCGAATTAATGCTATACACAAAGCTATGCTATATTAAAGCTGTATTTTGATCATCAACCACAAGACTCTACTTTTCAAGAGGAGCCTTGATCATTTGCATCTCAGCATGCCACACAGGCAATTCACGTCATGCGACTGATGTCTGTCGATATATAACCTCTGAGCTCGTATGTCTCAGAGAAGGGCGTTAAGCAAGAGAATAAATTGTCCACCGCCAAACAAATATATATTTAATAGAGATCAATCAACACAGAATAAAGTCCAATGTCAGACACACATCCATTTACTAGTTTGTTCTGGGTCTGAACGAAACTGGAGGCACCTTATCCCTCGTCTCATATGTCCAATACAGGAGAGAGGTCCTCGCATATCCGATCGAATCACCACTTATTACCTTGTCTTGGGTGTACCACCCAATCAAGATCTCAGTAATCATCCAAACGATGTGAAGACCTCCGGTCTTCAACCACCGTTTTCATCGTCGACTTATCGTCGAATCAGTTATTCAGAATGGGTATAAACCCAACCTTTCCGAATAACTCGCGTATATAATAAACAAGTGCTATAAAAACACAAAATACGCCTTATTCTAATCCAGAATATTCCTTTATTCAAATATTCTTATACTTTGGGAAAGGTTCCCATTAATTTTATCAAAGATAAATTCTTCTAAATTTATTCTTTAATCTTCCTTTGGATATCAATTTTAAACCAAATTAAGGTTTATCCAAACTAGTCGGGATTAACGGACCATATGAAAGTGATCATTTCTTTAATTTCCCAATCCCAACCTATTCATCCCATGGAACAAAACTGGTAATACTCCATGCCTAACACCACGGTGTTATTGGTAAATTTAATTACCATTTCACGTTCAAATCTAATTAAAGATTTAACTATCGCTTGGAGTCAAACTGGTGATACTCCATTCTCGATCATTTCCCAAATTTGATAATTTAAATTATCAATTCACATTTCAATCTAATTAAAGATTCATTAAAACTCCACTTAGTTTTAATCTTTCCAAAAATCAACATTAATGATTATTTAACTTTGGAAACACAAACATGCCGCATCGACAATCTACACCGTACTATTGATTTCTGCCGATATATAACCTTTAAGCTCGTACATCTTAGAGAAGGGTGTTAAGCAAGAGAATAAATTCTCCGCCACCAAACGGATATATATTTAGCAGAGATCAACCATACAGTTCGAAATACAATGTTAGACATGTAATCCTGTCTTTAACTGGGTTAAAGAACCGGTGTCATTTAAAACACAGCTCACGATAAACCCAAAATCCCATTCCATTAATTATGGAATCTTTACGGAAAACAGATCAATATATAATCGATGTCAATTTCCGTATCTGACTAATAATATAAATGGAATAACGACAAAGCCTTTTAAATTCCATATATGTTAATAGTTCTCCTCTATAGAAGCTCACTTCAATTATTACCAAATCGAATTCCATTCCATTCCAATTTATTTTATTAAATTGCAAAACTTTACTTTGGAAAATTTCCATTAAATCTTAATAAAAAGATTTATAAATTCCAAATTACATTTCACGGTTAATCGGGTAAAGAACAAATGTCGTTTAAAACATCGTTCACTATAAACCCAAAAATCCAATTCTTTTATTCAATTCCAATTAATCTTAATTAATTGGAAAACTTCACTAAATCTTAAATTAAAGATTTATTCTTTTCTCAACTGGGTTTAAGAACAGTGTTATTTAAGACATCGTTCATGACAAACCCAAAATGTAATCCAATATTAAATGCAAGGCTCAGGATAGAAATTATATCGGCTTATATTCGGTATTAAATTCTGAAATCAACAATATCGTATTGGGAATAATGATATATATATCTTCCAAATTCCTCCACAATATTTGTATAAACACGAAATCCAATATCGAAATATTCCAAAGATAATTTCGATTCAAATCCATTCAAATTCATATATTGGGCATTCTCATAATTTTTAAAACCATTTCAAATCCAATTTATTTGTTTAAAAATGTTGGATTATAATTCTAGTTCATAACTAGTTCATTTTGATAAAAATATATTTTTATCTTTACAAACGTGGAATTTTTCATCCAAATTCTTTCCAAATCATTTATTAATATTTTACACAAATTATTAGTATTTTTAATAATTTTATTAAGGCCCATTCAGTCGATTTCCATAAACAGTCATCGAACTGCACTTACAGCGACCTTTTCCAAATTTTATTTGGACATAATTCCAAATCCAACTATTAGATTTCAGATCTTTTGTATTCGTTGAAAATCTCTTTTCGATACGAACCCAACGGTTCCAATTTTAGGAGAATCCGACGGTCGGATCTCCCGTAATCTCAATTCGAAGTCAATGGCCGAAATTCGCGAACGGCCGCGGCGCGTTCTGTTCAGGCCATTAAATATTTGTAATATCTATTTCATCGGTTTCCATTTAAAATGTATTTTATAAATCGTTTTAAATTCGTTTTAAAAATGATTTCAACTTCATATTCAATTTTAAATCAAAATTGAATATTTCATATCATTAATATAAAAATGATAATATTTTCAAAACATTACATTTTGAAATCACTTCCTTTTCGATATTCACTATAAAAATGAATAAAATCGATATAAATATCGTTCGCGTCAAAAGGGAGCACATGTAATCAACAAGGCTTCATATATCTCAATATTTTCGTATCCATCCCAAATCGGACATCAAAATCTTATTTTGATCCATTACTGAATATTATTTTAAAATATTAGTTATTTTGAAATATTCATTATTCGTCATTTTAAAATATTCGTTCTTTCCGCATTGGAATCAAACATAGTCAATTACCATATAATTTTATTTACATGGATTTCATACACACGTGTATACAACAATAATCAAACACAACCAACCATCATCCAGAGTGCATTACACAGCTGCGTAAGCATTAAATATAAATGATTAATGCTTACAACAGTCTATCTACAAATCGATTGACATACAACTAAACAATTGAGATTAGTGTACGTCAAATATCATCCCAATACCCGTGTGGGGTTTCAATCAACACACATAGATTTTATTTGTGCAGTTGGGCGATGTGTAAAATATATTGTCCCAATCAAAATCAATCAAATGTGTGTACATAAACAAATCGTCCGATTTGTAGATGAAAATTTATTTTCATTCATATACTCGTTAAAAATTATATTTTTAACGATAAAATATTTATTTCAACACATGGATATTTTATACAGTTCATTTATACAACAAAAATGATATTTTTATTGTTATAAACAACGACGCGATATTAGAACCGGGATAAGGTCTAGCCTTATCCGTCGCCAAATACTGGCTTGCGCCATACACAGTCTAAGTCTAATTAATTCAATTTACATCCCAAATCAAATTCAACCAATTTATCAATCAAACAAACAACCAAACATCCATGGTTCCAAACAAAGGTGTCAGGTGCTTCTAAGCACCGTCTGCATCCTAGTATATATATTTAACTAGAAAATAAATTAGAGTGAGAAGTTCTCACCTTTGGGATCCACTCCTCCAGTTCTATTTATGAATTTCTAAACCGTTTGGATTTGCCCGAAATTCCAACGCAATCTTTTCCACGTTATTCATAGTAAAAACTACATTTTTAATATGATGTTTATATATATTTAAAAATCTCATTTTTATATCGCTATATATATAAAAGACCACATTTTTATATCACAATATATATAATAAAAATCATATTTTTATATAACTAAAAATCAAATTTTTATCTAATTAAAAATCGAATTTTTATATAACTAAAAATCGAATTTTCATCTAACTAAAAATCGAACTTTTATCTAACTAAAAACATTATGATTCATACGATAAAAATCTCATTTTTATCTTTTTAAAAATCTCATCTTTATATTTTTAACTGAAGCTATATATAGAATAAAAATCACATTTTTATCTCACTACATATATTATAAAGATCATATTTTTATAACGCTATGCATATATAAAAATGATAATTTTATACCGCTACTCCATATACAAAAATCTAATTTTATATCGCTACTTCTTATATAAAAATCTAATTTTTATATCGCTACTTTTATAAAAATCCAATTTTTATATCGCTACTTCATATAATAAAAATCTCATTTTTATATTGCTAATCATATAATAAAAATATCATTTTTATATTGCTAATCATATAATAAAAAAAATCTCATTTTTATATTGCTAAATATATAATAAAAATCTCATTTTTATATCACGCTACATTATATATAAAAATCCTATTTTTATAAATTACTTTTCAATAAAAAATAATGCTATGTATATTAAAAAACTGATTTTTTAATAACGCTATAGATATATATAATTAAATTAAGCTAACATAAAAAAAATTGCCTTTTTCCTTTGAAAAAAGTGGATCTTTGGCGAAGATGGCGGTTGGGGATGGTCGGAGGGGGTGAGAGGCGGTGGCTGTCGTCTGGGGGTCGGGGAGGAGGTCGCAGTGGTTCTAGATGGAAAGGGGGGTGCGGGTTCCTTAAACCGAAGGGGGAGGAGAAAGGGGGAAGGGGAGAAGGAGGATCGATGGAAGAAGAAGGGGGACAAACTATCAACGACGGCGCGCGAGGAGGGGGGTAGCGGCGGCGACGCGATGGAGGGTTCCGTCGCCCTCGTTTTCGCTTTTTTTTCAAAAATAAATAAAAATCGTGCATTTACTGAAGAGAGAAAGGGGGTGTTATTATATAATTTATATATTTAATTATTTTAATTTATCTCCAAAAAGTTACTTTAAAATCCGAACTCCAAATTGAACCCACCGATTGTCGTTCCTACTTAATTACCCCCATTCCGAACACAATGGGATATGTATCGTAAGCCAATTCGGTTGCTTCGATAAATTTTCATTTAAATTAAAATATAAATCAATGTATATTGAATTTAAATGTGCGTTTCAATTTACCGAAGCCATATATTGACTCCAAAAATTCCAGAAAAATAAATCCAGCTATGTTTTGAAGATACGGTCCTAATAAAACTCATTTCGTCGAATTTGGAGACCGTTTGAAAAACGATCCTTTTCTAGTCGATTAAATTCAAATTGAAATTATCAAAAATATTTAAATTCACCACACTCACATATTGATTCCAAAAATTCTGAAAATTGGAATCTAGCAATAATTTGACATTCTAGATCCAACAAAAGTGGTCTCGTCGAAAACGGAGGTCATTTGCAAAATAGCTATTTTTAAGGGCTATATATAGAAATTCCATTGCGACTATTCTGAATTTTCAGCCGGACATAACTTTTTATTCCCGTTATGAAATCTGGATTTTTCACATTCGTTGGAAAGATATTTTCAAACAGATTCAAATATTTCTAGTTTTACTGAAATCCAATTTATTTTGAATTATGTACATTCAATTGAAATATGAAATTGAATTTTCAAACTACTACGCCATTTCAGGCTCGTTATATAATTAAAATAAATTTATTCGTTCTAACTTCGATTAAAATAAATTTTTAGTCGTTATAAAATAAATCATTTTAAATATTCAAAATCCATTAAAATTGCTAAAATAAAAAATTTAAATTGGTTCTGAAAGTCCGGGATGTTACAATCTCCCCTACTTAAAATCTTTTCGTCCTAAAAAAGGAACGGAGCTGAAAGTTGTTTTACTAACCAACTCAACTTTCTTTCTGGCTTTCATTCTTCAACTTTTCAGTTTCTAAGAATTTTCTCATTCTTCAAAATTTTGGCTAACACCCTAAATTTTTGAAAAATTTCGCCATAACCTCCTTTGTACAGGGAGACATTTAAAACCTCAACTAGCCACGCAGGACCCTCATCAATCCAAAAGAAAAAGAAAAAGCCAAGCGACTAGCCAATCGGCTCATAAAATCATCAAAACCCAATAAATTAGTAAACATGTACCTATTTGTCGGGCATACAATTTTATTCCTCTGCTTAGCTTCCCTGCTATGACTTGTTCAATGTATATACATGCATATGCATGCAATTCCAAACAATTTTCAATTTAGTTTGGTAATTGATTCCATTTAGCTAAATTTACCTTTCGTTTACATATTGTTTCAATAAT
Organism: Allium sativum; assembly: GCA_030737875.1. Taxonomy (NCBI): domain Eukaryota; kingdom Viridiplantae; phylum Streptophyta; class Magnoliopsida; order Asparagales; family Amaryllidaceae; genus Allium; species Allium sativum. The sequence goes on from CM060916.1 coordinate 266,852,329, forward strand.
TTTATTAGTTAAACTAATAATCAAGCAACACAACCAGCAATCAATTAGTTGATTATCGTTTCAAACATATAATTTTAATACATATTCTAAAATCATGTTTTTGGTGCCACATCACAACAATAAACCCTATTTAGTTTTGATTCTCACACCAATCAATTGGAAATATATAGATATCCCACTTTCGGCACTCGAACATAAACACTGATGATGAAGCTTCATCATCAGAATTATCCCCGACGACTAGAGTGTGATTCTATATCTGTCCAGTGTATTTGAGCCTTATCTCTCGCCTAATACAAGCTCGCGCCATACACATACCAATTCTAATCAATTCAATTTACACCCAAATCAAATTCAACCAATTTATCAATCAAAACAAACAACCAAACATCCATGGTTTCAAACAAAGGTGTCGGGTGCTTCTAAGCATCGTCTGCATCCTAGTATATACATTTAACTAGAAAATAAATTAGATTGATAAGTTCTCACCTTTGGGATCCACTCCTCCAGTTCTATTTTTGAATTTCTGAACCGTTTGGATTTGCCTGAAATTCCGACGCAATCTTTTCCACGCTGTTCATAGTGAAAATCACATTTTTAATATGATGTTTATATATTTAAAAATCGCATTTTTATATTGCTATATATATAAAATATCACATTTTTATATTGCTATATATATAATAAAAATCATATTTTTATATAACAAAAAATCAAAATTTTATCTAACTAAAAATCAAGTTTTTATCTAACTAAAACTCGAATTTTTATATAACTAAAAATCAAATTTTTACCTAATTAAAAAAATCAATTTTTATCTAATTAAAAACGTTACGATTCATATGTTAAAAATCTCATATTTATCTTTTTAAAAATCTCATCTTTATATTTTTAACTGAAGCTATATATAGAATAAAAATCACATTTTTATCTCACTACATATATTATAAAGATCATATTTTTATAACACTATGCATATATAAAAAACGTATTTTTATACCACTACTCCATATATAAAAATCTAATTTTTATATCGCTACTTCTTATATAAAAATCTAATTTTTATATCGCTACATCTTGTATAAAAATCTAATTTTTATATCGCTACTTCATATAATAAAATTTTCATTTTTATATTACTAATCATATAATAAAAATCTCATTTTTATATTGCTAATCATATAATAAAAATCTCATTTTTATATTGCTAATCATGTAATAAAAATCTCATTTTCATACTACGCTACATTATATATAGAAATCCTATTTTTAAAAATTATTTTTCTATATAAAATAATACTATGTATATTAAAAAACTGATTTTTTTAATAACGTTATACATATATATATAATTAAATTAAACTAACATTAAAAAACCACCTTTTTCCTTTGCAAAAAGTGGATCTTTGGCGAAGACAGCGGTTGGGGATGGTCGGAGGGGATCAGAGGCGGTGGCTATCGTCTGAGGGTCGGGGAGGAGGTCGTGGTGGTTCTGGGTGGAAAGGGGGGGTGCGGGTTCTTTAAACCGAAGGGGGAGGAGAAAGGGGGAAGGGGAGAAGGAGGATCGACGGAAGAAGAAGGGGGGGACACCGTCGACGGCGGCGCGCGAGGAGGGGGGAACACCGTCAACGGTGGCGCGCGAGGAGGGGTAGCGACGGCGACGCGATGGAGGATTCCGTCGCCCTCGTTTTCGTTTTTGTCAAATCGTGCATTTACAGAAGAGAGAAAGGGCGGTGTTATTATATATTTTATATATTTAATTATTTTAATTTATCTCCAAAAGGTTACTTTAAAATTCAAACTCCAAATTGAACCCACCGACTATCGTTCCTAACTAATTACCCCCATTCCGAACATAATGGGATATGTGCCGTAAGCCAATTCGGCTGTTTCGATCAGTTGTCGTTTAAATTAAAATATAAATCAATGTATATTTAATTTAAACATACATTTTAATTTACCAGGGCCACATACTGACTTAAAAAATTCTTGAAAAATAAATCCAGCTATGTTTTGACGATACAGTCCTAAAAAAACTAATTTCGTCGAATTTGGAGATCGTTTGAAAAACGGTCCTTTTTCAGTCGATTAAATTCAAACTGAAATTACCAAACACGTTTAAATTCACCACTCACATATTGATTCCAAAAATTCTAAAAATTGGAATCTAGCAATAATTTGATATTCCAGATCCAACAAAAGTGGTCTCGTCGAAAACGGAGGTCGTTTGCAAAATAGCTATTTTTAAGGCTATATATATATATATATATATATATATATATATAAATTCCATTGCGACTATTCTGAATTTTCAACTGGACATAACTTTTTATTCTCATTTTTGAAATGTGGATTTTTCGCATTCGTTGGAAAGATATTTTCAAACAGATTCAAATATTTCTGCTTTTACTGAAATCCGATTTATTTTGAATCCTGTACGTTCAATTGAAATTTGAAATCGAATTTTCAAACTACCGCGCCATTTCAGGCTCATTACATAATTAAAATAAATTTATTCGTTATAACTTCGATTAAAATAAATTTTTAGTTGTTATTATTTAAAATAAATCATTTTAAATATTCGAAATCCATTAAAATTGCTATAATAAAAAATTTAAATTGGTTCTGAAAATCTGGGTTGTTACATAGGGTGCCTTCGTTTCATCCTGTTCCTGGTTGACTATATGGACGAATGTCTGACAAAGTATTGCCAAAGGATCACGTACATTGATTTCTACAAACATACTTCTGTTGATGGCGGAGGAATTCGTTCTTTTTGCTTACACACCCATAATATTTTTGTGGACGTCAATTTGTGATATATGGCGGATTTGAAGATGTTACTAGTGGCATTCAAAGTGGATGGAGATGTGTTGTTATGAAGGATAAAATTAATCTCAAGCCTCATCAACTGAGAAATGGTATAAAATCTGGTAGGTTTTATGGCTATGTGGGTCACTTCCATTAAAAGGGTGTATTGTCATCATCTTGAGAAATTTCATTTGTTATTCTTTTCGTTTCTGAATCTTCCGGGAATACTATGGGCCCAAAACCGTAAGGTAACAATATATTCGAAACATTCAAGAGAAATGAATGGTCGGTCATGTTTAGTCAGGGTTGCAAGATGTTCTTGTTGAATCCTAGTGTATTTTCTCTAGAGGTACACTATCGGAAGGTGGTCGCATACCTTGCCATAGTTGGAAACCCATTCTCCAATAAGTGCCCGCGGATTTTGATTGTATGCTATGCATGTAGAGCGTGAGATGCAAGCGTTCTATTAGATGGTTATTTATTTGATTTTGACATTATTATAATACTAGAAAAGACATGATTTCAAAATGTTTTGGGTTATCGTAAGGTGAAAACCGTCCGTATTTATGTGTGGATTTGGTCTTACGATTATCTTTTTCTTTCGAAAAGAATTTAACTTTAAAACTAAGTTGGATGATACCTTTAAACTTAGTGAGTTTTCTCATGCTGGTTCGCCAGACTGATCCTGGCGGTTGCAATGCTCGGGTCATGCAGAGTTTTACAGGTTAAGGTTATCGGATGGCGTGGAGTCCAGAGACAAGCTGGAGAAGTCCAGACATATGTTATCTAGTATTTATTCCGATGTGTGTTGCATATGAGGACAGATTATTATAACTATCCAAATGTATTGATATACTCTGATGATTGTAAGTTTTAATTTCAAGCTCTCAATAAAGATTTATTTCTATTTTATATATATTTTCCGCTGCGATGTGAGACTCTGTGTTGTGTTGATTCTTTTCTTTATTCTTCTATTCCTGAATTTCTTTCTTATCTCACCCTCTTATTTCTTTCTTTTAGCCTTTTGGGTTTTCAGTACTTGAGTTTGGATACGAGATGTACTATTTTCGAAATTCGAGAGTCGAAAATCTCCAGGCCATTATAGTTGGCATTAGAGAAATGGTTTAATAATAACCTTGCCTTTGTGGCGTAACTCGATTGAGATGGGGTTTGTAATAGCCTAAATTGAGTTTGAGTGTATATATATGAGAGCGCATATGTAGATTTTATATATACAAATATTTTGTATTGTTTTGTTTGATCAGATCAAGTTGAACTGGCAATTGACACAATATTGTTTTGTAAAAAGGGTAAATGAAATAATTTTACTTAAATTATATTTTTGTATATAAAAGAAATAATTGTATTCAAATTATTGGAATATTGGTTTGTTGATTGTTTTGACTGAAATTCAAATAGAATTATAAAATTTAAATAGATTAATATAACCAAAAAGAGGAATTTCACATAGAATTTGTGAATAAGAATTTTAGTATGAAATTAAATAGATCAGAATTTAACTGAAGACAAGTTAAATAAAATTAGAAGGAAAATGGAATGGTTTTGTTATGTTGATTGTTTGTTTATTGGATGGTAGATTGATTAAATAATAAAATTCATCAATAATTAAATGAATTGAAATCTATAGAGATAAATTTCAATCAAAGATGTCTAAGAATTTTTTCTTATGAAATAAAACTAGATGATTTAACCCTGTAACAGTTATTTGTATTATACTGAGTTTGTGCAGGTTGGAAGATGAAGAGTTTTTAGTTGCTATGCTTCGTGATTAGAGTATTAGTTGCCGAAAAATAGGTAAACCTTAATACATTGACTGGTTGATTGATTTTATACCCCTTAGTTGGGTGGTCGTTTGGCTTTGTTTTTCTTTCGATTGATATGTGAGGCCTAGAGTGGCGGTTGTAGCTGTTTCGACTGAACCGTGCAAAGGAGATGCTGGCGAATTTCTCGTAAATTTTTAAAAGCTTAGAAATATTTTGATAACATTTTTAAATAATTATTTTGAAAATAATTGGGTTTGGAGCATTCTTCTTACTTAGTAATTTGGGGGACGAAATTCTATTAAGGGGGAAGAATGAAACGACCTAGATTTTTCGATCATTTGAATTTGAATATTTAAATCTATTTTAAATAATATATTTGGATATTAATGGATTTTTAATATAAAAATTGTTAATTAAATGACGACTGAACATTTAATTTATATTTATTTTGAAAACAAACTTGTAACGTCGTGAAAGTTCGTAAATTAAGTTTTGAACTTCAATTGAATATATAGAATCCGTTTTAAGGTGGAGTTCTGTGAAACAAGAAACGTTAGAATCTATTATATTATAATTTTATTATGAAAGAAAAAAATTGAGATTTTATCTTATATATTATTAGTTATTCCAAATCAATTTTCAAATAGTTGTTATGGATTCGTTTATAAACGATAACATTTATTTAATAAATTAAATAGACATTTTAATATATTTTGGATATCGTTTAACTCAAAAATGTTATTATTAAGTTATAATTTCATATTGGTTTATATTTGAAGTGATATATAATTTTATTTGGATATATATGATGATGATAATTTATTATTATTTAAATTAATTGTTTTAGAATTTATTTATATTTCACGGATATTATATATGCGTTAAGAACAGCTATTTTCCAAACAACCTCCATTTTCGATGAAAAGAATTTTATTGGAAAACGTATTGCTAATTATTGCTAGAATTCCAGTTTGGAGCCAATCGGAGTTGTTTTGTGAGAATGCGACATTTAAAATTGAACCGATAAATAATTTGAAATTAAAATAACGTTGTTTTTGCAAATAGAGTCAGTTTTCAGCGTCATAAACAAATTTCATTGGGATCGGAATGTCAAGACGTAGCAGTACGTCTATTTCATTACGTTTGGAGTTCGTGAATGTCGATATGACTATTAAACGCTCAACGTAAAAAGCGGTAAACAACAGAATTAAGATAACTGTATAAAACTAACATATCAAATAAAATAAAATAAAAAACTTATGTCCTAAGAAATTACAAAAGCTTCTATACTAAGTTTAATCACAAACGTGCCAACCACGGTGTCTATTCTGAAATGCGCAGACCTAAGAATTTACACATCACAAACATGTCAATCCAAATTAGCCTGCATACCTATCAAAGGACATCCCTAGCTTGTATAAAAATCACATAGCCCTATATATCAGTTGTATGTGAACCTATTCTATACGAGTCGGCCTAAGAAATGAAAGCTGCACCTTCCCTAAAGCAAAACCAAAACAAATCCATATTTTATCTCTGAGGCAAATGAGGTACACACACATACACGCATGCACAGATCCTAATCACCTACTTCCTACTTCTGCACAGCCTAAATTTTTACACATACAAACATATACTTTCATGACTGAATTGATAAGAAGATTACACAGCTACCCTAAACTCTTACTCAGCTACATTCTCACATGCTATGATTTAATGTTGATCTTATCCACCTTGTTCATTCACCAAAATATACAAGTGTAGCTTCATTTTCTTCCTGCTGCCTCATTTAATTTCTTCTGCAAAATGGAACCGAGACCTCTTCAGCATAAAACTTAAGCCTCCTCCACCATAGTTACGTACATGCATGTTTTGTTTCCTCCTACAAACAATACCGACAAAAAACCGAAAGCAAAGCTGGGCCGAATCATGCCGGAGAGAGACCGGACAAGGGCCGGTTGAACAAGATAGGAAGCAATAGCGCAGGGTTTTCTATCATCAGGCATGGGCAGCTGCATGCTTGGAAGTGGCAGTGATGCTCGGGTGGTTGAGTATTTATGCGGTAGTGAGGTTGGCCATGAGTTTTGCGAAGCTTGAACGAACAGGAAACAAAAGTATTTGGATGGAGTTGGGTTTGTAAATAAATAGGCAGTAGGTGGGAAGTATTTTCAGGGCTGAGTAAATATAACGACCCGAACTTCCCCGTGAAGGAAAGCGCGGATTGCTTCGAGAACAACACACATCGGAACACAAACAGAAGAACATTTCATTGTTTATTACAACAATTCCATCAGAACACAAGAATATACAGAGTATGAATAAATACACTCGACAAATATCAGAGATTTAAATTACATTTAAATACATAGCAGCGGAAAAGTAATACAAAACACAACTAAAGGCGATATACGGATACAGAGCTTTCTGAATATCGTTCCAGCTGTAAACCAGGATCCTATGAATATAAATCTGCAAAACCAAAACTACTAGCTGCCCGTGTAGAAAATAGGGGCACCCAGAGTTTAGGTTGAAACAGTAAACTCCAGGTCAGTCATGTGACTGGTGTGAGAACTAAAAACAGTTATTAATCTTTATTTTAAAGTTAGGTAAATCAAGGGACCACGCCGTATAACACGGAACGGGTTTCCTGCCAAGAATACCAGTGCATAAAACAAACAGCGCAATGCTAAATAAAGAAAAATGAAGCTATTATAAGACCCAAGTCCCATCACACAATGCATCAACCACAAGACTTTTCTTTTCAACAAAAGTCTTAATCATTTGCCACTTAGGCATGTGACACAGGCAATTCATGCCATGCGATTGATATCCATCAATATACAACCTCTGAGCTCGTACGTCTCAGAGAAGGGCGTTAATCAAGAGAATAAATTCTCCACTGCCAAACATATGTATATTTAATATAAATAAATCACACAGAATAAAATCCAATGTCAGATACACAGTCCATTTACAAGTTCGTTCTGGGTCTGAATGAAACCGGAGGAACCTTATTCCTCACATATCCATCGATCTCCAAGTACGTCTGGATGATCACCAACTAATTCCCTCCTCTTGGGTGTACAACCCAATCAAGATCATCAATAATCATCCAAACGATGTGAAGACCTCCGATCTTCAACCACCGTCTTCATATTCGACTTATCGTCGAATCGGTTATTCAGAATGTGTATAAACCTGGCCTTTCCGAATAACCCGCGTATATAATAAACAAGTGTTACACCAACACACATACGCCTCATTCCAATTCAGAATATTCTTTTATTCCAATATTCACATTCTTAGGGAAATGTTCCCATTAATTTTATCAAAGATAAATTCTTCTAAATTTCTTTTTTAATCTTCCTTTGGATATCATTTTAAACCATGTTAAGATTTTCCAAACTAGTCGGGATTAGCGAACCACACCGAAGTAATCATTTATTTTATTTCCCAATCCAAACCTATTCATCCCACGGAGCAAAACTGGTAATACTCCATATCTAACACCACGGTGTTATCGGTAAGTATTAATTACCATTTCACGCTCAAATCTAATTAAAGATTTAACTATCGCTTTGGAGCAAAACTGATGATACTCCATTCTCGATCACTTTAATCTAATTAAAGATTCATTAAAACTCCACTTAGTTTTAATCTTCCCACAAATCAATATCCTGTCTTTAACTGAGCTAAAGAACCATTGTCAGCTAAAACACGGTCCGCGATAAACCCAAAAACCAATTTTAAATTCAATTCCAATTAAATACTAATTAACTGGACAATTTCACTAAATCTTAATTAAAAGATTTATTCTTTTCTAAACTGGGTCTAAGAACAGTGTTATTTAAGACACCATTCACGACGAACCCCAAATCCCATTTGATATTAAATATAAGGCTCTGAATAGAAAATATATCGGCTTATATTCAATATCAAATTCAGAAACCAACAAATATCATATTGGAAATAACGATATAAATATATCTTTCAAATTTCCACAACCATATCTATATAATCACGAAATCCAACATCGAAATATTCCGAAGATAATTTCGATTCAAATCCATTCCAATTCGTATACTGGAAATTCTGATTATTTTTAAAACCACTTCAAATCCAATTTATTTATTTAAATATAGTTGGATTTTAACTCTAGTTATAAACTAGTTCATTTCGATAAAAATATGTTTTTATCCTTACAAATGTGGAATTTTTCATCCCAGTTCTTTCCAATTCATATATTATGATTTTACACTAATTATTAATATTTTTAATAACTTTATTAAGGCCCGTACAGTCGGTTTTCAATAACGGCCACCGAACTGCACTTACAGCGACCTTTTCCAAATTTGATTTGGACATAATTCCAAATCCAACCGTTAAATTTCTAATATTCATTGGAAAGCTCTTTTCGATACGAACCCAACGGTTCCGGTTCCGGATTCCGGAGAATCCGACGGTCGGACCTCCCGTAACGTCAATTCGAAGTCAATGGTCGAAATTCGCGAACTGCCGCGGCGCGACGCGTTCTATTCAGGCCAATATAATATATATATATATATATATAATATATTTCGTCGATTTCAATTCTAAACGTAGTTTATAAATCGTTTTAAATTCATTTTAAAAACATTTTCAACTTCATATTCAATTTCAAATCAAAATTGAATATTTCATATCATTAACATATAAATGATAATATTTTCAAAACATTAGATTTTGAAATCACTTCCTTTTCTATATTCATTATAAAAATGAATATAATCGATGTAAATATCGTTCGCGACAAAATGGCGCAAATCTACTCAACACAACTTTATATATTTCAATAACTTCGTTATTCTATTCAACAAATGAATATTTTCTCTATTCAACACATGAATCTATATTTCTTTCAACACATGAATATTCTCAACACATGAGTATCGTCAACACATGACTATTTATTCTATTTAATATATTTTATAAAATTATGATTTCTATGGTTTAATTCTTAATCAAACTCCAACCGTAAATTAGTAAGAGAACGATTCCCTAAGTATTAACCCCGAAGGCCGAAACCAACATCAGATCAATACCCAGGAAACCACTCATCTTATCTAGTTTCCAGTTAGTTTCTAATTTTATATATGATAAAGATGTAAATTTTATTGTTAAAATATTTCGTTCAACACATGATAAGTTTCAACACATGAATATTCTCAACACATGAGTATCGTCAACACATGACCATTTATTTTATTCAACACATGAATCTTTATTTTATAATATTCTTTATTTTCCAAATTGGAATGAGGCCCAACCAATCAACATATAATGTTAATTATATGGATTCCATATAACACACATATATAATAGCAACTATAAATAGTCAACCATCATCCAAAGTGCACCACACAACTGCATAAGCATTAAATATAAATAATTAATGTTTACACAGTCTGTCAACCTATCGATTGACATACAACTAAACAATTGGGATTAGTGTACGCAAAAAATCATCCCAACACTCGTGTGGGGTTTCAATCCACAAACACTGAATATTATTTGTGCAGTTGGGCGACGTGTAAAATTTATCGTCCCAATCAATTTCCTTCAAATAGGTGTACATAAACAAACCGTCCGGTTTGTAAATGAATATTTATTTTATTCACATACATGTTAAAAATTATATTTTTAACAATATAATATTTATTTCAAAACATGAATATATTTCCACTCACTCCACATCACAATCAATTTTCACCACACAACGAAATCAAACAAGTCGTCCATGGTCTGTGGACAACGGGTGTCGGGTGCTGCTTATAACAACCTGAATTTTAATAACGTGTTAAAACCATAAATCAAGGTAGAATTAAATTTTAAAATAAGAATCAAGGGAAATGGGTTACGCCATTGCGTTCGTCTCGAAATTCTGCTTGGAAACGAGTCCGAGTTTTCGAAAATCGGAGTCCATATGACTGAGTTATGACCTCTAGAAATTTCACGAATTTTCGGAATAAAAAACAGCTCAGAAATTCGAATTCGAATTCAAGACCCAGGAGCGGGCTGGGCGGGAAAATTCCCGCCTAGAGCCCAGGTCGACCAGGAGGTCGACCTGACCAGACCAGGTCGACCATAAGGTCGACCATAGGGTCGACCTGAGGGTCGACCTGCCTCCTGAACCCAGTTTTTGAACCTGATGCATTCTGATGTATCTGACCTCGTTTTCTGTCCAGATTCGTCTGCCTAATCCTATTTAAACAGTCTCCTAGCCTCATTCTCTTTACACCATTCTTCTCTAATCTTATGATGCTCAAATTCTTGATGATCATGACTTTTTCTTCTTCCTATAAATTAAATTAAGATAAATTAAATTAAAACGTGAAGATTATTTCTTGAAGACTACGGCTAGGAATTGGGGATTTGCTTCTACAATCAAAGCAAGATTCATCGATTCAACTATTCGATGACAAATTTCTAGACTTGACTTCTGCATCTAAATTTCCTAGACCACGATCTGTAAGTTCCAGTTACTTTTAGATAAAAACTATAAACTTAATATGGGCATGTTATAAATTGGAATTGATGTATGTATGATTCGTATCCATTCTTGTTTTCTTCTTGGATCTTGACTATTGGGAATATTGCCTATGACGTTGAAATATTGTTAATGGCATGAGACTATGCCTATGCTTATGACGATGAACATGAGACTATGCCCATGCCTATGACTATGAACATAAGACTATGCCTGCGCCTATGACTATGAACATAAGACTTTGCCTATGCCTATAACTATGAACATAAGACTATGCCTACGCCTATGACTGTGAATATAAGACTGTTGCCTATGACTATGACAAGGACAATTATGGCTAATCACCTATGATTCATGACCATGAGGTTATTGCCTAGGATTATGACTATGAAATTGGATCTAAGCTTGACTTTCTTTATTTATCCCCGAATCTTGATTTTTGGGGATTTTTCTATTTAAGCTAGATCTATCCATATTCTTGAAACTAGATTATTATTATCTTTCATGTTCATAATATTATCAGATCTATATGCCTGCTATGTTTTAGTCAATTTAGTTATGTCATACCTTGGAATTAAATTAATAATAGAATGATGTCTATTATGTTATATGTGGAATTGAATGATATTGATCTATGTCTGTGGTTCTATTTTATTATCATGTTGAGAATTAATGAATAAGTCTATTCATATGTATATGAACTTGGAATATAACCTGTTACGACAAGTTGTGTAGTTTATCATGTTATGCAAGTTTTAGGTTGTAAAATCATATCACATATATGACCAAATGTTAGATCTATGTCATATTTCAAGTTCACACTTATTCACATGTTCGTGATTGATTTGCAAGTACACATATATGTAAGTTGATTTAGTCGATGCTGCAAATTCACATATATGTATGTTGATTTAGTCCACATTGCAAGTTCACGCCTATGATATTTATGTTGATTATTTTGTAAGTACACACCTATGGTGTTCATATTGACTATGCCGAGAATGCTAGGTTTACACCTATGATATGTTTATGTTAATGAATTTCTTATGCAAATTTGATGTACGTTAAATTAGGCTAAGTTTTTAGCCTAATATTATATGTCAAAAATCATGCAGACGAAGATTAGGCTAAGATTGTTAGCCTAATATTTAGACGGGGTAACGTTGGAAAAAATTGGTAATTATAGGAGACTTGTCATGAAACTTATCCTTGAAACTTGACACGAACTTGACATGAATGTTGAACATGGACATGACACTAGAATGAACATGAAAATGGCCAACTCGAGGTTTGGTTGAGTTTGCAGTGTAATTCTGCCCGGAACCACCCGACAAATCCAGTTACTGCAAACAATAGGATCCAATGTGGGTAGTTGGTCATATCGCACTTGAAAACCCGAGGTCATACTGAGTTGTGGTGTAATTCTGCCTGGAATATCCAATGACCATAACAACAGGTCTGATGTGAGAGGTTGGGGTGCATTAATGAATTAATGCCACATGATAGGGTTAAGTCATGAACATAAAAGACAACATTTAACCAACTTGATTCGTAGGGTTAAATCGCGAACTTGAATGACAACACTTAATCAACTTGACATGCTAGACTGATAGGGGTTAAGTCACGAATTTGAATGACAACACTTAACCTATTGGACGGAAACCCTAGTTACGTAGTCCATTTCAACAGTAACCCACTAGATGTATCATGGTACCCTGGAACTAGGCAGGGTGGGGCACGATTACTGGGCTGATTGTAAGCGACTAGAACGACGGCTGAGTTGGTGCGCCAGTGTAGGTTCAGGCGGGCTATGGTCGTGCACGTGGTCCGAAGTTGAAAAAGCAGGCATTAGGCATTAGTAGGTTTATCTGTGCATGCTTGATTCATGTTGGTGGTTGGCACCCTAGGGCTTGATACACCCTATGGTGGACCTTGCACAGGTGACTACATTCGTGATAGGGCCGTATGACACAGACACATGACGAGCTAAAACGTGTAGGGAGCCGATCGACTAGTGGCTCGTTTCGTTGGACCTAGAAATGGGTCATTTCATGATATTGGGCCAAGGGATCATTTCATGATTAATATAAGACATGGGTTGGGATTCTAGTACAGCAGCGAACCTTGAATATGTGACGCTATACTTGATTTACAGTTGAATTATCATGCTATCTTAGTTTATCTTGCCAATCTTGACAGCATCCTTATGTTTACTTTCAGTTTGTACATGTCATGTTACCTTTATCTGTTTTTATGCTGAAAGTTTTTTGGACTTAGCTTGCTTTCAGTTCACCTCATGTACGGTTTGATCTTGAGCTATGCTATGGCTGCATTTCTGCTACCTTTTTGGGGAATTAAGCTACTTTTGATGTTTTAAGTTTATGCTTCTTTATTTATGCAAGACAGAATTTTGTTGTAATGGAAAATAATGACCTTGGCTATTTGATGTAAAAGGTTTTGACTCTTTTTGAAAGTAATGAAATTTATCTTTTGATTCTTCCGTTGTTTTACCTATGTTCTGTCTTGTGATATTTCTGTGTTTGTTTACCTCGATAACGCTCCTCCAAAACTAGTACATTCCCTTTTGTGAGTGACCCTAGCGGAGGTGGGGTGTTACACTGCTAAGCACCATCCTAGTATATAATTTTAACTAGAAAACAAGAATTAAAGTGAGAAGTTCTCACCAAGAGCTAAACCAAACGCCACGACTCTTCATATGTAGGAAATCTTCGCCGTTCTCGCCTTTTGTCACTTTCGTTCCCCGTATTCACTACATATATAAAAATCGCATCTTTATATTGTTGCTATGTATATAAAAATCACATTTTTATAACTACGCTATATGGATAAAAATTCTATTTTTATACCGCTGTTCATATAATAAAGATCAAATCTTTACTATCTATATAATATAAAAATCGTATTTTTATAATGCTACTTTTAAAATAAAAATCACATTTTTATGTATATGAAAATCCCGTCATTCTATATATAAAATTTTGTAACTTTTTATAGTCAAAAATCAAATCTTTTCATATTCAAAATCAAATTCTTATAATGTTCTTGTCATAATAAAGATCACTTCTTTGTATGATGTTCATTCAAATAAAAATCGCATCTTTATACAAAAAATCACATTTTCATATAGTATTTATAATTAAAAATCTCACCTTTAATTACCTAAACAAATAAAAATGAAATTAAATGCTCACCACGGTCGGAGGAGGCTCGGGAAAGCTACGGACAGTCGGAGCAGCGAAGAAGTGGAGTTTCGAGGCTTTAACAAATTAAAAATCCGGTTTTTTATAAGGGAGGAGGGTCCACGGGCTGACTGGGGTAGTGGGTGGCGGCGCTAGGGCACGCTGGTCGTGGCAGGGGGTGGCGCTAGCCTGATTTGGGGCGGTGGCTCGTTTAAGAAGAGGGAGGAGGGACGACATGGAGGGCCGTCGGAGGTGGGGAGGCGCGGGGGCTGAAGCGCGGTGGTGGCGGGGGTCCCCTGGCGGCGTCGCAATGGTCGATTGGGTGGGTTCGTAAACGACGGGTTGGATTATAGAGTGAGGGGGGGGGGGGAGAGAGGGGGTGTTTTATATTTATATATTATTATTTTTCATCCCAACTAGGTTGACTTTCCATTTGAACCCCGATTCAAACCCAACAACTGTCGTCTCTAGCTAATTACCCCATTTCGAACACAACGGGATATGTTTCACAAGCCAATTCGGCTGTTACGCTATGTTTTCCTCAAATTTAAAATATAAATCTTTATATATTCAATTTAAACGCACATTTCAATTTACCCGGGCCACTTATGGACTCTAAAACTTCCCAAAAAATATTTTCTAGCTTCGTATTGACGATACGGTTCTAACAAAACTAATTTCGTCAAATTCTGAGACCGTTTGAAAAATGGCCATCTTCCAGTTGATTAAAATCAACTAAAACTGGTCGAACGCGTTTTCCTTTTCCATGCTCACATATTGATTCGAAAAGTTACAAATTTTGGAATCTAGCAATAACTTGACATCACGAATCCAACAAAAGTGGTTTCGTCGAAAACCGAGGTCGTTTGCAAAATTTCCATTTTTAAGGGCTAGAATTCCATAGCGACTATTCTGAATTTTCAACTGGACGTAACTTCTTATTCCCGCTTTGAAATTTCAATTTTTTGGATTCGTTGGAAAGATATTCTCAATTAGATTATAATATTTTTTGTTTTGCTTAAATCCGGCTTATTTTGAATCCTGTACATTCACTTGAACTTCGAAATCGAAATTTCAAACTACCATGCCATATTCAATTCCTTTTATATTTAAAATAAAATACTTAAACTCTAACGACGATTCAAATAAATATATATGTTCTAATTCTATTCAAAATAAATTTCTCGTCGTCGTTATTTAAAATAATCCATTTTAAATATTCAAAATTCATTAAAATTGCCAAAATAAAAATTTTAAATTGGCCCAGAATTTCCGGGTTGTTACAGTAAAATTAACCAAATGGTTAAAGTTTATTTAAAAAGGGAATGAAGCAGCAGTTTTCGAAAGTTCAGAATCGGGATAGGGAAGAAGAAACCCCAGTAGCGTTGTTTTGGTGCGGGTTTACATTCACATGGGCCGAAGTGTAATTGGGTAAAGCCCATTTGGTTTTAAAATTTTAATTTAATTTAATTAATGTTTATATAAACTTATTAATGCTTTATCTCACACATATCTTATCAGAATTCTGCGCAGTCGATCACGTTGGAATTGTACGAACGTAGGCTTTGAGATGGAGCTGGTTTGGTCGACACAGGAAGCAACTAGAATTATTAATTAAATTAAATACTAGTTTAATTTAATTAAAACAAGTGTTTTAACGACATAATTAAACCAAGGTGAGTAAAACGCAATCAGTTGTCCCACTTATAATTATTATAAGTCGGGTTTAATATTTTTGTATTATGTTTGCCAATTGTTGATTGATTTGATGATTGTTTGAATATATGTTGAATATTTTTATATAATTGATTTAATTTAAACATTCATTTAATTTAATCGAACCAAATCGATATTTCTAACGATTATTTTCAATTGAGGTAACTTAACTTGTTGGTTACATTTATAATAATATAAATGTATTAAAATTTAATTGGATGCTTGAGTTGTTGTTATTAATTGTCCGTTATCAATTGAATCGATTATTTTTGTTTATTATAATTGATAATATATTATCGTATTAAATGAATCGTTCTATTTGAGGTAACCTATTTGGATGCAGGGAAAAACAGGTTGGAGGGATCCAAGTAGATTCCTCAAATTTATTTTTTATTTTTTATTTTCATATGATCGTTATATGAACTTTTTAACCAATATGATTGGAATATTGAGTGTTGAACCCAAAGTCAACGTTTGTATTGTTATTAACCAATGGGCAGTATTGGTTGAGAAATTTAGCAGCAGATGGCCTAAATATACCGTTTTATAAAGAATGATTTACCGTCAGGAGAATCGATAGTAAATGAAGTTATAAAAATTACTTTATAAAGGAAGATATATTTTGAAATATATTATTTTAATGGAAGTTTATAAAAGGAAATAAATATTAAATATTTATTATTTAAGTAATTATCAAATGATTTTATAAAACAAATTATTAAAATTAATAAGGTTTACCCACAAGTGAGCAGAAACTAACGTAATGATTAATAACAGAGGTTGATTGTTTTTAAGAAATAATTAAAATGGAATTATATTGAAAGTGATTATTATTTATTTAATAATATTCAAATAAATGGGAATATTTAAATTACTTATATTGTTAATTAATTTAAAGAAGGAACTAATGGAAATTGATTAGCGAGCTAATCTTTTGAGTTGACTAAGTCAACTGCATTCACTGAAATTGATTATTAAATTGGTTTGTTAGTTTAATGGAATTTGTTAATGGGGAAGTAAACAATTTTTATTTTATAAATGTTGAAAGTATATTATTATTTTTTAAATAATAATCGAAGTGGTAATATTGGAAATTTAAAATTTATTTAAGAAGGTTTATAAAGTTTTAAAGCACCGTTTATAGTTTAATGAATATTTAACCAATTTGGTAATATAAGTTAAGTTTAAATTGAAATTTAAATGGAATTCTTATTGGAATTCAATTTAATTCGGTTTTATAAATTCAAGGATTTTGACGAAGTTATTAGAAGCCAATTTTTTTTTAAAATGTGATGTAAACGATTTCAGTTAGAAACAAATTATTAAAGTCATAAACTTTAATATGGCCTATGAATGAAATAAAAGCCAAAGTTGTGAAATTTAAGAACTGGAACCTAAATGGAGATCGGTCGAGTTAAATGATTTTTTGAGTATTGATCAAATGTTGGTTTCGGCCTTTGAAGTTGATGCTAAGGGAATTATTTTCTTGCTGATGTAAAGTTAGGGACTAACAAAGGTATAAAATGGAAATCGAAACTGGAAACGCAAATTTGAATTAAAGTGGCTAGGCGAGTTAAGTTATAAAGGTGCGATCTAAATTCGCTATAAGAGATGAAGTTTCATCGAGATACAAATAAAATGGGTTTGAAATAAACTTATCAAAAGTTTATTAAAAGGTTCTATTTATAATAGAATGAAGGCTTACATATAATGTATTCGAGATTATTAAAGTTAATAGTAAAGGGTTTTAAATAATAATTTACTTAATGCTTAAATTAAGTAAACATGGTTAAGATCTAAATAAGGTTTCCAAAGAAAGGGTATGGTAATATGAAATATAATTCGAAAAGTTTTATAAGTCAAAAAAAATGCGTTTGAGTAAAATCTTATTTTTGAAATAAGAAGTAAAAAAACCATGTATCCAAATATTGGAAGATTTAAAGGTTTTGATTGACGAATGGAAATTAAAAAAAGCCAAGTGACGTTGTGTACTAAACAAACGAATCTATTTTATTTTTATGATTATTTAATTTGATAGTTAAAAAACCGATATCAAAATTTGGCCAAACATGTTGTTGGTACGGGAAGACTGGGATCGAATTTATATTTGAAAAGCATTTTGAACTAGCAAATACGTTACTATTAAAGATGTTGATCGAGATGGAGAAATTAAAGACCGTAAATATTCATGAGCAGAGGAACTATTATTGATTTCCTCCAGTTGATCCCTAGAGATATATATATTTAACAGTGATTCTGTCGTGATTGAAATCTACGGATTTCAAGGACTACTCACTACTGATCCACAGGGTGATTCCTATGATGTGGTCGGAGGATGCCTTCGGTTCATCCTGTTCCTGGATGACTTATATGGACGAATGTCCGATAAAGTATTTCCGAAAGATCATGTATATTGATTTCTACAAACGTACTTCTGTTAGTGGTAGAGGAATTCATTTTTTTTGCTTAAACACCTAGAATACTTTTGTGGACGTCAATTTGTGATATATGGCGGATTTGAAAATATGGCATTCAAAGTGGATGGAGATGTGTTGTTTTGAAGGATAAACTTAATCTCAAGCTTCATCAAACAGGAAATGGTATAAAATCTGGTAGGTTGCATAGCTTTGTGGGTCACTTCAATTAAAAGGGTGTATTGTCACCATCTAGAGAAATTTCATTTGTTATTTTTTTTGTTTCTATATCTTCCGGGAATACGGTGGGCCCAAAAACGTAAGGTAACAATATATTTGGAACATTCAAGCGAAATGAATGGTCGGTCATGTTTAGCCAAGGTTGCAAGATGTTCTTGTTGAATCCTAGTGTATTTTCTCTAGAGGTACACTGTCGGAAGGTGGTTTCATATCCTGCCATAGTTGGAAACCCATTCTCCAATAAGTGTCCGCGGTTTTTTTTATTGCATACTATGTACGTAGAGAATGAGATGCAAGCTTTCTATTAGATGGTTATTTATTTTATTTAGACATTATTATAATATCAAAAAAGATATGATTTCAAAATGTTTTGGGTTATCGTAAGGTAAAAACCATTCGTATTTATTTGTGGATTTGGTCTTACAATTATTCTTTTCTTTCGAAAGGAATTTGTAAAATCAAGTTGGATGATACCCTTAAACTTAGTGAGTTTACTCATGCTGGTTCACCAGAGTGATCCTAGCATTTGCAATGCTCGGGTCAAACCGAGTTTTATAGGTCTAGGTTATCGGATGTTGTGAAGTCCAGAGATGAACTGGAGAAGTCCAGACGTATGATATCTAATATTTATTCCGCTGTGTGTTGTATATGAGGAAAACTTATTATAATTGTCCAGTTGTACTGATGTAGTCTGATGATTTTAAGTTTTTATTTCAAGCTCTCAATAAAGATTTATTTCTATATAATATTTTGTTCCGTTGTGATGTGAGACTTTGTGTTGTGTCGATTTTATTTTTTTATCCTTCTATTCACTACTACAAAAGTGGGCATATTCGACACTAATTTGTGTGTGTTGCATGAAAAGTGTGGCAAAAGCTATGCTTTCTTTGATCTTATGCAACAATATTCATATGTTATTGCATTAGACATGAATGCACTGTTGCGGTGGGAATTTAAGTATTTTGACGTGCAACACCAGTTAAAAGCGTAGCTTTACATATATACAATCCAGCTCATCGATCCGCGTTATCAGCATAAACAAAACCCCAACCGTAGATGCATGATTAATCCAATGGTTCAAACCAATCTATGGTTCTAACGATTCTAAACATTAGCCATCATCCAATTAGTGATAACCACCTCATTGCATTCTTTTGACAAAATTTTGGCGCAATCTTTCCCCAGAAATGATGTAAAAATAATCTGGTCATAAATCGTTCTTCTTCTCTATCATCTAATCGTTCTTTCCCCCTTTTTACTATTGACAAAAAATTAAACCTAAATTCACGCCAGTATTGCTCCTCTCCTCGACAACAAATTTTATTCCAAAAAGGTTGATGCTTTGAAATGTTTTCGAGCTTTGATTGCTCAGGGCGTTGACATCGCCAGTTATTTCCCTCAGATTCAATTTGGATAGCACTGGGAATTAGTTGCGCTTAATATAGATTAGATTATGAGTAATTAGTAATTAGTTCATTTGTTACACTTTGGAAAACCCATTCGCTTATGAGTAATTAGTTGCGTGGACATCCCAAACTTAGGAAAACCCATTCGCTTATGAGTGATTAGTTGGTGAAAGATTAGATTATGAGTAATTAGTTGTGCTTTGACCATTGATTCAGGATTTGGGATTAAGCCGAACAGGTTTATTTAAAAATAGTACCCAGCAAAAAACCAAAAAGAGGAGATGGCACCGGTGGGTTTGCCACTAGGATTTAGGTTTCACGCAACTGACGTGGAGTTTGTTAATTATTATCTTAAAAGGAAGGTTCATGGTCTCAACATTGAAATGGATATTGTTCCTGAAGTTGATCTTCATAAATGTGTACCATGGGATTTGTCAAAAAAATCATTTCCGCAAAGTAGGGATTTTGAGTGGTACTTTTTTGGGCTATGAGATTGGAAGTACCCAAATGGGTTTCGAACGAACAGAGCAACTAGAGAAGAATACTGAAAATCTACTGGAAAAGACTGGCGGTTTTGTTATCAGAACAAGGCTGTTGGCATGAAAAAGACATTGGTTCATTATAGAGCTCGAGCTCGTTAAGGAATGAGAACTAACTAGGTTATGCATGAGTATCGACTTGATGATAAGGAACACGAAGATACTATGGTTTTGTAGGACTCGTATGCACTATGTAGAGCTCTCAAGCAATCACTAGTGATAATATCAATAATGATCAATACAAAAACATGTCTCCTGATGTTAGTCCGTTGAGCTCATCTTCGTGCGTGGATGAAGATGACAAAGGTGATGCATGGATGTAGTTCATAACAGATGATGCATGGTGAAATATATATATGTTGGGTGAGTGTGTGGTTATCAACAACATGTTTTCGGTTTTTTATACGCTAATTATGAAATAAGAAGAGTCTTGACAAGTACACTAACATACCATGCAAAAACCTTTGAAGTAAGGGTATTTTTATATAAAGGTAAATCACTTTACTGTCAAAATTGATTTGTAACTTGGGTTCATTTACATTAACATATAATTGTATGCTTGAGCTTTTGTGATATAGATACTTGTGTAGCAAACAATTCTATTTATGAACAAAGGTTTCATAGTTTATTATTCAAACACAAACATTTGTATATGAGTAAACTTATATGTTATATATGGTATATGAGTAAACTTATATGTTATACATGGGTCAACAGATACTGATGTTTATGACTTACTACAATGTGATTGCACTGCGGTGCATTTGTGTAGAGGCTTTGGAAACTACCATTTTCCCGATCTGGACGAGTCGTTCACCCGTATCTAATCTGCTACACGCACAGGTATTTTCCATTTGATTTTGGAAACTACCAATTTCAATGTTTCGATTTTGGAAACGAATGCTCAGTTTTGCAAAATAAGCTCGCTTCATGTATGCATCCATATTATGCCTTGCTACATATCATAAAGTAGTCATACATAATACTATGTATCGGTTCATACCTGTTCAGGGTAGCAAAAGTATCATAAAGCAGTCATACATAATACTACATATCAGTTCATACCAGATCAGGGCAACAAAAGTATCATAAGGAAGCAAAATTTAACTTAATACATACATATATAGACACCCAAAAAATGACATTATAGTAGCATCAGTTAATACCAGATCAGGGCTTTGTGGGGCTGTGGAACTTCCAACAGATTCGTTAGGGCTTTGCGGCTGTGGGAGAGCCAGTCCGAAGTGAGCATCCGCATGTGATGGACCCACAGCATCAGGACAAGGGGTGAGGTAGTTTGGCCAATCATATTCCTGATCAACTTCCAAATCTACCCACTGATCATTCCTCTGGTTCATTAGGGCTTGGTTATCAACATGTATGTCATGGGTGGCTTCAGGAAATAAGCTTGGCAAGGGGGTAGCAAAGCAGCTTCATGTATCATTGCGTCAAATATTTCATCTGAATCCATTTCCACTTTGTGATCATACAAACATGGAACCACTTGTTCCTCCTTATTGCTTACAAAAAGAAGTTCAGGCCTTGTTCCAGGATGAGCATGGGTACATTGTTGAACCTTAATGAGGTGAACCTTGTTATTGAATTGAGCAGCAAAAGTATTGATAGAGCCAGTGCCTACATAAAATTGCATTTTCAGGTAGAAAGATTTATGGTCATAATGAGACCAGTTACAGTTGTCAATTGCATGTACACGTCCCATTGGCTTCATTATTTCTTCAACAGCAAGAACATTATTCTTTAGGAACTCGGGAAACCCATCAACTTTAACCCATGATTCCATTTCTAATGTTGGTTCAGGCTCAAATTCTTCATCAGACCATGCTTTCAAGTAAACAGCACCTCCAGGTTTTGTTAAAACTTTCAACATTAGTGCATGATCACGCTTACTGTAAGATGCACATTATCGCGCTTACTATAAGATAGGCCACGAATTATGATTTAAAGTCACCTGAAGCGTGTGATGCACAGCTTCAACATTCCAATGTCCTTTAGAACAGTGGCAGTGATGTATAGCGACGAGTCCTTCATTGATTATTATTTTTTAAATTTCAAAGCTTGGGGTTTAGGGGATATGGAGATGATGATGTTCTGAAGCTTGAAAGGGTATGCGAGGGACCCATTATAGGGTGTCCCAAAATATGCGAATTGGAAATGGTTTGCACAAAAGACGAAACATATTCAATTCTGAGGTAGCACGAGTGACCAATGGTGAATGGTCAATTGTTATAATTGTATGCATAAGATTTATAAGTTAAGATGGCCAGATGGATAATTTCTCTGATATATTTATATGATATACATGCACTTATCAAATAACTTGTGAAAATCATATTGCAGGATCTGAAATGACGAGGAGAGATATAGCTAGCAAGTGGAGGACCTGAAATGACGTGGAGAGATACAGTTTCTGGTTCATGGCATTGTTACTTTGTAGAATGCATTCGATCATTTGTGTTGGCACTCGTATTAAAGGTGGTATGTGTTGGCACTTGTGGTGTGTAGAATATTTGAATTGTACTTTTAAATTATGTATTTGATCGTATGTGTTATATTTGAAGAATTGGTATGGTATGTAGAATATTTTGGATGGTTTGAATGTGATGATGAATGTTTTGGATGTGTTTCTTCCATGTACGAAACTAGTATTGCAAAATTTATAATTAAAGCGTTGTATTTGCCTAATTTTACCGTTTCATTTTCTTTTTTCCTGATGTTGTATTTCAAGATAATGGCGTTGCATTCCATAATACAGTGGTGTTGTATTACATAAAATAGTAGTAGCATGTAGACCCCACAGCTGATGTGGCATGTGACACGTGGGCAGCTGACGTGGAGAGCTGACATGTTGTGTGGCACGTAGGCAACTGACGTGGAAATATGACGTGGCCCCGCTATCGTGACCTGGTAGCTAGGCTCTAACTAATGCTCAAGCAACGCTGAATATTGTTGCATTATGTGCAAATAGTGTTGCATTATGTCTATAATGCAATACTTTCTTTCTGTAGTAGTAGATGGGAAAAACCGTTGCCTCGGAGGGCTAAGGCAACGACCGCAGATGCCACGCCCTTCTGGTGTTGCCTATTTGAAAAAAGGGGAAAATGCAACGCTTTTTCGATCTAAGGCCACATAAAACTTGTGTCGAATTTTCCTACTTTTGTAGTAGTGATTCTTAACTTTCTTATCGCAC
Organism: Allium sativum; assembly: GCA_030737875.1. Classification (NCBI taxonomy): domain Eukaryota; kingdom Viridiplantae; phylum Streptophyta; class Magnoliopsida; order Asparagales; family Amaryllidaceae; genus Allium; species Allium sativum. The sequence goes on from CM060916.1 coordinate 266,876,173, forward strand.
CCTCTTATTTATTTCTTTAAGCCTTCTAGTGTTCGGTACTTGAGTTTGGACATGGTGTGTACTTGTATCGAAATTCGAGAGTCGAAAATCTCTGGGCCATTACATATAAGAACATATATTTTGGATATTCATATATAACTGAAACAATAATGAATAAAGAGTATTATTTACCATTGTTGGATAAAGGTGATGAAATTTTTGATGATGATTTCTAAATTCTAACCTTTTCTAGCTTTTCCTTCTTCTTCTTCTTCTTTCTTATAACGGGCGGTCTTGCTTTAGTTTTATTTTAGGTTTTTAGAAATGAAAGTTATGATAGAATGTGTAGAGTATGATATGTTATGTATAGGGCCAAAAGTTTCAACTTTTCCCTTCTCATATCCTTCCTCCTTATGCATACTTTAGTTAGTTTATTTTATAAACACGAATCTTATTGTATCATCCATCACATTATTCTTATTTAATCACATAATTAAATTATTAAATAATGTGTTTTTCGAAAAATAGGGATGTTGCATCTGCTCAAGTGAGGCCCACTGTTGGAGGTGGATGGAGGTTAGCCAGTCATGATCAGGTCGGTCGTGAATGTCCTGGATGGTCAAGGGGAGGAAGGAAAGCAAGGTTTTGCGTGAAAGGAATGTGATTTTGGGTTTAGGTTGTTCACACTTGCAGAGAAGATGGTTTTTGAGTGAAGGCCAAAGGTGGATAGTTGGAGGCGCCGTGTGACGGTCGGAGATGACTAGATGTGACAGTCAGAGGAAAGGGTGGGGCGACACAATAAGGAACCAAGAACTAATGCTTTTAGATATAGGGTTTTTCAAATATAAACTTTGCAGTTCAATAAAAAAAATAGAGAAAGAGATTTGAAACAAAATAAGGCAAAAACTAAACCAAATAAAAAAAGAAATTATCTGGATTTCATTTGAGGAAGAAAGGTGCAGAGAGGGAGAGGAAGTTTTTTAGAGAATGAGAAGAAAAATGAGAATACAAATAGAAAGGTGCGTATTTTATTATTAGCCAAATCTCTACAATTTGTTAACGTAAAAATTGGCATGAGAAGCTTTCCCAAGAAGTCAAGTCATAATTCAAAGTAAAGCCTAAAAGAGAAAATGCAAATTAAACATACAATAATGCCTTTTTACGCATTTTACAAACTATAAAAGACACAATTAGACCAAATGAAATTGGATTTTTACAAACTAAAAAATGGAAACCTACTTAGAATAGCATGCTCTAGTTTTAGAAGAAACAAAATTTTAAATTTTCCAACTTTTAAATTTTGGCTTAAAATTCAATTTTGACCGAGTTTGACCAAAAATTCAAATTTCAAAATTTTAATTGTTTTAATATATTTGGTTAAATACAAACTTAACATTTCTAAGTTAATATTTCAATATCAAATTAATGATTGATTTCATGTCATTTCAAACAATTAAATTTTGTATTAACGATCAATTATATTATTCAATTTAAACATTTATACTTAAATTTATATTAAGAGATTGAATACAACATTGAAAACAACTTATATTTTTCTTTAAGTTAAATTTCAAGTAAACGACCTTTTTGAAAAATCATTAAAAAATTCAGGTTGTTAAAACAACACTTTTGAAAAATTAGTTTAATGGACAATTTATAACAAAAAGATAAATGAATTTATCATTTTCTTAAATAATTTAAAAAGATAGAGTTTATCTTTTTTCAATAAAATTGTAATTAAAACTTATTATTCAGAAGTATTGTCTTTAAAACTAATTATCCTAAAAAAAAATCGTTCAACATAATTTTTACTTAAATTGGAATATTGGAATAAATCATTTGATAGATGGGCCTTGGATCTTCATGTTAGCATCCTGATAAAACAACAGTTTTCCTATAACTGTAAAATGCATTTCATACCTTCCTTAAATGAACGTGTGTAAAGTAGTAGAACGGTTGCTTAGACCTGTAAGAACATTCCCAACCCAGGTTGGGTTGGGAAGCAACTGATCCCCAACGGGGGGTCGGTGCGTCATTTCTGGCTGGTTGCTTTGGCAACCCTAAAGGTTGCCAAAGAAACCTAGCTAGTTGGATGAATTTTTGTCCTTAGCCGGCTTATTTAAATCCGGCTAAGGGGGAATACATTATTACCGTTGCCCCCTTAGCTGGCTAAGAGCAACGACTATGTTTAGAGCTGTTGCTCCCTCCCCACTCCATTCTCTCAACCACCATCTTCTTCTACATATACAACCTATTTTTCAATTTCATAACACACAATTTTCTCCTATTTTCCTCAACCTTCTAACTATTATTTTATTTATCATCAAATATCAATATCGAAGAATATAAGACAAAAATCCAAGATGACTTCAAAGAGCAATCAGAACCCGTACAATTTTGTTCAAGAGAAGCAAGAATTTCCAACACTAACATCGTACCAGCACAACCAACATTCTAATTCAGGTACTATACAAAACACTTCAAATTGTTATCTTCCGTGGCAGAACCAAAACTTCTACCATTCACAGAAAAATTCAAATCATTATAAAAACACTTAAGTTTCCGCCTAAGGTCAGAATCCCTCTTTTCAACAATCCCATAGTAATCAACGTTACTCGTCTCCTAGCAGCCAACATCGATCGCCCTTTCCAAATACTTTTCTTAATATTTGAAGAAATTGAAACTTGCTATATGGTGATATAGCTTCCAGAACGATAGAATCTAAATTGATATCAACGAGACTCTCGAATCATATACTAATATCCCGCCTGCAAAGGTTGTAAAAATGGTAAAATGGTCACCTGATGAACAAGCTGAATTAGCCTTCTGTTGGGTTGAGTGTTCCAAAGATAACCGGGAAGGAACAAGTCAAACTAAAAGTTCATTTTGGAATTCTATATGTAAATTATTCAATGGCCGAAGTACATATAAGCCTTCTGGATTGGTTGACTCCTTGAAGCAGTCTTGGAAGAGAATCAATTCTAGTTGCCAACGTTGGAAAGAGATAATGGTCAGGTTGGACAGTAGACAACAAAGTGGTGCAAACAACATGGATTTTGTACAAAAATATAATAAGTTTAATGTGATTATTTTGTTTTATGATATTTTGATTTACGTGCATTTATGTTATGCAGCTTAACCAAGCAAATGCAGTGTATATGTCCGAATATAACAACCAGCCTTTCAACTTGCACAATTGTCATGACATACTTTCTAGGGAAGAAAAATGGAGCAAAGTGCGACAGGAACATTCAAAAATGCGATTTATGACCTTAAGGCCGATCGAAAAAGTTATCTATGGAAGCTCAAAATCACAAGAGGACACCCCTTTTACAACTCGTACAGGTGGAAGCTAGCTGGAAAGTACAAAGCGATGAAAAAGGCCACAAAAGATTACAACCAATATTACGAACAACTTGACCGACGTATGACAACTACGAAAGAAGAAAATAATATGTGCATGAAACAAAGGAAGCATATAAAATAAAGAGATTAGAGAGAGCATAGGAAAAACAACAACGACATGAAGAGGTTCAACAAATGAGAATCACTGAATTGGAGTTACGAAACAAGGAGTAATAACGAAAACATTGTGCAGATGATTTTGCTCTTATGAGTGTCAAGCTAGATGATATAAATCCAATACAAAGGATGTATATAGAAAAGCAACTTGAGGAGTACTAGAGACGTAATGTAGATTAGCATGTGTCATTGTTTGAGTATGTTGCAGTTTCATTTTAGTTAAGTTATAGACTTTGTTGTTGTTTTAGTTTTTTAATTCAGTTGTTTAGTTCAGTTGTGCTAGCAGTTGTACTGTTAAATGTTGAATGAAATTTCAGTTGTAGCCATCATATATATGTCATAACAAATCAAAATTGACATAGTAGAGTTTATATAAAAATTAAACATATAGTTATTGATTAAAAATAAAACAGATACAACCCGTACATACTGACAATAACACTTAGATAATAAAGCTTCAATTCTAAACATTCAAAAATTAATTAACTATTGTTTTCCCGCATGCTCCCAATAGTGCTCCACTAGCTCTTCTCATAATTCTGGATGCGCTTATGGATCTCGAATGTCTTCCAATCGCTGCAAGTATTCTATAACATCCCAAAATTTAGTACAATATAACCATGCTTAAAGATAATAAATTGGGAATAACTTATTTAAATATTCAAAATTAAGTGAAACCGGTAATGTCATTGCGTTCGTCTCGGAATTCTGGTTCAAATAGACCTTAAGTTTGTGTAAAACGGATAACGTATGAAGAAGTTATGGGCATTAAAAGTTTGTATACATATAAGGAGCATATATATATATATATATAGGATCAAAATAATTCTAGAAAATTCAAACGAGATGAGTGGGAAAAGAACCGCTAAACCCGATCGTTGTTGGATGACCAACATACGACCTGGGTCGACCTAAGCATTGATAGGTCGACCCATAACCTATGGTTCGGTGGGTCGACCCACTACAGATCTGGGTGGATTCGTTCAGCGAATCTAGACTGTTTTGCGTATTATGTTTGTTACTGAGTTAACGCTATGTGTACGGTTGAGATTACAACCCTAGAATCTAAAGGCTGAAGATGACTCTGTGAATCTATAAATAGGTGGTTTCTCCTATTCCAACTTACACCATTTCTTCACATATTTGCCTCTATGAAATTATTCTGAAAAATAAAAACATATAATGGGGAATGTTGCTGAGATCCATATCTACAGAGACAACATTTAGGACTTGCATACTTACAACTTGGAATGGACTTTTCCACGGCAAATTGTTATATTTATATAAGGGATTTATTCTCTTCTTCACCAAGACCCACTGTGAGTTTCTGACATTCTCAGATCTAATTTCTTAGACTATAACTTGATAGTTAAATAAAATTGGATTAGGATATACAGTGTTAGTAAGATAGATGTTGTACATGTTTTCACTGTTAATCACCTATGCCGTTATGATAAGTAAAGCATATACCTTTGATATTGGATATTTAACAATTTACATGTATCTATCTTCCTTTTTCCATTTTCTATGTTTTATGTTTATTTCCATTCTTTCCTATATACCTATGTGATTTGATTATGTTCTCCTTCCTCCATTTTTCCGTTTTATTTTATGCCAAGCCCAAGCCTTTGGAAGCCTAGGTTATATCCAATTAGAGTGTGCATATAATTGGGGGCAATAATGAATGACATAAAAAGAGGAATTTAGGCATGTTGTCAAAATGGGACTGCTTAACTATAATTTAGGAAAAAGGATAATATACACATGTTTAGACTTGTTGTAAACTGATAAAAGGAATAATGTGTATATACTTGCTGTAAACAGATAATATGCATAAACTTGTATATGTTGTAAGTTGGGAACATAGTTGATGAATAATATGCATATGGATTGGACATGTTAGATTTGACTTAAAACAAACATTAAGTAAATGACATGTTAAGAATATGGGAAGCACCATATGCAGGTTAATAAACTGAAATGCTGTGGGAATTGCATACATCTGGGCAGGTGTTTCGGGGAAGGGTTGTACACACATAATGACATGTAATAATTATAGCCACGCTTATCAGTAAACCTAAACCTCCTAGGTTAAACATGAGTATTAATAAGCTAAGAGGTTCGTCGTCTGCTGTTGTATCGAGTTTTAGGGACTCTTAAATCCTAGTTTTGGGAACACAAGCTTAGGGTGTTTGGTTTGTGTCAATCTGTTGTTTGGAACCCAAATCAATCAGTATCTCTGTTGATATCTTATTAGAGGGGCCTTGCACTAGGTAGGGGCCAGGGCATGCTTTATTGGACTAGCTAGTAAGAGGTTCACATGGGGGTGGGTACAAGTGCATTTCGGTGGAGTCATGAGCGTGCATGGGTCCGAATAGGAAAGATAAGAAGCTGTAACACCAGTAAATAGGTCTATGGTATATAGTTGCTGGCTAGAGAGTGATACACCCTACTACTAGGGATGACACATGGTATTTACGTAGTAGGGAGCCGATCGCGTGGGTAGTAATTAGGGTACATGTAACACCCCGTAATTTTCAAATGTTAATGTTCACAAATTAAAGAATAACTCATCTCAGATGTAAGAATTAAGGGAAACGGGTTGCGCCATTGTGTTCTCTCGGAATTCTGGTTGAGATAGAATCCGAGTTTGCGTGAATTGGACTTCATATGAAGAAGTTATGGCCATCGGAAGTTTCAGAAAATTCAAAACAGTTTTCAAATTTCAAAATTTCATAGTCAGATAGGCTAGGCGGGAAATTTCCCGCCAGGGCTAGGTCGACCTGGGGGTTGACCTACCCTGACCAGGTCGACCATAGGGTCGACCTGCCCTCCCCCCCCCCCCCCCCGGAGATTTGATTAGTGACTTGTTTATGACTATATGCTGATTCATTAGGGTTTCTGATCTGCTCTGATTAGCTGAGATTAATTCTGGGTTGATCGAACGGCTTAAACTAATCCTAAACTCTATAAAAAGACATGTAGACTCAAACCCTAGAATCAAATTAAAATTAGACTCATGGCCTCCATGCCGTCACCTTGCAACTCAGAATAGCTGCCACCAATTTGAGAGGAAGAAAAGCTAATCAAATTCAATTCTTTTCTACTTTAACAACAAATCTACTACAAAGGAAAGCTAATTCAACTTCAGAACTCAAGACCTTCTTTGAGTTGTGAGTTCGATTTCTTTAATAAAATAAATAGCAATTTAATTTGATTAAGTTATGATGCGGATTATATTGTTATGTTGTGAATTATTGACCGCTTGTTATCATCTATGTTGTAAAATTGTGATGTTATCATTTATGTTGTAAATTCTATGATGTTATCATCTATGTTGTAAAGTTGTGATCGTCTATGTTGTAATTTTATGATTGGCTTATGTATAATCAAGTCATAATGGTGTTTCATATGCTAGTTTGGTTATGTTGATTCATATGATAAATCATAAGTATGTATGCAAGTTTAGATTTTGATTTAAACATGAATCATATGCAAGTTGGGGAAAATTATATGTAACCTTACATGTTTCATGACATCTATTTTAGATCTAAAGTTAGGCTGTGACATGTGTGAGTTATATGCTAAATTCTACATGCTAGTTTACATGTTTAGATGTAAGTTTACGCCATCGTTATGTTGCATAAATCACATACATGGTTTATGCAAGTTTTTGACCATTACCTAAACAAGTTTACACCTTTAGATTTGGATCTATGACATACATGGTTTATGCAAGTTTTTGACCATTACCTAAACAAGTTTACACCTTTAGATTTGGATCTATGACATATGTTGTTTATGCAAGTTTGTGACTTTGGCCTATGCAAGTTTTAGATGTAGAACCTCATTCACACATGCAAGTTCACCCCTATGTTTAGATCTAGTTTTATTTATATGTATGTTGTGGTGTTTTCTCTTTTATTCCATGAGTTAGACTATTCGAGTCTAACGTATATTTTACGTTAAACGAACAAACGTACAACGTGGGGTAATGGGATAATATTAAAAGATTTAATATTGAGAATTGGCATAAATGCCTTAAATGGCATAAAATTAAATTGTTGGTGAAAATTGGTATGATTTTACATACCATAAATAGATGGACATAATTGAGTCAATTATGGCCATAGTTAAATTTGGAATTGATTGATAATTTGAATAGGGAAATTAATCCAAATTGGGGGAATGAATAATTAGATGTAATTAATCGTCTAAGACACGAGGTTAGGCTCGTTTGTGGTGTAAGACTGTCTGGAACCGCCCGGCAAATCCAGCTGCCACAAATGTCAGTCTAATGTGGGAGGTCTTAGGCATAAATTAAATGCGTAATAGTTGTAAAGACATGAGGCTAGGCTCGTTTATGGCGTAAGACTGCACGGACCCTCCCGACAAATCTAGCTGCCATAAATGCCAGTCTAATGTGGGAGGTCTTTATGAGGTTACGGTCTTAATGAATTAAGAAACACTTAACCAGATAAACATGTAATGGGACATGAGGGGGTTAAGTGGGTGGCATGTGGAATCTAGTGGGTGCCTTGGGTGGCATTTGAAATACGATTAGAAACACTTAACCAAAATTGAAACATGTAAGTGAACATGAATAAGAAGAGGGTTAAGTGGGATGTGCTAGAGGGGACCAAGCTTAGGTGGATAGCTTGTGTCAAGTAATGGGGGCCCGTTTCAACCAGTAACCCATACATATCGTTGTGGGCTCGGCCCAAGTCGAGGACGGGACACGCATACTGGGCTTGACTGTAAGAGGCCAAAACGGGTTAGCGGTGGCAATGCAAGTCCAACGGGTTCATATGCGTGTGTGGGCCCGGGCTGGTAGGTGAGACGTTGTTGCATCATGTAGGTATAAGCCGTGCATTATTGGTGGTATCGGGTTGCCACTTTGGGGAGTGATACACCCGACTGTGGGGCCAGCATGGGTATCTACGGGTTAGGGAGACGATCGCATGGGGGAAGTGGGTACACCTAGTGGAGATAGGGGCAGGCGGCACCAATGAAGGCAGTTAGGGGTGCACGAAACTACCATTATCATTATTATGTTCTGTAGGCGGGATCAACCTTAGGGTGACTAGTGGTGGTGCAGTATAGTAGTTATCTTATAGTGGTTTAGGTGCGTCTTTAATGTTATCTTTGTACATCTTGTTTTCTTGTTTACTCTGTCATACCCAATTGTTCACAGTCATTTCCTTATTTTCCAACTTATGCCTTAGCCTAGTTATTTTGGTAATTATATTGTTAAAGTTATCGCACTCGCCAGACTTTATGTCTGACCCCCTTTGTTTCCACCTCTTTTCTTCCTTTCCCCCCAAGGTGCTCAGGGTGGAACTAGCACCAGTGGAACTTGATTTTGGACAGTTGTATCTCTGCATTTAGAAGATTGCTTGGATCGCTGAAGTAAAATTTCAGCTTATCTTAATTATGGCTATTTTGTACTAGGGTTATGTCTTTCAATTTATGTACTTTGGTTTAGTTAAGATGAATATTATGTACTTTGACTCTGGTTTTTGATGATGTAATCAAACATATGTGTTTACCGCTGCAATGAATAAAGTTTTAAAGTTTTAAGTACTATTTATATCTGTCTTGTTGTTGAGTTTCTGTTCTATACTCACTTAAAATGCTCCATAGAAGTTAATGCATTCCCTTTTGTGAGTGACATTAATGGACGTGGGGTGTTACACGTGGTATCAGAGCTGAAGGTTACCAGAACAGATATAAATTTTGAAAAACTGTTTTTCCAAAACAACTTTTGTAAAGAAGTATCTTTCAAAGTATGTTTTAAGGAAATTATTTTCAAGAGAAAAGCTTATTTTGGAAAGCATAACCCCAAGAGCCATATATCTTTCCTTCGGTTCTTTTGTATTGAATCTTTCCTTTTTCGTTTCAATATGTCTGGAATTCCCGAGATACCCGAGGGAATACCGATACCAGGATGGTTTAGGGGGTATTTGGAGACTAGGGCTGCCACCGCAGGTCCAGCAAATCCTCCTCCTCCTCCCCCTCCTCCTCCTCCTCCTCCTCGTGTCAATACTTTCGCAAAGATATGTTAGGACATTCGGGCAATGGGTGGAAAACCTTTTCACGGGATGGAGACATTTGTTGAAGCTCGAAATTGGCTAAAGGAGGTGGAAGAATTGTTTGGGATCTTTGAAGTGGAAGATGGAAGAAAGGTCCAGTTAGCTGCCTGGCTAATGAAGGATGAGGCCTCGTTTTGGTGGGAGGTCACTATTGGAGAGCGTCCAGTTGATATGTGGCCAAATTTCAGGCGGAGGTTTGAAGCAAAGTTTCTCTCACGAGCTGAAAAGAATCTATACATGGAAAGGTTTTTGGCGTTGAAGCAAGGGAATCTATCAGTGAAAGAATACGTTAACAAATTCAATCAATTGGCAAGATTTGGCTTGGACTTGGTGAATACACCAGAAAAGAAGGCCCTAAGATTTGTTAAGTGTTTGAACGAGCCGCTTCATGAGTTAGCTATGACCCACATTCCCATTGGGGCTACCTTTGAGAGACTAGTTGACATGGCGCTTATGCATGAAGAGAATGGCGCCAATGCTAATAAGGCACCCAAGAAGAAAGGGGATCAAAAGAAGCCACAATAGCAACAACAGAACAAGAAAGGTGGCAAAGGCAACAATGGTAAGGGAAAGAAAAGATGCTTTAACTGTGGGACACCCGACCATCTATGCAAAGATTGTAGAAAGAAAAAGAAGACTGGTTGTTTCCACTGTGGCGAAGCGGGACATTTGATTAAGGACTGCCGAAGGAAAGGGCAGAGGGAAGGGTCCACCTCGGGAGGACAGGTGCAAGCTCTTATGGCACCAGGGCAGGTAAGGGGGCAAGTTCAGGCTGTCGTGGTCCCACCGCTGCAAGAACGAGGTAGAGCAATTTCCGTTGAAAGTTTAGTTTTTCCGTTTGATCATCCTGTCCGTACTTTATTCGATTCTGGTGCATCACATTCGTTTATCTCTACATCATTAGTTAAAACACTGCACCTAGATACTAGTCTAGTTACAGATCCCTTAGTAGTCTCAAATCCTATTGGTGGTTCGGCTCATCTTTCTATGATCTGTCGGGATTTGAGAGTGTGTATCTTGGGTGTTGAGTTTGAATGCAACGCCTTTGTACTTGGCTTCATGGGCTACGGCTTGATTATAGGTATGGATTGGCTAACTAGATACGGGCCATCCTAGATTGTGAAAGAAAGGTAGTTAGATTGTTGACTCGTTGTGGAAATACTCTTGATATTTCTTGTGACCCTAGAGGTCCAGTAATGCTTAGCTACCTAGAATCCCTTGACGCATCCGATGATGATTTACATTCTGTTCGTATAGTCCGTGAATATGTTGATGTCTTCGATGAGGTGAGGGGTTTACTCCCAAAACATGAGATAGACTTTCGAATATATTTAGTAGATAATGCAAATCCAGTTGCATTGCCAGTGCGCCACATGGCTCCAAGAGAGAGAAGAGAACTCAGTAAGCAAGTGAAAGAATTGCTCGAGAAAGGGTTCATCATACGTAGTATATCGGAGTGGGGTGCTCCAGTAGTAGTTGCCACGAAGGCAGATGGGTCCCTTAGACTTTGTGTGGACTATAGGGAACTTAATAAGCTTACTAAGAAGAATAGGCACCCACAGCCGAGGATTGACGATCTCTTCGATCAGTTAGTTGGCGCCTTAGTGTTTTCGCAGTTGGACTTAGCCACGGGTTTCCATCAGTTGAGAGTGGCTGAGGATAGCATAGACAAGACTGCCTTTAGGACTCCAGACGGCTTCTTCGAGTGGCTTGTGATGCCCTTCGGTTTGACAAACGCCCCCGCATACTTTGTTGACTTGATGAGTAGGGTGTTTAGGGAGTACCTTAATAAATTCGTGGTAGTCATTGTGGACGACATCTTGATCTTTTCTAAGAGCGAGGAAGAGCATGCCCTACATCTTAGGGAAGTGTTGGAGACCCTTCGAGCGCATAGCCTTAAAGCTAAATTTTCTAAATGTCAATTTTGGAGGAATGAAGTGTGATTCTTAGGGCATGTGGTTTTCAAAGAAGGGATAGCTGTGGATCCCGCGAAGGTAGTGGCCATCCAAGATTGGAAGGTCCCTAAAAATGCTACCGAAGTGAGGAGTTTCTTAGGGTTGGCTGGCTACTATAGGAAGTTTATCAAAGACTTCGCAAAAATATCAGCCCCATTAACATGCTTGACGAAGAAGAACCTAGTTTTCACATGGGACGTAGATTGTGATGATGCGTTCCAACGTTTAAAGAGAGCTCTGACCACAACCCCAATCTTAGTGTTGCCAGATGGGAGTAAGCCATTTACCGTTTATACCGATGCTTGTCGAACAGGACTAGCGCAGTCTTAATGCAAGAGGGAAGGGTAATAGCCTATGGTGGAAGGCAGTTGAGAGTACATGGGAGGAATTACCCTACACATGACCTAGAGTTGACCGCTATTGTTTTCGCGCTTAAGTCTTGGCGCCATTATCTTCTTGGCGAGAAATTCGAATTGTTCACTGACCACAAATCGCTAAAATACTTGTTCTCTCAGAAGGACTTGATCTTAACGGCAAAGGTGGATGGAATTCTTAGCATCCTACGATTTCGAGATAGCATATACCCCTGGCAAGGGTAACATGGTGGCAGACGCCTTAAGTAGGAAAAGGTTGTCCTTGAGTCCGTTGTTTGTTGAGCAGCGAAGCTTAGAGTTCATCTCTACGTTTGACTTTAGACCTTCCATTGACTTTGTACCCGGTTTGCTAGCATCCTTAGAGGTCAGACCTACGCTTTTGGGATGGGTTGGTGAGGCACAGCGAGATGACCCACAGTTGGTTGAGTTAGTAGAAAAGCTCAAAAGGGGGGAGTCATCGAGCCATCTCTGTAGGTATACCCTAGATGGTAAGGGTTGGTTACGTAGGGACAGTAGACTTTGTGTACCACGGGACGAGAATTTGAGGAAGACCATTCTTGATGATGCACATCGTTCAAAGATGACCATTCATCCAGGCGGGGACAAGATGTACATGGACATGAGACGATTTTACTTTCGGGCCGGCATGAAGAAGGATGTGGCTAAGTTTGTCGCTAGATGCTTGGTGTGCCAACAAGTAAAAGCAGAGCAAAAGAAGCCCGGTGGGTTGCTTCTCCTATTGGAGATCCCACAATGGAAGTGGGAAAGTGTCTCGATGGACTTTATTGATGGGTTACCGAGATCGAGGAAGGGTAATACGGGGATTTGGGTCGTGGTAGACAGACTTACTAAGAGCGCCCATTTCATTCCCGTGAAGAGTTAGAGGACTGCTCCATGGTTAGCCTCCGTATACATTCGAGAGATAGTTCGTTTGCACGGTGTTCCTTCTAGCATAGTGAGCGACCGCGATCCTATCTTTACTAGCGAATTTTGGAAGAGCTTGCAAGAGGCGATAGGGACTCAGTTATGTTTGAGCACCGCATATCATCCTCAGACGGACGGCCATACCGAGAGGGTGAATCGTATTCTAGAGGACCTATTGAGGTTGTGTGTCTTAGACTTCGGAGGTACATGGGAGGAACATCTTCCGTTGGTGGAGTTCACATATAATAATAGCTTTCAGTCTAGCATTGGCATGGCACCGTTCGAGTCTCTTTATGGACGGCCGTGTCGTTCACCTACATGTTGGTGGGAGTTTACGGATAAGATCTTACTTGGGCCCGATATGATTAGAGAGACTTTGGAAAAGATCGATTTGTTTCGAAAGAGGATGAAGACGATGCAAGATAGGCAGAAATCTTATGTGGACAAGAGGAAGACAGATCTTGAGTTTGATATTGGGGACATGGTCTTTGTCAAGGTGTCTCCATTACGGAATATCGTTCGCTTTGGGTCCGTTGGGAAGTTAGCACCAAGGTTCGTAGGGTTGTTTCCTATTAAAGAGAGGATTGGGCAGATGTCATATAGAGTGGAGTTTCCCGAGAGACTTAGTGGTGCACACGATGTATTCCATGAATCCCATTTGAGGAAGTGCTTGCACAAGACCGCGGAAGTGATAGAGCCGAGCTTGCTTAGAGAGATGAAGATAGAGCGTGATGCGATGATTCGACGAGCTCCTACGTGCATTCTTGGGTCGGAGATCAAGAAGTTGAGGAATCAAGAGGTCAGGCTAGTCAAAGGGCAATGGGGAGATGATGAGAGCAACGCTACTTGGGAGACGGAAGAGAAGATGCGTTCATTGTACCCTTTTCTTTTCGAGGGTATGTCTTTTAATTTCTCCTTTATCGCTTAGCTTGTACTTATCTTATCTTTAGTATGTCCTCTCGCTAGTATCTTTGACCTTTAGATAGGGTAGTCCTATGGTTGAAACATGTGTTTGAGACATGTTATGTATGATGGATGCATGTTGATGCAAGTGTTTGCTAGTGGTTGCTCGTGGATGCATATACACACACTTTAGGCACTAGATCGGCTCAGTCACTTCATATTGCATATTGCATATAAATGTGTGTGCATATTTAAATTAATGGATGAATAATGGTTGTATTATCATATGGATGTTGCATTTTGGTGAATGGTTGTGCACACATGTAGAAGTAATATGTATCGATAGGATTCTTTCGCATACATAATGGACGCATGGCATTATCATGGTTTGCATTAAGGAGATCAACTGAATCAGTAGACCGCCTGATTTTGCATTAGATAAGGAACATATACACACACTTCTTGCATATGTTCATGCAGCATTAGGAATTTTATAAGGACAATGAATGTCTGTGTTTGATGGTTGAGTAGATGGTTGTTTGAATGTTAGGATATGCATTCTCCTTAACTTGGAGATTTCGGGGGCGAAATCCTTTAAGGGCCAGGTCAACCATAGGGTCGACCTGGGGGTCAACCTACCCTGACCAAGTCGACCTGGGGGTCGACCTGTCCCCCACCCCCCCCACCCCCCGGGTAGATTTGATTAGTGACCTGTTTATGATTGTATGCTGACTCATTAGGGTTTCTGATCTGCTCTGATTGGCTTGGATTAATTCTAGGTTGATCAGACGGCTTAAACTAATCCTAAACTCTATAAAAAGACATGTAGACTTAAACCCTAAAATCAAATTAAAATTAGACTCATGGCCTCCATGTCATCACCTTGCAACTCAGAATAGCCGCCACCAATTTGAGAGGAAGAAAAGCTAATCAAATTCAATTCTTTTCTACTCTAACAACAAATCTACTATAAAGGCAAGCTAAATCAACTTCAGAACTCAGAATTCAGAACTCAAGACCTTCTTTGAGTTGTGAGTTCGATTTCTTTAATAAAATAATTAGCAATTTAATTTGATTAAGTTATGATGCGGATTATATGGTTATGTTGTGAATTATTAACCGCATGTTATCATCTATGTTGTAAAATTGTGATGTTATCATTTATGTTGTAAATTCTATGATGTTATCATGTATGTTGTAAAGTTGTGATCATCTATGTTCTAATTTTATGATTGGCTTATGTATAATCAAGTCATAATGGTGTTTCATATGCTAGTTTGGTTATGTTGATTCATATGATAAATCATAAGTATGTATGCAAGTTTAGATTTTGATTTAGACATGAATCATATGCAAGTTGGGGAAAATTATATGTAACCTTACATGTTTCATGACATCTATTTTAGATCTAAAGTTAGGCTATGACATGTGTGAGTTATATGCTAAATTCTACATGCTAGTTTACATGTTTATATGTAAGTTTACGCCATCGTTATGTTGCATAAATCACATATGCAAGTTTATATAAATATATGTGTTTGGAATATGAATCATGTTATGTAAGTTTGTGGTTTTGCCTATGCAAGTTTACACCTTTAGATGTAGATCTATGACATACATGGTTTATGCAAGTTTTTGACCATTACCTAAACAAGTTTACACCTTTAGATTTGGATCTATGACATATGTTGTTTATGCAAGTTTGTGACTTTGGCCTATGCAAGCTTTAGATGTAGAATGTAACAACCCAGATTTTTACAACATGCTAAGACGAGAATCAAGGCAGAATTTAATGATAAAATTTGAATCAAGGGAAATGGGCTGTGCCATTGCGTTCGTCTCGGAAAAATACGCGAAATAGAGTCCGAGTTTTCGAAAATCGGAGTCCGTATGACCAAGTTATGGCCCGTCAAAGTTTTCAGAAAATTTCAAGTTCAAAAACAGTTCAAATTTGAATTCAGAATTCAAATTCAGCCAAGCAGAACAGGAGGGAAAAATTCCCGCCACCCCCAAGTCGACTTGGGAGTCGACACACCCGAGGTGGTGCCGACTGCCCAGTCGACACCCATGTCGACTTGGGTGGTCGGCCAGTTTGGCCTGGGTGCACCTGACTTGTTCCTCAAGACATGTTTGGAGGCCTATGACGGATTTTGAGGGCTCAGATCTATCCTAGGGTTAATCTAAGGGCCTAAACTACTCCTAATCTCTATAAAAACACCCTAGGACCTAACCTAAATCACTAAAAATCAATCCTACAACTAAGTGCTGCCAAAATCTATCTTGATCATGGCCTCCATCTCCAACTCCAAGGGCTTATGCATTCAAATCGGGTTCAAATCAAAAGGTGCAAGCTTTCTACATCAAATCGAGGGAGTGGATCAACGTTGCTAGGCCAATTTCATGACGATTCTTCAACAAAGGCGCCACCTTTCTTCGTCAAGACGATGCATGATCCTTCCCTAAGCCTCGCTATGTAAGTTCTAGCTACTTGTAGATTCTAACGGTGGTTCTAATGTGACATGGAATAAAATGCGATGAAACATAAGTATGCTAGCCTATGTGAACCTAATTTTGCCCCTTTTCCATGATCTATGACCTTGGGCTAAGTTTTAGCGACTTAATCATGCTACTCATGTTATGTTTCACCTAGTTTATCTTGCAAGTTTGAATCTTTATCTATGGAATGTTAGCATGAACCTTTGGGAACCATTTGACTTGTGAAACATTGGCAAAGACTTGACTTTGGGGCTTATGCATGTAAATGAACCCAAACCCCTTATGTTATCATGCATGTTTGTGGCCAAATTCCCTTATGATACTATGCATGTTTGTGGCCAAATTCCCTTATGAAACTATGCATGTTTGTGGCTAATCCCGTTGTGACATTATGCATGTTTGAGGCCAAAAACCCCTTATGATGCTATGCATATTTTGAGGCCAAACCCCTTATGATATTGTTTGTGGCCAATCCCTTTTTGATATCGTGCATGTTTTGAGGCCAATATGTAGCCTAGTATCCTTACTATGTTGACTCGCTTTTACTTGGGTTGGAAACACGATTTGGGATGACATGATAATTTGACATGGGATTTCATGAAAATATGACACTCATGATACACCTAAACGTGGCATAACATGTGGGGTAGACATGGGACTTGAAACTAGACACGTATGGGTTGTAAGTGTAACATGACACTAGACCAAACATGAAAGTGGCCAACTCGAGGTTGGGTTGAGTTTGTAGCATAAATCTACCCGGACCCGCCCGGCTTAACTAGTGGCTACAAACAATAGGACTCAATGTGAGTAATTGGTCACATAGCACTTAAAACCCGAGGTTAGACTAGGTTGTGGTGTAAATCTACCCGGACCCTCCCGGCTTAACTAGTAACCACAACAAGGTCTAATGTGAGAGGTTAAAAGTGCATTAATTTAATTAATTCCACATGATAAGGTTAAGTAAATTTGATTAATGACACTTAACCGATATGACATGAATGGGTAGGTTAAGTTAAACCGGACTTGATCTCTTAATGGCACCTAACCGTATAAGACAATTAGGGGATGGGGTTAAGTAATTTACACTTAACTAATCTGACTTGGTAATTAGATGGGGTTAAGTAACTTAGACTTAACTAATCTAAACACGGTAATTAGATGGGGTTAAATAACCTACACTTAACTAATCTAAACACGGTAATTAGATGTAGTTAAGTAACCTACACTTAACTAATCTAAACGCGGTAATTCGATGGGGTTAAGTTAAACACTTAACCAATCTAAACTTGGTAATTCAATGAGGTTAAGTGACCAATACTTAACCAACTTAACATGAAAATTTAATGGGGTTAAGTAACTTATAATTAACCAATTATACATGATGATTTGATGAGGTTAAGTAACCTATACTTAACCAATCTAATATGCGGACCTGATAGGGTTAAGTCACAAGACCTTTTAAATAAACTTAACCATTGTAATACGATTAGTGGATGGGGTTAAGCTAACCCATACTTAACCAATCCGACTCGATAATCTGATAGGGTTAAGATAAACAAGTACTTAACCAATTTGACTTGATGATTGAATAGGGTTAAGCCATGAGATTCTTGGTATACTTAACCGATTTGTAGGGCTAGGTCTTGGACTTGTATACTTAGCCAAATCTTGACATGATTCGTAGACAGGTTAAGTCATGAACTTAAACGACAATACTTAACCCATTAGACAAAACCCTAGTTCAGGGGACTAGGTGGAAAGCCGGGATTAACAAAGACAACGGGAAAAGAAGCTAAGTGGTAAACCTTAGTTAAGGATAACTAAGTAATAATTCTTAGCCAAGGACATGGGACTAGTTCATAAATAGATGAGTAACCTGATACGGTAGGTCATCGCTTAGTATACGAGGAGGAGCAACTTATCTGACTTGGATAAAAAGCTCCAGCGAGCTGGGTGATGAAGCGGCAGCTTCAGGGGACGTGAGGGTACTCTTGGTATCCCTCTATGAGGTGGCAGATGGTCCATGAAACCTGGCCTCACAGAGGTTAAGGTCTGCGGTAGAAGAGCCAAGGGTATGCCTTGGTTGCTATGCGAGCGACCTAAAGACTGGGATGGATTAGCGTGGAGTCGACGATACTTGTTTTTGCCCTGGATAGCACGTCGTCAACTACCTACCATCTTTAGTCAATCGTGTACGTACGGAAAGGCAGAGAACTCCCAACAGACCATATACGTGCTATCGAGTTATGGGTGAGGTTGGCCCATAGGAAAGTGGGGCTATAGTGGGGCCGGGATGTAGTTCTCATACATGATTTTTCTTGGATTGCCTTTCAGTAGTTGAGGGAGGGGTCACGTGGGACCATAGCCATGGATACAAAAACAGACCTTGATATCTGCATCAGCAGACGACTTAAAGCTCCCGACCGAGTTCCGTATTTCTTGATTTGCCCTGGCACGGAACTCGGGTAGCACATTGAGATACATGTGCGTCTAGACATGGAGAACGATTCATGATACATACGTGGGATAAAGGGCGCGGTTGACGGGTGGCATAATCCCTAGTGGCCCTAGGTGGCCTGAACCCAAACCGAGACACGGAAACGTTCATTAGGTAGCATAATCCCTAGTGGTCCTAGGTGGCATAAATCCTAAGTGAACACGCGATAGTTCATGGTAAGAAAACGTAACCAGATCAAGGGTAGCAGTCCAAAACAACTTCAAGGATAAAATGGTACTACGTTGAGGTGGTATAGATTTACATGGGAAAGCCCGTACGGCCTACGGCAAAGGACTGAACTTATACATGGAAAGAAACATACGAGTTGGGAAAACCTACATATGCTATATATTAGGTTGACATGGACCATTACATGACGTTGGGCAAGGGACATTTATAGTTAACACATGACGCGGGTTGGGATACTAGTACGAGAAGTGCAGAGCAAATATACATGATAGATACCGTGGGATGTTATACATGATAGATACCTTGTGATAGTATACTTGATAGAAACCTGACGATGTGATACCTTGATTTATCTTGACACCGTAGTTTATCATGATACCTTAGTTTATCTTGCTACAGTAGTTCATCCAGTTATCTTGGTTTAGCTTATCTATCTTGTCGTTATCCTTATGTTTACTTTCAGTTTATGCATGTCATGTTACCTTTACTTGTTTTTATGCTGGAAGTAGATAGGACTTACCAGTCTTTATGACTGACCCCGTTTTCTTTTGCCTCTTTGTCTTCCGTTTCCCCCCAGGTTTTCAGGGAGGGAACACTGTTATTTAGTTTGGACTTCCTCTGCTTGGAGGTCATCACGTATAGCTTGGTCTTCTCTTGGCTATGGCTGCTTCGCCGCTTTATTTTGGGGAATAATTTATGAAAAGGTTTTATGCTTCTTTACTATTGCAAGACAGGTTTTGATGTATTCTGATGTAAAAGGCTTTAGACCTTATTTTATAAGGAAATGAAATTTGTTTTACTTCCGTTGTTTTATATATGTTCTTTCTTGTAATACTTCTGTGCATGTTTACCTCGATAATGCTTCACCAAACCTAGTGCATTCCCTTTGTGGGTGACCCTAGCAGAGGTGGGGTGTTACCTTTGGTATTAGAGCAGAAGGTTACCAGACTGGGCAAAAGTTTTTAAAACCTTCTGAAAACTATTTGAGAAACCGTTTACAAAGAAGCATTTTTAAAGAAAAGTTTTTTTAAAAAAAGGCTATTCCCCAAAAGCCATTAGCACTATCCTTTGTTTCCTTGATTGAACCTCTTTTCCTTTCTTTCCTCCATCTGTAGTCACAGTAGTTTTAACTGCGACTAATCCTTGTCTAGCTACGTAAGTGTTTTCCCGTGCGATGGAGGAAGTTCTCGAGAGACCTGTTACCGAAGTTATAAGAAGGGATAATAAGAGCAAGGATAAAGGACACGAGCTTAAGAATAAGCAACTTGTTGGTATGGCTTGATCCACAAAGGAAGATAAGGACAAGATCAGCGAGAGGGCAATTGTATGCTCTCATTTCTAGCGTACCTAAGAGGAATGGTACCGTTTCTGTTAAAGGCTTAGCCTTTCTTTTCTATCGTCCCGTCTAGACTTTGTTTTGATCATCGCATCATTTAAGTCTGCCTCGATGGTTAAGTTTCTGCACCTTAGTACTAGCATGGTAGAAGATCCCACTTTAGCCCCAAAATCTGGTTGGAGAGTCGGTCCATTTATTCATGACTTGTTTGGATTTGAGAACGTCTATGCCAAGTGTTGAGATTGGAAGCAATGCTTCTATTGTTGAGCTATGGATGGATTCTAGGGGTGAAGTGGTTATCCAGTAAGGGATGCCATTCTTGGTTTTGAAAGGAGGGTAGTTAAACTCTTAACTTGCCCTGGTAATACCCTCGAAGTCTTGTATAACCTTTTGGGTTTTGTCATGGTTAGTTACCTAGAATTTCTTGATGCACTTATCGGAAATCTCTAATCCAATCGAGTAACATTCGCCAATAAGACGGATGGTTCATTCCGCTTAAGCATGGGTTATAGGAATCACCCTAGTAAGTGCACGTGGTAACATGGATTGGCATCGGTAAACAAGATCCAGAATTCACTAGTGAATTTTGGAGAGCTTGCATGAGTACGCAGATATGGTTGAGCCAAGTATACTAGGGAAAGAATAAGTGAAAGTGGAACGAGAGGCGACAATGAAATGAGTTCCGACTCATACCTTGGAAATAGGAATCAAGGAGCTATGAAATCATGAAGTCAAAGGCGGTCAAGGCACAATGGAATTAAGCTCATGGAAATGCGGCTTAGACGCGCGCATCATGTATCTTTTTAAGAGTATATCTTTGATCCTTGGTTCACCTGTAGAGCTTACCTGCATGCTATCGCTTGGTGGATATCCTCTCGGTCCAGTTTCTGTTACAAACCCCGTAAGGAGTTTGTCTTGTTTATCTCCTCGATCTTATCTTGGGAACCTTAGATAGAACTCTATGGATGTAAACATGTATTTGAAACATGTTATGATTGATATGGTTGCAAGTGGTTGCTCGTGGATGCGCGAATACACATTAGATACTAGATTGACGCGGTCACGTTTCATGTTGCATATGCACAAGTATTTGTACTTGTTTATGGATGAAATTGAATATGTTATCATGTGGATGTTGCATGTGGATGAATGGTTGTGCACACATATAGTGTTTATATGACTAGGACTACTTGCATACATGTTGGACTTATGGCACTAAACATATTTTGCATTAGAAAGATCATTCAGGCCTGATCATTAGCATTAGCTAAAGAACATATGCACACACTTTCTGCATGTGTTCATAAAGCATTAGGAGTCTTTTAAGGACCATGGTTGCCTGTGGATGATGTTTTGAGTAGATGGATGATGGATGGTAGGACACGTTCTTCCTAACTTGGAGATTTCGGGGACGAAATCCTTTAAGTTGGGGAGAATGTAACAACCCGGATTTTTACAACATGCTAAGACGAGAATCAAGGCAGAATTTAATGATAAAATCTGAATCAAGGGAAACGTGCTATGCCATTGCGTTCGTCTCAAAAAAATACATGAAATAGAGTCCGAGTTTTCGAAAATCGGAGTCCGTATGACCAAGTTATGGCCCGTCAAAGTTTTCAGAAAATTTCAAGTTCAAAAACAGTTCAAATTTGAATTCAGAATTCAAATTTAGCCAAGCAGAACAGGCGGGAAAAATTCCCGCCACCCCCAAGTCGACTGGGGAGTCGACTTGGGAGTCGACACACCCCAGGTGGTGTCGACACCCCTGTCGACTTGGGTGGTCGGCCAGTTTGGCCTGAGTGCACCTGACTTGTTCCTCAAGACATGTTTGGAGGCCTGTGACGGATTTTGAGGGCTCAGATCTATCCTAGGGTTAATCTAAGGGCCTAAACTACTCCTAATCTCTATAAAAACACCCTAGGACCTAACCTAAATCACTAAAAATCAATCCTACAACTAAGTGCTGCCAAAATCTATCTTGATCATGGCCTCCATCTCCAACTCCAAGGGCTTATGCATTCAAATCGGGTTCAAATCAAAAGGTGCAAGCTTTCTACATCAAATCGAGGGAATGGATCAACGTTGCTAGGCCAATTTCATGATGATTCTTCAACAAAGGAGCCACCATTCTTCGTCAAGACGATGCATGATCCTTCCCTAAGCCTCGCTATGTAAGTTCTAGCTACTTGTAGATTCTAACGGTGGTTCTAATATGACATGGAATAAAATGCGATGAAACATAAGTATGCTAGCCTATGTGAACCTAATTTTGCCCCTTTTCTACGATCTATGACCTTGGGCTAAGTTTTAGCGACTTAATCATGCCACTCATGTTATGTTTCACCTAGTTTATCTTGCAAGTTTGAATCTTTATCTATGGAATGTTAGCATGAACCTTTGGGAACCATTTGACTTGTGAAACATTGGCAAAGACTTGACTTTGGGGCTTATGCATGTAAATGAACCCAAACCCCTTATGTTATCATGCATGTTTGTGGCCAAATTCCCTTATGATACTATGCAAGTTTGTGGCCAAATTCCCTTATGAAACTATGCATGTTTGTGGCTAATCCCGTTGTGACATTATGCATGTTTGAGGCCAAAAACCCCTTATGATGCTATGCATATTTTGAGGCCAAAATCCTTATGATATTGTTTGTGGCCAATCCCTTTTTGATATCGTGCATGTTTTGAGGCCAATATGTAGCATATTATCCTTACTATGTTGACTCGCTTTTACTTGGGTTGGAAACACAATTTGGGATGACATGATAATTTGACATGGGATTTCATGAAAATATGACATTCATGATACACCTAAACGTGGGCATAACATGTGGGGTAGACATGGAACTTGAAACTAGACACGTATGAGTTGTAAGTGTAACATGACACTAGACCAAACATGAAAGTGGCCAACTCGAGGTTGGGTTGAGTTTGTAGCATAAATCTACCCGGACCCGCCCGGCTTAACTAGTGGCTACAAACAATATGACTCAATGTGAGTAGTTGGTCACATAGCACTTAAAACCCGAGGTTAGACTAGGTTGTGGTGTAAATCTACCCGGACCCGCCCGGCTTAACTAGTAACCACAACAAGGTCTAATGTGAGAGGTTAAAAGTGCATTAATTCAATTAATGCCACACGATAAGGTTAAGTAAATTTGATTAATGACACTTAACCGACATGACATGAATGGGTAGGTTAAGTTAAACCGGACTTGATCTCTTAATGACACTTAACCATATAAGACAATTAGGGGATGGGGTTAAGTAATTTACACTTAACTAATCCGACTTGGTAATTAGATGGGGTTAAGTAACTTAGACTTAACTAATCTAAACACGGTAATTAGATGGGGTTAAGTAACCTACACTTAACTAATCTAAACACGGTAATTAGATGTGGTTAAGTAACCTACACTTAACTAATCTAAACGCGGTAATTCGATGGGGTTAAGTTAAACACTTAACCAATCTAAACTTGGTAATTCAATGAGGTTAAGTGACCAATACTTAACCAACTTAACATGAAAAGTTAATGGGGTTAAGTAACTTATACTTAACCAATTATACATGATGATTTGATGAGGTTAAGTAACCTATACTTAACCAATCTAATATGCGGACCTAATAGGATTAAGTCACAAGACCTTTTAAATAAACTTAACCATTGTAATACGATTAGTGGATGGGGTTAAGCTAACCCATACTTAACCAATCCGACTCGATAATCTGATAGGGTTAAGATAAACAAGTACTTAACCAATTTGACTTGATGATTGAATAGGGTTAAGCCATGAGCTTCTTGGTATACTTAACCGACTTGTAGGGCTAGGTCTTGGACTTGTATACTTAGCCAAATCTTGACATGATTCGTAGATAGGTTAAGTCATGAACTTAAACGACAATACTTAACCCATTAGACAAAACCCTAGTTTAGGGGACTAGGTGAAAAGCCGGGATTAACAAGGATAACGGGAAAAGAAGCTAAGTGGTAAACCTTAGTTAAGGATAACTAAGTAATAATTCTTAGCCAAGGACATGGGACTAGTTCATAAATAGATGAGTAACCTGATACGGTAGGTCATCGCTTAGTATACGAGGAGGAGCAACTTATCTGACTTGGATAAAAAGCTCCAGCGAGCTGGGTGACGAAGCGGCAGCTTCGGGGGACGTGAGGGTACTCTTGGTATCCCTCTGTAAGGTGGCAGATGGTCCATGAAACCTGGTCTCACATAGGTTAAGGTCCGCGGTAGAAGAGCCAAGGGTATGCCTTGGTTGCTATGCGAGCGACCTAAAGACTGGGATGGATTAGCGTGGAGTCGACGATACTTGTTTTTGCCCTGGGTAGCACGTCGTCGACTACCTACCATCTTTAGACAATCGTGTACGTACGGAAAGGCAGAGAACTCCCAACAGACCATATACTTGCTATCGAGTTATGGGTGAGGTTGGCCCATAGGAAAGTGGGGCTATAGTGGGGCCGGGATGTAGTTCTCATACATGATTTTTCTTGGATTGCCTTTCAGTAGTTGAGGGAGGGGTCACGTGGGACCATAGCCACGGATACAAAAACAGACCTTGATATCTGCATCAGCAGACGACTTAAAGCTCCCGACCGAGTTCCGTATTTCTTGATTTGCCCTGACATGGAACTCGGGTGGCACATTGAGATACATGTGCGTCTAGACATGGAAAACGATTCACGATACATACGTGGGATAAAGGGCGCGGTTGACAGGTGACATAATCCCTAATGGCCCTAGGTGGCCTGAACCCAAACCGAGACACGGAAACGTTCATTAGGTAGCATAATCCCTAGTGGTCCTAGGTGGCATAAATCCTAAGTGAACACGCGATAGTTCATGGTAAGAAAACGTAACCAGATCAAGGGTAGCAGTCCAAAACAACTTCAAGGATAAAATGGTACTACGTTGAGGTGGTATAGATTTACATAGGAAAGCCCGTACGGCCTACGGCAAAGGACTGAACTTATACATGGAAAGAAACATACGAGTTGGGAAAACCTACATATGTTATATATTAGGTTGACATGGACCATTACATGACGTTGGGCAAGGGACATTCATAGTTAACACATGACGCGGGTTGGGATACTAGTACGAGAAGTGCAGAGCAAATATACATGATAGATACCGTGGGATGTTATAAATGATAGATACCTTGTGATAGTATACTTGATAGAAACCTGACGATGTGATACCTTGATTTATCTTGACACCGTAATTTATCATGATACCTTAGTTTATCTTGCTACAGTAGTTCATCCAGTTATCTTGGTTTAGCTTATCTATCTTGTCGTTATCCTTATGTTTACTTTCAGTTTATGCATGTCATGTTACCTTTACCTGTTTTTATGCTGGAAGTAGATAGGACTTACTAGTCTTTATGACTGACCCCGTTTTCTTTCGCCTCTTTGTCTTCCGTCCCCCCCCCCCCCCCCCAGGTTTTCAGGGAGGGAACACTGTTATTTAGTTCGGACTTCCTCTGCTTGGAGGTCATCACGTATAGCTTGGTCTTCTCTTGGCTATGGCTGCTTCACCGCTTTATTTTGGGGAATAATTTATGAAAATGTTTTATGTTTCTTTACTATTGCAAGACAGGTTTTGATGTATTCTGATGTAAAAGGCTTTAGACCTTATTTTATAACGAAATGAAATTTGTTTTACTTCCGCTGTTTTATATATGTTCTGTCTTGTAATACTTCTGTGCATGTTTACCTCGATAATGCTTCACCAAACCTAGTGCATTCCCTTTGTGAGTGACCCTAGCAGAGGTGGGGTGTTACATAGAACCTCATACACACATGCAAGTTCACCCCTATGTTTAGATCTAGTTTTATTTATATGTATGTTGTGATGTTTTCTCTTTATTCCATGAGTTAGACTATTCGAGTCTAACGTATATTTTACGTTAAACGAACAAACGTACAACGTGGGGTAATGAGATAATATTAAAAGATTTAATATTGAGAATTGGCATAAATGCCTTAAATGACATAAAATTAATTTGTTGGTGAAAATTGGTATGATTTTACATACCATAAATAGATGGACATAATTGAGTCAATTATGGCCATAGTTAAATTTGGAATTGATTGATAATTTGAATAGAGAAATTAATTCAAATTGGGGGAATAATTAATTAGGTGTAATTAATCGTCTAAGACACGAGGTTAGACTCGTTTGTGGTGTAAGACTGCCCGGACCCGCCCGGTAAATCCAGCTACCACAAATGTCAATCTAATGTGGGAGGTGTTAGGCATAAATTAAATGCGTAACAGTTGTAAAGACACGAGATTAGGCTCGTTTGTGGTGTAAGACTGTCCGGACCCGCCCGACAAATCCAGCTGCCACAAATGCCAGTCTAATGTGGGAGGTCTTTATGAGGTTACGGTCTTAATAAATTAAGAAACACTTAACCAGATAAACATGTAGTGGGACATGAGGGGGTTAAGTGGGTGCCTTGGATGGCATGTGGAATCTAGTGGGTGCCCTGGATGATATTTGAAATACGATTAGAAACACTTAACCAAAATTGAAACATGTAAGTGAGCACGAATAAGAAGAGGGTTAAGTGGGATGTGCTAGAGGGGACCAAGTTTAGGTGGATAGCTTGTGTCAAGTAATGGGGGCCCGTTTCAACCAGTAACACATACGTATCTTTCTGGGCTCGGCCCAAGTCGAGGACGGGACACGCATACTGGGCTTGACTGTAAGAGGCCAAAACAGATTAGCGGTGGCAACGCAAGTCCAATGGCTTCATATGCGTGTGTGGACCCGAGGTGGTAGGTAAGACGTTGTTGCATCATGTAGGTATAAGCCGTGTAAACATAACCTAGTAACATATTTTTATCCGTTAAATATATCAGATTTTACAAGTAGCACATTGTGGAAAAATACGCCTCATCCAACGGCTAGAGAACAATGTAAAAATTCGCATTAATCACCCAAATGATTTCCGGTTGATTTTCAACTAATGGACAGCTTGCAGAGTGAATTCGATCAAAAAGAAATGAGTGGGAGTATACCCACATTAATTTTGAATTTCGTAAAATAGTAAATTAATTAATTTGGATTTGGTTAATCAAGCTGTCTTCGATCGTTATAAGAAAATGAGCTGTTAATGAGTAGACAAACCACAGAGAAGTTAGCGGGGCTTCAACAATTTATACGCTCTAAAATTAAACAATTTTCTGTTCTGTCTCTTTTTGGAGGAAAAAAGGTGAAACAAATAGAAGCAAAGAGAATATAATCTTCGTGTTTAAACTTTAAATCTCCTCTTACGTAATCGAGGAGAATTAAGTTAAAAGAAAAGAGAGAAGGACAAGGGAATAATCATTTGTATAAATCATTAAGAAAAACATTGTTCTTCTCTCTTTCTCTTTTTCCTTTTGGTCGAAATTATGAGTCTCTTTGGGCTTGGCAACAGGTTTGTATGATGTTTATTTTATGCGTTTCTCCTTTTATTTTTGTTTTCATTGAGGTTTTTTGATATATGTGCTTTCAAGAATAATAATTCTTGCATGATTATTTGTTTTCAATTCAATCAGAAATCAGAAGACATTCCGACCAAAAAAGAATGCACCATCAGGAGATAAGGTTAGTTTCTTCTTTACATTAAGAAAAAAATATTAAAAAAAATCAATTGATCTTTCAAATTTTAAAATAAAAACAAAAATGAATACTAATTCAAATTTGAAAATCCTAATTAATAGGGTGCACAACTTAAAAAACACATCGATGCAACATTGGGCAGTGGCAACCTGAAGGAAGCAGTTCGGCTTCCCCCAGGCGAAGATATCAATGAATGGCTTGCTGTTAATAGTATGTATATTTATTTTTCTTGTACTTAAAAGTACTTTTTTTTTTCATACTAACATATTGAACTAACGGCTATGTTCTTTGAAATTGTAGCTGTTGATTTCTTCAATCAAGTTAATCTGTTGTATGGAACTCTTACTGAATTCTGCACATCGACGACTTGCCCGACCATGTCCGCTGGACCCAAGTAAGCACACTTCAAAGCTTTTACAAACTAATTAAAAATATTAACACAACATGATCATTTTGGTCTTTTTTGCAGAAATCTCTATAATTTGTATATATATGTATGCTTATTGGCACATGAACATATTTGTTAAACATAAACTGCATGAATATATGTAGATATTTAAAGTATTACTAGTTAATAAAAGTAGCAATTTATGTATATATTACAACTAAATTTACTATATAAACTTAACTTTTCGGATAATTAAATTTTTGATTAATACAGGTTTGAATATAGATGGGCTGATGGAGTTCAGGTAAAAAAGCCAATAGAAGTGTCTGCACCTAAATATGTAGAGTATTTGATGGATTGGATTGAATTACAACTTGATGATGAAGCCATATTCCCCCAAAAGTTTGGTAATTACTCATAAATATATTTTGTTATATGATGTAATCATAATTCAGATATGTTTTTTAAACCAGTGCAAAAAATGATTTGCAGGTGCACCTTTTCCAAATAACTTCAGGGATGTTGTGAGAACTATATTCAAACGTTTGTTCCGGGTTTATGCACATATCTATCATTCTCATTTTCAGAAGATTGTGAGTTTGAAGGAGCAAGCTCATCTTAACACTTGCTTCAAACACTTCACATTGTTCACTTGGGTGAGTTTATTATGAGGAATATGTTTCATACATCCTTTTTTAGGACAAATTTTCATTCTTGACCTTCCATAAAAACTTATTCCAAGTTTAGACTTTATCCTTCTAACTATGCTTTATGTATGTGTGTGTATGTATCCATGTATGTATGCATATTTTATTACTTAGTACCATGATTTTCATTATTTAACAGCTAAAATCTTTGCTTCCCGTGGTAAATAGATCAATTATTTTTCTATCCTGCTAGCATTAAACCCATATCAAAATCTAAATGAAATAAACTGGTTGTGTAGGAGTTCAAACTGATCGATAAGGAAGAGCTTGCACCACTGGGAGAACTCATCGAGTCTATCATCCTTGCATACTGACAGTGTAATAGCTTAATGGACGAGAAACTAATGCTAATTTTGTATTCTTAATTTTTCTCCAGTTCGATCTGTCTAGGAACTTAAACGCGAGGTCCTTATTTGTGATCGATGTATGTTTTGTAATTTAGACCATAAAAAAAAAATCCATTTATTGGGATTTGATTATTTTTATTCTTCATTAAATTGATTGTGCTTGCATATCGAACATTATTATCCAAGATGAGAAATATACTGTCTATGTAAGGTTATGGTTATTGATAAGCTTGGTGAACTATTCCAAGCTTGTACTTCAATACTGACTAAATTGCCTCTCAGAATGATGAACCACATAAAAGGATTAGCTGAAGCAGGGAACGCAAGGGAAGGAAAAAAAGGAAAACGCTCAACAAAAAATTCTTTCACTTCCAGAGTTTTGGAAGAGAAACTACCTGGTCTTCTTCAAACGTTAGTTATGCGAGCAGAGAATGTAGCCTTAATGAATGTGATAGAAATTTCAAACTTGTAATGGATGAGTGTGCTGCTGTAAATAAAATTTTGAAGGTGGCAGCGCCTTTATTTCAGCAATTTTGTTAGTGGGGGGAGATTGATAATTAAATTCCATTGATGAATGATTGAAAAGTGAACATTCAAATTGTTGGTGGGATTTAGCTGGTGGATGATAGAATATTTTTTATTTTTAAAAAGACACGGTGAAAATCATAATAATTGAATACTCATTAATAAGGGGATTGTTAAAAGAACTCCATATTTGATTAAAGGAAGGGTAATTTTAAGGAGATTCCAACGTAGTAATAATTTTTTGTTAAAGGAGGCTTCAGTTTATTTTGAAAAAAAGAAAAAGAGGCATAACTACCTCTGTCTCGTCACTTATGTTAAACTCTAACTTGCTAAATTCAACGCAACTAACAAACGTGTGAATTACTAAACATTTCAATTAAACAAATTTGATACAACATATTAGATCAAAATTTTCCTTTCTTCGTTTAATTTAAATTAATTATACCAATTCCAATATGAAATTACAATCAATTACCTAATATGGTGCCTTCATCACCCACAAATTTTTTTTTTTTTTTTTTCTGTGTGTTTCTATTACATTAACTATATTCATTTCTGGTTTTTATGCGTTAAATTTTAAGCATTAATTAAGATTTAGGTTTTATGATTTATACTAATGAGGATTATAAATGGTTAATATCGGAATCTAAATTTATATGTTTAAGGTGGGGCTAATTTATTTTGTCCTCCCCATAACAATTATACAATAAATAAAAATTGGTTCTCCCTTTAACCAAATGTGGAGTCCTTTTAACAATCCCCATTAATAATAGAGATGCACACCTATGTCCGCTATGTCTACCTTTTATTTCCTAAATGATTTATAGAGGAAGCATGATCATTGATAAAGCTCTAGGATTATTATGGCATTGGAAACTGCTACTGATACAAGAAACCCATCATTGTATTTATATTTCGAGTAAATCAATAATGACTGTTAGACCAAAAAGTGGTTCTAACACCCAAACAAATGATAATTATGAATAAAATCGAGAAAAAACAACAACGAGAACACCAGATTTATAGTGATTCGGCGTTAAAGAGCCTACGTCCACTTTATGTTTCTTTGATTGATGATTCCAATACAAATAATTTCCTCTCAATCTCACTAATAGAATTATGCTTCAAAAGTTTGAGTACAATCTAAATAAAGCAATAAAATTCGTTGGTATGAGAGTTAGAGTGATGTTTTTGCCAAAAGATCTTGCAAATGAAGTGTTTTGGGGTATTTATAGGCTGTGAACCCCTCCGGTTCAGGTGCCACGTGGGGCCCATCTCGTGACTTTCGGATCCGCTCACTTGTGAAAACGCATTATAAACGTGGAATAGTGGAGTATAACCGCTCCGAGTCTCCAGGAGAACATGGAGTGTAATTGTTGTGATGCTGACCCTCTGTTCGGATCGAACAGATGTTGTGTGGTTTAGATCAGATATTCATAGCACCGATCCGACCAAGATTCTGGCATTTGGAACTTGCTTGAATACTGAAGTGGTAAGGAGACTGGTTTCGACTAGGGGAGGCCAATCTGATCCGAAGGCTTGTCCAGTGCATCTTTTACTCTTGAATACACTTGTCACTTGATTCTTTAGCTTTGTGTAGCCTAACCACAAAGTAGGCTAACATTTTGCCCCCCTCCCCCCGCCCCCGAAGCATGCGTTTATCGAAGATGAAGCGTGCTTCAAAACGGTCAACATATTTTCTTTTGGATCAGTGTCGTTCAATAGTTGCGTCCATTCTGTTCATAGAGTCATGACATTTCATGGGGCCGTATCTTCTGGTATTCCTAGAACCTATAAATACACCATAGGGTGGAGAAATTTTCTTCGTCGTTCTCAATTATTTCGAAACCCCATTGAAACTCAATCAATAAACGCAGGTTATTTCCTTGATGTTTATATATATACATTTGTCTTGATGTTGTTTTTCTAATTTCTTTATTTCCCCTTCACATATCAAGCTATGCTTTTGAATCAAAATTCATATCTGGGTTCGGATCAAGTCGGTCCTATCCAAAATGCATTTGGTCCTTCGCTACACTCTTGGGTCAAAAAGGCTTTACTTATGCATCTTAGGCGGATCGGTATGGGCTGTAGGGCCCACTGGGATACAAATGGCCTTCCAATTTCCATATAAATTCATTGAACCTCATTTCTTTACTCTTCATCTTCCTTATACATGCATCCTTAACTCATTACAAACCCTAATCTTCATAGAACCCGGAAATTTCCTAATCCCCGAAATTGAAGCATAAATAGTGTTATAATTCTTGCGT
This sequence comes from Allium sativum, assembly GCA_030737875.1. Taxonomy (NCBI): domain Eukaryota; kingdom Viridiplantae; phylum Streptophyta; class Magnoliopsida; order Asparagales; family Amaryllidaceae; genus Allium; species Allium sativum. The sequence goes on from CM060916.1 coordinate 266,908,323, forward strand.
TATTCAATTTCAACCAATCTAATTGCGAGTTTAAAGTCAATTTAAGTGATTCTCCCAAATTCATTGTCTGTTTCAACATTGGTGCCTTCGATTTCACTGCCATCGTCGTCGGCGGTTCTATCGCCACATCCAGGCAGTGGAAGGGATGATCTGAGCCGGCGAGTAGGTCATCGATTCATAACTATTTCGTTAAAGGTGAACGCGCGAGGATAATGGGTTCATTGTTCTTAGGAAAGAGGATGAAGCACATACATTTAGGAGAGTGGGGTTGGCCTGGAGCGGAGCGGATGAGCTCAAAGTGATAGGGATAAAGCATGTTATCCCAGTTCGGATCGGACAAGCTAGAGTTGGATGGAGTTCCAAAAACACATAAGGGAAGAAAGCTAAGTTTCAAGATATTGGTGTAGTTAGGTTCGGTGCTGACCGATCAGAATGAAGCTGCCTCTTTGGAGTTCTACTCGATCTAATCCTATCTGTCCTTGAATTCCGAACCAATATGCTCAAGACACATATACCCGAACTGATTCGTTTATGACAAAGGCACCCGAACCAATCCGTTTGTGGCCTAAGCACCCAAACCGATCCGTTTATGGTCTAAGAACCCGAATTGATCCATTAACATTCAATATGAAGCATAAGCATGTCCTAACCAGCTTAACCAAAATTAAATATAACTTGTGAATTCGGGAACAATTAGGATAGAGCCTTTTGAATTGAACCTTCTGGACTTAACGAACATATGACTACTTTTCACACTACTTTACATCCTGCTAGCTTTGTATTCTCTGATTTCAGCAATGTACATATTTGCACAGTTTAGCAGACATACACACACGGGGGACATGGGCTACTACACTCTAATTTCTATTATCTCGTGGATAGTACAACTACTATGGCCCGAAGACACTCAGCTAGGCTAGCGGAAAGGAAAGACACACCAGGATCATTTGAAAATCCTATTATTGAAGATATACCTTCTACTTCAGATCTGAATTGGGATAGTGCGGGCTCTGACTATGAAGCAGAGTACATGAAAGTGCAGCATCATCTGGAGATGATGTCTCTTTAGATGAAAAAGAAGAAGGAGGAGTGAGAGATAATCGCGCTCCTGACGAGTTTGAGAGTGCCTTTGTCTTAGAACCATCCGTCGACTTTATCGAATCATTCATTGATGATGCCAAACTTGCATGAATATGTTTAAAGCATGGAATTCTTCGAAGAGACACTGAGTTGCCTGCTAAGACAGATCGACCTCATAGTCCACCCGAAGGGTACATGACGATCAGTTGGTTAATGTGTCTTATCGGGGCGATACCTCCGTTTTCTCCATTCGTCGTCGATTTTCTGAGACGAATACAGATCTCTCCAATGCAGCTCCAACCCAACTCCTACGCTTATCTGTACACCTTGTATATTGCTTGTAGGGAAATTCTGAGTACAGAGCTCACCTTCGAAGATATCCGCTTCTTTTACAAATTCAAACATCGAACCCAAGGTACCCATCTTTTGTATACTTTGAATCGGTGCCAAAGAGGAAAATCATTAGCATACCGTTCAATAACAAAGTTGGTGATCCGAGATTTGAATGGTTCAATATCAAGCAACAGGCGAGATATGCTAGATGATGTCTTAGATCAACTAAAATTTCAGACTTCAATTTATAACTTCGATCACTGCTGTAAATGTATTGACTGTCGTTCACTTTCACTTGCTATCCCTAACCCGAAATAGGAACCGCATTAGGTGCACTTTGATCGTTTGAAACAACAGCTCAATGGTGATAAAAAAATTCTTGACCATCAGAGATTTCCTAGTGGATGAGTATCTTCACCGCTTACTTGCTATCACTCTAAGCATAGGCCACAGAGAAGGTCCCTATGTATATATACCCCCAGTTGAGGGGCCAGTTGACATTTTACATGAGAAGGGAGAGTTCGAAAGATCCAAATATGCCTCAAAAGAGTCCTTCTCCTACCTCGACTTAGGACGATATATTTGCCAACATAGCTGCCGAAGATAAGGATAGATATATCACTCCTGAGGATGCGGCTGCTCCTGAAAGGCCGACTTCCCCGAGAAAGTTACCTTCAACCATGTCCTGAGGTGACGATTCTCTTATGGACGATTCTATATACCAGGGTTTGAGGGGCCTTCCTCTGCTCGACACCATTTATACTTCCGGAGATTTTGGAAGAGATCCTCTCTCTCTTACTTCTAAGGAAGATGCTACTCCCGTGAAAGCCAGGGAAATTGCGCATACATGCCTAACTCCAGGCTCTGGTCTGTTAGGGGGGAATCACTTAGGATATATACACTGCACTTGTACCACATGTCACAACACTTGTGCTTCATATTAATCTCAGTTTTAATGTTTACTTGTATTTTTTGTAGGAAAAATGACATGCCATCGCTACCACATGGGAGATGTCCACTCGAGTATGCCCCCGATCAACTCTGGTGCGGGCATGATCAACATGAAAGCAGGGGCAGAGATGATAGGAGGAATCAGCCTACTTAGCCTTATCGGTCTTCTCGTTCTCGATCTCCGCATCATACAGACTCGGACAAACATAAGAGCTAACCAACGTATCGTGAAGGAGATAAACATGTCCCCAAGCCTCCTACTTTCTCTAAAGACAAAACTCATCAAGACAAACCTTCGAAGAAACGGTATGATCTGAAAGATAAACAAAAGGAGCCAGGGTAAGAAGCGGAGAAGAACAATATCTATCGTGCCATCGAAGTGTCGCAACATTGACATTACCACTACAAGTCCAGTCATACTTGACGATGAAAACAAGGCTATACTGGAGCTTCAAAGGAAACAATTCCCCGAGCACCACTTTGGGAACATGCACTTTGTTCCTGCTCTTAAATCAGTTGTGACTGGGCCATCGAAGTCAAAGCTAAAATTGATTTTTTGGATACTCAATATAAGGAGATGAAGAGGTATTCCAAGAACCTTTCCAAAATCATTAACGACTTGATAGCCAACGTAAAGACCATGAAGGATGCTGCTGAATATGATGCAAAGGCTATCGAGAACTCCGAGGAAGATCTCAAGGATGCTCAAGCTCAACTTCTCGACATGCTTGCTTCAGACACACTCTCACGGCACCTCCTTCGCCTGGCACACAAGGTAGCAGATCGTCCTACCGTGGATGAAGTTTTTTGGTTCTTCGTTGTTCTCGCTGGCCAATGCTTATGATATACGATGTTTACTAGTTATCTCATGCTACTAGTATTTTGGCTTGTAAAGTATGTATGCTCTATGTAATATGTACTTCCTATGATTTTCTTAACGGACATACTGTGTCCTAAACTTTAAGCCACTGGTTGGGCCTGTCAACCAGATTATTATAATTATATATTTATGCTAATCGGCTGTGTAGCTCTGTGCTGCACAACCATCTTCCTCAAAAAAAGAAATCTAAACTTGCTCTTGTACAACGTGATACAGACACTTATAAGAAGCAATTTGAAGAGTTACAAAAGCGTTATCACACCGAGCTTAATTTTCATAGCCAGGAGCGCATAGACTTAAAGAAACAAGTAGAGGATGCCAAGTCTAAAAGCACCGCGGAAAAATTTTCTTGTACTCGTTTCGAGTAGGAGAAAGCAGAGTTGGCGAGGAAGAATGCAGAGCTAGAGGCCAAATTGATGGAGGCTGAAACAAGGGAAACTCTTGCCGAGGGAAATGCGGATATGGCTTTAAAGTCTGTTGAGAGAACTAATGCACAACTTGTGGCAACACAAAAATAATTGGATGAGAGTACTGAGACCATGATAGGATTCTTTGCTTAGGTAATCCGACATCGAGACATTGCATGGATCAAAGATTACTCCACCACTCTGGTATACGTATAGGATCAGGTGGTCGAATGGGAAAAACAAGAGCTCAAGGTGGATTCGATTGACAAGGGTAAGCTTATGGAGAAGTATTTGAGGGGTGAGGAAACAATGCATTTGGCCGAAGGGCATAAGCTTATCGCTGATGCTATGGAGGAGGAGAGGCATCTGGCCAAAGGAAAAGAAACCGTCGAAGTTGGTTCCTCTTCCGCTGCCCCTGAGGCTTCCGAAATGGAAGGATACGACCCGAAGAATCTAGGAATCCCTAAGGCACCTTTCTTGTCTCCTATTACTGAAAAGACTCCAGTGACTCCTGCCACTCATGTTGAGAAATCATCTGAAGGTATCTCCACCTTTTCACCTCAGTTTGTTAGGGCAATTTCAACATTCTGTCATGTCGTTGGACAAATAATTGAGGAACATCCCTTATCCCCTGTGCTGATAACTGTTACTTCCCGCCCTGTAGGTGCAAAGACAGCTGAGACGACTGATGAGCAACCAGAAGAAACTACTAAAGCAAAGTCTGCTGAAAAGGTGCAGGAGAAAAAGGATGAAGCTACTAGCTATGAATCTGCAGAGAAGATCAAGGGAAAAAAGGGTGAGGGTACTGACAAAGCTTTCCTACCATCTAAAACTGAGACTCCCAAAGACGTGCATATAATAGACGCCTTGAAAGACGATGGCGGCAATGATGGAAATGAGGAAGATGATGATGTTGTTATGACTAGAGGTTCGAGGGAAGCTGATGACATGACTTTGGCTGATATAAAGGCAAAGTAAGATATGCTTTTGAAATCCAAAGTTGAGAAGGAAGACCCCCAAAACCTTAAACCCCTTGCGATAATCCCTTCTAGTTCAAAGTTAGTTGTCAAGCTTTCATCCCAGTCGATCACTGAAGAGCTTGCTCAAAAATCTTCTACTGATCCCAGCACTCCGGTTTCAGGGAAGAAAAAACCGAAGCATATCTTTTCTGATGCTTAAAAAGAGGATAGGTATAAGCTCAAGGCTGCCAAGAATGTTAAGCCTTCTCCAAAGCCCAATAGAAAGTCGGGTTTGCCTTTTGTTTTGATTTTCTATTAGTCTGATGTTGTTGTAGTGAGTGTGGCCCTCACATTTCCTTGTTTAACCTTCTTGTAAAAACCTGCACTCATGTAGATGAAATAGTTTGTTTCCCACTATGTCAAATACTTGCATGTTTGTCATTTATTTCATTTGAGTTCGGTAATGTTCAAAGTGTTAAAAACATAAGTAGTAAATAAGAATCCACGTTATGATTGAGCTTCCCTGCAGATGCATGAACAACAAAATATATTGCGCAGAAATCACTGCTTAAATAAACGATCAATAACAGGGAATGTGGTGTATATGCCCCCAATCAATCTTGAGTAAAGTGCATGGCCAGGGCTTGTTCGATATTGACTAGGTTCGACATTAGACTGCCCTCAGCTCTTCGGTGAGGCAAAGATTCTATTTCATTGGCACTTGTTCGTAGTACCCTTTACTCTCCTGTCGCATGGTCAGGTTAGAGTGAATTCAAGGCGGACTTTTATCATGGTGCACCTTCACGCCTTGGGAACGTCATCTTCCCATCCTTTATACTATCTCTCAATTCATGAGAGTTAGAGTTTGGGACATAGTCTTCCCGTCCTTTTCATACAGTTATGCAAACAGTCATATCATTCGCTCCGGTTTCTCTCTACACATGATTTCTTAAGGTAGAGTCTCACCGGTTGGGTTCACAACTTCAGTTTTAATGTCTCGTATTCATATTACAGTAATCATAGAATATATAAAGAGGCTTATGCAGAAAAAGTAAATCACACACAATATTTTTATAGTGGTTCGGCCAAGTCGTGGCCTACGTCCACTTTATAATCTTTTTTTTGTGTCAACCAGACTTTTCTAGGCGAGTCGTGCCTTTTTACATGGTTCATAAAATAAAAGAAAACAATACAGAACTAAGTGAAGTACTTCCGCAAGTGTTGGGCATTCCAAGCTTTGGGAGTTTCTTTGCCAACCACGGTTGTTAACTTGAAAGCTCTTGTATCAAGTTTCCGTTGGATGGTATGTGGTCCTTCCCACTTCAGACCCAGATGGACTGGGGGTGGAAAGACACACTTCAGTCCTAAGTCTCCAGGTTCAAAGGTCCGAGGACGAACCTTCCTATCATAGTAACGAGCCACTTGGCATCTGTGTCTTGAGGCGTGTAAGTCCGCTTCGCCTCTCTTCTCTTCAACCATATCCAAGGATTCAAGGAGAAGTGCTTTGTTTGTCATCAGATCATAATACATCGCCCTGTGAGAGGGGACTTTCAACTCCACCGGAATGACCGCTTCTGATCCAAAAGAAAGTGAAAAAGGGGAATGACCCATTGTCATCTTGTAAATCGTTCGAACCCATAATGCTAATGGTAATTCATCCACCCACATGGCCTTTGCCTGTTCCAGTCATTTCTTAAGGACGGACTTAATAGTTTTGTTTATTGCCTCAACTTGTCCATTTGATTGCAGGTGAGCTACTACTGTATATCTTTTGTCAATCTTATACTTCTGGCAGAAATTTCTGAATTGTGTGATAACGAATTGGGTTCCATTTTCAGTTATGGTGTTTTTTGGTATTCCAAATCGACAGATGATATTCCTGACCACAAAGTTTATCACCCGCTTTGTCGTGATCGTAGTTAAGGGTTAGGCTTCTACCCATTTTGTGAAATAATCCACGGCCACGATTGCATTTTTAGCTCCTTCTTTGGCGATTGGCTAGGTTTTAATGATGTCTATCCTCCACATAGCGAACAGCCATGGGCTCACCATTTATTTAAGTTGACTCGGAGGTGCCCTAGGAACTTTTGCATATTTCTGGCACTTATCGCAGCATCGTGAATAATCAGCTGCGTCTTTATTTATGGTAAGCCAAAAATAGCTATACCGTAACACTTTCTTTGCCAGTATTTGGCCCTCGGTGTGATCTCCACATTCACCTTCATGTACTTCTTTTAGTATATGTTTGATGCCGTCATATGCTATACATCGGAGCAAAGGCATGGAAAATCTTTGGTGGTAAAGGATTCCGTCTTGTAAGACATACCTCGCAGCTTTACGAACCACAGCTCGTCTTTCGCTCTTCTTTACAGGACGTGTTTCGTTCTGCAGGAAGTTCTTAATTGGTGTCATCCGGGATTCTCTTTCCGGTTCAGCTTCTAGTACCGGGTCAACTTCCATTTAATCAAAGCTTGGTGACTTCAGTACCCTTATCGGTACCATCTCGGTCTCTTCCAGATTATCGAAGCTTGCTAAGTTAGCTAGCCTGTCCGCTTTCTGATTTTATCCATAGGATATGAGTTATGTTGTAATGATCCAGGTTGTCTAGTAACTCCTCTACCTTTTCAAGGTAAGTGATGAGTCGCAGTCCCCTAGTCTCGAATTCCTTTCGAACTTGGCAAACAACTATTTTGGAATCACAGAAAATGTCTAGCGTGGTCACTCCCAATTCCTTAGTGAGATTCAACCTGGCAATCAGGGCCTCATATTTGGAATCATTGTTGGTGGAAGAGAATTCCAACCGCAAAGCATAGTAGGTAGATCGTCCCTCAAAAGTCGTTAAAACGATTCTGGCACCGGATCTTCGATCATTTTTAGCCCCATCCGTATATAGTTTCCAAGGGTTAAGTTCTAAATTCTTCTTCGAGGGGTTAGCCTTATCATCTAATACGTCCTCCTTGAGGATTGTGAATTCAGCAATGAAATCGGCTAAAGCTAGAACCCCTTATCAATTTCCTGGGCTGGAAGTTTAAATCGAGCTGGCTTAACTCGATGTTCCACTTAATAAATCATCCAGATGCTTCAGGTCGTTGTAACACTTGTCGTAGTGGTTGATCAGCGTATACTACGATCAGGTGAGCCTGAAAATAATGATGGAGTTTACAGGATGCAATCAGGAGGCTATAAGCAAGTTTTTTATCCTGGGGTAATTACGCTCTACTGCCGCTAATTTCTTGCTTACATAATACACCGACCTCTGAACTTTGTTTTCCTCACGTACCAAAGCTGAGATGATGGCATGAGATGATACTGCTAAATATACGAAAAGATCCTCATGATCTACCGGTTTAGACAAAATTGGAGGTTTCTCTAGTAGACTCAACAAGTTCTGAAAAGCCTCTACACATTCAAGGGTCCACTCGAAGTTTCATTTCCCTCGTTTAATTAAGTCAAAAAAGGGAACACATTTGTTTGTGGCTTTGGAAATGAATCTGCTTAACACCGCAACTTTTCCGGCTAAACTCTTAACATCTCTGATTTTCCGTGGATCCTCTATGTTCTTGATTGCTGCAATCTGGTCAGGATTAATCTCGATCCCTCGAGGGCTGACTATGAATCCGAGGAACTTTCCCGATGCAACCCCAAATGAACATTTCAAAGGGTTTAACTTCATCCCATACCATCGTAGAATGTCGAACATTTCCGCCAAGTCTTTTGTGTGATCGGAAGATTGCCTGGACTTCACAAGCATGTTGTCTACGTAAACTTCCATTGTTTTCCCGATCTGATTATAAAATATTCGATTCACCAAATGTTGATATATGGCTCCGGCATTCTTTAATCCAAATGACATTACGACATAACAGTAAAACCCTAAGTTTGGAATAAAACTTGTGTGTTCGAGATCCGGTACATGCATGGGGATCTGGTTGTACCCTAAATATGCATCCATGAAGGAGAGAAATTCATGTCCTGCTGTTGAATCAACTAGTTGGTCAATCCTGGGGAGTGGGAAACTATCCTTTGGGCAAGTTTTGTTGAGATAGGAAAAGTCGACACATGCTCGCCACTTCCCATTTGATTTCTTAACCAGGACGGGATTTGATACTCAGCCAGGATATGTTGAATCTCTGATGAACCCATTATTCTTTAACTTCTCTACTTCTTCCTTCAAGGCTGCTGACCTCTCCGGGCCTAACATGCGTCTTTTTTGTTTTACCGAGGATGCTTTAGGTTCAAGCTTAGCGAATGGCTCATGATCAAGGGAAAAATTCCATACATGTCCGCATAGGTCCAAGCAAACACATCAAGGTTTTGCCTTTAAAAAGTTAGTCAATTCTTTCACCTAGAAAGAATCCAAATTGGATCCAATCTTCAAGACCTTTGTCGGGTCGTCGTTATCGATTGGGATGTCAATAGTTGCCTCGTTGGGCATCGCCTTCCTAGTTCTTGGCTCCTCGTCCTCTCTAGGATCGATATCTTCAGGTATTTCGCCTGGTAACTCCCTAGGCAGTATTGTCTTTAGTTGCTACGCTGAGTTCTCCTTAGCAGGAGAGGAGGTGTTCTTAGGTTCCGAACTCTTTCTGTTACGCAACATCTTCATCTCCACCATATAGCAGGCTCTTCCGATAACTTGATTGCCTCGGATCGTTCCCACTCCAACGTCAGTTGGGAATTTCATTAACAGGCACCAAGGAGCAATGCAAGCCCTAATTTCTGAAAGAGCTGGCAGCCCCAGGAAAGCATTGTCAGGAGAATCTATGTCCATGATGATAAATTGGAGAATCCTTACTCTTCTGCGCTCTCCTTCATCTAATTCTATAGGTAAATCTATCACTCTAATCGGGGAGGTTGAAGCTCAGTTAAAGCCACGAATCCATCCTTCACATGGCCTTAAATCTTTCATTTGATCAAAAACTTTTTTAAACAGGATTTTAACAGAGCTTCCACTATCAACTAGAACTTTCTTAACTAATGCAGGTCCAATGATGGTAGTTATTACCAATGGATCGGTGTTCGGTGCTTTGACTCCAACACTCTCTTTGTCTTGAAAGACAACGTCATCAATCGTTGTCTTTTGATGTTTTATCGGTGCGGTTTCTTCAAGGTTACTACATTCCCCTATTTCGGGATGTTTGGCTGCATTAACATATTGTTCCATTGTCTTGTTAATGAACCCAGCTGGATGCGGTGCCCCAACTATGGTACTGATGATAATATTTTTCCCCTTTTGTTGGGCTGTGGGCTTCGATGCAGGTTGGTTTTGATTCGAAGCTTGTCCACCTTGCCCCCTGTTTCTTGGAGCGACTTTATATCATCTAACTTTCCTTCACAAAGCATTTTTTCAACAACGTCCCTTAGATGATGACATTTGTTAGTAGAGTGACTGTGAGTCCCATGAAACAAAAAAAATTCCAGTTGTGAGCTCCTTCTTGGTGGAGTCCCTGGGAGGGGGTTTCTTATTTTGTAAAACATTATAAGTATCCAGATAAATATTTTCCAAGGTGTCATTCAACGGTGTGTAGTTTTCAAAAATTTGAAATCGATGTCTTTTTCCGGAGTTATTCCCTCGGTACCTGTTTCTTTTATCACCGTTTCAATCCCGGCACTACCATTTCCTTCATTTTTGTTGTTGACGTTTACCTCTACTTTTCCTGAACTATCGCCAGACTTTTTCACAGCGACATTACTTTGAATGTCCTCTCTGGAAGCTCCATCATATTTTCTTTTTTGATTAGCTTATATTTCTTCACGCCGCAGGCGAATATTTTCCTATTTTCCTTTTCATAGAATGATTCCCTTGTCAATGGTGGTTCTCCAGCCAGATATCCTCCAAACTCCGTGTCTACATCGACCCCATCTATTAACGCCATTAGAATGGTTGGTTCATGTGGGTTGCTTACTTCGGTAATTGCTAGGTTAAAGCGGTCTGCAAAGATTCACCAGAAGCCTGCTTGATTCTGGACAGCTCAATTACGCTTTTAGATTTCCGGGCATGAAGTCGGAATTGGTTCATAAAACGTTTACTCGGTTCTTTGAAGCTTGATACTGATCTGGGAGGGAATCGAGTGAACCACATCAACAGAACATCTTCAAGATATATCGGGAAGACTTTACATTTCACTACGTCAGGGGCTGCTTCAGCATTCATATACCAGGCATATCTCATTAAATGTTGTCCTGGATCGGTTCTTCCTGTATATCAATCCATTTGTGGCAGATTAAATCGTCGGGGGAATTGGAAATCCAGGATGTTAGCTGTGAATGGGGTATGGCTACGTTTAATGCCTCAGTCCTGGTTGGTGTAACGTCGACTATCGGCCATGATCTGGCACACCATCTCTTCTACCTCGACATTAGTCAAAGTTGGTTCCGAATCCATACTCATGTTCTTCTAACATGCCCTGTTCCCGCATCAGGTGAAGTTCTTTGGTTCCGCGCTACAGCTGGACTTCCTTGCCCTCTATGATCTCGGTCATTCACAAGACGAGTGGGCTGGAGAAGCTGTCCTTGAGTAGGATTAGTGATATTGGGATCCCTGGGAAGGACGTCTAATCCTCGCATTAGTAACAACATCGGTTCTCTTATGCTAGGATCGTCAGGTCCAAGGGAGCGGGCTGCGTCTTCGCGAGATCCCAGTGACCCAAAAGTTAACCGAACAAGATTCTCGAACCTTTCATACGGCCTTCTCTGATGTGTACGCTCTTTGTCCGAAGAGGAAGAATGATCCGCCGCGAGATGATGAGTTAGGAAGGACGTTCTTTGTCTACAAAGTTCACTTATTTTCATACTCATATCTTTCATGTTTTCTCGCATAAGAATGCTATCGCGTTTATAGGCCTCAAAGCATCCCTAGTGTTGTCTAGCATATCAAGTAGGCACGAGAAATCCATGTGTGTGACGGGCGCAGAAGGTGTAGGCTGATCGCTAGTTGTTGCAGCTGGCATCGGAGCATCTGTAGGAGCTCGAGTAGAAGTTCCAGCCTCAACTGCATTCGGTTCGAATTGGACCACCACTGCTTTTGCTGTTCGTATCGGGAGGGAGCCACCAAAAGTATTCAGGGTTCCGGCTCGGCTCAGATTAGTATCACTGGATCGGTTCTAATCGTCCGCTTTGGTTCGGGTCAGCAATGCTCTCCCGATCCGGCTTAGTCCTGAACTCTGCCCTTTTGATATGGTAACCATCATGGCTTGTTGATCGTCAGCTGTCTCGTTTTCCTAGGCAACTTGCGGCTCTTTTCCTTTTCCTTTAGTCATGAGATCAAATTCTTTCGAGAGTTCACCAAGGAAAGCTTCAAGGATATTGAAAAAGTGGACTAGCTTCTTCGGATTTGAGAATCCAAATAGTAGAACGATAGTCCAAAATGCGGAGAATTCGACTTCTTAGTGAAAGCACCAAAATGTTAGACCAAAAAGTGGTTCTAACACCCAAACAAATGATAATTTTGAATAAAATAGAAAAAAAACAACGAGAACACCAGATTTATAGTTGTTCGATGTTAAAGAGCATACGTCCACTTTATACTTCTTTGATTGATGATTCCAATTCGAATACAATGATAATTTCCTATAAATCTCACTTATATAATTGATAATCTCTCTCCAACTAATAGAAATGTACTTCAAAAGTTTGAGTACAATCTGAATAAAGTAATAAAATTCACTGGTATGAGAGTTAGAGTGATGTTTTTGCCAAAAGATCCTTTAAATGAAGTGTTTTGGGGTATTTATAGGCTGTGAACCCTTCCGGTTCGGGTGCTACGTGGGGCCCATCTCGTGGCTTTCGGATCCGCTCGCTTCAGTATGGTGACAACGCATTATAAACGTAGGATATTGGAGTATAATCACTTTGAGTCTCCAAGAGAATGTGCAATGTAATTGATGTGATTCTGATCCTCGGTTCAGATCAGCGAGATGTTGCGCGGTTCGGATCGGATACTCATAGCACTGATCCGACCCGACCCGGATTCTGGCATCTGGAACTTTCTTGAATACTGAAGTGTTAAGGAGACTGGTTTTGACTAGGGGAGGTCGATCTGATCCGAAGGCTTGTCCATTGCATCGTTTACTCTTGAATACGCTTGTCACTTGATTCTTTAGCTTTGTGTAGCCTAACCACAAAGTAGGCTAACAATGACTACTAATGCTTTAATGCTACCATTGGTTAGTGCACAAGAAAATGATTAACATCCCAGAACAACGAATTCCTTGTAAAACCCTTTGGCTCAAGAGGAAACTTGATTTTTCCATTAAAGGAAAATGGCATGAACTCGTGATTTTAAGATGAGTTTCCAATGTCAATGATTTCTTTTTATCTCGTTGATTACTTTAGGTACTTGCTGGAGGTATATCCCTGTTGAAACAAAAAAAACATGAAATTAGATGCTTGAAGTTAAACCATGAAATTTCTTTAATTCTGAAGATCTCGACCTGAATACTTTGTACAGCTTTGGTCATGTCAGATTAGTCCTGAAGGTTCCCGTGAGAGCCCTTCGCTTCCGTAGAATTAACTTATGCCAAAGTTTGGTGATCGTTGTATGGTTTAATTCTTATTCGAATTCCTTTGAAGTAATGTTAGGGCAAATGTCCACGTAGATCGGAGTTTCTTTTGAGGCTTCAGTGGCTACCGGTTAGGTTCATTCCATTAATACATAGCCTTTGGTCAAATCTTGGAATGTCAGATTTTCATATGACGCAATTTAGATCATGTTGAAGAGTAGGTATCTCCAATTGATACTATCAATCCATAGCTCTTCAGGATAACTAATGGGGTTTAGACATATGTGATAAGCTTAGGTCCCGGACGGTTTTAGGTTCCACCATTCGAAAGGGTTGGATAACTTACTACATTTGATAATCCTTTTCGGGGGTGGTAGAGGTAATTTTATTGAATAATTCCTTTCGAAGGCTTCAGAGCTTGGACCTGCAAGGTTGATATATGATAATACAATAACTTAATGATTACCTTAACATTACCTTAAATGATCGAAATTGAATTTTGTTTTATTCACGACTTGGATCGATAAAGAGAATTGAGTCTATCAGCTCCCAAAAATTCCTAAATTGATTTAGGAACTAGAGTTTAAAACTCAGAACTTTAGATACAGGTGAGGAGAAGCCACCAATCAAAATTTATGAACGAAACCATACTCACTAGGGGGAAATGGTTATATTAAAATTTGACGAAAATAACGAAAGTAGGAGATGTCCCTACCAGTGATTTCTCAAAGTTATATAGTCATACGACCTCATATGAAAATAACATAAATATTTTACGATCTTTCGGTATGTAGAATAGGGGGCGTTACACTCTACGAATCTATAAATAGGTGGCTTCTCCCATTCCAATACACCATTTCTTTGTATCTTAAGCATCTATGAAATTATTCTAAAATTATAAACATATAATGGGGGAATGCTGCTGAGGCCTAGATCTACAGAGACAACACTTAGGACTTGCATACATACAACAACTAAAAGGACTGGATTGGACCTTTCTACGGCATATAGTTATATATATAAGAGATTTAATCACTTCTTCACCAAGACCCATTGTAAGTTCCCTTACATGTAGTTATCTTCCTTTTCCTTGTTTCTATGTTTTAGTTTATTTCCAGTCTTACCTATGTGCCTATGTGATCTGATTATATTCTCCTTCCTCTGTTTTCCCTTTTTATTTACGCTAAGCCTAGGCCTTTGGAAGCCTAGGCTATAACCTACTATAGTGTGCGTATAATTGGGGTAATAATGAATGACATAAAAAGAGGAATTTAGGCATGTGGTTAAATTGGGGACTGTTTAACTATAGTTTGGGAAAGGGATATATTCACATGTTTAGACTTGTTGTAAACTGATAAAAAGGGATAATGTGTATATACTTACTGTAAATTGATAAAAATGGATAATATGCATAAAATTTACATGTTGTAAATTGGGAGCATAGTTTGATGAAAAGTATGCATATCTGTTAAACAGGTAAAATTTGAATTAATATAGACATTAAGTAAATGACATGATAGAATATTATAAGTAGTACCAGATGTAGATTAATAAATTGAAACGCTATAGAAATTGTATACATCTGGGTAGATGTTTTGGGGAAGGGTTGTACACACATAATGACATGAATATTACAACCATGCTTATTAGTAAACCTAACCCTACGGGGATAAACATGAGTATTAATAAGCTAAGAGGTTCCTCATTCTGCTGTTGTATCGAGTTTTTAGGACTCTTAAATCCTAGTTTTGGGGGCACAAGCTTAAGGGTTTGGCTTGTGTCAATCTGCTGTTTGGAACCCATATCAGTTCGAATCCATGTTTGTATTTTGTTAGAGGGCCTCGCACTAGGTAAGGGCCAGGGAACGCTTTACTGAACTGGATAGTAAGAGGTTCACAAGACGAAGGTGGGTACGGACACGTTCCAGTGGAGTCATGAGTGTGCATGAGTCCGACTAGGGAAGATAAGCCACTGTAACACCAATAAATAGGTCTTTGTTATATAGTTGCTGGGTTATGGAGTGATACACCCTACCACTGGGGCTGACACGGGGTATTTATATAGTAGGGAGCCAATCACATAAGTAGTAATTTGGGTACACCTAATCCTCCTGTTATGTAATTAGGTTAACACCTAGTCCTATTATGTAATTAGGATATGCCTAATCCTGTTGTTGATTCTGATGTAAATTCTGCTCTTATGTAATTTTGTTAAACACCCCATGTTATACTTACTAATACTGGTGCAAACGTACCTGTTTTAGGATATAAATATGAAGAATTACTCAATCATAATTTATTCCTGTCTATCCAGTTATTCTTAGTTTACCTACTACCTTATATGATACTGTATTTCTCATCCAGCCTTATTTACCTGTCTTGGCATTTCTATTTTATGCATATTTGAAAATCACTGGAACTCACTAGACTTTATGTCTAACCCTTTTTCTTTTGCTTCTTTCTTCCTTTTCTCCCCCAAGTCCTTAGAGTGGAAGCACTCAACAGTGACTAGCGCTTTCTCTTACAGCTTGGACTTGGATTTCTGAGATATACCGTTTTGACTTGCTCTCTATTCTATTATGGTTTTTGGTGAGGGATATGATTTTATGTACTCTGGTGTTTTGTTTAATGAGATGTTTTGTGAGACAAATTTTACGTAACTAGTTTTGATGTAACCTATTTGAGACTACGTTTTATTTTTAATAAAGTTGAAATTTTCCGCTGCTTATTTTATATCTATCTTGTGAATTTCTGTACCGTTTACCTATCATGCTCCACAAAACTTAATGCATTAACTTATTGGTGACATTAACGGACATAGGGTGTAACAATAGTTATGCTTTGGACTTGGACATTTGGATCACTTATAGCTCGAGCACAAACTTATACAAACTCGTACGAAGCATCGAGATCAACGTTCGCGTCTGAATTAGGAAATTACTCAACTTAGACTGATTGCCTCCGAGCATCATCCGATCATTTAGGAATAGCCTGATCAGCTCATTGGATCACTCAACAGTCATATAATCAATAATGCAGTGGACTAGATCAATTACCTCAGAAAATCTTGATCGGCATAGTTCAATCAGCTCGGAAACTGAGGATCAGAACGGTCCAGCACTTGCCCTATGTTTCGGAAAACTCGGATTGATATTCACAAAAGTAGCGTTCGATATGGCCCGATCACTCAAAATACATGGATCGACTCGTGAGAACACTTAAACATTCTCAATCACTATCGAAATCAGGTCGGTATTACCCCGAGCTATCGATCGGTAGGACTCCGATCGGATGGATCCACATAAAACAAATGATCGAGCAAGGAAATCAAAGACTTGGCATTTGCACTTGTTGAAGATTTGATCCAAATCAACCAACGCAGAACAAACAAAAAATTGTGATTAACATGGTCTGATCACCAAAAAATTGAGTTTGGTAAGGCTTTTGTTCAGATCGATAAATCTTAACCATGAACATATCGGTAGAAAAATGGAAGTGATTGATCACCAAAGGAGCTGAGGGATCAACTCAAAACACTTGGTCATTACGAAGAAATTGGGATGATCTGAGATGATCCAAGAGGATACACAGATACAAAATATTCAACTTTGGATCAAATCCAAAATTATATAGAGCGGGTCGATAGTTTCATGTACAAGGTAGATCATGTAAAATGACAAATCGACTCAGGGGTTTAGCTAAAAATAAGGTGAACAAACTATAAACACTCGGATACGAAAAAGTGGGATACAAAAGATAAAAATACTCACCCCTTTATGGGGGATTGGAACCGACCCTATATAATATCGATCCCTGTATTAGATAAGTCAGATCCAAAATCTTTCTGAACATGGTCAAAGTGTGATTCACTATTCTCTCTTAATTTGTGGACGATCCAGCCTTCTCTAAAGTTATAAATAGGTTTTCACATGGCTCACTTTCGGGATATTCTCTTAGATTTTGGACACTACTGCACAAGGATATTGCTAAAGCCTAATTAACTCTACCTTTTTCTACATACTTATAACTGGATCGAACTGTACTTGTAATCATAGAGTATAAACAATAAAGATTGCAACAAGTTAACGTAGGCATGGTTTGCCGAACTACTTTAAAATATTATGTCTCTTTTTTATTTTTGTACTGTTTGGTTGTTCTATGACTGAATTATGTGATTTCTTTGCAATTATTATCTAATTACGAACAAATCGGATGTTGGCATTCGATTGACCAAAATCAAGCGCCAACGACACCAATTTTGAGAGTAAATCGATAATGACTACTAATACTTCATCTCAAATCTATTCTTAAACTCATTCCATGTGGTCACCTTTTGTCCTATCTGAGTAACCTCCCACAAATATGATGCTTTGTCTTTTAGCTACCAAGTGGCCAACCAAATCTTCCTCCTATCGTCTGGCTTGAACAATCCAAACACAATCTCCGTCTCCCTAAGCCAATTGCGAGCCTCTATGTAACTCTTCGTTCCCTTAAATGGATTGCCGCCCATCGCACATAAATCCTTACAAAGCTTAGAGAAGTTAACTATCGGACTGGGTGGAACTACCGCGGCTACAGCTAGGTGTGGGGCATTTCCTTGCACTTCGACGGGTGTTGTAGCCTCTACATATCTATGTAACCATGTCAGAATGGGAATTCCATTGGGGAAATTAGGAGCCACATAATTGCTGAAAAGAGAAGAGGCAAGGATTCAAAATGAGATCAAAGGAATATTGTAATTGACTTAAGGGGGTATATTTTCCAGAAATAGGTTTTATTTGAAAATTCTTTGCTTTGAAAACACTTTTTCAAAAACTTTTTCTTTGATCTTGTAACCTTAGGCTCTAATACCAAATGTGACACACCATATCCCATAATGTCACCCATATAAGGATGCATTAAGTTCTGTGAAGTAAATAGGTATGAAGTAACAATAGAGACTAAAATTCACAAGACAGAATATAAAGCGCAGCGGAAAAATTTTCAAACTTTATTATTAAGACAATTACAGCATTACAGTTTCAAATATCATAGAGCTATAATCATAAAACATCTGCCTTATGGAAAATAAGCCATCAAAGTACAAGTACAAAACCAAAAAAAATCATATCCCTCATGAGTCATAATAATAGTCATGGAATAGAAATCAAAACAATGCATGGAGTAAGAAATAGTTCAAGTCCAAGCTGAATCAAAGAATCACAGTCACTATTGCAGTCCACTTCCACGAGAACCCGAGGGGGGAAAGGAAGAGAGAGAAGGAAAAACAAAATAGGCCAGACATAAAGTGTGGTGAGTTCCGGTGATTTTCTGCATAAACATAGGGTAAAGAATTATCAAAATAAATCAATAGTACTAGATAAGAAAATACAATAAAGTATAAATGTAAGAAGTAAATGAGATAATGAAAGACTGGATAAAATTCTCATTCATATCGTAGAACAAAGTTTCTGCACCAACTATCGAAATATCAGGATTAGGTTGTACCTAATTACTACCGAGTGATCGACTTCTCTAACAAACGCGAACAGTCTGGCCATGGTATTCGGGGATATCAATCATGAATCCATCAACTTTAAAAGACACAGCCCTATCCGCCAGTATTACTATGTCTTATCTTCCCCAAGTGGATCCATGCACGCTCATGACTCCGCTGGAATGCGCTCGTACTCACCTCCAGAATTTTAACCTCTTACAATTATCCATAAGCATGCTCTAGTCTCTACCTAGTGCGAGACTCATTTTATAACAAAAGGGCACTGATTGATATGAGTTCCAAACAAATAGCAGATTAACACAAGCCATCCCCTAGGCTTGGCCCGCAAACTAGGATTTTAAGAGTCCCTCCAAATATTTTAACAGCAGACATGGACCTCTTAGCTTATTAATCAAATAGGTTTAACTTAACAAGTTTAAGTTCATTAATAAGCTTAATATAACCTATGTTATATCCCAAGGTTGTAAATGACATTTCTTACTAAATGTAATTCTTTGCACAACCTCCCCCAAATCAGACAGGCACCTGCTCGGATGTTTACAGATTACTGTACCATGTTTTACTTGAAATACATCTGATTCTCATATTTTCCCGTGACATATTTACTTAATATAAAATTAAGTCCAACCTATCTAGATTTACATGTTGCATATTCTTCCTTTATCATTGTCCAGTTTTTACAATCAATGGTTCTCAAATTCCAGTATACCCAATTCTCCTTTTTATTGTTATTACAGATTATACCAATTTATTCTGATTTTACGCAATTCAAACAAAAAAGTTCTAGGCTCTTGTTGGTCTAAGCTCAACCCAAAATAAAAGAAAAGGAGAAATAGATCCAAAATTAGATATGAAAAAACTAATAAAATAGGCATCATAAGATTGTAAATAAAACAATAATAGAAAGGGGAGAAGGAAGAAGAGTGTAAATATAAACAAGTAATAACCGAAATAGGGATAGGTAATTGACAGTAATTAAAAGAAAAATAACATATAAGAATAAACTTATAAACATTGATACTTTCATATCCAATATATTTACTATCAAAATCCTTTTTAAATAGCAGATCTAAAAATGACGTAGAACTCATAGTGATACATAACAGATCCAGAAAAGGATTTTTAAAATGAAGTAGAAGAAGAATTATTCTTTCAATCTATATTCTGACAGCACCTTAACCTTTTTCCTATATTTTATTCAGAACATAACTCAACGGAGGAAGAAGATAAAGAAATGTTTGGCGTAGGAAAATAGTGAGGGCTGCTAGTCTATATATAGGTGTTCTAGGATAATTTGGACCATAGGATTTTAGGGTTTAAATATAAGCCATCAAAGACACATCATGCTGAGTCAGCAAAAAGAACCTTACACACAAATCCGACCAGTTGCAGGCATAGGCACGTTTCCTGGCCATGGGTGGGTCGATTCACCTCCTACGTTGGTCGACAATAGTGTGACACAGGGGTCAACCCATGTTGAGTCTGGGTCGCCCTATTACCATTGCATTATTTTTGAATTAATTATTCAATTTATTTCAGTCTTCTTTTAATCATAACCTGTTCGTACTTAGTCCGACTTTAGCAAACCAAAAGTCTATCTGACTCAAAATATCATAACGAACGCAATGGTAAGTCCATTCTATCTAGTTCTAAATATTTTTATTAATTAATATTCAATTTGTTATTCTTCTTTATATGAATATTTTTTATTAAATTTTGGGGTGTTACATGTGTTATTTTCACGATGATGCAAAACTTGATTTTAGGACTACATTGGCTTGATCCCACTTGGGTACGTAGGAAGTCACTCAAAGTGCTTCAGTCGTCCACTTTATTATTTTTCTTATTTTGAAAATGGGAGGAGATTGTTGTAAAATTTTCAAAAGGGTTTGGGTTAGGGGTTTGTTTTTGAAGAGGGAAGAAAGAAAGAAAGAAAGAAAGAGGAAAATTAATGCTCCCAAGGGGAAAGATTGAAAACTATTCTTGTATAAGAATAGCCTTCTCATAAGGTTGTTGGGGCCTTAGGGCACCCAAATTTGTAGGGAGGGAAGTCATGCACCACACGCACGCCGTCGTCGTCGATCCAATCGAACCGGGATGGGTACGGGTTCTAAATATGGATCTAATAAGAATATTTTTGGACAAGATTTAAGATTAGTAATGTACTGAATTTCAGTTGTCACTGCAAATAAAAGGGCACGCGGGTTCAAAATTAAAACCAAAATAGCTGTTTGCAACAGTCACAACCGTTCAAACGGCCGTGACGCTTAGTGGAAAGTCGCCTCTTCCACAACTATTAAAGCAATGTCCAGAGACATTGAAAATTACTCAGAAATTTAATTCTTCTTATTCCTTACAGTTCTGAAATGCCTCCATTACCAACACCGGAAAGTGTTGTGAAATTATCCATTTTTACAATACTTATAAACTGTTGCAGAATACTGTCTCTTCTTCCTCTTCCTTTTGTTCTCTACTTACATCATCGAAAATCAAATATTAAAGTGTTCTTGGTCGGATTAAAGTCGTACACACTTTGAATCTGATTATGCTGTTGCAAGTCTTCATTGAATCCTAGAAGCCAATAGTTCCATAATTCATTTGTACCTGGTAGGTTGAACTATTGTCTAAAAGAATCTATTTCATAGATCCTTGTTGAAGTACGACAATATCTCCCTTCGTGTCGTCTCGGAATATGAATTGTAAGTATCTACTTGGTTTTCATTTATAATCACATAGCATATGTGAATAAAAAAACCATTTCAGGACTACTGGTTATGCTAAGCACAAAAAGTGGACAATGGCAAAATTTTGCACTAAATTGAATGTGAAGCAACATGACAACTAAATTGAGCTACAACATAATTTAGTGTTCATTTTAATTGTAAAGTTAATGTCTCAACATTCTTTTGTGCAAGAAACGATTTGTTAGGATAATAATATTTGCATAGTTTTCATATGGTCCGATCTTTTTTATTTTGCCTTTATCCTCTTTTAGTGAGCCAACTTTTAACTATAGGAATTAGATCCTCTGGTATACGAAACAAGGAGGAATGAGATTCCACGGCTTATATCTTGTATGAAATCTTGATGCATTTGGAGGGAAATCTTAGTATGCCAAATGGGAAATGGTAGTTGTCCGTGAATTCCACATTTTTAACCTATTCGTAAAGAAATGTTACAAGGACTATATAAATGTGTGCATGCATGACATCCAAATTAAGCATTAGTTGTGTATTATAGAAACTATATATATATGTGTGTGTGTGTGTGTGTGTGTGTGTGTGTGTGTGTGTGTATACGAGGAGCGTTCTTGGACATCCTTGTTTTGCAGCATTCCTATCCATTTGTGAGCTACACCAATCCAAATCTAGCAAAAACTTGTAGATGTTCAATCCATATATATACATTATCATCTATCTAAAATTTGAACTCGTTCCAACATTCTAGATATTTGTTTGCATATATGTGTGTGTATGCTCATTTTATGGCTAATTAAATTCAGTGATTTTTTATAGCAAATGTTATTTTTGAAATTATCTAACTTATGGTGGGTTTCTCCACTGTTATACTAGTAATATTATGAAGACTAACGTTATACTAGTATTATTCTTCTCTCACCTCAGTCAATATGTTACGTTGTTGATCATCGTACGAAGACCCCAAACTTGTCAACTTTAAATGTCTGGTCATTTGGTCCATAATCAAGACACTTACCCAAGGATTATTCCTAGTGGCTTTAGTACAAACAAAAATAAATTTTAATTTTTATAATATTTGGTACACGTTGATCTGGCGTCTAATTGGGACTCTAAACTTGTTGTTGTCTCTGAAATATTTAGCACTTGTCGCATTTGAAAATTGAAGCCACACGATTTATTTATCTTACTATTCTTTCTTTCTTAAACCTTTTAGAACGAATCCGATGTAACTTTCTTTAATCCTGATATCCCACTAAAAGGAAATGTTAAACGCTACAGATTTGCTACTAATCCATTTTGCAGCTACAATAACGTAAGTATATCAAAAATATATTGATTGATTTAGCATCCCATTTCATATATTATAATGATATATGAATTATGTACGGTTGCACATGCTAAGAATTTGAGCTTGGATATTGATGGCACCTGAAAGAGCTTATGCACACAGCTTAGTTCCACATCTTTTAAATTATAACAAGTCCTAAGTATATAACTTAAAAAGTGTTGTATTGGTGGCATCAAACAAACTAGTCGTGGTGTCATTGAACTTGTCATTATTCATAACTCTGGCCAAGTTTGTCTTCTGTGTTATTTTCCTCCTTTGCCTTTTATTTCTTTTCTCCGGATGTTTTACATTTCAATATGGGCATTTTAGTGTTAGTTCTTGACATTTTATATGTAATTCCACATATTTAAATTAATTAAAAAAACCAAAATTTAGGAAATTTAAACAAATTTAATTAACTTATTAAAAAATGATAAAAATATGCTTTTTTGACTCTAAATACCTACACATTGAATTTTTTATAATCCATTAGATCTCTTATAATTCTTTTCTACCATTTTACATTTAATACCATATTTTACAATTAATTACAAAATATTAAAACTATTTAAGTAATTTTAGCAACTATTATTCATTGATTCTCCTAATAAATCATATCACAATTAACCATATTCATGTTAACAAAATAATTCAAATATATAAACATGTTAATCACATAACATAAACTATACACATAAGTAATGATCATAAGTCAAAGTTTAACTCGTTTACGTCATTAATATATTTATCATGTATCGCACTGTAGTATTAATCTCAAACGCCTACATTTATATTTATTTAGTTATTTAAAAAACGATGCATAATATCACTTGATATCGTACATTTAAGTCAATGTATTTAAATTATATATATGATTTTGAATTTAACAAATGAGTTCAATCAATAAATTGTTGTTAATTCATCTAATGCTAAGTATTCTATGCTAAGTGTGATGTTTTAAAATATATACCATGTTCATATCGATATAAAGGAAAAATTAGTTTTTCTTTCAAATATGAAGTTAAACAAGTAACATAGTTTAAATTATATATATATATAGACAATAATATGAAATTTAATATATTATGCGCTTATTTCAACAAATTTATCATAGATTGTAAGATTGAAGAGAAAAATAATTTCCATTTTAAATACCTGTATTTATCATTTCTACAATTATTTGTTGAACCTCCTCAATTCTTCGTGATACTTATATTTTAATCCATATATTTAAACTACTCATGAAATCTTAAATTATAATTATTTAAATAATTTTGGAGAATATTTAGGCCATTTTTCAAAAAGATTTTAAAAATATTCGTGAATTTTACTATATTCTTTTTTATAAATTGGGTAAATCTTTATTTCTCAGCCCAAAAGCGGGCTCGGCCCAAACTATTACGGCCCGTTTATAATGCAGAATCGAAAATAATACAACAAATATCCGCTTTCCCTTTCACATTCTCTACAAAAAGGCGAAGCTTACAAATTAGAGCACAGGAGAAAATTCATGGAGGCTTCAGGTTCTCTTGTTGAGTTCCTTCGATCGCTACCTTCTAGCTCCACTTCTCCAGTGACAATAATTCTCGTTCCTTTGCATTGGTAAGTATTCTTACCTTAATTCTCCCAATTAAAATCGCCACTTCTCTATTAATTGAACTTGAATTGACACATCCTTCCCCTTCTTCTTGAAAGCATGGTAGTTGCATTCTTGCCATGTTTGCCACACTGTGGTTGCGAGGCAAATCTTACCAGCCTCTATAATCAGCTGCGACATGTGTATCTGATCGTGCAGATACGGAATTTCCTCTTCTAAAGTCCCAATGTTGTCAGTGTTAAAACATTTCAGTTTCTGAACTGTAACAACTCGCTATTTGCCCGCCTCCAGTCAGTAATAAAACTAACTAAAGGCGTTCAAAACAACGGGTAGTTATTTAGCTTTAAAAGTGCCAAGATTTCTTGCCTCTAAATGATGGGTTGGTTTTGTCCAAGTAACAGTTGCTATTTTTGAAATCATAATTCTAACTAGTAGCTAATCAAAAGAACACTCATCCATTCAGCATATAAATTCAGAATTCAACATTAACATGAAGTTTTGATCTAAAGAAGGAAAAAGAGTTGACAAATAAAACTATAAGGGAATGTTAAGTTTTGCGGCTACAAAGGCTGCTTAGTCTACTGCTGTTATAGAGTTACTGAACCATTTCATGGAAGAAGTAAAGTCAGTTGGAAATTTTTCTTAATCATATCAGACTACCACTCAAAAATATTGGTACCGAAAAGTTATGTAACTTCCAAAAATCATTTTGGTACAAACAACAAATCCTTGATGGATATTTAACTTGTTGCATTTGAAGTTCACCATATAAAATAGTTCAAAAGTGACATCGGGTGGTAAGTGTCGGCAGATAGCAATTTCTGGACAATAATTTTGATACTAATAGCTATAATAGCTGAAATAGCAGCCATTACATGAACATGACAATATAAGTTTTTTGTGAAGTAAAATGACACGTAAAGAAAGCATAGGTTCAGCATGCATGGTAGACAAAATGACATTACCTAAACAAACAACCCAAATATTAACTCGAAAAAGGGAGGAACTACTCAATACAATCGAGCCAGTGCAATATCAAGCAGAATACAGAACAATCCATGGTGAATCTCAAAGTGATGCACTAAGTGAATAACCCAAAATCAAGTACAGTAGCAAAATAAACCCCAAAACAATTATATTTATATCAACTGAAGTAACGAGCTTGAAGCCAATTAAATTTCTTAAAAGTAAATATCAAGGCAGGGACTGTATCAATGTCAAACACTATAAAATCAAGGTACAACTAAATAATACATGCACTCTACATATATATAGGGACTTAAGCATGTAACAGGCAATTTCTTTCAAATCAGTGACCAAGCCAAGGACACAACAAGGCATATATAAAGAAAGCTTAAATTTTTTAGTTTCAGGTTGATAAATCATAGGGGTTCACAAGATACCAACTGCACACACGTATATATATAGGTAAATATGTATATTGCATGTCGAATCCGATTCAAAAGTATCAAGTCTTTTATATACATTTTAGTTCAACAAATAGCTTCCGGAGTAAATCAAGGCAGCATATTATGTATATACATATTTTAAATCAGCCACCACATATCAACAATCAAACTTTTAAAACCCCAACAACCAATTATCCAAATTCAAAAATCATGGCAGCCAACAAATGACAGAAAAGTAGAAATAACAGTCCCAAATCCAATTACTATTATATGCTAGTAAAACATGATGTTGAAATATTTGAAATAAAGTTAATCGTGAGGGAAAACTCACTTGTACAATGGAAGAAGGCGCGGCAGATTTGACGACTCGATCTTGACAACGGCTACGACTGGTGGAGGATGTGCTCGGGCGCAAATAAAAAAGACAGCAGCAACGAATGGAAAGCGGTGACGATTCGAGTCTTTAAGGTGGTTGTTGATCTTATTTCAGCAAAGATTAGAAGCGCCACACATACATGTATTTTGAGAGTGTGTGTGTGTATATATATATATATAGGTTCATGTATGTACTGTAAAAGCAAAACAAAGAAATATGAAATGGAAACTCATGCAACATGTCTAAGACGTTGGAGGTGACCGACTGCGAAGAGGAGAAGAAGGTGGCCACGGGTTCGAATGCAGTGGTGCCGACGAACCACAGAAAGGAGAATATGATTAGGATAACTAAATAAAAATATATTTGACTAGCTTAGATGCGTACATGGTTTATGCTAACTTTTTTTTATATTGAAAGGAACGCACGTGCAACATATGGTTTATACATTCAAATCGGATTGTTTTGACTTATAAAATCTTGTAGTGTAAATTAAGACGATATGCTTATGGCATTCCTATTTAACGTAAGTACAACACCCCTTTTTCTAATAGAGTATTTATGTGGTAATTGATTTTGAATTTATAACTTCAAGTATATTGTTAGGATCAATTATTTTATTTCGGTATGTTTTGATGTTGATTTACTTGAACAATGATTAATCCTGACTCGAATGTTTTATGTTTTTGCATGGAACGCTCAGGTCAGATACGTGTATTGCAAATTTTAAAGTTTCAGCTCGCAAAGAGGAGAGGAACGCGAAGACGCATGCGCATGCAAGCCCAACTAAAAGTGTAAACTTTTATTTGATTTAAATCATGTACTGTATTTATAAATTCTTCCGCTATATAATAAATTCTATTTTGTTGAAACTACCCGCATTTTGGCAGCCAAATATTTAATTTAATATTTTATTTGGAATATTAAAGGATTTTAATATTTAATTCGTTATCAAAATGAAGTTTGAACGTTATATATTTATATATAATTGTAAAACGAGCTCGAAATGGCACGGCAGTTCGCAAAATGGGAGTTTTGAACTTCAATCGAATATACAAGATCCAATATAAGTCGGATTTTTGTGAAACGAGAAACGTTGGAACCGTATCGATTATAATTTTCATATGAAAGAGAAAAATACAGATTTCGTATTAAAATTGGTAAGTTATGGCCAAATCAAATTTTAAAATAGTCGCTATGAAAAATCGTTATTTAAATATCGGTCTTTAAAATGGTCATTTTGCAAACGGACTTCGCTTTCGACGAATCAGTTTCATTGGGACCATAACGTTAAATTATTGTACGGTGTTAAATAGCGTGGCAAACCGATGTCGTATGTGACCACGGCAGCCATAAACGTTCATTCAATTTCTATAGCGCGTAATTAAATTAATAAAGGGATATTCAAGTGTAACTTGAGCAGATTATCAAATTTAGCTGCAAAACCAATTCCGTTGATTTCGTATCATCAATTATAGTCAGGATAGGTATATAGTTTGTTATTTTTAGAGACTGGGAAATTTGGCGTCTAAAATGGCATCGCGGTGCGCGTAAAAGTAGCCTACCGGGGAAACAGTCTCAGAATGCGACGAAACTAGTGCCGTTGGGTTCGTATTGAAGAATCATTGTAGGATTGCAAGATTTTAAGTTGATTTGATTTATCTGGTGATCGTGAAAAAATTAAACACGTGTCTATTTCTGGTTTTATAAAGGAATTTTTTTCAAACGACCTCAGATTTCGACGAAACTTGTCTCATTGGATCCGGAATATCTTTTTACATCAAGATTAGCTTTTTTATCAGTAAACAAAAGTCATTTGTTGTGGTTTCTACGTGTTACTTCGCGGTGAAGTTTCAATATATAATATAATAATAATATTCCATCCCCTATATAAACAACACTCTCAGCTAACCCTAAATTTGGTCAAACAAAATTGCGTGGTCAACATAACACATTATTTCTGCCGCCACCTTCTTCTTCTAACCAACGAACGCACACTATTTCACCAATTTCTCCGTTGATTTCTGTCCATCCCACTCATCAAAAATCGAAACCCTATCACTGCAAAATTCAAGATCTGGTCGAGGTCTGAAGTTTGACCGGGGATGATCGGATCTTGGGGTCTATTCTGATTGAATTCTTATCAGCAAGGTTGTGCTGTTACAAAGCAACTGAAGGCGGATGGAGTACCCAGAGTGGGCGGCGCTCGAGCCTTGGGTGGGAGCGGCAGAGGCGCACGCACCAGTGGCGCTTGATTGATGTCCGTTTATCGTATGGGTCAAAGTTTGAATCTGTACATTTCAAAGTAATTAAATAGTTAATTAATTATTAAATTAAAGGTTGTTAAGTTTAAAGTAACATCAAACATACTAAAATTAAAATGGTGCAGGGGTCATCAAATTGGAAGGGAAGAACCACGTAAAAGAGAAAGGAAATGAGGTCGACCTGTTATTATAAAGTTTTGTTAATAATGATATTAATGTCAAGATTAAGGAATTAAGTATATGGTATAACTTATTCAGATTAAATTCTTTTTTTCTTCTAGGTGTTGAAACGGAATGAAGCAGCTTTAATGAAAAGGGGTTCGACCGATCATGAAACCTTAATAATGTAATTAGCCTAAGTGAATTTAATTTAAGAAAGATATTAAATTAAATCGTATTGTTATAACGATAATATTCACGCATATGTTTTAGAACTGGACCAAACAAGCTATGTTGGAATCATGAGAACAAACCCTGCATTCTGGAACTGCCATGAACAAAGCTGGAGACTACTGGAATTTTAGTTAAATTAAACACTTGTTTAATTTAACAGAAAATAAGCCGTTTTAAACAACGATATCAAATCAAGGTGAGTTAAACTCACTCATTTTTTTCCCATTTATATTTTATAAATTGGGTTTTTATTTTGTGTGCTCTGCTTGCCAATGGGTGGCTGTTTGCTAGTTCAATATTTATTTGTTGATTTATCTGATGAAATTAAACCGTCGTTTAATTTCAGTGAAATACAAAATCGTTATTTTAACGATCAGTCCCAATAAAGGTAACTTACCTTGTTGGTCACGTTTATAAAATAAACGTGTTTAATTGGTTAAATTGTTTGAATTGCTTGTGGTTGGGGTTAAATGGTTGTTATTTATTTTATCAGTTAAATGAAATTGAAAGATCTGTTTGGTGATAACCATTGGTATACAGGGAAGAACAGGTTGGAGTGATAACCAATGGGCTATATTGGTTGAGTAATCGGCAGTGAATGACCTTAAAGAAATGATATCTATTTACTATCAGGTAAATTGGTAGAACTGAAGTTATAAAATTTATTTTATAACTAAAGATAAGTTTTGAAATATATATTTTGAATAAAAGTTTATAAAGAAAATAAATAATATAAGTTAATAATTGATTTTATAAAGACAAATGCTGATGGTAATTAGATTTAGAAATATGTGAATAGAAATTAACCTAACGGTTAAATTTGGATAATGGTTTTGTTAAGAAACAATTTAATGGAATTATCTTAATTAATTAATTATATTATAAATTAATTAAAAAGGAGAAATGAATTGAATCGGTTAATGAGATAAACAGATTCAAGTTGACTAAGTTAACAGCTTTAACTGGGATTGACCATTAAATTAGTTTGTATTGAATTAACCCAATAGAAGAGTTTAATTAATATTGTTTAGATTTTAATAAGATTTAAAAAAAGGGGATTTATTATTTATTTTAGTTAATAAAGGAATTAACTACTAATGTAGTTAATGATTGAATAAATTATTATTTTTAGTAATAATTTAGAAAATTACTTTTTTCATGGGAATTCATTTAATAGTAATCTAAGTGAAAGAAATCCAATTGATCGTGAAAGAGGTTTATCAACAGGTTTTGTTTAAACCTGAGTTTTATAACAAAGTTATAAAAAGGGATTTTTAAGCAAATATTATAGCTTAAATAAATGTCACTTAATTATTTGAATTAAGTAAAGGAAAATTGAGGTAAAAGGTTTTATAATAAACCAGAGTTATATGAAAGATGTTTGAGGCGTTATATCGTTAATTCTAAATTAACGTTATTTAAGAATGTGATTAAATAAAAGTGGGAGATTGGAATGAAATATTGGTTTTGGATTACAACTTTTATTTATCTTTAGATATGATCGTTGTTGATCAAGGTCTAAGAGGTAATTAAAAAACCCCAACTTGAACGACTTCAGGATTATCTGAAAATGATATAAGTTGTAATGGTGAAAGAGGTTGGTAAAAAATTATTATTTCATTAGAGAAATAATAATGCAACATCTTTGATGAAGATTTGGGAAAATATATAGAAAATGATGATGTCAAAGAAAAAGGGGAAAAAGGGAGATTACGTAAAATTATAACGATATACGCAAGGTTAAAAGGAAATGTAAAATTTAGTATTGAAGTAGTTATTCAGTAAGAATAAGCGTGGAGTATTGTTTCAAGTAATGAAATAAAGGATATTTCGTAATGTTGTTTTACGAGTAATAAATTGAATTGATTTCCCAATATTAGATAATAACGTGGTTAATGTTTTGTAAGTAAAATATAGACAGCTGAATTCGATCTGAGATTTTCCTAAGTATAAGAATGAATTTGTTTAAAGATAAACCTTATGTTAAATAAGAAGCGAAACTATATTTATAATATCGAAGGATTTAAGAGTTTTGATTTCACAGTTGTTTTTAATTGAAAAGGCCAAGTGGTGCTGAATGCTGAACCAGTGAACTCACTGGATTGTCATGATTGAAACACTGTTTATTTTGATAGTTAAATCACCGACTATCAAATCTGACCCATGCGATTGTTGGTAAGGAAAGACCGGGATCGAATTTATATTCGAAAACCATTCCGACCAACAAATACGTGAAGATATTAGAAGACGATCGAGATGGAGCATTGAAGACCGTGGACCTTCATAAGCTGAAGGATTACTAAAAATCTCTGGTTTAGTGGCCAGAGATAAACCGTGATTCTGTCGTGGTTGAAATCTACGGGTTGCAAGGACTTCTCACTACTGATCCATGAGGTGATTCCTATATTGGATGCAGTAGGAGAGTACCTTCGGTTCATCCTGATCCTGGATGACTTGTAACAACCCGTATTTTTGAATAACATGTTATAACATAAATGGAGGCAGAATTAAACTGTAAAATCTGAATCAAGGGAAACGGGCTATGCCATTGCGTTCGTCTCGGAAAAATACGCGAAATAGAGTCCGAGTTTTCGAAAATCGGAGTCCGTATGACCAAGATATGGCCTCGCGAAGTTTCACGAAAAATTCCCAAATTAAAGTATACTTAATTAAGTGAAATGGGTTGCGCAGAGAAATATATATATTGATATATATATATATAATTGAAAATTAAATAAATAAATATGCAAAAATGTTCAAAACAGCGAATTGGGAGAGGGGAATAACCGAACCGGCCGATTTTTGAGGTCGACCCGAGCCCGCTGGGTCGACTAGGGGTTAATCCAGGGTGTTTGGCTGTCAACCCGTGGGCCGATTCGCTCAAATGCAGATTTTGCATTTGAATGGTTCTCATGGTTCATCTTTAATCAAAAGGCCCTAGATGGTTCCTACACTTGACTTCTTACCCAAGACATGCTTTGATGGCTTGGATTGAATCTAGGTTTAATCCTATGGCCTAAAACACTTGCCTAATCTATAAATAAGACCCTAACCTACCCTAAATCATCATTATTCATTCATACAACTAAACTATGGCAAAATCAATCCTCTCATGGCCTCCACTCTCTTCATAAAATTCCTAAATAAATTCCTAAGTGATTTTCCATGCATACAAGTGTTTTCAAACTTGTATGAGCATCATTAGCTTGCATTCAAGTTTATATATTTGCATCATAAAGAAAGAGTCTTGATCATTTTGTCTCAAGGGTTTTGCTTGCATTTTGGGTTTAATTGATTTCATAAGGGCTTTGTCATATTTTTGTGACTTCTTAAGCATTGTAAGCCCTATTCTACTTTCATACTTAAACTCTAAAGTTAAATGTATGATATGCAAGTTTATATGCAAGTTTATCATGTTGTGATATGCAAGTTTATATGCAAGTTTATCATGTTGTGATATGCAAGTTTATATGCAAGTATGCCAAGTTATGTTATGCAAGTTTGGGTTGAACATTTTGTTCATGCTATCATGTTATACAAGCTTATTTTGGGTTTATGAACATAAAGCTTTAAGCTTTATGCCAAAGGTTGCATTTTAGCAACATGTAAGTTATCATATCTCTTATGATAACTTGCATGTGAGGCTAAATGCGAACTTATGGCCATCTCTACATGTCATTTAGCACCATGTATCACCAATATGCTAAGTTTGGTTTTATGCATGCTTTTGAGGCCTAAAAATGTAATATGCAAGTGTATGAACATATGAACATTTCATATGCCACCATGTTAAGCTTGTGGCTTCAATACCTTTATGTCATGATTATGCCAAGTTCCCTCTTTCTATCCTTTATGCGCTATTGCGATATGTAAGCGATGGGATTGCGTTTGGGGTTGGGTAAACTTAAAAGACATAAAACATAAGCTTGGGAATTTACCTATTAAGTTAGGTCTACCCATTGGGAATTTACCTATTAAGTTAGGTCTACCCAATTGCTTGAAAACTTGTAACATGTTTTGGAAACATGATGGACATGACACTTAGAAAAGATAAGTGTGGCCAACTCGAGGTTGGGTTGAGTTTGTAGCGTAAACCTACCCGGAACCGACCGGCTTAACTAGTTGCTACAAACAATAGGACCCAATGTGAGAAGTTGGTCATGTTGTACCTTGAACCCGAGGTTAGACCAAGTTGTGGTGTAAAGCTACCCGGACCCGCCCGGCTTAACTAGTAACCACAACAAGGTCTAATGTGAGAGGTTAAGGCGCATTAAATTAATCAATGCCTCGTGATTAGGGTTAAGTCATGGTCCACTTAATACTTAACCAATTTGGGCTTGGTAGATTAATCGGGGTTAAGTCGTGAACTCATCGTTAGACTTAACCAAGTTAATCCAGGATTAGCAAGAGGGTTAAACCGTACTTAACCCACTAGAAAAATCCTAGCAATGGGGGCCCACTCCAGCAGTAATCCCAAGTTAGTATCATCATGACCCTAGGGACTAGGCTAGGGTGGGGGCACGATTACTGGACTGGAGGTAAGTGACCAAAAGCGACGGCAGAGGGTACGCCGGTGTAGTTCCGGGCGGACTCTGGTCATGCACATAGTCTGTAGCCGGAGAAATCATGCACGGGTACCAGTAGATCGGGACTGTGCACTCATGTTCATGGTGTCCAGGGGTTGACACCCTAGGGCTTGATACACCCGAAGGGTGGACCCGGCTCAGTTCGACTACAATTATGATTGGGCCGTATTGACACCAACATGTGACGAGTTAGGCTTAGGGAGCCGATCGACTAGACCGTTTGGTTGGACCTTGTATTAGGGTCATTTCATGTTATTGGGCCAAAGCTTGGGCCAAGGGATCAATACTTGTTTATTCAAGTCATGTTAGTTTGCTAGTACACCTGTGGTGCAAAACCTTAATCCTGATTATGCGATGACACCTTTATCTACCTTGTTAGTTAATCATCATGCTAGTATATTGTTATCCTTATGTTCATCCCTGCTGCTCATGCCAGTTAACTTTATCAGTTTACATTGACTGTAGTAGGGCTTACTCAGTCTTTTTGACTGACCTGTTTTCTTTCGCCTCTTTTCTTCCGTTCCCCCCCCCCCCCCCCCGCCCGCCAGGTTCTCAGGGAGGGAATACTGGAGCTTAGCTTGGATTTCGGATTGCTTGCTTGTGGGATTTCAGCTCATGTACGGTTTCGACATGAAGCTAGCTATGGTTACCACTTAATTGGGGATAGCACTTATTTATTTCAGTTTTTCAGTTGATGTTGTTTTATCTAGACTTGTTTATTTGGAAAGCTATGTTGTACCAGACTTGTTTTGAAATGTTTTGAAATCTTCCGCTGTTTTATCTATGTTATTTACTCTGTTTACATATATACATATGTTCTTGTTCTGCCTTGATATATCATTATGCATGTTTACCTGATTCAAACGCCCCTCCAAAGTCAGAGTGCTTGCAAGAGCCACCCTGGTGGAGGTGGGGTGTTACATTTGATATCAGAGCATATGGTACGAGAAGGAACAAAAAGGCTTTTAGAAAACTTTTGGAAAACTATTTTCAAAACCAAGTATAAAGTATTTTCTAAAGAAAAGTCTAGTTTATTTTAAAGGCTATTCCCCAAAAAGCCATTAGCAAAATTCCTTCGTTTTTCTCCATTCTATATCTGTCTTTTTCTTCGTTTTCAGTATGGCCGATAACTTTGCTATTCCGGAGGGAGTATACGTACCTGTTTGGTATAGGAGACTTTTGGAGGCTAGGGCGACCGAAGCCGGCCCCGCAGATGTTCCTCCTTCTCCTCCTCCGGTAGTTAATGTTCCTCCTCCTCCTCCTCCGGTGGTTAATGCTCCTCCTCCTCCTGTCGCTGAGGTTCCTCTTCCTCCTCCCCCTCAGCATCCTCAAGTGGACTTCGCAAAGACTTGCAAAGGATTCAAAGCAATGGGTGGCAAGAACTTTCAAGGCACTGAGACTTTTGTAGAGGCCAGAAATTGGTTGAAAGAGACCGAGGATTTGTTTGCTATCTTTGGGTTAGACGATCAGAGGAAGCTCTTGTTGGCGGTTTGGCTTATGAAGGATGAAGCCGCTTATTGGTGGGAAGTCACCAATCGTACTAGGCCTGTTGAGACTTGGGCCGATTTCAGGGAAAGGTTCATGCTTAAGTTTCTATCTTCTGCTGAGGAGAATCTGCAAATGGAGAGGTTCATAACTTTGAAACAAGGAGATATGTCTGTCAAAGAATATGTGAACAAGTTCAATCAATTAGCTCGTTTTGGCTTGGATATGGTGAATACTCCTCAGAAGAAGGCTCTTCGTTTTGCTAGAGGATTGAATGAGCCGTTGCAGGGATTGGCTATGTCACATATTCCCCATGGGGCCACGTTTGAGAGTTTGGTTGATATGGCGTTACTTCAGGGAGATGTCAAGAAAGAAACCAAGATGAATGATACTCAAGCCAAGAAGACTGATTCCCAGGGAAAAGGAAATCAGGGTAATCCAAGTGGTCAGAGCAGTCAAGGCAATCAGAACAAGAACAAGAGTCAAGGCAACAAGGGGAACAACAACAAGGGCAATAACAACAAGGGCAAGAACAACAAGGGGAAGTGTCATTATTGCGGTTCAGTTGGGCATCTTATTAAGGATTGTAAGAAGAGGAAAAGGAAGAATGGTGAATGCTTTTTCTGCGGTGAGACTGGACATTTCAGTAAGGATTGCCCGAGGAAGCAAGGGCAAGGCCAGGGTCAGACTCAGCGTGCTGGACCTTCAGGAAGGCAAGTTCATGCTCTCAATGTCGCTCCAGTTCCCGATCGAGGTAGTATTTCTGTTGAGAGCCTTGTATATATTTCTGATTTTCCAGTTCGTACCTTGTTTGATTCTGGTGCATCGCATAGCTTTATCTCATCTGATCTTGTTGATAGTTTGCACCTTAGTACTAGCTTGGTAGATGATCCCGTCTGTGTCTCAAATCCTATTGGGGGTTCCGCCCATTTGTCTATGATATGTGGGGATTTGAGGATCTCTATACTGAGTGTAGAGTTCTTGTGCAGTGCTTATGTTCTTGGTTTTAGGGGATACGGATTGATATTGGGCATGGATTGGCTGTCCAGATATGGAGCCATTCTTGATTGTGAGCATAGGGTTGTGAGGCTCGTGACTCGCCTCGGAAACACCCTAGAGATTTCTTGTGATCCGAGAGGTCCCGTCATGTTGTGCTATCTGGAATCACTCGACTCGTCAATGGAAACTCTTCAGTCTGTGAGAGTGGTTCGAGAGTATCCGGATGTTTTCGATGAAGTTAGGGGGTTGCCCCCTAAGCGAGAGATTGATTTCCGCATTTATCTGGTGGATAATGCAAAGCCTGTTTCTTTGCCCGTTCGGCACATGGCTCCGCGTGAAAGGCGGGAGCTAAGTAAGCAAGTGAAAGAGTTGCTTGAGAAGAACTTCATTAGACGAAGTATATCTGAATGGGGAGCACCTGTGGTATTTGCTACCAAGGCGGATGGTTCTCTCCGACTTTGCGTTGACTATCGAGAGTTGAATAAGCTGACTAAGAAGAACAGACACCCGTTACCGAGGATTGATGATCTCTTTGACCAGCTTGTCGGTGCTTCTGTTTTCTCTCAGCTTGATCTTGCTACGGGGTTCCATCAGCTCAGGGTAGCTGAAGATAGTATAGACAAGACTGCGTTCAGAACTCCAGATGGATTCTTCGAATGGCTTGTCATGCCGTTCGGCTTGACTAATGCACCCGCATATTTTGTGGACTTGATGAGTAGGGTGTTCAGGGAGTTCTTAAACAAGTTTGTCGTGGTCTTCGTAGATGATATTCTGATCTTCTCTAAGGATGAGGAAGAGCACGAAAGGCATCTCATGGAGGTGATGGATACGCTTAGAGCGCATCAGTTGAATGTCAAGTTCTCCAAGTGTCACTTTTGGAGAAGGGAAGTTAGATTCCTTGGGCATATAGTATCTAAGCAAGGCTTAGCGGTGGATCCCGCTAAGGTAGTGGCAGTTCAGGATTGGAAGACTCCAAGGAATGCAACCGAGGTGAGAAGTTTTCTAGGTCTTGCGGGTTTTTACCGGAAGTTCATCAAGGACTTCGCAAAGATATCCGCTCCTCTCACTAAATTGACGAAGAAGAATTTAGTTTTTGCTTGGAGCATAGAATGCGAGCTTGCTTTTCAGAAGCTCAAGAGAGCCCTCACATCAGCACCTGTTCTAACTTTGCCCGATGGAGGGAAGTTATTTACCGTATACACCGATGCATGCGGCACGGGGTTAGGAGCTGTTCTTATGTAAGAAGGAAGAGTGATATGCTTTGGCGGTAGACAACTCAAAGTGCATGAGAAGAATTATCCCACTCATGACTTAGAGTTGGCAGCAATAGTATATGCACTCAAGGCTTGGCGCCATTATCTTCTGGGAGAAAGATTTGAGCTTTATACCGATCAAAAGTCATTGAAGTATCTCTTTTCTCAGAAGGATCTGAATCTGAGGCAACAAAGATGGATGGAATTCTTGGCGTCCTACGATTTTGAGATAGCTTATACCCCTGGCAAGGGGAATGTGGTAGCAGATGCATTGAGTAGAAGAAGGTTGACCCTAAGTCCTCTATTCGTTGAGATGAAGAATTTAGAGTATGTGGCAACCTTTGATTTCTCTTTGGCGATTGAGTCGATGACCGGTTCTTTAGCATCTCTGGAACTCAGACCTACCCTTCTTGATCAAGTTGGGGCTTCGTAGAGAGAAGACCCTCAGATAGTTGAGATTATGGATAAACTAATTCGAGGAGGGACGTCTAGTCATCTCGCTCGATATTCTATTGATGACAAGGGTTGGCTGAGGAGAGACGGAAGGTTATGTGTTCCAATGGTAGAAGATCTAGTAAGAAGAGTTCTTAACGAAGCGCATCACTCTAAGTTGACTATACATCCGGGCGGAGATAAGATGTATAAAGATATGAAGCGCATTTTCTTTTGGCCTGGGATGAAGAAGGATGTGGCAGAATTTGTCTCTAGATGTATCATTTGCCAGCAAGTTAAGGCCGAGTCGAAGAAGCCCGGTGGGCTATTGCATCCTCTAGACGTTCCACTATGGAAGTGGGAGAGTATTTCCATGGATTTTATCGATGGGCTACCAAGGTCAAGGAAAGGGAATACGAGCAATTGGGTTATTGTGGATAGACTTACGAAGGGTGCTCATTTCATTCCGGTGAAGAGCAAGAGGACCGCATCTTGGCTAGCGTCTGTATATCTTCGTGAGATTGTGAGACTACATGGAGTCCCTTCTAGTATAGTCAGTGACCGTGACCCAATCTTTACAAGTCAATTCTGGAATAGCTTGCAAGAAGCTATGGGCACAAGGTTGAATCTAAGTACGGCTTATCACCCACAGACGGACGGTCAAACCGAAAGGGTGAATAGGGTACTCGAGGATCTGTTGAGGCTTTGTATTCTCGATTTTGGTGGTACTTGGGAAGACCATCTTCCTCTTGTTGAGTTTGCATATAATAACAGTTATCAGGCAAGCATAGGGATGGCACCATTTGAAGCTTTATATGGGAGGCCGTGCAAGTCGCCTACATGTTGGTGGGAGACTACAGATGAGCTTATACTTGGGCCTGATATGATCAGAGATACATCCGAGAAGATCGAGTTGATTCAGAGACGGATGAAAGCGGCCCAAGACCGACAGAAATCCTATGCTGATAAGCGAAGAACGGATTTGGAGTTTGATGTTGGGGATATGGTTTTCGTGAAGGTTTCTCCTTTGCGGAATGTGGTCCGATTTGGAGCTGTTGGGAAGTTGGCACCGAGGTTTGTTGGACCATTCCCTATTATAGAGAGGATCGGGCAGATGGCTTATAGATTGAAGTTGCCCGAGAAGCTTGCTGGAGTACACGATGTTTTTCATGTCTCGCATCTCCGGAAGTGTTTACATGAATCAGCAGAGGTTGTTGAGCCAAGTGTTCTAAAAGATGTAGAAGTGGAGAAAGAGGCTACCTTGAGGAGAGCTCCGATTCGTATCTTGGGGACGGAGACCAAGAAGCTAAGGAATCGAGAGGTCAAATTGGTGAAGGTTCAATAGGGTGAAGCCGAAGAAGACGCAACTTGGGAAACCGAGGAGAAGATGCGTGGGCTTTATCCATTCCTTTTTGAGGGTACACTCTCAATCTCTTTTCTTTGTTAGAATATCTTTCTCTTTGCTATCCATGTTTATCTAGTTTATCGTGTTAATCTTGTCATGAGAACCTTAGGTAGAAACCCTTTGGATGAAACATGTGTTTGAAACATGTTATGCTTGATGGTTGCAAGTGGTTGCAAGTGTTTGCAAGTGGATACTCGTGGATGCATAATACACGTTAGGCACTAAGATCGGCTCACACACTTTCATACCGCATATGCATGAGTGTTTATGCTTATTCATGGATGAAAACTTGTTATGCTATCACGTGGATGTTGCATATGGATGAATGTTATGTGCACTCATGTAGAGATTATAAATTATGTTAGGAATTTGCATACATATGGACTCATTTCACTAACATATTTTGCATTAAGGGGGTTTACTGAATCAGTAACCTCCTGATTTTCGCATTAGATAAGTACATATACACACACCTTTGCATATGATCATACATCATTTAGAACCTTTTAAGGACAATGATTGCTTGTGGATGATGTTTTGAGTAGATGGATGATGGATGGTAGGATACGTTCTTCCTAACTTGGAGATCTCGGGGACGAAATCCTTTAAGGAGGGAAGAATGTAACAACCCGTATTTTTGAATAACATGTTATAACATAAATGAAGGCAGGATTAAACTGTAAAATCTGAATCAAGGGAAACGGGCTATGTCATTGCGTTCGTCTCGGAAAAATACGCGAAATAGAGTCTGAGTTTTCGAAAATCGGAGTCCGTATGACCAAGATATGGCCTCGCGAAGTTTCACGAAAAATTCCCAAATTAAAGTATACTTAATTAAGTGAAATGGGTTGCGCAGAGAAATATATATATATATATATATTGATATATATATATATATATATATAATTGAAAATTAAATAAATAAATATGCAAAAAAGTTCAAAACAGCGAATTGGGAGAGGGGAATAACCGAACCGGCCGATTTTTGAGGTCGACCCGAGCCCGCTGGGTCGACTAGGGGTTAATCCAGGGTGTTTGGCTGTCAACCCGTGGGCCGATTCGCTCAAATGCAGATTTTGCATTTGAATGGTTCTCATGGTTCATCTTTAATCAAAAGGCCCTAGATGGTTCCTACACTTGACTTCTTACCCAAGACATGCTTTGATGGCTTGGATTGAATCTAGGTTTAATCCTATGGCCTAAAACACTTGCCTAATCTATAAATAAGACCCTAACCTACCCTAAATCATCATTATTCATTCATACAACTAAACTATGGCAAAATCAATCCTCTCATGGCCTCCACTCTCTTCATAAAATTCCTAAATAAATTCCTAAGTGATTTTCCATGCATACAAGTGTTTTCAAACTTGTATGAGCATCATTAGCTTGCATTCAAGTCAAGTTTATATATTTGCATCATAAAGAAAGAGTCTTGATCATTTTGGCTCAAGGGTTTTGCTTGCATTTTGGGTTTAATTGATTTCATAAGGGCTTTGTCATATTTTTGTGACTTCTTAAGCATTGTAAGCCCTATTCTACTTTCATACTTAAACTCTAAAGCTAAATGTATGATATGCAAGTTTATCATGTTGTGATATGCAAGTTTATATGCAATTTTATCATGTTGTGATATGCAAGTTTATATGCAAGTTTATCATGTTGTGATATGCAAGTTTATATGCAAGTATGCCAAGTAATGTTATGCAAGTTTGGGTTGAACATTTTGTTCATGCTATCATGTTATGCAAGCTTATTTTGGGTTTATGAACATAAAGCTTTAAGCTTTATGCCAAAGGTTGCATTTTAGCAACATGTAAGTTATCATATCTCTTATGATAACTTGCATGTGAGGCTAAATGCGAACTTATGGCCATCTCTACATGTCATTTAGAACCATGTATCACCAATATGCTAAGTTTGGTTTTATGCATGCTTTTGAGGCCTAAAAATGTAATATGCAAGTGTATGAACATATGAACATTTCATATGCCACCATGTTAAGCTTGTGGCTTCAATACCTTTATGTCATGATTATGCCAAGTTCCCTCTTTCTATCCTTTATGCGCTATTGTGATATGTAAGCGATGGGATTGCGTTTGGGGTTGGGTAAACTTAAAAGACATAAAACATAAGCTTGGGAATTTACCTATTAAGTTAGGTCTACCCATTGGGAATTTACCTATTAAGTTAGGTCTACCCAATTGCTTGAAAACTTGTAACATGTTTTGGAAACATGATGGACATGACACTTAGAAAAGATAAGTGTGGCCAACTCGAGGTTGGGTTGAGTTTGTAGCGTAAACCTACCCGGAACCGACCGGCTTAACTAGTTGCTACAAACAATAGGACCCAATGTGAGAAGTTGGTCATGTTGTACCTTGAACCCGAGGTTAGACCAAGTTGTGGTGTAAAGCTACCCGGACCCGCCCGGCTTAACTAGTAACCACAACAAGGTCTAATGTGAGAGGTTAAGGCGCATTAAATTAATTAATGCCTCGTGATTAGGGTTAAGTCATGGTCCACTTAATACTTAACCAATTTGGGCTTGGTAGATTAATCGGGGTTAAGTCGTGAACTCATCGTTAGACTTAACCAAGTTAATCCAGGATTAGCAAGAGGGTTAAACCGTACTTAACCCACTAGAAAAATCCTAGCAATGGGGGCCCACTCCAGCAGTAATCCCAAGTTAGTATCATCATGACCCTAGGGACTAGGCTAGGGTGGGGGCACGATTACCGGACTGGAGGTAAGTGACCAAAAGCGACGGCAGAGGGTACGCCGGTGTAGTTCCGGGCGGACTCTGGCCATGCACATAGTCCGTAGCCGGAGAAAACATGCACGGGTACCAGTAGATCGGGACTGTGCACTCATGTTCATGGTGTCCAGGGGTTGACACCCTAGGGCTTGATACACCCGAAGGGTGGACCCGGCACAGTTCGACTACAATTATGATTGGGCCGTATTGACACCAACACGTGACGAGTTAGGCTTAGGGAGCCGATCGACTAGACCGTTTGGTTGGACCTTGTATTAGGGTCATTTCATGTTATTGGGCCAAAGCTTGGGCCAAGGGATCAATACTTGTTTATTCAAGTCATGTTAGTTTGCTAGTACACCTGTGGTGCAAAACCTTAATCCTGAT
Source organism: Allium sativum (assembly GCA_030737875.1). Classification (NCBI taxonomy): domain Eukaryota; kingdom Viridiplantae; phylum Streptophyta; class Magnoliopsida; order Asparagales; family Amaryllidaceae; genus Allium; species Allium sativum. Next base: position 266,950,294 of record CM060916.1, read on the forward strand.
TATGCGATGACACCTTTATCTACCTTGTTAGTTAATCATCATGCTAGTATATTGTTATCCTTATGTTCATCCCTGCTGCTCATGCCAGTTAACTTTATCAGTTTACATTGATTGTAGTAGGGCTTACTCAGTCTTTTTGACTGACCTGTTTTCTTTCGCCTCTTTTCTTCCGTTTCCCCCCCCCCCTCCCCCCCTCCAGGTTCTCAGGGAGGGAATACTGGAGCTTAGCTTGGATTTCGGATTGCTTGCTTATGGGATTTCAGCTCATGTACGGTTTCGACATGAAGCTAGCTATGGTTACCACTTAATTGGGGATAGCACTTATTTATTTCAGTTTTTCAGTTGATGTTGTTTTATCTAGACTTGTTTATTTGGAAAGCTATGTTGTACCAGACTTGTTTTGAAATCTTCCGCTGTTTTATCTATGTTATTTACTCTGTTTACATATATACATATGTTCTTGTTCTGCCTTGATATATCATTATGCATGTTTACCTGATTCAAACGCCCCTCCAAAGTCAGAGTGCTTGCAAGAGCCACCCTGGTGGATGTGGGGTGTTACATGACTTGTATGGATGAGTGTCTGACAAAGTATTTCCAGATGGTCACGTACATTGATTTTTACAAACGTACTTCTGTCAGCTGTAGAGTATTTTTGTGAACGTCAATTAGTGATTTGACGGATCTGACGATGTGGCATTCAAAGTGAATGGTGACCAGGTGTTCAAAGTAAAATTCAAAACTCAAGCCTCACATCCGGGAAATGACAAAAATCGGGCAGGCAGCATGGCTATGTGGGTCGCTCCCATTATGGTATATAATCACCTATCTAGAGAAATTCCTTTTGTTTCTTTAATCTATATTTCGATGCTTCCCCTTTTCGGGAAACGGTGGTTTGAGCCCAACCGTTGGTGATATACATTCGATACACTCAAGCGAAATGAGTGGTCGGTCATGTGAGGGCTAGGTTGCAAGATGTTCTTGTTGAATGCAGTGTATTCGCCTCTAGAGATACACTATCGGCAGGTGGTCCCATACCTTGTCATAGTCGGAATCCAATCTCCAATAAGTGCCCGCGATTTTGATTGTATACTATATATGTGGAGCGTGAGATACAAGCGTTCTACTAGATTCTATTTACCATTATTTATACATTATTATAATATCAGAAAAGATATTGATTTCAAAACTGTTTTTGGTTATCATAAGGTAAAAACCGTCTGTATTTATGTGTGAATTTGGTCTTACGATTATCCTTTTCTTTCGAAAAGATTTTAACTTTAAAATCAAGTTGTGTGATACCCTTAATATTGTGCGAGTTTTTCTCACTCTGGTTCACCAGACTGACCCGGTGTTTTGTAAATGCTCGGGTTAGCCCGGGGTGTACAGGTTCAGGTTATCGAATACTATGAAGTCCAGAGACGAGCTGGAGATGTTCAGACGTATGATATTATATATCTACTATTCCGCTGTGTGTTGTATATGGGAACAGGTTATTATAACTGTCCCATTGTGTGATGCACTCTGATATTGTAAGTATTTTGAAAGCTCTCAATTAAGTTTTATTTCTGTATTATATTTTGTTCCGCTGCGATGAGACTCTGATTCTGTGTTGTGTTGGTTCTTTTTCTTCTTCTTCTTCTTCTATTCTTATATTTCTTTCTTTCTTATCTTACCCTCTAATTTCTTTCTAATAACGTTCCAGTGTTTTCGGTGTTTGGAAGGTCGACATGAGTTACAGTAAAGGTATTTATGTCGATTTTCGGGACCGAAAATCCTTGGGTCGTTACATTTGTAAACTCTAATATTTTCATATATAAAATTTCGATGGGAGCAATTCTTTTATGTGATTCTGTGTGATTTAATTCTGTTAAACCATGTAAGCTAATAACGATTCGCCGTTTTGAGTTGGTTTAAATACCGACTTGGAGCGGTCAAAATGGCAGGTCGTTATAAAGTGCTCGGGTCAGATATAAGTGTTGCAAATTTTTGAGATTTTAGCTATCAAAGATTGAAGCATGTGAAGACGCGCTCACTCGGTTCACTCTTCTATTTTTTTATATGTGTACGTGTATTGTAAACCTTCCGCTATAAATATAAATTTTGTAAAACTCTGATATCTTTGTATACATTCTACTGTGATATATTGATGTTTATTTCTGTCTGTGATTCTATGTGATTTATTCTGTTAAACTCGGTAAGCTAAATAACGATTCGCCGTTTTGAGCATCTTGAGTTGGTTTAGTTACTGATTCGAAACGTTAAAAATAGCTAGTCGTTACAGTTGACCAAAGCTTAGCTTATCTGGTTTAAAAACTCATTAGAGATAGAGTTGCAATACTCTAGAATGAGTGGAATTGACACAAGAATTGTTATAGAGAGAGCGTATTTTGAAAATAAAAATTATTTTGGAATTTAAATAAATTGTTTTGAAAAGTGTAAGTTCTGTTTAAACCCACTAAGCTAATATCGAGCTGTCGTTTTGAATGTTTCGAGTTGGTTTAACTACCGACTTGGAGCGGTCAAAATGATAGGTCGTTACATCTGAACAGCCCAGAGTCTTTTGCTAAATTTACACTCAAAAAATAAGTGATTAATGGTTTCGATAGCTCTATTACACAACATGCATATGTTGTCATTATTACCCTAACTATGCAGTCTGTTTTTAGTGTTTAAGCAGCCTAGCATAACTTTGTAAAGTACGTATGCCATTTTTGGTGGACATGATTTAGACCAAGCCACATTGGTCCATGAAGTAGTTGGGTGTTCATTTCTAATGCTTTCCCAAACTTCTTTGAGTTTAAAACTGCCATCAGCCCAGATCCAAGTGTCATCGCTTATGTCAAAGTGACCAGGTTTTCCTGCGATTTCCTATGATAAGATACGTGCAACCAGATTGCTGCTACAGTTATAAGAGTTGTATGAAATAATGGAATTAACTGTTACCCTTGGTGCACCATAGGCAGAATAACTATCCCATCCATATCTATCAATAAAGCTTTTGCCATTCAGTCATGGATCACACTATAAATCAGTTGTTATTCCACTGACAATGTCTCTTTTAATTCTTTTCTAAATCTCATCTCTTTGTTTCAGACAATTTTCCATATAGTTGAAGCATTATTGTCGGTTTTTGAGGTCCAAAAATTATCTTTCATGTATCTGGCCCACTTCCACACAACCCAAAGATTACTAGAGGAAATTAACTTCCATGCAAGCTTCAGCCTATAGGCCTATTTAAGTTTAAATAAGTTTTTCAGCCCAACTCCCCTTTCATTTTTGGGCCTACACAACAACTTGTAGCTTATTTTATGCAGCCCACCTCTCCAAATATAATTCGCACACACCGTATTGATTTTTGCAATAGAGAAATCTGGAATTTGAAATGTCTGTGGCCAAAATATGACTTTTGAAGTGATCACAGTATGCACTAATTCAACTCTTCCAGCAAATGATAGCAATTTTGATCTCCACCCTTGGAGTTTATCCCGAATATCATCAACTAGCTTACCACACTCGACACTAGTGATGGTGTTATTGGAAAAAGGCACACCCAGATATTTGACAGGAAGAGTACCCTCCTGAACCCCTATCCCATCTAGAAGGTACTATTTGTCTCTGCAGACTTATTAAAGTAACATTTTGTCTTAAGTTCGTTCACTTTGAGCCCAACCCAAGTCACCAAATTAGAAAATATGTGCTTAAGACGGTTGGTGGCTGATGGTTGTAATGGAGGCTTTGAAAACCACAAGGAGGTCGTCAACATAAATCAAATGAGTGACTTTAGGCTGATGGTTATAAATAGGAAAAATAGGTTTGTGTTCAGTGGCCAGTTCCATCTGAAGCGTGAACCATTCCATGGCAACCGCAAACAAATAGGGGAGAGAAGGTCCCCTTGCCTGATAATCCTCGAACTGGTAATAAGCCCCTTCGGCACACCAATGATCAAAACCGAATAAGTAGGGTGTCGAGAAAGAAACCAATCAAATTTATGAGCTCAACAGGTAGTCCCATCAACCTAAGCATGTGAATGATGAATCCCTTGTTGACTCTGTCATATGCTTTGTGTAGGTCTATTTTTAAGCATAATTTATCAGACCCTTTCTTGTTGAATTATCGACCTAACTAATGTACCGTAAGTGAATTTTCGGAAATGAATCTTCCCTTTATAAAAGCAGTTCGGCATTGAGAAATAAGAAAGGGTAACACTCTATTTAATCGATTGCATATGATTTTACTCAGCATTTTGTAAATAACGTTACAGCAAGCAATCGACCGATAGTCTTCAATTCTTGTTGGGTTTGACACTTTAGAGATTATTGTTAGAAATGTGTGATTAATTTCTCTAATGAACTCCCCTATGTAAAGAGCTTACTGAAATGCTGCTAACAAATGATTTTTCAGGTGTTTCCGGTTTAGTTTGAAGAAGGTAGCCCCCATGCTGTCAGGGCTGGAGTTGGAGTCACTGTGAATAGAGAAGAGAGCATCCTTTAGTTCCCTCTTGCTAATGTCACCGATCAACAGTTGTCTGCCTTTAGTAGTGACTTGCCTTCTGTACACAGTATCAGGTAAATCATCAGCATATTCACCATTAAATAATACAGTGTAGTAAGACGTAGCAGAGTCTTCTAATTGTTTGATTTGTTTGCTCAAGTCTCCCTATTTATTTAGATAATTAGGAAGATTATTATAATGCTTGCTTTGGGACATTTTAGTATAGAAAAACTTATTGCATCATCTTCCTAAGTAAGCCACTTCTCCTTTGCCTTCTGCTTAATTTCTAGTGATTTTTTAGCCAAAGCATCTTTAAGTTGCCTCTACATAGCGTAATAATCACTATTAAGCCCTTCATTCATTGGGTATGTATCAAGAAGAGATTGAACATGTTCTAGTTGATCCTGAAGGCATTGAATTTGTTCCCCCTCCTTCGGTTGTGTGTTGTTCCAAACTTTCAGTCTTTGTTTACATTTCTTGAGAGTCATCACCAGCTTGAACATTTTATTGCCTTATGGAGTGGGAATTTCATTGAAATTGACTACGTCATGATATCCGTGAAATAGATGCGAATGATTGGCATATCTGAATGGCTTACCTTTGGAGTTAATGTTAACATTGTTGAATCAAGAATACAAAGCAGAAGTCAAAACCATTGTATTAGTTGAAGTCCTGCGTGTGATCAGGCAAGTGTTGAAGTCCTCGTGTTGTTAGAGGCATGAAATTCCCGTTTCAAGGCAATTAATGATATATCAGAATTATGAGCTTTTGAGTGCTTTTAGAGAGCAAGAATGAAATCAACAGTTAGATAGCAAGAATAGAAAGAATTGGTGTTTTAAAAATGGTGATTTCATGTTGTTTTTATAAAGGATGGAGGGTTGTAATCATTGGTGAAGAGAAGCAACGAATAGAGATGATTTTTGGGGAAGAGAAAAGAAAACAACCATTGATGAATAAGGGTGTCTATTCGAAAAGTTGCTTTCAGTTCGTAGACCAGTCGACAGGTTAAAAATGACCAGTAGACTGGTATTTGAATATATATACGTTATATACATGTGTGCACGTTCAATGTGCATTCTACCCAGAAACAGTCGACCGCCCATAATGAAACCGGTCGACCGGTTTCTGGTAGTATGCACAATGAATGTGCATACATATATACATATATATATATATATATTCAAACCATTGAGGTATATGATTATTTGAGGATAGATTTTAATAAATATAACTTAACTAAAACACTAAATAATCAACCTCTTAACTTTCAATATCATTGGAACTCTTCTTTTTGTCGATCTTGATCTTCTTCTTTTTATTGCAAAATAAGTTTTTTGTTTTAACTCTAATTTTTTTGTTTTCATGATCTTTGTTTGAATTCATGTTGAGTTGAAATAAATTTAAGTTATATGTTGTTACATAACTTTTTATACACTCACAAAACCAGAAAAACAAATATAAATAGAAACGGTCAACCGTCATATATGGACCATTCGACCGTAAAAGACTCTGGAAAAGTTTATATTTTTGAATCAGTCGACCGATACAATATTACCAGTTGACCGTTCAACTTTTTGGAATTTTTTTTCCAACTCAAACCTATACCGGTCGACCGTATATATTCCACCGGTCGACCGACAAACTTCTCTGGAAATTAAATTTCCTGGTAGCAGTCGACCGGTACAATTTCGACGGTCGACCGTTTACGCATTTTTCAGTTTTTTAAACTACCAAACCACCCGTCGATTCATATATCACACCCTTTCACTTTTTATTTATTCATCTCCTTTCTCTCAAATCCCTGAAAAACCAAAACCCCCAAATCAATTTCTTTATAATAAATGGCACCACCTCAAAAGAAACACAAGAAATCAAGCTCCACTCAACTCCAACCCATAGATTCTAACATCAAACAATGGCTTATGGATCCTATTGTAGTAAAGCGTTGGAATGCTATGAAGGATTACACCATTCACGAAGGTTCTTTCATAAATCTCTCTGATTTTATCCTCTACGATGTTGAAGAATTATCGGTTAAGGCTCGTATAAAATCTCTCCTTACTTTTGATAAGAACAACATAGAAATTAATCATATTATGATTAGGTTGTTATATGCCAATCTTAACCTACAGAAATTCAAACCAGAGAATGCTGCTAATTGTCTTTGGTCTATAGTATGTGCTCAGCATGTTTTTATTTCCAAAGAACGAATGGCCATGGTTCTCGGTTCGCCTAATACTGGGAGAGAATTTTCTTCTGATCTTTGTAGTGTTCACACTCGTGATAAAATCAGTCATCTTTTTATCAAGGATCATAAAACTAGTACCAAGGCAATTAACTTGCGGCCTACGGCTCGCGTTTTACATCATGCCATCACACGCTCTTTATTGCCGAGGGTTGGTAATTTTGATGCCATCTATAAAGAAAACTTCAAGGCGTTATATGCGATTTATGGAGATATTGAGGTTAATTGGATAAACATGATTTTCGACGAAATTTTGCTTGTGAATGAACGCACAAGGCCACACATATTTTACAATGAATATATTATGAGGCTTTTACTCGATTGTGGTGTCAAATCTTGTGAGTCTAAAATTTCCAAGCCAAAGTGCATCGACAAAGCAACTAGAAAAAGAATGAAGCTTCCTGACCCTTGTTTGAATATCATTCCTTTTGAACAATACCAACAACAAGGTTCTTAAGAAATCACTTCTTCTACGGCTCTCAAACCTAAACCGGAAGAAGTCAAACTCATTCAAACTTCTTCGTCAACTAAGGATTCACTAGCACAAATTGCACAGAACCAATTCCTCCTCGAAGTGAGACTTAAACGTACCGACACCAAACTCGAGCGTTTGGATACAAAGCTCGACAAAAGATTTTCCAAACTTAAGGCTTTCTTTGGTGTTATTTGGGATGCATTTTCATGTGTATCGTCATCTTCCTCTACCCACATACAAGACCCGAGAAAACGTCCTATGCCTCCTACTTTTACGTGGTCATCATCTGAGGCAGGCACCTCTTCAGGAACCAATGCTGGACGTGGTCGTGGGACATATGAGACCGAGGAAGAAGACGAAGGAAACAACGAAGACGAAGAAGACGTTCGAAACGAAGGAGACAAAGATGAAGGAAGAAACAAAGAGATTGATTGGGAATCTACGGAATCCGATTCTCCATCGCAGTAGTTTGTTTTCAACCACGTTTTATGATAGTATTTTTTATTATGCAAGACTTAAAATCTGAACTTGTTTGTAAATAGTGCTGTATTCATTTTGGGTTTGTACGTCGTAAACTGTTAGGTACATGGCTTGCTTGTGGTATGTTTGGTATGTATTATATGCTACAATCTTAATGCGTTACATGCTTTTTATATTTTTGTGTGCTCACTATTCCTTTTTATCGATGACAAAGGGGGAGAAAAATGTTACTAACAATATGTTTTGCAGATTCTTTTAAGTATGTATTTCAAGGGGAGTATATATTCAGGGGGAGTTATAAACACTACTATGTTGTCATCAATCAAAAAGGGGGAGAATGTTGAATCAAGGAATTCAAGGCGTTTTGATTAATGACAAGGAGAAGATCAAGATCGACAAAAAGAAGAGTTTCAATGATATTGAAAGTTAAGAGGTTGATTATTTAGTGTTTTAGTTAAGTTATATTTGTTAAAATCTATCCTCAAATAATCATATACCTCAATGGTTTGAATATATATATATATATATATATGCACATTCATTGTGCATACTACCAGAAACCGGTCGACCGGTTTCATTATGGGCGGTCGACCGTTTCTGGGCAGAATGCACAATGAACGTGCACACATGTATATAACGTATATAATACCAGTCTACTGGTCATTTTTAACCTGTCGACTGGTCTACGAACTGAAAGCAACTTTTCGAATAGACACCCTTATTCATCAATGGTTGTTTTCTTTTCTCTTCACCAAAAATCATCTCTATTCGTTGCTTCTCTTCACCAATGATTACAACTCTCCATCCTCTATAAAAACAACATGAAATCACCATTTTTAAAACACCAATTCTTTCTATTCTTGCTATCTAATTGTTGATTTCATTCTTGCTCTCTAAAAGCACTCAAAAGCTCATAATTCTCATATATCGTTATTTGAATCCTTGAATCTATATATTATTCCTTCGATTCAAACAACGATATCATCTTCCAAATCTTCATAATCACAAAATCATATTTGATGATAAGATTATAGGAAGGTTGTACAAGAATTGACAAATTCGTGTTATTGAGAACACACATTGTCAAATTACAAGTTTTACTCATCTTGTTTGAAGTCCTCGTGTTGTAAGAGGCGAGTTGTGAAGTCATCGTGTTGAAAGAGGCATGAAATCCCGTTCGACTGCTCGGGTGTTGTGAACCTGTTTCCTCCGAGTTAAGTGAGGATGTTGTTTAGTGAAATTCCAGATAGGTGATCTGGGACTGGACGTAGGACGGTGCTCCGAACCAGTATAAAAATCCCTAGTGTGATTTTTCTATTACTGCATTTACTTATCTGTGATATTGCTACTGTGAGATCTTTCTTTATTAAATATTTATTTGCATAACTATTGTAAATATACAAGTTAGTATATCACATACATTCTGCATATCCATATTACTGATCCTGCCTAAGTCGTATATCAACTCTTTCAAGCATCATTAAATCGGATTAACGGTAGGGAATGATCACTTGTAGAATAAGCTAAGTTATTGCGTTGAGACCGCTGATCTGATTTAACAAGTTTGCATTAGCAAGTGCATGGTCAAGTCTTGATGAAATTTTCTTAGCCTCATCGCTTCTCCATGTAAACTGCAGACCGGTGTGGGGGATCTCCGACAATTTGTTGGCTAGTACACAGTTGTTGAATTCTGACACTTGGGATAGCTTGAGCGTAAGTCCAACTTTCTTCTCGCCGGTACGTAGCACTGCCTTGAAATCACCCAGCACTAGCCATGGAGATTGTATGTTTTTAGCATTATCAGTGATGGTATTCCACAACTTCATTCTCTCAGAAGTCAAATTGCTAGCATAAATAAAGGAGATGAAAATCTCCAATCCACCAACATTGTTAGCATGAATAGTCACTTGTTGGTAATCACAATTAACAGTGGCACACTTCCAACACGAAACATCCCAAAATATGACAATACGACCGTTATGGGAAGAGTTTAAATTATTAGATAGATTCCACTGGGCACCCATACAAAATTTTAAATATTCCAAGTTTTCTAGTGTGAACTTATTCTCTAAAACAGCTACTATAGTGGGCTTATACTTGTCCCGAAAGTTGTAGAGGTCTAATTGACGAGTATCGTTGTTTAGACCTCTGACATTCCATCATAAGATTGACATTAATGTTTGGCAGTTTTGCTCCTAGCGGTTGGAGCAACACTGATCAAAGCGCATGTAGCAGCTACCTTTTTATCATCTTGCTTAAATTGCTCAGTGTACTTGTTGTTAACTTCAGTGAGTTCGCTAACATTTGGTGCCTCGATGCTTTCATTATCAGATTCATCAAGGTGCATTTCCAAATTTTGAACATCTTCAAGAGACTTCGGATCCGTATCCTCCTCCTCTCGAGTGGACCCCACATGTTGATCTTTTAGACCTGAACAATCCTCCACTTTCTAAACTTCCCAAACCCGACTTCAATCTTGATTTGTACGAGATGCTACAGATGATACAAAGCCCTCAACAACAGGCAGTGGTGGAACTAGCGCTATAGGACTAACTGTAGCAACACCAGCTTCTTTGTGTATATCACTTTTTGGTGAGGCTGGGTTTTTGGAAGTGCTACCTTCACTACTATTTTTCATTTCGACCCGAACTTTCTATGGTAAAACCGTTGTACAATATGTGTCTAAATACCCAAAACACTTGCATGATGTGCATTTTGATGGGGGAAACTTGTATTCAACTGCTTGCTCATAAGTATTCCCATGTTTATCAAATGCTTATATTTTTGGGTAGCTCTGAATCTACTGTAATTTCTATAAGAATTCTAGCAAAACTTATTTTCTTAACCAATTTAGTGTTTTCATCAATATCCAATGATTTGCAAATAAGACTTGCAAGTTTGCTGACGCACCTAGTATTCCATAGAACTAGGTTTAAATTTGGGAACTTGAACCAAATTGGGTAAGAAGATAACATCTCTTTTTTAAAAATTAAAATCTGCCACCCACTTACGCATGGAAATAAGTTTACCATCCATGAACCATGGAACCCCCTTCAAAATCCTTTCTTGATCCTCCTTCATTTGAAACTTGATGAGGAAGAAACCGTTTTCTCTAGGGAAAACAATTCATGCCTCGTTGAGCTTCCAAACTCTTTTAATATATGCGTTTAAATATACAAAATAGGGTAGTTTACCTTCCATATAAGCATAGATCGAGTTTTCCCAAATTTTGTTAGATTCGACATAATCTAAATCGTCAATCAACTGATATTTGATGTTGTCAGTAGATATTGGTTCATAGAACTTTATTTCACTAGAAATTTTAAGTTTAGAATCAAAAGCATCCGCCCAGGTTCTAGGGTTTAAGGCTTTCGGCGTTGGAGCAACGCGAGCTGACTAGCGAATAATGTCGCGAATGTTTGCTTCCCCTTGCATCGAACCTCCTGCTACCCACCTCCACCTTCATCTTCTTTTTCGCATAGGGTTTCAGGGAGAGTAGTTGAGGTCGCCAATTTTTCATATATATATATATATATATATATATATATATATATATATATATATATATATAATTGGTACTCTTTATTGCTAATACCAATCATATACTTCGTTTATATGCCTCATCAAAATCTTATGTCCCCCCCCCCCCAACCTAAATGGGTGTGACATAAGGGAAAAGAGTACATATAAACTCCATATGTTAACAATACAACAAACATCAATCCTACAACCATCTTAAAACAGAAAAAAGAAACCACACAGAACATTACACTTAACCTGAATCAAATAACTCAATTCTCCACCTTCTCAACAAATCAAATTTCATCTAAGAACATATTATGTTGCTGCCATTATCCTTCACCAAGCAATGAACCTCCTTCTCAATCATTCTTAGCCGAATGTCTTTTGGTATAATTTTGTTATTAAAAAGCCTCGAATTTCTTTCATGCCAAATTTGAAAAACTATTGTAGTGCATGCTGCACAAGCTAAATCCAAAGTCTAGTCTCTTTCTTTAAAAATATGCAAAATCTTATCAGCTTCGAATTCTAATGACCTAAAAACATCAACTGGTAACCCAAGTTTCATAGAAATAACATGCTATATAAAACATGTATATTCACATTCAAAAAACAAGTGCTTCACTGATTCTTCGTTATTTTCACACAATACACAACAATTTTCATCCACCAAGCCAAATCTCCTCAGCCTATCTTTTGTAGACAATTTGTCATTCACTGCTAGATAAGTAATGAAAGCCATTCTCCTTGCATTATTCGAATGCCATATGATTTTGAAACATTTTTTTCCAGTTTGCTTCTCTTTAGCCCTGTTCCATGCTTTATGAAAAGAAAAATTCCCACCTTTACTCCATTTATAGAAATCATCACAAGAACTTTGATTTAAGGCAACCAAATTTACCTATTGTTGAATCTCTCGAGTAACACCATGCATATTCCCATTGATTCTCCCATCAACTATAATAGATGACACATACTCTTTATGTTCCTAGATTATTAAATCTATAAAACCCAATCAAGTCAACAAGACATTTACTATTTATCCAAGGCTTAAACCATAAAAGAGTTGAAGTTCCCAAAGTAATCACCTTATTGAACAACTAATTTCTTGTTGTTCTCAATCTAAGTATAGCTTTCCATGTACTAGTGGAGTTGTTATCAATACGCATACTCCAAAAATATTTACCACTACAATATTTCATCTTCATCCATTGACTCCATAATGATGAACCATATAAAAAATTCCACGTTAACTTTATACAATCTGCTTTCTTCAAATATGATAATAATTTTAAACCTATTCCACCTTCAGACTTTGGTAAACATAATTTTTCCCAGCTGGATTTGTGAGAAGTTCCACCCCAAAAGAAATTCGAACACATTGTATGCAACTTATGTATTATTTGTTCTGGCAACTGATATACAAAGAGCCAATACAAAATGGTTGGAGCTAAAACAGATTGGATTAGTTCAGCCCTCATAGCAAAAGTAAGAAATTTTGCATCCCATGATTGTATTTTCATTTGAATTCTATGTAGCAATGACCAACAATCATTATAATGAATGTAATTGGATGATAAAGGAACACCGAAATATCTAACTGGCAATTGGCCTATTTAAAATCCTAATACAGAAGAGACTTCACTTGTATTACGTTCATGTGAACTAAAATAGATCTTTGATTCGAGAACACTTACTGTAAGGCCACTGATTGCTTTAACCTACCAAAAATATCATTCAGAGATGTTTCACAAGTATATAGACATTTACCAAAAACCATCAAATCATCCGCATACAAAAAGTGTGTCACTACTGACTCCGATTTATGCACAGGGAAAAACTTATTTTGAATAAAAGCTTCATTCACACAATAAGTGAAATATTCCACTGCAATCGAAAAGGGATAACAGGATAATGAATCACCTTGGTGAATACCCCTATTTGATGAAATAAATCCTTTTGGAACTCCTTTAATCAATACAGAGAAAGTCGGTGTGGATATACGTTCATAAACAACATTTATGAAATGAATAGGAAATCTCATCTTCAACATAATGTGGCAAATGAATTTCCTATTTATCATGTCATAGGCCTTATGCAAATCCACCTTAACATAGAATTTGTTCACCCCTGGCTTCTTAAAGTCCCTTAATAATTCATGTGCTAACAGAATATTATCACCAATATGTCGAGTAGGAATGAAAGCACATTGATTTGGAGATACTAAACGATGCAAAAACCACTTTATTCTATTACACAAAATTTTACTAATATTTTTGTAATACAAATTGCAACCAAAGATTGGAAGATAGTGAGAGATTTCAGTTGGCCTTTCGACTTTAAGGATAAGAGTAATAAATGTTTGATTACTTCCTTTTGGTAATTTTGAAGAAGAAAAGATATCTTGCATTGCAGCCGGTAAATCCAGTTTTATAGCATCCCAATGCAATTTAAAAAAAAAAAAACCATCTGATCCAGGACTAGAATCATCATGAACTGAATTTATAGCAATTTTTACTTCTTCTAATGAAATAGGTTGAAGTAATACCTATTGACCATGAGCATTGATCACATCTATTGATTGGAATAAAGGGAACTTTGAGCTATACAACCCATTGAATAAACCACTGAAATAATTAATTGCCTCCTCAGCAACTTCTTCTGGCTTATATAGAAGATCTCCATCGGCATTAATAAGAGCTTTCAGGTTATTATTGTATCTTCTAGAAGGCGTTTTCGAATGGAAAAAACTTGAATTAGTATCTCAATCTTGAAGCCAATATACCTTTTCTTTTTGTTTATAGCTCCAAAATTTAATCTGTTTCTGAACCGATAGAGCTTGTTTGGCCTCTAACATACTTTCATATATGTCAAATTTTCAGGGCCTAAATCACATGCAGTCTCTCTTTCCCTAAATAAAGCTTCAGCTTCTAATAGTAATTCATTGTCTTTTGGCCTATATTTATTCCAATTCTTTAGCTCATGTTTGCATGCATATAATTTCTAAAGAAAAATGTAACTGGCAAAACCCCATCAACTTGCCTGTAAACCTCCCATAATACAATCTTCACACCCCTCCTAGATATGTCATTCATTCGAATATCTGAATGGGTGTCCTTTTGATGTAGAAGCAACAATAAGTTCAAGAAGCAGTCGGTTGTGATCATTTGAAAGTTGAGATAAGGGTATTGCTTTCATATTAGTAAATTTTTGGAGACATACATGATTTGCAAAGATTTTGTCAATGTTATTAGCAATACCCCTACGTCTCCAAGTATAATTAAAACCAATAGCTTTGATATCAATCAGACCTACCTGTGTAAGGCAATTATGAAGAGCCCTAATATGCTGAAATGGAACAAGTAATCCACCCTTTTATCTAAATGACAAGTAGAATTGTTAAAATCTCCCATAAGTACCCATACCCCACTAATGAAACCAGTCTCTTGCATTATATGTTGCCATATAATTTTCCTTTCACTAAAACTATTAATAGCATACACAACTGAAAGAAATATAGAAAGCCCCCCTACATTCTGTGCTTGAACTGTTAGGTGTTGATTCAAGAAGAAATTTCAGTGATAGACCAAACATATGCATTCCAAATAACTAATATTCTACCAGAATACTGTGAAGGAACACGAGGAATATAATCCCACTTATTCAGCATTAATCTGCCACAAACTTGCATATTATCATTATTAAGTTTATTTTCCACCAAACCAACAATTGATGGTTCAGATTTGGTCAGCAGATATAAGACATCACGCATACGATTTGATGTGTTCATCTCTTTGACATTCCATGTCATTGCTATCATTTAACAGATGAGTTGCTGCTTAATTGCCTTTAGGAGGAGCAACAGTTGAAATTTTATTCTTACCTTTAAGTTGTGCAAGATATTCATCATTTTTTGAAATTCTATCTGAAACATCTTGGTGCTCATCAGTTGAAGGAACCTCAGTCAAGTTATCAGCCACATGATTCAGATCATCAGGAAGAATGTTATGAGGAAGTTCAGAGCTTAAAAAAAATCCAAATCAACATCACCACAATTGTTATCAACCATAGGAATGTTAAGCTGAGTGTTAACTTCATTTGAACTATCAACACTAGTAGAAGAACTAGCCATATTCGTTGATTGCTTCGAAGTCCAAGCAGGTTCCTTAGAAAGCTCATGAACAATAGTTTTATGCCCAAACCTTTTACATTTATCACAACGAAAAGGAACAAATTCACATTCAACTAAAATTTCCTTCTTAAGACCATTATGTAATATTAAAGGTATTTTATCAACTAGTTTAGACTCCAAATTAATACCAACTAGAATCCTAGCATACTTAGTTACTCTCTTCTTCGTTGTATTCTCATCTATACGGATAGGAAACCTAATAAAACTCGCAATCATAAAAAAAGCTTTATTCGACCAATTTCAAACTTAAACAACTTAATCCAGATCTGAACCTTATTAGCATTGAACTTGTCAAACTCATATATATATATATAAAAAAAACCATTTAAACACCATCAATAGCTTTCCAAACTATGAATACGTCGAAGATTTTAAACCTGGTATACAATCCACTACTTCCTCAAATTGAACCGTTTAGTGAAAATCTGAAGTAATATGAACCAAAACATTACCTTTTTGTCTCTAAACTTTCAAAATATAGTGCTTCAATTTAATCACCGATAGTCTGAAATCAACTGGATGAAGGACTACAGTATTCTACCATGAATCCGCAGAGGATTGAAAAATATCTTTAGGAATATAAACGTGATTCTTCAATGGTTTCACAAATTCCAGAGAAACTGGATCTGATACAGTAGATGGAATTAGATTACTAGCGATGCCTTGACCAAAGTTAGACGTCGTTGTCTTTGCAGTCGATGAAAATCTTGATGTTTTAGAAGGAGGTTTAGGCGGGAGAATCCTCCAACGAGTCATATATATATATATATATATATATATATATATATATATATATATATATATATATATATATATATATATATATATATATATATATATATATATATGGGAGAGTTCCGCTACACCTCTTATATTGCACGTGAACTCTCCCCCTGAATTCCAGCGACACAATCCTCCACTCATTCTCCCTCTTCACACTAACAAAGAATATTTAAATAGTAAGAGGAAGAATGAGTGGGGGATTGTATTGCTGGAATTCAGGGGGAGGGTTCACGTGCAATATAAGAGGTGTAGCGGATCCCTCCCCGTATATATATATATATATATATATATATATATATATATATATATATATATATATAATTCATACTTAAAATTTACTTTTTAATGCAACTATAAATATGTATAAATCACATAATATGAACTCTGTATATCAACAATAATGACAAAGTTAATTTGTAATTTAGTTATGATTCATTTATATTCAGAATTTAATAACTCCACAACAAATTTATAAATTCTCTTGAAAATTTATCTTCAATTATTCCTGACATGTTATATAATTAAATTAACTTTGTAAACTTACATCTAACTTATCTACATAAATTCCATTAATAATATTCGTCAATTCATCGAATAAATTACTAACATGTATCAATTTTAACATGTATATCTATATTTAAAAAATAACTAAAAAAGTCTCAAATACATACACATACATATTGTTGTACAAGTTATTGAACATAAATTACACACAAACTATAGTAATAATTTTAATTAATAATTTATGTATTTTATATCAAAATTTATCATATATTTCATAAAAAAATCTCACTTTAAATACGCATATGGTTTTATATATTTCAAAACAAATTTACCATATTAATAATTTATGCATTTTATATCAAAAATTACCATTTATTTCATAACAAAATTCACTATATATATTTTTGGCTTCTGTTCACGAATTCGTAATTTTATAGTACTACAATATGGTTTTGTAAAAAATATTACATAGTCACCACGAAAAACTACAACATATGCATGAAATACGAAGTTTCATAGTGTTTAATATTCATGCATGTGGATGTGAGCCGTTTGTCAAAATATTGCTTAATTACAAATTGGTATGAAGAATATACTAGGTGTAATCAAAGGGTCATATCATTTTTTGCTAAGTACGACTATTAGGTTCAAGGACAACTACAGTGTGTGTGTGTGTGTATGTATATATATATATATATATATATATATATATATATATATATATATATATATATATATATATATATATATATATGTTCACAGCGCAATGTATTCGAGTCGTAACGAACCATATTTTACGTATCGAAGGACAACTAAATAGTAAAATCATTTTTGTATAAGGTCATAAGTGAAATTTGGATCTAAAACAACTTCCATTAGATCGAAATGATGGTTTTTCTTTTCACAAAGTAGTTGCAATAGAAAATTTACCATGTGTTTTTAGAGTTTCATTTTATTTTTAACAATTTAAAAGGATATAGATGCATATTTAACTGCATGTACTGTTGACTGATGTACTTTCTGATTATGCGTAGTTTTTGGATTGTGATTGAAATCAAAGGTAATATACATATGAAAGTTATATGTGATATTATAACTGCTTTGACATTGGGTAATGTTGGGAAGGTTGACACCAACTCTTCTATGTACGTACTTGTCGTTACAATGTTGTTTGCTTATGCTCTTTCTCTTTATAAAATACAAATTGAAACCACATCATTTGCTCAAGACATTCATCATAGAAACACTATCGTCCATCCACAAAAGCTATAAAACAAAATTCTAACAAACAGGAAGCGCAATGCATCTACCAATATCTCCCTTTTACAGTCTCATGATGTTACAGGTGATCAAAATAGATTACTATAACACAGACTGATGCAACAAAGTACGTAACAAAATGACAAATATATATTGGTGGATTACCAAGGCCAGTTAGACTGGGGTGACATTGGCTAGTTCATCAAGGAAGAGGCAGCCAAACACAAAATTGAAAAAGTCTTTTCCTTTTACAACAGTGCCATCTCCAGAAATTGCTTCACTGTCATACTTGCATGCTCTATTACAATCTGGACAGTATGTCACCTGCATATGCAATTTTTAAGATACACATAACAAGACAGTGCAAGGAGAGAATTACATTGAAGAGTTGTATTAAAAGATGACTTGGAACAGCTTACACATGACAACGAGCATGTTTGGCAGCAGGGATGAGCATTTATTGGCTAAAACCAAATAAATCATCTGAACCAGTTAAATTTGGCGGTTTTGCCAATTAATTGGTTGGTTTTTTGGTTTTTACATTAATTTGGTTTACTGGTTGGTTTTGGACTTTTGGTTTTCAATATGTGAAAATCAAACCAACCAAAACCAACTTTAAAATTTAAGTTATTTTAAAGTTAAAAATAACCATTGATATGTTATTATCCACAATATCTAAAATTTAAGTTATTTTAAAGTTAAAAATAACCA
The DNA here is from genome assembly GCA_030737875.1 of Allium sativum. Taxonomy (NCBI): domain Eukaryota; kingdom Viridiplantae; phylum Streptophyta; class Magnoliopsida; order Asparagales; family Amaryllidaceae; genus Allium; species Allium sativum. Next base: position 266,968,957 of record CM060916.1, read on the forward strand.
TTGATATGTTATTATCCACAATATTTAAATAATGCTATTATTTTTCTTTCTATTTATAATAACATTTTACAAATATGAGTTTGTTTTTCAAAATATTTGCATCAAGTGGACTCAATTACCTGTTTAATCTTATATTATATCCAGGGCTAGAAAATCAAATACATCCTAAGATGAACCAAATAAAAAACCAAACTAAATCAAATATTATCGGTTTGGTTGGTTTTGAGTTCAAAAAATATCGATTTGATTAGGTTCGGTTTATGTTTTTTGAATGGTTATTTTGGTTTCAATGTTTTTGATTGGTTTCAAACCGAACCAATCATTTGCTCACCCCTATTTGGCAGTTGCTCATAAGTAGGGTAATAACTCATAAGTCGGCTATTTTAGCTTGAAAAAGTTGTTTTTTGTTAAAGTTTTTGCCAAACTGGCTCTTAATAAGTTGGTAACTTGCTAACTTGATTAAGTTTAGCTTATAAACCAAAGTAACAAATTTACCTCCAATAGCTTAGGCATAAATTTATCATCAAGCATGACATCTACACCATACATTGCCCTAGAATATGAAGAATGCATCTCAGGATGCACAGCTGCAGCCGAATCAAACACGGAGCGGATCATCTTCCGGATCCTTTCATGTATGTCACTCCATCTCACTACATTATATTATCATGATAGGATTAATACATGATGGTGGAATATATAGAAATGTGACCTTCAGTACCTTGGTGTTCCTCCTCAAACTCTCTAACAAAATCTGCTGTGTTCATGTGATTCAGTCGGCCAATATAATTCTGAAAAATGATGCAATCAAAATGCACTAATTGAATTTTGTACATTTTTATAACATAAACAGCAATAGTAGTTAAAATGATATCATGTTAACCTGTTAGATGAAAATATTTTGCAATTTATAAAGCGAAAGTACATAGTACATGCGATTAAAGCATGTCATCCAAAAGAATACATGAATTGAAACAAGAAAGACAACACACTTACCATTACAGTAAAATGAGTCTCATACTCAAAAAGACTGCCTTTCTCCAAAGTGTATAGGTTGTTAGCCAATCTGACCTGCATAATTCAAGAATCAATAAAGTCAAACATTTTACTGACTACAAGCCCGTTTTGCGACTACTTAGAAACCAAGTACAATTAGTTCTGAGTTGATGTTCAAAGCGGTTGTGAATTAATAGCAAGAAGCAGAAATATTTGGATACAGAAGTTGAAATTTTGGTGAAATGTGAAATGTCATTAGTAGTTTTTCTAAGTTATCGCTTATTAGATTTGCTATTTCCAAGCTTAAAATTTAAACTGTTAACCCGCTTTTTTTACAAGGCCGTTACACACCGGATTCGGATGCATGAATTACTTGATCATCACAATGAACAGCCCGAAGAGATGCTTGGATGGCTCGGGATTCAAGCACGGACAAGAATATGGAACTTTGGGTGAGAGGATGCACTCAAATGGGTCTCTGGAATCGACTACGTGCAAATTTTAATAAGGATGAAACCCGGATCGCTGAAGATCCGAGACGATGCAACTCAAAATTAAACTTCAACATCAACACTCAATAACTCAAAGACGATGAGGCAGATTGGCGTGCAACCACAAGCAACCCAGAGCAGATGGATGGAGGAGCACACATCCCGGATCACATAACCTGGATCGGCAAATATCCCAAACCGGTACCGATCCGGATTCACCTTGGATCGGTGCCAATCCAAATGCCAAGGTTAAGCGATCCGGGACTCACTTGGCGGACTTGATTGTCTCGACCTACCCGATATCCCTGCGAAATTTCAACCTGATCCGACTTCATCTACAGTTATATCGACACTGGAAAAAAATTGACATTCCGCTATAGAAAATACGCCGAAGCTCTGTCATTTTTCTGGATCAACATCTCATTTTTCTCTACATTCTCACTCAAACAACGAACTGTACTTGTAATCAAGTAGTATAAATAAAAGATTATTTTAAGTAGACATAGGGCAAAGTTTGTCGAACCACTATAAAAAATTGGTGTTCTTTTACATTTCCTGCATTCTGTGATCTGATTTGTGATTGTGATGCTATCATTATCTGTTTGGGGTGTTGGTGTTATCTTTGATGCTAACATAAAACAACTGCCAAACACTTCAAGTCACAAAAAGGACTTAAAAGCTATTCTTTTTATACTGGCAAGCCACAGCAAAACATGCTCAAGAGAGGCTAAAAAAGAATAGCAACCAAGAGATAACATAAAACATACCCAGAATACATCTGCAAGATATATTTCTACGGGATTCATGCTGCGAACCAACACAATATAGCGAATATCAAATTTCTTCCCTTTGAATAGAGCAGGATACTCAATGTATTTCTGGCAAATTTTGGGACCAGTCTCCATCAGTCGTATAATTGCAGATATACTATCAGTTATAGTGGTATCGATTGTTCTTGCCATGTTCCATGGTTTTAGAATCCACAAATTGTTACAGCCCTCTTTTTTTCGTAGAAAATAATCTCCAATTAGAGGAGACAGTTGAGATTCAAGGTTGTACGTAGGTTGAAGCCAATCAGGAGAACCTTGTGCCTATTACATGCGGAAAACCAGTAAGGATAGATTAGTTGGTGTCTAGTGGTTTTCATATTCTTCAGTTAGCATAGGAAAAGTGGAAATATAACTGTGATGTTAATGCTCCAGATCTTTATGATTCTTTCATAAGATAACTATTGCCTTTAAATGGAATTCCTATGGTGCAGTACAAGTTAAAGATACAACCGACAGAAGTATCATACATTCTTATGGTACAATTGATGAAACTACCATGCATAATAAACAATCTTCATACTTGTGAATAATTCGAATGTGTGATTATGATGTTATATGCACACTTCACTAGTCATAGTTTGTAATTTAAAGATACAAATTTCCAGTATATTTTGCATTGAAAAAAAAAAAAAAAAAAAATTATAGCTGTGCTATTACCAATTAGCATCTAGTACATGTGCGCACAACTCATGCGTTCCAATTTATGAAGATACATTGGTGCTCTCAGCAGATGCATTATTATAGAACTATTGATGAAACAATCATACATAATAAACAACCTTCATATTTGTGAATAATATGAATATTTAACTATGACATTATCTGCACACATTACTAGTCTTGATTTGTATTTAAACTTTAAATATATATTTTTCAGTATATTTTGCATTTTCAAAAATAACGATTTGTAATTGTGTTATTAGCAATTAGCACCTACAATATACACACACAGCTCATGCGTTTCCATTTATTAAAATGCATCAGTGCTCTCAGAGTGATGCATGTTCTATAATGCTGCAATTTAAAGATGCAATTGATGGAATCATCATACGTAATAATAAATTAAAAAACATAATTAAAATAAATTAAAAAGCACACATATTTTTAAGCAACCAATAAAAATTCGTAATGACGAAGTTATATGCAACTAAATTTTCATTTCCATGAATACTTATTACGTTGTAATTGCAATTTACAAGGGGTTATAATATCATGTTACCAGTTGGCATCTACAACATGTATTCAAGGCTTATGCATACACTCCAAATATATATGGTTACGAAACCAAGTCTACCCTATAATAGTCCAAGAAGTAAAGTTCTAAAGTGTTGAACTGCAGATCTTGAGTTTGAAATGAAACCACTGGATATCAATTACCGATTATAGTTAAAAAAAAAAAGTCACCCTCTAAACTACACATCGCTAAATAAATGTAGTGTGCTACTAAAACCACCTCAGTTTGTGCTTTCTAACACCATGATGTGATAGCCAAAAGCATAAAACGGTGTGCTTTAGCATCACAACACCATGTGTGAAACTAAAAACACTGAGTTTTGTGCTTTTAGCTACCACGCCATGGTGCTACAAAGCACAAACTGTGGTGCTTTTAGTGGCATATTAAATGTAAGTTCTGATAGCTCTTCAAGTTTCCAATTAAGATGGTGTACTAACCTTATGAATTGTCTCGGCCAAATGATGTTTCATCACAAGACAAGCTTCAAAGGGAAACTGATTTATATATTGATCATCTCTTAGCCCAACAGCTTTTCTTACTTCTGAATCAATTTGCATGCTTGTCCAGATGATATCAGCACTCTTAGGATCATTAGCTGCAGTGAATTAAATAACAATTAAGTAATGAAAAATTAATGTTTTAATGTTCCAAAGTTGGCAAAATTGTGGGTTCATTTAGGAGCTGATACACACAAATAAGTAACTCTTACTGAGAACAAATTCGGGCCGGTTTAGGTTTTCCTCTACTTGTGGATTGTCTGTATAAACCTGAAGCACATGCCCATCGCTAGGAAGTATGCTTCGAGTCACTGAGCCTTCCATTATAGGTCGAGGAAGATTTACCGATTTAAGTAATTTGGAGAATCTTCTAAATTCCTGCAATAGTAAGAATCATGAAATATCAATACAATGGATTCTTCAGAAGATTTGTATAATACAGGAGATTACAAATCACCTCAATAAAGTAATTTTCTGGTGTATGAAACCATGCAGTAAGCCTGGCAGAACGTTGCTTATCTTCTCCGATACCGAATAGAAAATCACGTGTACATTCTTCCCCATTTGTAACATCTTTTGTTGGCCACAACACTGAAAAGCTGAAGAATCATTAACATTTGTTATTCATATTTCATCTGGTGAAGTGACCGAAAAAAGAATACAAAATGTTGTTAGGATTTAGACAGGCAATTTTGTGCCCAAGCTGAAATCTCTCCATGCAGTAGGTAGATATTAACTTATATAATTTGCAATCAAGGCATTCGTTAAAATATAGTTCAATCCAAGAATAAGGCTAACATTTCTACAATTTATGGCAAATAGGAATCAATTACTGCCGTGTGAGGTACAATGTTGTGTTAAGGTTCAAGTAATTTTCATTAAATAACTGAGACCATTGTCATTGACATATAACCATGCGATTGAATTTTTTTATCTCCACCCAAGTCTGGATAATTGGTTGATCATATCAGATCAGTAATGTGGTAATCAAATATGAGTGAAAAGGAAAACCTTACTGCAGATGCTAGTTTCCCTTCTGGCATGTACAAAAATGGAGCTAGCCTGAAATTTGACTCATCACTATGTCGTAGAGCTGAACCCAGTTCATCCATCACATACCTATGTCAATATGCAATTAAGTTTATGTTGTAGAAAATACCAAGTTGCAATTTGTCATTCAACTTCGAACAGTTCACGAGGATACTTTGACAGTGGTTAGTATTAGGATTATTCTGTAATATATTGGTTCTTTACATTAATGAAGAGAACACACACACATATACATATGTATGTATGTATGTGTGTGTGTGTGTATGTGTGTGTGTGTGTGTGTGTGTGTATATATATATATATATATATATATATATAATGGTATTGCAAACAAATTGCAACAGTACAAATTAACGTCCAGAGAAAAAACGAATATAGGAAAGAGCTTGTAAATAAAGGATTGCTCATAAAAGATGGTAACAGTACTTCCATTTTCAGCATTATGTTATCGCTAACTATCTAAACCACTGCTATCAAAAGTCATAAAATCTTAAAAAGAGAGAATATCGTTTTGAAAAGAATATCTTCAATAATGATTTTGTTATCAAATTTCGACTCAAAGTAGATAAACATCGTGAGAGAAAAATCATTCAGCCCATGCTATCAAGATATTTCTATAAATCGAAAATTAAAATTTCTTTGCTTTCTAAACAACAAAATAAAACATGAGAGAGAATTAAGTTTTAAATTCAGACGAAGATGCTCAAGCATCAAAATTAGTTCTAGAAGTAAGTTATTACTATGAAAAGATAAATTGATGGCTTTATACTTAAATGTCATTAACTAACCTTACATGAAGCAAAATTTCTAACAAACAAGTACATATATAGAATAAGATATCTTTGTATGCCAAATTTCTAACTAACCCACTATTCACTATTAAACCTGGTTCTGATTCAAAATTTAAACTATATGATTTACGATTGAATCCCAAATAGAAAACCTTGCCTAGAAAAATTATATTTCACGTGTATGCATACCATACAGATGTCTCATCAATCTTTTCTTCATCGGCGAGTCTATATGTCATCAAATACAACCACATTGCACCAATCACTCTTTCAGCAAGGGGTTCATCAGGTTCCCATTCTGGAAAGCGTGGCCTAAGGGCTGAATCAATAATATGTTTCCCTTGCTCTAAGATGTTTGTTCTGCTAACTCCATTGAGCAAATGTATTCTGGGAAGATATTCAAGAATTTGTATTGCACTGCTCCCAAGAGGCCCTGGAATATCAACCTGCATTGTAGCATAACACTAGGTTTGGAATCATGACAGGAAAGGAAGTGTTATGATAGAGTACTGTACCTCCAAAGCATTCAAATTAAGAAACCCGGACAGGACTTCTAGAATATTTTGTACTGGGACTTCATCTAATGGATTTTCACGAAGGTTCAAATTTGAAAGGGATGGCATTGTCGATGGTGAGAATGCCTTGCATAAGAGAGAGCAAAATAGCCATTAAACAACTTGATGTGGCTACACTCATTGAAGTATATGCGACTTCAAGAAAGAATTGAATTTGTACAAGTAACTTGTAAATAAGGAATTGTGCCAAACCTTGGGTAATTTATGAATGCATCTATTTGAAAGATCAAGTTTTGTGATGTTCTTTAGTGAATGGGAAGAGTGAATTTCAGGATTTTCTGACCCCACGATGCCCCCACAAAAGCCTAACGCCCACTCTGAGAAGTTACCAGTGAAACCAGAATTGTAAATCTCCAAATCAGGGAGTTTACTAACAATTGCTTGTTTGAGCTCATCACCACTGAAAAATTGACTAATCTGTTAGGACTAAACGATATTAAAGAGTGATGAACGGTAAAAGAGATTCCTAAGAAACGACTGTAAACATAAACCATAAAGCATGTGGCAGTTTATACCATGTGCATTAAGATTCACACATTAAGATTATATTTGGCAATCCAAACAACCGTTATTGCTTTGATTTTTTTTTTTTTTTAATAGGACAAATTGACACGATTAATCTCAAGTTTCACGTGTCTTCCCATATTAATCCATAGTTTGGATTATTTTTAATTAATCCCAAGTTTGGGGGTCCCTTCTCATATTGATCCCGCCTACCTGTTAACCTGTTATAGCAGGTTTCAAGCTTTAACTTTCTCAAATCAAACCCTCTGTCGCTAACATCATATGAAGCTTCTCCAGATGGATCTCGACAATCCCTTTTACACTTTTCACTTACAATCTCAACAAACCCTTTATCGCTAACATGAAGCTTCTCCATATTGATTTGGGAAAGTTAAAGCTTGAAACCTGTTATAACAGGTTAACAGGTAGACGGGATCAATATGGGAGGAGACCCCCCCAAACTTGGAATTAATTAAAAATAATCCAAACTCTGGATTAATATAGGAAGACACGTGAAACTTGGGATTAATCGTGTCAAATATTCCATTTTAGTATTGAGTTTTAAAAGTCATGAATCGAAAAATCAATTTATCAAGACATTTGTTTGCTAGTTTTGTTAAAAGTCAATTCACTTTTTTGGAATCAAAATCGATTTCTTTTTGCCATAAAGGTAAAATGTTACGTTTTTTATTTCTATCCAAAGGTGCGCTACGGAGTTCCCAAAATAACTGTTTATCTCTCTTAAAGAAGACAACAGGACATACAATGGTCTATCAATAGTCTATGCAAGCATCAATTTTTTTTTGTATGCATAGAAACCTTGGACTACTGAGCAAAACCATAAGAACACGCAATAAGAAATAGGAAGTATCGTCCCGATTTGGACCTCTGGTGGATAGTTATATGACTATAGAAATTAAAACGTCTGATGTACAATGACAATTGTAATGATAATAATAATCACAAACATGGAAATTTGATCACATTAACTTTAGAGATCATATTTGGTATTTCGAGAGAAACGGTAATTATGTAAAAGATGTGGATTTTCGCACTACATAATCGTCACTATAATTAAGAGCTACAATTTTGTACTTGGCAGCAAAATAGCACCGACTTCTGCATTGCATTGCAACTTTGTTTGGCAAAGAATAACATATGCAGCAGGTGTTGTCGACATATTCCATATTTTAAATCCATATGTATTTGGAATTTGACTAGAATACCCTAGTTGACCCTTATGTTATCTGTAGTGAATTTGGATTGAACATTTTATATTAATTTAATATGTTAATTTTGGTGAATAAATACCAAATTTTGCTATATCATTTAGGTCATGATTTTAATTATTACCTATTTATTTGAGTATCAGTCAGCTATTTAGGTAGACCTATCAACTTTGAAGCTTAGCAAAAGCTAAAGTAGAAACATTCTGGTATATTAGACAAAAGTAGTTGTCATTAAAGGGTGTTCTGGTGCACCCCAGTTTTGCAGCACTCCTACCATATCATGAGCTACACCAAGCCAAATCCAAAAAAAAAATTGTATATGCTCAATTCACATATATATATATATATATATATATATATATATATATATATATATATTATCATCTATCTGAAATTTGGACTCGTTTGGACATTCGTAGCATTTTCAAAATCTTAGCTCAGTCACCCGTCGTTCAGACATTTGTACGAACCGTTAAATTTAAACAGCAAACATATTATTCTACGAATGTCGAAACAAACACAAATTTTGGCTATATGATCATATATATGTAGATTGAACATCTACAAAATTTTATTGATTTTGGATTGGTATAGCTCATGATATGATAGGAGTGCTAAAGGGGTGCTCCGGAATGCTCATTTGTATAAAAATACATAGATGTAACCTGCACGAAAGACAGACATGATTCTACCAGAGAAAAGAGGTTGACATTTCAATCAAAATAATGCAAATGAATCCAATTGAGAAAGAAAAGAAAAATACTTGCCATTTCGAAACCACTGGGTTGTCATTCAACCAAAGAGCTTTCAGTTTTGTGCATTTAGTGACTTCCTTCACTACTATTTCTTTACTATGTAGCTTGTTTCCCCACAAATTAAGTGCAACCAAGTTCTGATATAGAATATAAATTATAGTAGATTAGAAGTTGCAAAGTACAACTGAATGCAATACAGTGCAGAAAAGTTGTTCTTTTTCTCTCATAAGAATTTGAGGAAAATCGTGCTTGGCATGCAGTCAAAGAAGATGCTCCTTTTCTTCTAAATATTCACAGATAAAAAGAATAATAAACAACCAAACCAAGCCTACAAACCCTATATCTTGAAGTCGTAAACTAAATATGGTTCCAAAAATCCACGATAGAGAAACAAAGTTCAAAGGTGGCTAGCTATCAAAACTATAGTCTAGATACACTTCCAACAAAGTTTTAGAAGGAACTGGGTCTGTGTAATCACCATCAATTAACATCCCCCAAGAATGTAAACAAGTTGCATCTATAACTACTACTATGTGATATACACTGGGCGTGAAGAGTGTTTAATCTTTCTGAAAATGCACATGCTTTAAATTCCATAATTTATTATGTAGAATTAATAGTGGTTCTTGTCTTATGACATTCCTAAATGTAGAATTAATTAGTCTGCTTTGTCTTGTCACATTCCTAAATAAACGATTATGAAGTTGATACTGGCAGAAGTTGGATTATGTGCATGTGCGCAGAGTAGTAGTGAAATGGATTTATGTTGTCAATACTTGAGCCTGGGTCTCTACTACAACTTACAAACTGCTGAGTGCATACGAGTATATACCAAACTTCAAAGTTACTTCTGGTATATCCTATTTCGGGCACATTATCATTGTATTAAAAAAAGAAAAAGAAAAACAGGCCTTTCAATGTAAGGACTAAGGATACGGAATGCCCAGTATTCTCCTCATTTGAATTGCAATAGCATTCTAACAATCATGAATTAAATTCTTGACAATAACTTACTGGAGATGCATTGGATAAATCAAGGGAGCATAACATATCATCATCTATACCCATTTCCTCCAACTCTACCCAAGCTGCACCATTCCCTTTCTCCTTCAACTCGTTTGCATTCAGATGTAATTTTTCCAGAACACGTTCAATGTTATCCTCATGTTTTCCATTCATCCCAATCTCTCCCTCTACGGCATCTGATTCCAAATCGATATCAACACACATCAATGCTGCCATCCTCTGCACTAATCCTGGAACTTCCGTTAACTGAAAAATAGAACAATGGGAGTGTATTGGTATAAAAACAATTGACACTCACAGTCCACAATGTATGCTATGTATACGAAACTAAGAACTATAACTGACTGTTTTTGAACCAAGCAGTGGTGACTTGATAATTTTGTCAGGTTCGCAAATAAACTGCATCTACAGTTTCTTACTTTTAATTGTAAAATTTATTTAAAATCAGAATTTAAACACAAGTATTTCAACAGGGAAGAAAACAGAGATCCGAAACTGAAACCCCAGGTGAAACTTTCAAAATGCCTGGAATTTAGAATATTACAGAAGGATGAACCCAAAAGTTTAGACATTGGTACCAACTTAGTTTTAGCTCTTCACTTAAATATACTTATAAGTTACAAATCAAAAGTAATTTCAAGTAGTTGAGAAAAGTTTCCAAGCGGGAGCCAACCTCCACTATCGTATTAACAAACTCAACTGTTCAAAATTATTTGAAATTCATATTCAAGAACTACTAAACCTTGTCCTGACAAATTAAAGTTACACTTGATATACTACAAAAAGCTAACCTGTTTGAGAGTATCCTGCAATCGAAAAGTCCAAGCATGATCAACAAGGAACAAATCCGACTCCTTCTCCAGCTTATCTGCGGACAAAACGAGTCTTCTTTGTCTGCCTTCTTCTTCTTCGCATGGCTCGATTGAGAAGTGATTGCCGCCATCGAAAATCTCAGAACTGAGCTTTTCAAATAGTTTCGGGTAGAGGGAAGAAGGGATTCCCGAGGCTGCCAGCAAAATTGAATGCACTTTAACGAAGTCTTCGAAACTTTCGATTTTAGCAGAAGGCGCAAGTGGAGGACCAGCCATTGCAGTTAGGGTTTTAGGAGTGTCAGGTATTTCGACAGTGGTCGGAAATGTGGGCTTTCCGGAAATTAGATGGTGTCGGGGTTTTTGGGAGAGGGGATTAGTGGGGTGTTGGAAAAAGCAAGAAACCACTTGAAAGTTGAATAAAAGAAGCACGTTTTTTTCAAGGCACACCATTTACTTTTAAATTTTTAAAAGGGGTCTTAAGCTTAAAAAAAAAAAAAAAAAAAAAAAAAAAAAAAAAAAAAGCAAACTTTTTAATAAAATTGCCTAAAAAAAAAAAAAAAAAAAAGTAGTATTTGATCTAATTTAATAGGTTGAAAGTTGAAACGGTAAAGCGTGGTCATTTCGCAAGTTTACTATATCCGTCGTTGTATGATTGAAGATTAGTTGTGTAAATGACAATCTCTTACCGAAGATTAAAGGTGTAATTTAGTCATATCCTTTAGTATTGTTAAACGAGAGATGTTTATAACAGTACAACCCATTGTAATAAATAAAAAAATCCTAAAAAATGGGCCTCCGTATATGTATGTAAGATGTTGGCCTAGTTAAAACTTTTTTATGAAAACCCTAGGCCAAAAAACATTAAAAAAAAGTACAATTTTATTTCACCTTCAGATAGCATGTTTACAATATTACAAAAGAAAATATTAGTGAAAGAAAAGAGTACATTATAGCATAATTTTATATGCTCCCCCTAATTCATAACGCATTATTCATATAGTCTGCTGATGCAGATGGCGCATACCAATTTTATAAATCATCTTCTGACATGTTGATTTTGAATGTGTCTTTGTGAATAGATGTACCGGATTTTCTTGAGATTGTATTTGTTTCACCACTATCTTATTTTCGTTTTGTAGTTCTTGTGTGAAGGATAATATAGGGGAATGTGTTTTGTCCTATTATCCTTGATATTACCTGCTTAAATCTGACCTACAAAAGCTACATTGTCCTCGTAAGTAATAGTTTATCCTTCTGTAGCCGAGGGAAGTTAGCACGTACTTCGAATATGCGCAATCAATGATCTTAACCAAATTCGTTTTCGACTTGTTTCATGTAGCGTTGAAATGATTGGATATTGTTGATAGTGAAGTTTGGTTCGTATATCGTCGTAGAATAGTTGCACTGTTACTACTAAATACATACCCATTTCGTGATCTTGGTTTATGTAGATCGGTAAGATAACCTGCATCAGAATAGATAACAAAAATCGAATTATTACCTATGTTATAAAAAAGCCTAAATATGTTGTTCCACAAAGATATCTCATGACATGTTTTACACCATTCTAGTATATTTTAGTTGGTGCCAAACTATATCTTGCTAGAAGATTGACTAAAAGTGCAATATCTTATCTCGTGCATTGGACTAGATGTAACTATGCACTAATAGCACTAAGATATGATACTTTCGGATCAAGTACATTTTCATCATCTTCTTTTAGGGGGTAAGGGTCATTTCTAAAATATAAGGATCCTACAACCATATGCATACTAAGTGTATATGTTTTATCAATTAGAAAACACTCATGATTTTCTCAATGTAAATTGACTAATGGATTAGCAAGTCATTTGTACTATGCTTGGTCTGTAGAATAAGATATTTAGTTTTGCCAAGATGTTTCATTTTAAATTCTTTCTTCAAGTAATGTATAATTTTATCAATTAATTATGGAGTCCAATCAAGTTTATGTTATCAACATATATCGCTGAGTAGCAAATCGCTTTATCGATTTCTTTATAAAGATATATGGATAAATGAGATTGTTTATATATTCGAATTTTACCAAATATTCACTTAGACGGTTATACTATATTCTTCCAGATTATTTCAAACCGTATAGTGATCATCTAGTTTTAAAGAGTACATCGTCTTTGATTTTGCTTCAGGCAACTTACATCCATCTGGGATTTTCATGTAAATATCGGTATCTAATTCACTATAAAGATAAGCTGTCACAAAATCAATTAATCATATACCAAGATGCTTAGAAGCTACAAGCCTTACCAAATATCGAAATGTTGTAACATCCATAACAAGAAAGTATGTTTCTTCAAAGTCAAAGCTTGGTCTCTATAGGAAACCTTGAGAAAAAAGTCATGATTTATATCTCACAACTTCATTTTTATCATTTCTTTTTCTAACGAATACTCATTTCTAGCCTGCTGGTGTAACATCTTCAAGTGTTTACTCTATTGTTCCAAATAAGCCACGTTCTTGAAGTGAGTTTAGCTCAGCCTGAATAACTTCTTTCCACTTTGGCCAATCATGTCTTTTCGATGTTCATTTATGTTAACTCGTTAATTATCACTATTTTCATTATAGTCATGACTTTTGGCTAATTCGGTAGCTACTATGAATGAAAATACATCACTAATAGTATTTTACTTCGATCCTGCATTCTCCTATAATCCGTATAAAATAATGAGATCTCATTATTATTATATACCATTTTATTTTTATAAGTTTTCATTATTTCTTATGGGATAATAATTGTAACACCCCACACCCGCTACGGTCACTCACTAAGGGAATGCCATAACATCGGTGGAGTATTTTAAGTGAATATAGAACAGAAAAATTACAACAAGACAGATATAAGTAATACTTGAGAATTTAAAACATCATTTCATTGCAGCGGAAAGTAAAACATGTTTGGTTACACCAAAACCATAAACAAGAGTCAAGTACATAATATCCATCCTGATTAAAACAAAAGTACATAATCCCACTAAATAACTTAATAGCCATAATAGAAAAGATAAACTGAGCTTTACATCCACGGTCCAAGCTCCAAAAGATAGATAAAGCAGTCTGATCAAAGCCCACTAGTGCTAGGCCCACTCTGATAACTTGAGGGTTGGGGAAAAAGATAAAAACAACGGGGTCAGACATAAGTCTGAGCGAGTCCTATAACTTTAACAATACAATCATTAAAGTAACCAGAGTAAGACATAAGCTTGATATACGGTAACGACTGGGATACATGGCTACACTAAGCAACCAACTAGACTTAGGATGAACTAAGATAACCGTAAAGACGCATTTACCCACCCAAGGATAATTACTACACTGCACCACCCCAGATCTACCCACCCAAGGGTAATTCCTACACTGCACCACACCAGATCTACCCACCCAAGGGTAATTCCTACACTGCACCACACCAGATCTACCCACCCAAGGGTAATTCCTACACTGCACCACACCAGATCTACCCACCCAAGGGTAATTCCTACTTAAAGGTTGATCCCACTAAGTGTACTTAGTAATTTTTAATAGTAGTTTCGTGTACCCCTAGCTGACTACATAGGTGCCGTCTGCCCCTATCTCCACTAGGTGTACCCACTACTCCCCAAGCGATCGGCTCCCTAACGTAGATACCCGTGCTGGCCCCATAGTGGGGTGTATCATTCCCCAAAGTGGCAACCTGATAATATCAACGGTGCACGACTTATACCTACACGATGCAACAACGTCTTACTTACCAGCCCGGGTCCACACACGCATACGAAACCCGTTGGACTTGCGTTGCCACCGCTAAGCCGTTTTGGCCTCTTACAGTCAAGCCCAATATGCGTGTCCCGTCCTCGACTTGGGTCGAGCCCACAAAGATACGTTTGGGATATTGGTTGAAATGGGCCCTCACAAGCTACCCACCTAAGCTTGTCATTTCTAGTGAATCCCACTTAACCCTTTAACCATGTCCACTTACATGTTATAAATTTTGGTTAAGTCTTTTAATCATATTTTAATTGCCACTCAAGGCACCCACTAGATTTCCACATGCCACCCAAGGCACTTACTTGATTCCCACATGCCACCCAAGGCACTTACTTGATTCCCACATGCCACCCAAGGCACTTACTTAACCCTTTAATCATGTTTAATTACATGTTCCACTTTGGTTAAGTATTCTAATTGTATTTTCTATTGCCACCCAAGGTAACCCACTAATTTCCTCATGCCACCCAAGGCACCCCCACTAGTTACTACATGCCACCCAAGGCACCCACTTAACCCCTCATGCCCCACTACATGCTAATTTGGTTAAGTGTTTCTTAATTAATTAAGATCGTAACCTTTGTAAAGACCTCTCACATCAGACTGTCTTTTATGGCAGCTGGATATGCCGGTTGGTTCCGGGCAGCCTTACACCATAACAGAGTCTAACCTCGTGTCTTTACACTTGTCACGTATTTAGTTTATGACTAAGACCTCTCACATTGGGCCAATCATTTGTAGCCGCTGGATTTGCCGGTCGGTTCCGGGCAGTCTTATGCTATAAAAGGGTCCAACCTCGTGTCTTAGTTGATTAATTACACCTAATTAATCACCCCCGTAATTTGTATTAATTATCCCTTATTAATTACCAATTTCAAGAATATGGGTAGACCTAACTCAATAGGTAAATTCCCAATTCCATAATATGGGTAGACCTAACTTAATAGGTAAATTCCCAATTCCATAATATGGGTAGACCTAACTTAATAGGTAAATTCCCAATTATGTCCATTCACTTTATGTTATGCTTAAGCATACCCATTTCACACCATTTTATTAATATGCATATTAACCCCATCGTTCCCCACGTAATTCGTTCTCATAACATGACATAATAAAGGGAAGATTCATCACAAATGCCATGGGTTTAACCAACATAGCATATAACTTTATCATGGGTTTAAAAGGTGTCAACTTGCATATATGAGCATACATTAAACCCAACTAGCATTTAACCCAAACTTGCATGAAGCACATATGTCACAAAGGGGTAACTTGCATATGATTCTTATGTCATACAAAGGTGTGAACTTGCATAGCATGTCACATGTTAACTTGCATATAACCAAACACATAACTTGCATAACATGTCACATATGAACTTGCATATAATCATGCACATAACTTGCATATAACCAAACACATAACTTGCATAACATGTTACATATGAACTTGCATATGTATGTATGACATACAAAGGTAAACTCGCATATGTTATGCATATCACTAATCCAAACAACTTGTATAGATTATGCATATTATAGATCCAAACTCATAGGTTAAACTTGCATGTCATGTCACTTATTTCACACATGATTCTAGCATAAAACCAAGCATTTAACTTGCATAAAACCAAACACTTAGCATGCATAAAACCAAATACTTAACATGCATAAAACCCACCACTTAACATGCATAAACCCAAACACTTAGCATGCATAAAACCAAATACTTAGCATGCATAAAACCCACCACTTAACATGCATAAACCCAAACACTTAACTTGCATAAACATAGTGTCATCATGAATAAGTGTTAAACATAGTGATTAGCAAACTAGCATCATAACATATGACCTAAAACCCATTGATCCGCAAGCAAAACCATATAATCTCATCACATCTCATCTACTTAGTTTAGCAATTGGTTATTAAAGTGATAGAAACTCACAAACTCCAAGATTAGCTCCTTAGATAGTTGCTAGAGTTGAAGTAGAGGTGGATTAGTAGTTGATTAGCTTGCAATCCTCTTCTCTAATTAGTGGAGGCTCCTTCTAAGTTGCATTTTGGCGGCATGATGGCATAGATTCTATTTTTAGTATGAATTAGGGTAGTCTTAGGGTGTATTTATAGGATTAGGTTGTGTTTTAGACCTTTAGATTAACCCTAGGTTAGTTTAGGTCCGTCAGATTTCGTCCCAAGCCCTCCAACCCAGCCCAAAACTCAACCAGGTGCACCCAGGCTAGAATCAGCCGACAGGGCAAGTCGACAGCCCTGTCGACTGCCAAGTCGACAGGCATGTCGACAGGCAAGTCGACAGCCCTGTCGACAGCCAAGTCGACTTGGCTGGGCGGGAGTTTTCCCGCCTAGCCCCCATTTCTGCATGTTTCGAAATTCAAATTTCCCGAAAACTTCTTTGGGCCTTAACCGGGTCATACGGACTCCGATTTACAAAATTTCGGACTCTATTTCGCGTATTTTTCCGAGACGAACACAGTGACGTAACCCGTTTCCCCTGATTCTCACATCTAAGATTATTAATTCTGTAATTAGTGAATATCAGTGTTAACTGAAATTCGGGGTGTTACATTCTCCCCTCCTTAAAGGATTTCGTCCCCGAAATCTCCAAGTTATGGAGAATGCATATCCTACCATCCAAACAACCATCTACTCAATCCATCAAACACGGGCATCCATTGTCCTTAAAACAATTTCTACTGATGTATGAGCATATGCAAAAAGTGTGTGTATATGTTCCCTATCTAATGTATGAACATATGCAAACCGTGATAGTGCCATGCATCCAATATGTATGCGAAAGAACCCTATCGACACATACTATATCTACATGAGTGCACAATCATTCACCAAAATGCATCATCCATATGATAACACAACCATTATACATCCATAAATATAGCTACCTACACACAATTATATGCAATATGCAATATGAAGTGATTGAGCCGATCTAGTGTCTAGAGTGTGTGTATATGCATCCACGAGCAACCACTAGCAAACACTTGCATCCACATGCATCCATCAATCATAACATGTCTCAAACACATGTTTCAACCATAGGTTTACCCTATCTAAAGGTCAAAGGCACTAACAAGAGGACATACTAAAGATAAGACAAGTACTAGACAAACGATAAAGGAGAAGTTAAAAGACATACCCTCAAAAAGGAATGGGTATAATGAACGCATTTTCGCTTCCGTCTCCCAAGTAGCGTTGCTCTCATCTTCTCCCCATTGCGCTTTGACTAGTTGAACCTCCATGTTTCTCAACCTCTTAATCTCTGACCCAAGGATGCGTGTAGGAGCTCGTCGAATAGTCGCATCACGCTCTATCTCTACTTCTCTAAGCAAGCTCGGCTCTACCACCTCTGCGGTCTCATGTAGGCACTTCCTCAAATGTGACACATGGAATACATCATGTACACCACTAAGTCTGTCGGGCAACTCCACTCTATAGGTCATCTGTCCAATCCTTTCCTTAATAGGAAACGGTCCAACAAACCTTGGTGCTAACTTCCCAGCAGATCCAAAGCGAACCACATTCCGTAACGGAGATACTTTGACAAAGACCATGTCCCCAACATCAAACTCAAGCTCTGTTCTCCTCTTGTCTGCATAAGATTTCTGTCTGTCTTGCGCCGCTTTCATCCTTCTTCGAATCAAATCAATCTTTTCCGAAGTCTTCCTAACCATATCGGGCCCAAGCAAGATCTTATCCGTAGATTCCCACCAACATGTAGGTGATCGACAAGGCCTTCCAAAAAAAAGCTTCGAAAGGAGCCATGCCAATACTAGACTGAAAGCTGTTATTATATGCGAACTCCACCAATGGAAGATGCTCTTCTCATGTACCTCCAAAATCTAAGATACATAGCCTCAAAAGGTCTTCTAAAATGCGATTCACCCTCCCGGTCTGGCCGTCCGTCTGTGGATGATTTGCGGTGCTCAAACACAGCTGAGTCCCTACCGCCTCTTTCAAACTCTTCCAAAACTCGCTAGTGAAGATAGGATCTCGATCACTCACTATGCTGGAAGGTACACCATGCAATCTAACAATCTCTCGAATGTAGATTGAAGCTAGCCATTGAGCAGTCCTCTTAATCTTCACGGGTATAAAATGGGCACTCTTAGTAAGTTTGTATACCCCAACCCAAATTCCCGTATTACCCTTCCTCGATCTTGGTAATCCATTGACGAAATCCATCGAGACACTATCCCACTTCCATAGCGGAACCTCCAATGGGTGAAGCAACCCACCGGGTTTCTTTTGCTCCGCTTTTACTTGTTGGCACACCAAGCATCTAGCGACATACTCGGCCGCGTCTTTCTTCATACCGGCCCAAATGAAAACTCGCTTCATGTCTTGGTACATCTTGTCCCTACCGGGATGAATGGTCATCTTCGAACGATGTGCATCATCAAGTATAGCCTTCCTCAAACCCTCGTCTTGCGGTACACAAAGTCTACCGTCTCTACGCAACCACCCCTTACCATCTAGGGTGTACCTACTCAAATGGCTGGACGACTCCCCCTCCTCATGAGCTTCTCTACTAACTCAACCAACTGTGGGTCGACTCGCTGCGCTCTGCCAATCCGCCCCAAAAGAGTAGGCCTAACCTCCAAAGAGGCTAGCAAACCGGGTACAAAGTCAACGGAAGGTCTAAAGTCAAACATAGAAATAAACTCTAAGCTCCGTCGTTCAACGAACAATGAACTCAAGGACAACCTTTTTCTACTTAAGACGTCCGCTACCACGTTACCCTTGCCATGGGTATACGCTATCTCAAACTCATAGGATGCTAAGAATCCCATCCACTTTTGCTGTCCTAAGACTATGCGCTCGAAGAGTCTCCAACACTTCCCTAAGATGTAGGGCATGCTCTTCTCCACTTTTAGAGAAAACCAGGATATTACCCCATCCAAAATCATCACAACTGTCCATCTCTCACGCAGACCACCCTAGTCGAACTCGACATCCCCCAAATGCAAGCCCCAAAGGCCTAAACCAATATCAGACAAACTCCCAAGGGATACCTCCTTCGAATTCAGACGACCTACGTGAGATGATACTAGTAAAAACGGCTAAATAATTAAGCCCTTGTCCAACTCTGGATGTCCTCGCCAGTCTCGCTCCAAAACCACCGTTTATCCCATAACTGGCTTTGCTCAACCTATTGAGCACATACGAAAACTTATTTCGCTCCTAGAAAAGACCAAGATGTCATTTACAAAGACCATCACGAACTTATTTAGGTACTCCCTGAACACTCTTCTCATCAAATCAATAAAGTATGCGGGGGCGTTCGTCAAACCAAATGGCATCACCAGCCACTCATAAAAACCATCCGGAGTCCTAAAGGCAGTCTTCTCTATACTATCCTCAGCCACTCTCAACTGACGAAACCCCGTGGCTAAGTCCAACTGCGAAAATACTGAGGCGCCAACTAACTGATCAAAGAGATCATCAATCCTCGGCAATGGGTGTCTATTATTCTTTGTGAGTTTATTCAGTTCTCTTTAGCCTACACAAAGTCTGAGGGACCCATCCGCCTTCGTGGCAAAAACTACTGGAGCACCCCACTCCGATATACTTCGTCTTATGAACCCCTTCTCAAGCAAATCGCCTACTTGCTTATGGAGTTCCCTCCTCTCACGAGGAGCCATGTGGCACACTGGCCAAGATACTGGTTTGGCATTGTCTACCAGATATATTCGGAAGTCAATCTCCCGCTCCGGAGGTAAGCCCTTCACCTCCTCAAACACATCCGAGTATTCCCGGACCACTCTAACAGATCGTAAATTCTCGACCGACGTGTCAAGCGATTCTAGATAACTTAGCATAACGGATTCCATGGGATTACAAGAGATCTCGAGAGTGTTACCCAAGTGGGTCATAAGCCTAACAACTCTCCCTTCAAAATCAAGAATGACACCACTACTGGATAACCAGTCCATGCCCAAAACTAACTCATAGCCCGTGAAGCCCAAAAAGCATCACATCTAAACTCAACGCTAAGTATAGAAACTTTCAAACCCAAACACATCATGGAGCCCCAATTGGGTTTGAAACAACTAAGGGATCATCTACTAAACTGGTGTCTAAGTGCAGTGACTCAACTAACAATGATGAGATAAACGAACTCGATGCGTCAGAATCAAATAAAGTTCGAACCGGATAATAAAGAAATCCAAATTCCAACCTAGACGGTCCTATCCCCATCTGGTACACTAGCCGTGAGGGAATACAACTACCCTCCAGGAGATTCCGTACCTTGCCCTTGCCTCTTTGGACAATCCTAATAAGGTGTCCTATTCCTCCCAAAAGGATAACTACTAGCCCTCTTCTTCCCATTCTCCACTCATAACCTCCCATCAAAATGAGGTTTCGCTCTTCATTAACCAAACAACTATTTGAGCCTTCCTCCCATCGTCTATCCAATAGGTACCTACAAGTCCTCCTCCTTCTTGAACCAACTTCTAGTCCGACTAATGTCTAAGTCCCTTGAAGTGGTTTTCCATTCTTATCTATCTTAGAAAGATCATCTATACGCGGAGGGGAAACTCAAAACGAGAGAGGAAGAGATTCAAAACGGAGAATTTGAAAGATATAGATATGGCTATTGGGGATTATGCTTTTCTTTCAAAAACTTTTCTCTTAAAAGACATGTTTTGGAAAATACTCCCTTCAAAAATATTCTTAGAAAATAGTTTTTCTAAAAAAATTTATCTGTTCTGGTAACCTTAAGCTCTGATACCACGTGTAACACCCCACACCCGCTACGGTCACTCACTAAGGGAATGCCATAACATCGGTGGAGTATTTTAAGTGAATATAGAACAGAAAAATTACAACAAGACAGATATAAGTAATACTTGAGAATTTAAAACATCATTTCATTGCAGCGGAAAGTAAAACATGTTTGGTTACACCAAAACCATAAACAAGAGTCAAGTACATAATATCCATCCTGATTAAAACAAAAGTACATAATCCCACTAAATAACTTAATAGCCATAATAGAAAAGATAAACTGAGCTTTACATCCACGGTCCAAGCTCCAAAAGATAGATAAAGCAGTCTGATCAAAGCCCACTAGTGCTAGGCCCACTCTGATAACTTGAGGGTTGGGGAAAAAGATAAAAACAACGGGGTCAGACATAAGTCTGAGCGAGTCCTATAACTTTAACAATACAATCATTAAAGTAACCAGAGTAAGACATAAGCTTGATATACGGTAACGACTGGGATACATGGCTACACTAAGCAGCCAACTAGACTTAGGATGAACTAAGATAACCGTAAAGACGCATTTACCCACCCAAGGATAATTACTACACTGCACCACCCCAGATCTACCCACCCAAGGGTAATTCCTACACTGCACCACACCAGATCTACCCACCCAAGGGTAATTCCTACACTGCACCACACCAGATCTACCCACCCAAGGGTAATTCCTACACTGCACCACACCAGATCTACCCACCCAAGGGTAATTCCTACTTAAAGGTTGATCCCACTAAGTGTACTTAGTAATTTTTAATAGTAGTTTCGTGTACCCCTAGCTGACTACATAGGTGTCGTCTGCCCCTATCTCCACTAGGTGTACCCACTACTCCCCAAGCGATCGGCTCCCTAACGTAGATACCCGTGCTGGCCCCACAGTGGGGTGTATCATTCCCCAAAGTGGTAACCTGATAATATCAACGGTGCACGGCTTATACCTACACGATGCAACAACGTCTTACTTACCAGCTCGGGTCCACACACGCATACGAAACCCGTTGGACTTGCATTGCCACCGCTAACCCGTTTTGGCCTCTTACAGTCAAGCCCAATATGCGTGTCCCGTCCTCGACTTGGGTCGAGCCCACAAAGATACGTTTGGGATATTGGTTGAAATGGGCCCCCACAAGCTACCCACCTAAGCTTGTCATTTCTAGTGAATCCCACTTAACCCTTTAACCATGTCCACTTACATGTTATAAATTTTGGTTAAGTCTTTTAATCATATTTTAATTGCCACTCAAGGCACCCACTAGATTTCCACATGCCACCCAAGGTGTAACGACCCGCATTCTACGCGTCATAGGATCGTAGAATATTTATTTCTGTCACATACGAAGTCTTATGGTCATGTAACTTTGGGAGACGACTATTAGGGTCATTTCCCATGTTCACGATTTTTCCCGATTTTTAAATGACCATTTTACCCCTAGTTATCACTGTTTTGGCCATAACTTTTGACTGGAAAGGAATTTTGACCTGAAATCACTTCCATTGGCTCCGGATGATGGTTTCTCTTTCCGTAGAGTGGTCACATTAGCCAAACGGACTCACCGTTTGGGAGATGTGGCTGAAACAAGTTTCAGATGGTGAAAAACAGCTTAATTGGGCTTAAAACGGGTGATTAGCAGCTAGGCCCAAGGGGAATTTCGGGTTTAGGGGTATATGGAGGCTGATTAGGGTTAGAAAACATTTCTTTAGACATTTTCCAGCCGCCACTTTCATTCCTCTTGACCTAGCCATGGCCTTCACTCTCTAAATCTCTCTAAAGCACCCAAAAATCACTCTTTGATTGAAGATTAGGCTTAGCAACATCAAATTAAGAAGAAAAAGCACCAAAGCAAGGTTAGAGCTGCTGTGTAAGATTGGGAACAGCGCCAAATCAGAGAATATTTCAGTTTTGGGGTTCTAGTTGTGGCAAAGGTGAGTGATTTGCATAGTTTTTGCACTAATTACGGTAATTAAGGGTAATTAGTGAAGATTAGCGAGTTTATACGTAAATAAATCCTGGAAAAATTCTTAAAAATTCTAAAATAATGTTTTAAGGCTCTGTTAGAAATTTGGGTTAATTTCGATGTGTTTTGCTAATCGTATGCTTAAACATGATTAAGAGGGATTATAGGAAAATGTGAGGTTTTGGCCACTTTTGATCCATTTTGATTCATTTAAATTGTTGTTTGTTGCTTGTGGTTGCTGTTACAAGTTGCTATGACCCTTTGGTATGCTTTGTGGTTGATTTCAATAGTTAGATTGGTCGAAAACGCCGTCGAGAGGCGTATAAACACTTGCTGGAAGTTGCAGGAATTAGTGCAGGAAATCGGATCGGATCGCCCCTACCCGACCCGAACCGCCCATTTCCCTTCACCACGAACCGAACCGGATCGTTATAGCGAAGCAAGCTGCGCCACGAGCTGAAGGATCCGACCCGCTCCGAGATGGTGAGCCCAAGACGCCACGAACCGACCTGCCTGAAGTGATGGCGCCACGACCGAGCTCTCGCGTGTGAACCGACCTGGCGTGAAGAAGGCTCCGACCCGATCCGAGGACTGATGCTTGGTGGTTGAAGGCTGCACGAACCACGACAGGATGGAGGGTGCGAACCGAACCGAGGTGGTGGACCCGGACCGATCCGATGGGTGGTCACGAACCCGACCCGACCCGATTTGGTGGAAGAGATGATGATCTGAACCGATTCGAAGGAGGAAGATCCATAACCCGAAATGCAAAGGTAGTTCAAGTGGAAGTTAGAGCTCAGGATCCAGATGGGAACCAACGAGTTCACTTCATGGTTGGACTTTGCTGCGGGACGCGTGCCAAGGAGTTATCGACGTCTATAGCGTTGGACCACTATGGTAGGAGGTACGAAGGCGGATTCAGGGCCATTATGGCATCGGTAGAACCAAGGGCTACGACCAATGAAGTGGGTCATTGAAATGTTTGGTCATGACTCCAAGTGTTTGGCTTGGTCACAGAAGGGTTTCTACAAGTCGGGATTCGTCGTTACCTCAGTTTGTCTAGTGTTCCAAAGTGGTAGATGTCGTATGCTTTACGCACTGAGTGAGAGATGTGAGGATGGTTGCCATGGATGATTTGTTTGCTATCATTATGACATGCACACCCCACCCCCGTATTCTTACACTATTCATTATGGCGCCTTGGAGTATTGTACGGTATGTGGTACTAACTCTTTGGTTGCAGGTCCAGGTTCAGGTATGGTTTAGTGTACCTGTTATTATTCCGTTTAGATGCTTATCACTCATACCAGGCTTTATGTCTGACCCAGAGTTTTATGTCTCCTCTTATTACTCTGGGTGCTCACACGAGCAGACTAGAGACAGGTTAGCTGGTGATGTACGGGTAGATGATCCGGAGACGAGCAGGAGGCTTCCACGTAATATATATAGTATTCTCCCTGTATTGTTGAAGATCACTGCTTGGGCATTGGTGGTGCATCTTCTACTTTAGTTTTCTTTTGTTAGAGACAGTAAATTTGGAAAGTTGTAATAAGCTGTATTTGGATTTCCGCTGCTCTGATGTTGACATTGATTATTAGTTATCAGCTTATGCACTGTCTCGCCTGTTTTATGTCAAGTATGTTATTATTATATTTTATTCCATGCGCTGTGAGACATTCTACAGGTTCTTTGATTAGTCCATTCCCTCCTTTCCTTTCTTATGACGACCGTCTTGTGCTAGTCGGGCATGTGTACAGCGCACTTTTGGAGGAAATGCAGGCTGGTGCGGGGCGGGCCGTCACACTTGGTATCAGAGCTCTAGGTTGCGTAGTTAACCTAGGGAAGTTATCAGGGAGAGATAATATACGTATACGAGAGAGCGTATTTGTGATTACTTTGGTTTTTAAAAGCTACATATATATATACTATTAGTAGGATAAGGATGAAGTCGTACTGCACTAGCACCACTATGGAGTCGTTAATCATTTCCTTTTTCAGATTGACGATGAGCCGATATGTTAGAGGTACCGGTAGGGGAGCCAATAATGGGAATGCTGCTGATATGAGGACGATGTTTACTAACCTCATGAGAGAGATGCTTAGAGATGTACAGAGGGCAGCTCCCAATGGTGGAAATGGTGGTGGTCCAATAGTGCAGGCGCCGAGGGTCGACTTCGCCAAGTTGAATAAGGATTATACTAGCCTTGGTGGGAAGTCGTTTCACGGAACGGAGTCGGCCACGGATGTTCAAGATTGGTTGGATAGTTGCGAACGTATCTTCGAGGATTTGGGTATCGAAGATGCGATGAAGAGAAAGCTAGCGTCCCGTCAGCTGCAAGGGCGGGCAATGAATTGGTGGAATGCTATAAAGGCAGCTACTCCCGAAGATCAGATTACTTGGGAGCAGTTTAAAGATCGCTTCAGTGAGAAGTTCATTCCAGCTGCTCAGAAGTCAGTGCTGTTTAAGAAGTTCTTGGAGCTCAAGCAGAATGGCAGAGCTGCCTCCGAGTATATTGCCGAATTTGACACTTTGTCAAAATATGGGTTATCTCTTATTGATACTGCCGAGAAAAAGAATGAGAAATTCATAACCGGTTTGGATCAGTACTTGGGGGAAAGGCTTATTAACCACATCGATGAGTCGTTTGAGTCGATTGTAGGGAAAGCATTGAGGTCAGAAAGTCTCTACCCTAAGCCGAAAACTGAGGTTGCATCTGCAGAAGAGCCAAAACCACAAGCAAGTGGTGGGAGCAAAGGTGGTTCCCAGAATAAAAGAAAGCAGAATCAGGCTAAGGATGGCCAGAAGAAAAAGAATAAGCAAGATGTGGAGTGCTTCAGCTGTGGTAAGAAGGGCCATTATGCTAGTAATTGTCGGGTCAAGCCAGCGGATAGGAAGTGCTTCAACTGTGGCCAATTGGGACATCACAAGGACAAGTGTCCACAGCCCCCTAAGGAAAAACAAATGGTGAAAGCCTACGCTCTTAATGCTATTCCTTCTTCGTCGAATGCCCCAACAGCGGCGGAGAAGGGAAAGAATGTCGTCATTCAAGGTATCCTTTCTGTTTATGATGTTCCTGTTAGAGTTTTGTTTGATACCGGAGCTTCCAGTTCTTTCATATCTAGTGACCTGGTAGATAGGTTGGGATTGGAGCCCGAGATTGTCGATAGACCTTTAGTAGTGACGAACCCGATTGGTGGTTCTACTAGCCTTAGCATGATTTGTCGTAATGTGGTCTTATCGAGTCATGGATGCATGTTTGTTTGTGATTGCTTTGTTTTGGGCTTTACTGGGTTTGGCATTATTTTGGGAGTAGATTGGCTCCAAAGATACGGGGTGGTGGTAGACTGTGAGGGCTTGTTGGTGACAGCTAGAGCGGATGATGGGCGGAGGATAGTGTTTGGTGGTCTACCCAGTGAGGGGGTATTGGCTAGTTTTCTAAACTCCCTCGACATTCCGCATAGTGAGTTGTCAGGTTTGCCCGTGGTTGGCCAGTATCCGGATGTTTTCGAAGAAGTGACCGGACTTCCACCACACCGAGAGATTGAGTTCCGTATTGATTTGGTAAAAGATGCCAGGCCTATAGTGATGCCACTTCGTCGTATGGCACCAAGAGAGCAGCGAGAGCTCGAGGTGCAAGTCAGCGATCTTTTGAAGAAGGGATTTATCAGAAGGAGTGTTTCTGAATGGGGAGCACCAGTTGTGTTTGCTACCAAGGCGGATGGTTCCCTTCGTTTGTGTGTAGACTACCGCGAGTTGAATAAAGTGACGAGGAAGAACAAGTATCCTCTACCGCGGATAGATGATTTATTCGATCAGTTGAGTGGCGCGAGAGTATTTTCTCAGTTGGATCTCGCGACAGGTTTTCATCAGCTTAGAGTGGAAGCTGAGAGTATAGCTAAAACGGCATTTCGGACGCCGTCTGGGTTTTATGAGTGGTTGGTCATGCCATTCGGGCTGACCAATGCCCCAGCATATTTTGTGGATCTTATGAATAGAGTATTCAGAGATCAGTTGAATAAGTTTGTCCTTGTGTTCGTTGATGATATTTTGGTCTATTCGAGGACAGAGGAAGAACACAAGGAACATTTAAGAGTAGCGATGGAGGTGTTGAGAAAACACCAATTGAAAGCAAAGTTTTCTAAGTGTCACTTCTGGAAGAGGGAAGTGAGGTTCTTGGGCCATGTTGTATCAGAGAATGGTATTGCCGTGGACCCAGCAAAGGTGGCTACGGTACAGGATTGGCCTACGCCCAAGAATGCAACAGATGTAAGAAGTTTCTTGGGATTAGCTGGATATTATCGTCAGTTTATCCAAGGTTTCTCCAAGATAGCAGCACCATTGACCCAGTTGACCAAGAAGAATCAAGCTTTTGTCTGGGATGAAAGGTGCGAGAATGCGTTCAGAAGTCTAAAGGACAAGTTGACAAGCGCACCAGTGTTAGCCATTCCTAAGGGGGATGAAGAGATGACGGTATACACGGATGCCTGTGGTACCGGACTGGGTGCTGTATTGATGCAAGGCGGTAGGGTTGTAGCTTATGCAAGTCGGCAATTGAAACCGCACGAGAGAAGATACCCTACCCATGATTTAGAATTGGCAGCGATCGTGTTCGCGTTAAAGATGTGGAGACACTATCTCTTGGGAGAAAGATTTGAGCTATTTACAGATCATAAGTCGTTAAAGTATCTATTCTCCCAGAAGGATTTAAATCTCCGTCAGCAGAGATGGTTAGAGTTCTTAGCTTCCTATGATTTTGACATCGCATACACACCAGGAAAGGGCAATGCGGTGGCTGATGCATTGAGTAGAAGACATGCCAGCTTAGGGGCTATGTTCCTTGAATGGAAGCAACTGGAGTTTATCGCGGGGTTTGATTTCAGACCAAAGTGCGAATTGGATCCAGAAATGTTAGCAAGTTTGAAGATCAGACCCACTTTGATTGAGCGGATCGGCTCTAGTCAGAGGGACGATCCTAACCTATTGGAAATCATCTCCAAGTTAGAGATGGGTATCAATGAGGAGATGAACAAGTATGGACTTGATCGAGATAGATGGCTTAGAAAGAATGGAAAACTTGTTGTACCCAATGTCAATGGATTGAGAGATGAAGTGCTTAGAGAATGTCATCACTCAAAGCTAACTATACACCCCGGTGGTAATAAGATGTATCGAGATATGAAGCAGACTTACTACTGGGAAGGGATGAAAAGAGACGTTGGGAAGTTTATATCCAAATGCATGAATTGCCAGCTAGTTAAAGCCGAGCAAAAGAAGCCTAGTGGATTGTTACAACCATTGGAAATTCCCGAATGGAAATGGGAGCAAGTCTCGATGGATTTCATCGATGGTTTACCAAGGACTAGATCGGGATATGACAGCATTTGGGTAATTGTGGACCGATTGACCAAAAGTGCAAGATTTATACCAGTCAAATCGACCAGAACGGCAGCTAAGTTAGCGGAATTGTACATGAAGTGGGTAGTGAGATTTCATGGAGTACCCAAAAGCATTGTGAGCGACCGAGACCCGTTGTTCACTAGTGGGTTTTGGAAGAGCTTACAAGAGGCTCTAGGGTCAGAGTTACATCTCAGTACCGCATATCATCCTCAGACCGACGGTCAGACGGAGAGGGTGAACCGTATTTTGGAAGACCTCTTGAGAGTATGTATATTGGATTTTGGTGGATCATGGGATGACCATTTGCATCTAGTAGAGTTTGCATATAATAATAGTTACCAATCCAGTATCGGTATGGCTCCGTTTGAAGCTTTGTACGGAAGACCATGCAACTCACCATCATGTTGGATAGAAACTGGCGAGAAGTTTATGCTTGGACCAGATGTGGTGAGGGAAACTTCAGATAAGATTAAGATCATTCAACAACGAATGAAGGCTGCCCAAGATAGGCAGACGAGTTATGCTGATAAGAGGAGAAGAGACTTAAAATTCTCCGTTGGCGACTTGGTGTTTGTCAAGATTTCTCCGTTGAAGAGCGTAATACGATTTGGCAGGAAAGGCAAGTTGGCACCAAGATTCGTTGGCCCATTCCCTGTTCTTGAACTAGTCGGGAATTTGGCATATAGAATTGACTTACCGGAGAAGATGGCGGGAGTTCATAACGTATTTCATGTTTCCCAACTAAGGAAGTTCGTTCACGACTCAGATATGACTATTTCACCTGATCAGTTAGAGGACTTCGAAGTAGAACCCGAGGCGGTTGGGAACCGCAAGCCGGCCCGTATTGTCGAGCACGACATGAAGCAACTTCGAAGGAAGGCGGTGAAGCTAGTCAAGGTACAGTGGAGCGAGGACGAGAGTGATTGTACTTGGGAGACAGAGGAGGACATTAGGAAGTCACACCCAGAACTCTTTACCTGGTAAGATTTTGACTTCGATTTAGTTTTCCGCATGCTAGGATAGGCTTGGTTGCTTGTTTTACATGTTTGATTGTTGTATGTGGTTGTTAGGCATGCGGGATCTTTTGTATGTTTGGGTTAAGGAATTTCGGGGACGAAATTTCTTAAGGGGGGGAGAGTGTAACGACCCGCATTCTACGCGTCATAGGATCGTAGAATATTTATTTCTGTCACATACGAAGTCGTATGGTCATGTAACTTTGGGAGACGACTATTAGGGTCATTTCCCATGTTCACGATTTTTCCCGATTTTTAAATGACCATTTTACCCCTAGTTATCACTGTTTTGGCCATAACTTTTGACTGGAAAGGAATTTTGACCTGAAACCACTTCCATTGGCTCCGGATGATGGTTTCTCTTTCCGTAGAGTGGTCACATTAGCCAAACGGACTCACCGTTTGGGAGATATGGCTGAAACAAGTTTCAGATGGTGAAAAACAGCTTAATTGGGCTTAAAACGGGTGATTAGCAGCTAGGCCCAAGGGGAATTTCGGGTTTAGGGGTATATGGAGGCTGATTAGGGTTAGAAAACATTTCTTTAGACATTTTCCAGCCGCCACTTTCATTCCTCTTGACCTAGCCATGGCCTCCACTCTCTAAATCTCTCTAAAGCACCCAAAAATCACTCTTTGATTGAAGATTAGGCTTAGCAACATCAAATTAAGAAGAAAAAGCACCAAAGCAAGGTTAGAGCTGCTGTGTAAGATTAGGAACAGCGCCAAATCAGAGAATATTTCAGTTTTGGGGTTCTAGTTGTGGCAAAGGTGAGTGATTTGCATAGTTTTTGCACTAATTACGGTAATTAAGGGTAATTAGTGAAGATTAGCGAGTTTATACGTAAATAAATCCTGGAAAAATTCTTAAAAATTCTAAAATAATGTTTTAAGGCTCTGTTAGAAATTTGGGTTAATTTCGATGTGTTTTGCTAATCGTATGCTTAAACATGATTAAGAGGGATTATAGGAAAATGTGAGGTTTTGGCCACTTTTGATCCATTTTGATTCATTTAAATTGTTGTTTGTTGCTTGTGGTTGCTGTTACAAGTTGCTATGACCCTTTGGTATGCTTTGTGGTTGATTTCAATAGTTAGATTGGTCGAAAACGCCGTCGAGAGGCGTATAAACACTTGCTGGAAGTTGCAGGAATTAGTGCAGGAAATCGGATCGGATCGCCCCTACCCGACCCGAACCGCCCATTTCCCTTCACCACGAACCGAACCGGATCGTTATAGCGAAGCAAGCTGCGCCACGAGCTGAAGGATCCGACCCGCTCCGAGATGGTGAGCCCAAGACGCCACGAACCGACCTGCCTGAAGTGATGGCGCCACGACCGAGCTCTCGCGTGTGAACCGACCTGGCGTGAAGAAGGCTCCGACCCGATCCGAGGACTGATGCTTGGTGGTTGAAGG
Source organism: Allium sativum (assembly GCA_030737875.1). Lineage (NCBI taxonomy): Eukaryota > Viridiplantae > Streptophyta > Magnoliopsida > Asparagales > Amaryllidaceae > Allium > Allium sativum. Next base: position 267,000,117 of record CM060916.1, read on the forward strand.
CGGCACGAACCACGAAAGGATGGAGGGTGCGAACCGAACCGAGGTGGTGGACCCGGACCGATCCGATGGGTGGTCACGAACCCGACCCGACCCGATTTGGTGGAAGAGATGATGATCCGTACCGATTCGAAGGAGGAAGATCCATAACCCGAAATGCAAAGGTAGTTCAAGTGGAAGTTAGAGCTCAGGATCCAGATGGGAACCAACGAGTTCACTTCATGGTTGGACTTTGCTGCGGGACGCGTGCCAAGGAGTTATCGACGTCTATAGCGTTGGACCACTATGGTAGGAGGTACGAAGGCGGATTCAGGGCCATTATGGCATCGGTAGAACCAAGGGCTACGACCAATGAAGTGGGTCATTGAAATGTTTGGTCATGACTCCAAGTGTTTGGCTTGGTCACAGCAGGGTTTCTACAAGTCGGGATTCGTCGTTACCTCAGTTTGTCTAGTGTTCCAAAGTGGTAGATGTCGTATGCTTTACGCACTGAGTGAGAGATGTGAGGATGGTTGCCATGGATGATTTGTTTGCTATCATTATGACATGCACACCCCACCCCCGTATTCTTACACTATTCATTATGGCGCCTTGGAGTATTGTACGGTATGTGGTACTAACTCTTTGGTTGCAGGTCCAGGTTCAGGTATGGTTTAGTGTACCTGTTATTATTCCGTTTAGATGCTTATCACTCATACCAGGCTTTATGTCTGACCCAGAGTTTTATGTCTCCTCTTATTACTCTGGGTGCTCACACGAGCAGACTAGAGACAGGTTAGCTGGTGATGTACGGGTAGATGATCCGGAGACGAGCAGGAGGCTTCCACGTAATATATATATAGTATTCTCCCTGTATTGTTGAAGATCACTGCTTGGGCATTGGTGGTGCATCTTCTACTTAAGTTTTCTTTTGTTAGAGACAGTAAATTTGGAAAGTTGTAATAAGCTGTATTTGGATTTCCGCTGCTCTGATGTTGACATTGATTATTAGTTATCAGCTTATGCACTGTCTCTCCTGTTTTATGTCAAGTATGTTATTATTATATTTTATTCCATGCGCTGTGAGACATTCTACAGGTTCTTTGATTAGTCCATTCCCTCCGTTCCTTTCTTATGACGACCGTCTTGTGCTAGTCGGGCATGTGTACAGCGCACTTTTGGAGGAAATGCAGGCTGGTGCGGGGCGGGCCGTCACACAAGGCACTTACTTGATTCCCACATGCCACCCAAGGCACTTACTTGATTCCCACATGCCACCCAAGGCACTTACTTAACCCTTTAATCATGTTTAATTACATGTTCCACTTTGGTTAAGTATTCTAATTGTATTTTCTATTGCCACCCAAGGCAACCCACTAGTTTCCTCATGCCACCCAAGGCACCCCCACTAGTTACTACATGCCACCCAAGGCACCCACTTAACCCCTCATGCCCCACTACATGCTAATTTGGTTAAGTGTTTCTTAATTAATTAAGATCGTAACCTTTGTAAAGACCTCTCACATCAGACTGTCTTTTATGGCAGTTGGATATGCCGGTTGGTTCCGGGCAGCCTTACACCATAACAGAGTCTAACCTCGTGTCTTTACACTTGTCACGTATTTAGTTTATGACTAAGACCTCTCACATTGGGCCAATCATTTGTAGCCGCTGGATTTGCCGGTCGGTTCCGGGCAGTCTTATGCTACAAAAGGGTCCAACCTCGTGTCTTAGTTGATTAATTACACCTAATTAATCACCCCCATAATTTGTATTAATTATCCCTAATTAATTACCAATTTCAAGAATATGGGTAGACCTAACTCAATAGGTAAATTCCCAATTCCATAATATGGGTAGACCTAACTTAATAGGTAAATTCTCAATTCCATAATATGGGTAGACCTAACTTAATAGGTAAATTCCCAATTATGTCCATTCACTTTATGTTATGCTTAAGCATACCCATTTCACACCATTTTATTAACATGCATATTAACCCCATCGTTCCCCACGTAATTCGTTCTCATAACATGACATAATAAAGGGAAGATTCATCACAAATGCCATGGGTTTAACCAACATAGCATATAACTTTATCATGGGTTTAAAAGGTGTCAACTTGCATATATGAGCATACATTAAACCCAACTAGCATTTAACCCAAACTTGCATGAAGCACATATGTCACAAAGGGGTAACTTGCATATGATTCTTATGTCATACAAAGGTGTGAACTTGCATAGCATGTCACATGTTAACTTGCATATAACCAAACACATAACTTGCATAACATGTTACATATGAACTTGCATATGTATGTATGACATACAAAGGTAAACTCGCATATGTTATGCATATCACTAATCCAAACAACTTGCATAGATTATGCATATTATAGATCCAAACTCATAGGTTAAACTTGCATGTCATGTCACTTATTTCACACATGATTCTAGCATAAAACCAAGCATTTAACTTGCATAAAACCAAACACTTAGCATGCATAAAACCAAATACTTAGCATGCATAAAACCCACCACTTAACATGCATAAACCCAAACACTTAGCATGCATAAAACCAAATACTTAGCATGCATAAAACCCACCACTTAACATGCATAAACCCAAACACTTAACTTGCATAAACATAGTGTCATCATGAATAAGTGTTAAACATAGTGATTAGCAAACTAGCATCATAACATATGACCTAAAACCCATTGATCCGCAAGCAAAACCATATGATCTCATCACATCTCATCTACTTAGTTTAGCAATTGGTTATTAAAGTGATAGAAACTCACAAACTCCAAGATTAGCTCCTTAGATAGTTGCTAGAGTTGAAGTAGAGGTGGATTAGTAGTTGATTAGCTTGCAATCCTCTTCTCTAATTAGTGGAGGCTCCTTCTAAGTTGCATTTTGGCGGCATGATGGCATAGATTCTATTTTTAGTATGGATTAGGGTAGTCTTAGGGTGTATTTATAGGATTAGGTTGTGTTTTAGACCCTTAGATTAACCCTAGGTTAGTTTAGGTCCGTCAGATTTCGTCCCATGCCCTCCAACCCAGCCCAAAACTCAACCAGGTGCACCCAGGCCAGAATCAGCCGACAGGGCAAGTCGACAGCCCTGTCGACTGCCAAGTCGACAGGCATGTCGACAGGCAAGTCGACAGCCCTGTCGACAGCCAAGTCGACTTGGCTGGGCGGGAGTTTTCCCGCCTGGCCCCCATTTCTGCATGTTTCGAAATTCAAATTTCCCGAAAACTTCTTTGGGCCTTAACCGGGTCATACGGACTCCGATTTACAAAATTTCGGACTCTATTTCGCGTATTTTTCTGAGACGAACACAATGACGTAACCCGTTTCCCCTGATTCTCACATCTGAGATTATTAATTCTGTAATTAGTGAATATCAGTGTTAACTGAAATTCGGGGTGTTACAATAATTCCTTCGCCATTTTCATGAGAACTAGAAATTTCATTTAAATTATCTTTTGGATCATCTATAACCTCTACGGGAGGTTTATCAATTGATGATTCTCCATTATACTTTCTGCAGTAACCCATATTTATGGTCAATTTAAAATTTGGTTTTTTATCTATTTAGATGGATTTTTGAATAATAAGTGCTGATTTTGGGCTTGATAAAATTTGAAATAATTTTAAAATTAATTTTATGTTTTATGTGACTTAAAACATGGACAATAAACTTTTCAAATCAGCTTAAAAAGTAAGATTTTTAAAATTGATAATTTAAAGTTATTTGGAAGACCTGGAAAAGGATCATTTTTAAGATAGTCTAAGAATATGACAAAACCACTTTCATTGGATCTGAAATGTCGAAATATGTCAGGATTTAAAATTTCAAGTCAAATAAGGTTTATATGTGAGTGTACGATATATAAACGCAAGCTGAAATTTCAGATGAATTTCAGTTTAAGCTAAAAATAAGGTGGTTTTTTCAAACAGACTCAGAATTGGACAAGACTTGATTCGTTGGAAGCATAATTCCCTAATGTAGCGAGATTTCAAATTTTGGAATTTTAGGAGTTAGTGTATGGTTGTAGGACTAGAACGAAGTTTGAGTAGTATAATTCATTCATCGATTAAATAAATGGTTTTACACTAATTCTTACAACTAATTAAAATTAGACAACAAGATGTCCTTAATGCCACATGTCCATTTCTTCTTAACTTGTCACTCCATGAGATTTAAGACTCAAGTTTTGTTTAAATTTAATTTTTAATTACATTTCTCATTTCCCTAAATACATGTCCTAAGCGTAAACATCATTTTAATGGCTTCCCTCCCCCCTTTGCTCCTCACGCCGCCCCTAGACCAGCCCGCCACCACCTACCACTGCCTCCTCCGCCTGCCGCCGACTCTTTCTGGCCTCCCCTCCGACGTGGACCCCTCCTCCTCCCTTAAACCCTTACATTCCTTTTTAATTTGCAAATCACCTTCCTAAAAACCCAAAAATCAACTACAACCTTCACCATTCACCTCCTAGTGGACCCCCCTACATGCCACGTCGGCACCCCCAAGCCCTCCACCATCTACCTCCTCCTCTGGCCAGTCTAAGCACCTTACAAACCCAAAACTCACTAAAAATCAAAGCTTCCTTGCTTAATACCTAAGTGTGAGTGATTTCAAGTGTGTTTGAGTATTCGTTGGCAAATTGGACTGGAAAAGGAACCACCTTTAGTTCGTAACAAACTTGCAAGTTCATTGTTGAAGAATCTTGGTGTTTGGGATGACTATGGTGAGGCTTCTCACTCTTTTATTTGTGTAGTTAATCATAAGTTATACAGTGGACTAGTTTATCGTTAAGTAGTGGAAGCTAATGTTAGAATAAAATATGAATTAGAAATTGGTTAATTATGGAATTAACCCGATGTTGAAATATATGATAGTTAGTTGATTAAATAGTAGTGAGAACTTTGATTTCTATTTAGTTAATTATCACAAATGATTGTAAGGTATATGGTAGCTCACATCACAAGTTGTTTGAAAACCAGATGGATGAATGAATGATTGATTGTAATATGATTCGAGTGTTATTTTGAAATAATTAACAGGTTAAGAACGATGTTAAAATATTTGTGGTAGTTGATATTAGATTAAACATCTGTTTACAAGTCAAACGACTGGTTTATGTCCACCTATTTAAGTGATATCGATTGGGTTGAATTATAACTTGAATTGAATAAGTTATGATTAATTTCATGAATTTGTGGTTGAATTGATTTGGATTGATTAAATGATTTATTTAATCAATTTTTATTAGTTGAAAACCTCACAGAGGTATTGGGATGATAATTAGTCCACACATCTCCCTTGTGTGTTGATAAGCTACATGGATTGAAATGTAAACCTTGTACGGGTATTGGGATGATATTTTTACACGTCTCCCAAGTATGTAGATAATAATCTCCAGTATTGGTTGAAAGCCCCACATGGATCTAGGGATGATAATTAACCCACACATCTCCCTTGTGTAACGACCCTGAATTTTGGGGCCAAGTTAAAATTTATTTTAAGTGATTTTAAATGAGTTTTGATATTTAAAATAATCTATTTTAAATAATAAGGATCACAAATTTGGTTCAAATCGAAGTTAGAATGAATAAATTAATTTTAAATATAAAAAGAGCTAGAAATGGCACGGTAGTTTGAAAAGTCAAACTTGAACTTTGACTAACCATACAGGATTCAAAATAAAACGAATTGTAGTAAAACCAAAAATATTAGAATCTATTTAAAAATATCTTTCCAACGAATCCGAAAAATCGAAATTTCATAGCGGAAATCAAAAGTTATGGCTAATTCAATTTTTAGAAAGGTCGGTGGGTAATTTGCATAGGACAAAAATGCTACTTTTCACATATGTAGGAATTTGAACTCGAAACCACTTCCATTGGTTTCAGAATGACGTTTCTGCATTGAAAAACAGTAAACACTTATATGTTTCGAGTTTCAGAAAATATTTGTTTAGAAATGTATTTTTAATATTAAATATATTCGCCTTGAAAATAGCCATTTTTCAAAATGTCTCAGAATTGAACGAAACAAATTTTGTTGTGATCGTATTGGCATAAGAAAGCCAAAAATAATTTTTCCGGATTTTTCTGACTTCGTATGTGGCCCCGGCAAAATTATATTTACGTTCGAATTTAAAATAAAAGATTTATTTTAAAATAAAAGAAAACCATACTGTAACTTCAGAATTGGACCATGGGGATAGCGCCATCGCGTTCAGAAGACGTCAAAACATTAAGTTCGACAGTCGTTGAGCGCGAATCGGAGGTCGTATGTGAAGACGGTATTTTCTTGAATTAAATAATTAATTAAATAATTAAAATAAAACCCTAAATACTAGTATATATACCCGTATACAGTACGTATACTCCTTCTTCTTCCTCTCGTTATGAAGCCGCCGAACCCATAGAGCATCAAATTTTCAAACTCACTTTTCTCCCTCATCTCTTAACGAAATTCAGCATACCATATACCGATTCGAAGCTCTTTCCGAGACCTTTAATTTGGTACCAATCTCCGCCGCGCCCGTGACCCGTGCCGCCGCCAGCCTCCACCCGAACATCCGCCGGTCGCAGCCATGCCGGGCCCACCACGCTCGATCGAACTCCACCCTCTTCTGGCCGTACAAAGATCTCTCCAAGGCGGTCATTCTCCAAAAAACCGCACCCAAAACCGTTCAGTAAATCAAAAGTTATCGGGATTTGAAGTTTTGAACAAATTCTGAAATTGAGGTATGCTTCAGATTTTGTAACGCTTTTAAGCGTGACAGAAGCAGTTGTTAAAAGTCTGGTTAATTAAAACATCAATAACTTTTTCATATAAACACCGATTCTGAAAATTTCAGATCCGATGGAACCGTGACTTTGAATACAACTTTAATACAGAGCAATTGGGAACAAACTCTAATCTAATTGAGGTGAGAATCCTATTTATTTTATTTAAGTAATTATGTTTTAATTATGGATGTTCGCATTCATAATCATATATGTATGTGAATCTGCTATGATATAAACTGTATGTGAATCTGCTATGACTTAATCTGTATGTGTATGCTAGGACAAAACCCACTGTATGTTGAGATGTTACAATATAAAATTAAATATATTAAAATCGTTCATGTATGTTGTGTGACATGTTTATATGTTAAAATTTAATATATCAAAATTGTTCATTGTATGTTATATTAACATTTTTATATATTAAAAATAGAAAATGTTGGAAATGTTCATCGTAGGATAAAACTAATATTTTGTTCATTATCAAAATAAGAAAATGAACACCGTATGTAAATTGACACTTTTGTCAATATCAAAATAAGAAAATGAACACCGTATGTAAATTGACACTTTTGTCAATATCAAAATAAGAAAATGAACACCGTATGTAAATTGACACTTTTGTCAATATCAAAATAAGAAAATGAACACCGTATGTAAATTGACACTTTTGTCAATATCAAAATAAGAAAATGAACACCGTATGTAAATTGACACTTTTGTCAATATCAAAATAAGAAAATGAACACCGTATGTAAATTGACACTTTTGTCAATATCAAAATAAGAAAATGAACACCGTATGTAAATTGACATTTTTGTCATTATCAAAATAAGAAAATGAACACCGTATGTAAATTGACACTTTTGTCAATATCAAAATAAGAAAATGAACACCGTATGTAAATTGACACTTTTGTCAATATCAAAATAAGAAAATGAACACCGTATGTAAATTGACACTTTTGTCAATATCAAAATAAGAAAATGAACACCGTATGTAAATTGACACTTTTGTCAATATCAAAATAAGAAAATGAACACCGTATGTAAATTGACATTTTTGTCATTATCAAAATAAGAAAATGAACACCGTATGTAAATTGACACTTTTGTCAATATCAAAATAAGAAAATGAACACCGTATGTAAATTGACACTTTTGTCAATATCAAAATAAGAAAATGAACACCGTATGTAAATTGACATTTTTGTCAATATCAAAATAAGAAAATGAACACCGTATGTAAATTGACATTTTTGTCAATATCAAAATAGAAAAATTAGCACCGTATGTTGAATGAACAAATTTGTGTTATAATAGAATTCAAGCACCGTATGTTGAATGAACAAATTTGTGTATTTATAAAATAGAATTGGTCGTTATATGTGAATGATTATATTTTGTTCATTTATAAAATAAGAAAGCACTATATGTTAAAGAATTATATTTTGTGTCATTAACAAAATAGAATTTGTCGCTATGGTAAAGAATTATATTTTGTGTCATTATTCAAAATAAAATTTGTCGCTATGTGAAACGAACCATTTTTTGTTCGTTAATAAAAATAGAATTAGTCGCTATATGTAATGAACTAATATTTTGTTCATTAGTAACAATAAGCAAGCACCGTATGTTGAATGAATATATTTTGTTCATTAGTAACAACAAGCAAGCACCGTATGTTGAATGAATATATTTTGTTCATTATCAAAAGAAGAAAGCATCGTATGTTAATGAACTATATTTTGTTCATTATTAAAAATAAAAATAGCATAGTATGTTAATGAACTATATTTTGTCCATTATATAAAATAGAAGATGGCACTATATAAAAATAGCATATTATTTTTGTCAAAATAGAAAATATAATGCATTTTATGTATTGCATATTATTTTTGTCAAAATAGAAAAAAATATAGTACATTGTATGTATTGCATATTATTTTTGTCAAAATAGAAAAAATAATGCATTGTATGCATAGCATGCTATTTTTGTCAAGTTAGAAAAATAGAAAATACATTGTATGCATATTATTTTTGTCAAGTTAGAAAAATAGAAAATACATTGTATGCATATTATTTTTGTCAAGTTAGAAAAATAGAAAATGCATTGTATGCATAGCATGCTATTTTTGTCAAGTTAGAAAAAAAGAAAATAATGCATTGTATGCATAGCATGCTATTTTTGTCAAGTTAGAAAAATAGAAAATACATTGTATGCATATTATTTTTGTCAAGTTAGAAAAATAGAAAATACATTGTATGCATATTATTTTTGTCAAGTTAGAAAAATAGAAAATACATTGTATGCATATTATTTTTGTCAAGTTAGAAAAATAGAAAATACATTGTATGCATATTATTTTTGTCATGTTAGAAAAATAGATAAATGCATTGTATGAACATATTATTCTGTCATGTTAGAAAAATATAAATGCATTGTATGAATATAATATTTTGACATGTTAGAGAAATATAAATGCATTGTATGAATATAATATTTTGACATGTTAGAGAAATATAAATGCATTGTATGAATATAATATTTTGACATGTTAGAGAAATATAAATGCATTGTATGAATATAATATTTTGACATGTTAGAGAAATATAAATGCATTGTATGAATATAATATTTTGACATGTTAGAGAAATATAAATGCATTGTATGAATATAATATTTTGACATGTTAGACAAATATAAATGCATTGTATGAATATAATATTTTGACATGTTAGAGAAATATAAATGCATTGTATGAATATAATATTTTGACATGTTAGAGAAATATAAATGCATTGTATGAATATAATATTTTGACATGTTAGAGAAATATAAATGCATTGTATGAATATACTATTTTGTCATGTTAGAGCAATAGAAATGCATTGCATAACATATTATTTTGTCATGTTAGAGCAATAGAAATGCATTGCATAACATATTATTTTGTCATGTTAGAGAAATAGAAATGCATTGCATAAAATATTATTTTGTCATGTTAGAGAAATAGAAATGCATTGTATGAAACTATTATTTTGTTACGTTAGAAAATAATAAATGCATTGTAGGTAAAAGAATATTTTTGTTATGTTAAAATAAGACATGCATTGTATGAAAAATAATATTTTGTCATGTCAACAATATAGAAAATGCATGTCATGTAAATATACATTATTTATAATGTTTATTAAAAGAGAATTTGCATTGTAAGATAATAAGCATTATTTATAATGTAAATAAAAAGAGAATTCACCCCGTAGGAAGAATTAACATTTATTTTATGTTAAATAAGAGAAATGAAACTATATGCAAGAATTAACATTATTTTTAATGTTAAGCAAAAGAAATGAAACTGTATGAAAAGAATTAACATTATTTTTAATGTAAAAGATAAAGAAATAATATTGGGAAATCTATATTTTCTAATGATATTGGAAAATCTATATTTTCTAATAATATATTTTCAATGTTATAAAAAGGAAAATGAAGTGTATGTAAATTTAACATCATTCACAATGTTAAATAAAAGGAAAATTTCACCGTATGATAGTTACACTATTTTATAACGTTAAGATTTAAAGAACTTGACCGTAGGAAGTTTATACATTATTTATAATGTAAAATAAAAAGAGAATTTGCATTGTAAGAACATATTCATTTTCTTTTATGCATAATAAAAGGGAATTTACTCCATAAGAAAGTGTTCATTATTCATAATGAAATTGTTCATGAAGAAATATATAAAGAGATGAATGGAATGGTATGTTATAATTTACATTTTTCAAATGTAAATTATAAAATATAAAAATAAGCAATAATGAAATAAAAGAAGAATTATCGTCTAATCCTAAACTACATTATCATGTAAGTAGAAAAGTGGGAGATAAGAGAAATGTAAGCTGTATGTAAGGACGATAAGTTAAACGAATTATTTATATATATTTTTATATATATATAATTAAAATATAACGAATCGAGCGCAGTAGTTCGCGTTTTGAAATCGAACTTTTAAACGATTATACCGGAAGATCCGACCGTCGGATTTTCCCAAAACTGAAACCGTTAGGACCGTCTTGGAAAAATCTTTCCAACGGTATATGCTACGCTAAAATCCAACGGTTAGATTTTGAGGAAAGTGAAAAACAAAATTGATTGAAAACAGCGCCAAGGTCGCCCTTGACCTGAAGCGTCGTTAAATAAGGAAATTAATTATATTAAAATAATTAAGGCAAGAATTAATCGTTATAAAATAAAATAACGATATGAAATATGTTTTTCTCAAAATATATGAATGCGAGATTATTTGGAAAGTCCGGGTTAATCCCATTCCAAATGATCGTACGATTTCAAGAATTCAAGTATGAAGACGGCGTATGAAGACCGTAAATCTCCCCTCGAATGGACAACGATCAAGACTCTGAGTTGGTTTGATCCCAATTCAAGGGTCGGGGTAATTGCCCAAACGTACGTGTTGATTTCACGGGTTTGACCCTAGTTCAGACCTAGAGCATGGGTATAAATGGATGGTGTGTCTGACATCGTACCCCACAAAATATTATGTTGTTGATATTCAGTTAATATATAAACGATTGGTGGTAGAGAATTTATTCTCTACTTAACACCCGTTTATATAGTGACGGACGATCAATAGTACGGTATGGAGTGACGGTGTGGCATACTAAGATGCAATGATCAGGGTTTCTTGTTGAAAAGCAGAACCTTGTGGTATGAAGAACATGACTTCACGAGCCTCACAAACCGGTAGAGTCTAAAAAGGGGGAAGGGAACGCAGGGAAAGTAGCACGTTTCTTTCTAGTTAGTAGTCATTTTACTTTTGGAGGATGATGAAATGAGGCGCCTCGGATAGGTCCTATAGGACCGGGGAACGTGTGCTTAGGAATAACTAATCCTCTAAGCTGTATGTGAGGACCGGCCCTGCCATTTCCAAGGGTTAACTGCGGGTAATCCTGAGGCATTAACTAGAGTGTCTCGAATCGGTAAGGAGTCCTCCCTAGCCTGGACTCATGATGGAAACCCAAATTTCCAATACGACCCCGACGGATTTGATTGTATTACTAGTATTGGAGGCATAATATATGGTACCTATGCTTCCTAGGATTAATACATTGCTTTGAATTGTTTTAAAACATATACACTAATAATAGTATTAGTTACGTATTTGGCGTATTTAGCATGTTTAACCACCATAAGGTAAAACTCTATCCTCTTGGTGTGCGTTGCATTGTGTGATGGGACCTGAGTCTTATGGTGGTTCCATTTTTCAAAAGACATTGCGTTGTTGACAACTTATTTAATCATTTATTATGACACTTTAAATTATGCACAGCAGTCCCTTAGAGTAAACCCGTTCCGCGTTGGCGGCGTGGTCTTTTGGATTTGCCTTATTTTTATTAGTATAAGTTATTTAAGAATTCTCACACCAGTCCCACGACTGACCCATAGTTTGTTTCACCTTTTTTGCAAACTTGGGTGCCCTCTCTTCTACACGGGCAGCCAAGTAGACAGGTTCATTCTTTGCTTGGAGCTTTTCTTTGTAGCTGCTTATTTTCTCTCTCTTGGATTCTGCTTGGGAGAAGAGGTGATGACTTGGAGCTTGAAGACTTTTTGTTTCTATTGGCATCTTTTCTTTTCTTTTTAGACATCAAACTTATTTCTTTTCTGCAAACTTGTTGTAATAACTTAGATTCTGTGACTGTGGATTTTCTGTGATTGATGACATTATATTTTTCCGCTGCTATAATGTTATTACTCTATGAATCTCCTTTGCTATATTGTATCTGTGTTCTGTTTTATTGTATTTATGTTGTATTCCAAAAATGATTTCTCCTGCTTTCACTTGTGGAAGTTTGGGGTCATCACACCTTGTGTGTTGATAAACTACATGAATTGCAATGTAAACCCCACATGGGTATTGGTATGATAATTTTACACATCTCTAAAGTGTGTAGATAATAATCACCAATATTGGTTGAAAACCCTACACGTGTTTTGGGATGATATTTGATTGTACACTAATCGTACGTGTTTAGTTGTATGTTAATCGGTTGATTAATAGTTCGATATAAGTGTTAATTATATATTTAAGGCTTATACGGGTGTAGTTGCACTCTGGATGTGAATTGGATGTTTGATACTTGTTTACAACCATTGTTGAATGCATATGTTGTATAAAATCCATATAAATTAATTTATACGGAAATTGGTTGTGATTTCAAGTCGGAAGAAACTAAATATTTTAATAATATAAATTTCAAAGAAAAATGAAATTTTTCTTTTGACGTCCAATTTAGGATGGACACGAAGATATTAAAATATCGATGAATTTTGTAACTTAACCAAATGATTTTGAATTAATTTTCATTCTATTTTGGCTTGTCAAAGTTTTCGATTTGAAATGAATAGTAACATTTCAAAGTGAAGTTCAGTTAGATTATTTAGCTAACGAAAAGAAGTTTCCTTTCAAAAGTTCTTCGTTTTTTTATTACGAATGACAGGAAATTTTGAGTTTAAAATAACAATTTTCGAAAAATAATATTACTTTAATGATTAGAATAATATTAAAAATGACAAAGGCAAAATATGTGATTTTGAAGAGAAACGACTGAAACAAATTTTTCAAAATTGATTATATATGTGTTATATAATTTATAAAATATTTTGTAAGGCGTTTTGATTTATTTTTAATTATAAATCGATTCGGGCTTGTATAGGACTTATCGCGCAACGATAGTTCGCGAATGTCAACCCATAACTTCGAATTGACGTAGCGAGATATCCGATCGTCGGATTCTCCTGCAACTGGAAGTGGAAGCGCTGGATCCGTAATGAAACGAGCTTTCAAATAAAATAAGAATTTTTAAGATTCAACGGTTTGATTCTAAAATAAGTCAAAATCTGTTTTGGAAAAGGTCGCTATGGATGCAGTTCGGTGGCCGAAAATGGAAATCGACTATAAGGGCCTTAAAAAGTTATTAAAAATATAAAGAGATTATGTAAAATCATAATAAATGGTTGGGAAAGATTTTGGATGAAATACTCCAAGTTTTGAAAAATAAAAGATATTTTTATCTGAATGAACTAGTTAATAACTTGAGTAAATAACCAAAAAGAATATGCGATGATTCCTGAGAGTACAGTCTAGTATCACCCGTGAGATCTAATCGGAAATTATTTCATTAGGCGAGGAGCGGGATGAACTGAAATGAACATCGGATATTCGACTAAGATCAGACGATGTTTTCTAAGTAAAGTGGATCTAATGGTTTTAAAATCATATATCAGATTGTGAATGGTTTTCGTTGGAGAATGGAGTGTTGACGACAACAACCTTATTTCAATTATCATTGATTATAAAATATATACTAACATCTCTATCTAGAATATATACACACACGCATATATGGAGGATTTGTATATAGGACTTAAATACTGAAGATTGTACAAGTTTTAGAGTTTCAAGAGATTCAGGATTCAAAAGAAATTTAAGACTCATGAGTTTTCAGGATATCAAGAGTTTAAGAAAAATATAGTAATAGAGTCTAGTTTATATGTAAGACTATGAATAGCTCTCCGGGTTCAAATTCTGCTTTTCAAATTATCCCTTTTCAAAATTAATTTCAAAACTATTTTCAAATTGATTTCAAACTTCTCTCAAAATAATTTTTAATCTTCCAAGAATTTTAAAACTTATGATTTCAAATATATTTCCTAATTTATAAGTATTCTTATTTTTATAGTTTTATTAAATCATATATATATATATATATATATATATTACTAAGTTTATATTTGATTATAATATTCTTATTTAACTCTAAGTTTTCATATAACCTTTTTGTTTATATAGTTTATAAATATCTCTTTATAATCCTATGCATATGTTTATAATTATATTATATATAGTTTTTATATCACACACACATATATATATAAAGTTTGTAATCATATGTTTAAATAATATTTTCTTATGTTTTTGTACTTGAAAAATAATGTTTTAATAACTAGTTTTGTTTCAGGAATTTCCAGAATATATATATTGAATTAAATACTTTAAAAATGATTTAAAAATAAAAAATATGGTGGATATGTCGACATACATACATGGGTATGTCAACATACAACTGCCAGAAATTTAAATATCAAAGGAAGTGTCTTTTCACTATTTGTAACGTTCCAAAAGCGTTGCAACCTTCCAAATTTGGGGTTGAATTCAATTTTTTTTAACCATTCTTCTTCTCCATCTTTAGTCCTTTTCATCCGTCCATTATTATTTCATATTTTTATGATTTCTACACTTCTACTCTACCGATTTCTATTCTAAATACATAAAACTTCTTCTCTTCTCACTATCTACTCATTACTCTCAGAATTGAAGTGCTATTGAAGAGTTATAGGGTTGTTGTAATCATTTTGGATGGTCTTGGAAATAGTGTTAACCTTGTAGTCGGAAAATCAAGGGTGGTGGAAATGGTGTGAACCTTGTAGCCGTGAAATCAAAGGGATTGTACTTGGATATTGATATAGTAATAAAACTCTTCGCAATCCAGAGTTGCGTGGGACTGAACGTAGGAGTAATCTGAACCAGTATAAAATCTAGTGTGTTCTTTTCTGCATTTTATTTTTGTTTATTTTTGTGTTTGTGTTTGTGTTTGATTATGTGTCTGTGATTATCTATGTGATGTGTAATTCATACAATAGATCATATTAGTTTTAGATTTTCTTAAATTTCTTGAAAACACTATTCACCCTCCCTCTAGAGTTAGTTTTGCCTTAAGGTCCATTCTGCATTCCCTAACAATTGGTATCAGAGCAAGGTTTTTCAAAAATTTCATTATCTGATTAAATATTAAATGGAAAATTTTGAACAACAGTTTAAATTCATGCCTTGCATCAGTATTAGATGAGTCTGCATTCAATTTTAATGAAAAAAAATCAAGTTATCATGATTTGATTTCTTGAAAAGTTTAAATGGATATATCACAGAATCATCATGATGTTATTATCTCAAATTACAATTAGTTTCTTGAAAAGTCACTTGATTCTTTGAAAAGTTGTGTTGTTTTGCACCGGAAGAGTTATGTCTGATGACTTTTGGTCGAAAGACGCCAAGATGATTATTCATCAACCAAGAAAAGAAGAGTTTATGATGAGATATGACTTTTTGGGCTTATAGTAGTTGAAGTGTACATTCACTCAAAATTTCAAATTCAAAATTTTGACGCTAAAAATGAAGATAAATGCTATAATTCCAACATACCAGGCCATATAAAAAGGATGTATCCTTATCCAGATGATTCAGATTCATCATCAAGCGATGAAGAGCCAGAAACCAGAAATTCAAATATATGTTTCACATCAATTCAGAATTCAGAAAATATCGAAGAAATGGATCTAAAAATGGGGTACGCTTTGATTAATTTTTAAACTTTTTTGGTTGAATGAATGCTTTGATTGCCTTGCTTGTTTTTTGCTTTGATATTGAAATTTAAACTTTAAAATTCAAACTTGAAATTTAAAATTCAAATTTGAAATTTGAAATCCAAAATAATAATAATTAGTAAAATAATAAAATAAATTTTCGATGTTTGTTAGGATTAATATTAATTTAGGAAATAATAAAACTTGAAATATAATATAATAAAATCAATAAGTCATAACAACATGTCTTTTGAATATTCTGCATGTATGTCGACATACGTAAAAGGGCATGTCGACATAAATACCAGAAAATGAAATTCAAATTTTGAATTTCAAAAGTTTAAACTTTCAAACTTCCCTCATTCTTTTCAATATGAAAATGCTAGTTCAAACTCTAGTTATTAACGTTGTTTGTCTACTTATTTCCTTATATCTTGTTTCAATATATATATATATATATTTATATATATTAAAAAAGTATATAAATTAATAAAATTATATAGACATGATAATATGATATACATAATTAATATAATTTTTTTTGATATAAAATATAATTTTTTTATATATATAGTTTAAATACAAATTTATTTATGCATAGTTTAACGTATATATTAATCATATAATTTCATAACAATTTTGTGTTGCAATATTACAAATACTATTTGTAACTTAATACTTATTTTTATTTCTTTTTAAGATATATAAAAGCTTGAATATTTAACCTAATATTTTGGTAAATAATATATATATATATATAAATATATGGTTCTATGTCTTAAAAATGTAGTTTAAATATAAGAAGTTATACTTCTATAGTATAATTTATATCCAGATTTCATTATTTTGTTATGACTATAGATTTATTTTAGAAGTTTTAATAATAAATGGTTATTTAGCAAATTAATATATTTTTAAAGTTTAAATTTAAAATTAATTAATGAATATTTTATAATAAATTAAATTTTAAGTCCTTTTTGAAAAAATTAGTTTTTATACATACAATTAGGAATATATGTTTACTTCATGTGATAAAATTATATCATCTTTAAAAATATCTTCAATATTTACTACATTATTAAAGAAGCACCCTGCTAACATTATTTAACTCCACATTTCTCCTAGAATTATTCTAAAAAAATTATTGTCTATTATGAATACCATAAAACTTTCATCTTTACTATCCTTTAAATCTCTTTCATAAGTATCATTGACCTAATCCTAGAAATTAGTATATATTACCCTTGTTTAATTCAAATAATTTATAATATATATGTATATTCATAATAGTTAGATAGTACTTTGAATATATTTTACCGAAATGGATTTCTTCACTAAATCATTCTGCATATTATCATTACTACATCATTATTATAAATTATAGTGCATTCCAAATTAAAATCATTCACATCATAAGTTGCAAGTCATTTAATATGACATATTGTTGTGCATATGACATACATTTCATACTACATTACAGCTTTTAACTCCACACATAACAAGTCTACTATATGGGAAATTATTGTCTTAGAAATATATAGGATTATTAAACACGTAACATATTTACTTTGACTTGATTGGCTTGTTTGGCTTGATTAACTTGTTTAACTTGTTTGGCTTGATTGATTTGCTTGACTTGTTTGACCTAATTGACTTGTTTGACATGAATAACTTGATTGACTTGTTTGACATGATTGAATTTCATTAATGGTAGATAGGTATGTTAGAAATATACTTATGCATTTGTAGTTGATAGGAGCTTTATAGGTTTTAGGATAAATAGAAGTTACAAGAAATGTTTGGTTTTATGTTTGAATTTATGTTTTGTGACAAAAAAACTAAAATTGATTGATTGTTTAGATTAAATTGCTTTACTTAACATATGCCACAATTTTAAGGATATCTTATCAGAGTTATTTCTTAGTCTAGATTAAAGTCTTATTATAGTTTTAAGGGAATTAGAGTTTAGGATAGGTTTAGTCTTATATTAGATTAAGGTGGAGTTTTAGAGTTTCTAAGGATTAGTTGTAGTTTCAAAGTATTTTTGATTTGACATATATTGTTGCTTTGGTTGTTTAGATAGTTTGTTTGAATTGCTTGTTTTGATTGATTTGATTGTTTGAATTGATTATAAAATTTGTTCAGTTTTGCTTAGTTTATTATCCTTTTGTTTAATTTATTAGACCGGTATATTCATAATTTTAGGAGGAGTTATAATATTTTAAATTTAGAATTATAGATTTAAAGGGAAATATAAGGTTATTCAATTCAGGGGGTATTATATAATCAGTAGGATCATTTATAACATAGGTTTAAGGGGAGTTATGTATACTTTAGTATAGAATCGGATATTTTAATTTAGTGTAGAGTCATATATTTTAATCTTAGGCTATATGTAGATAGATACTGGATTTAGGGGAGTATATTTAGAATATCTTTTTGATAATGAAAATGGGGGAGAAATTATAAAATATAGACTTAGTTTAAGGGAGAGCATGTAGGATTCATATTGACAGAGGGAGTATTAGAAGGATCAGAATCAACAGGTATGAATATTTTATAAACTAAGGTTGTCATCATCAAAAAGGGGAAGATTGTTGGAGAATGGAGTTTTGATGACAACAACCTTATTTCAATTATCATTGATTATAAAATATATACTAACATCTCTGTCTAGAATATATATATATATACACACACACATACATACATACATATATGCACGATTTGTATACATGACTTAAGTACTGAAAATTGTACAAGTTTTAGAGTTTCAAGAGATTCAGGATTTAGAAGAAATTCAAGACTCGTGAGTTATCAAGATATCAAGAATTCACGAGTTTAAGAAAAATATAGTAATATAGTCTAGTTTATATGTAAGACTCTGAATAGCACTCCAAGTTCAAACTCTGTTTTTCAAATCATCTCTTTTTAAAATTAATTTCAAAACTATTTTCAAACTTCTTTCAAAATAATTTTTAATCTTCCAAAAATTTCAAAACTTATGATTTCTAGTATATTTCCTAATTTATAAGTATTCTTATTCTTACAGTTTTATTAAATCATTTTTATATATATACATATATATTACTAAGTTTATATTTGACTATAATATTCCTATTTAACTCTAAGTTTTCATATAACCTTTTTGTTTATATAGCTTATAAATATTTCTTTATAAATTCCTATATATATTTTTACAATTATATTATATATACTTTTTGTATCACATATATAAAAAGTTTTTAATCTTATGTTTAAATAATATTTTCTTATGTTTTTATACTTGAAAAATAATGTTTTAATAATAAGTTTTGTTTCAAGAATTTCTAGAATATATATATTGGATTAAATACTTCAAGAATAAAAAATATGGTGGATATGTCGATATACATACATGGGTATGTCGACATACAACTGTCACAAATTTAAATTTCAAAGGAAGTGTCTTTTCACTATTTGTAATGGTCTAGAAGCGTTGCAACCTTTCAAATCTTATAAATAGGGGTTAATTCGAACTTTTAACCATTCTTCTTCTCGATTTTCACTCCTTTTCATTCTTCCATTATTATTTCATATTTTTATGATACTTACATGTAACGACCCACTTTTCAGTACAGTTTAAGCCGACATTTATCAAACCACGTCAACTTAAATTATATAGAACAACAGATAATTAAAAGAAAGAAATTAGAGGGTGAGATAAGAAACGAAGAAATAATAGAATAGAAGAAGAAGAACCAACACAACACAGAGTCTCACATCGCAGCGGAACAAATATAATATAGAAATAAATCTTTACTGAGAGCCTTGAAAAATACTTACAATCATTTGAGTACATCAACACATCTGGACAGTTATAATAACTTGTCCTCATATACAGTCACACGGCGAAATAATCATATATTATCATACGTCTGAACTCTTTCAACTCATCTCTTCATAGTATCTGATAACCTGAACCTATAAAATTTGGTCTAACCCGAGCATTACAAATGCCGGATCAGTCTGGTAAACCAGAGTGAGAAAACGCACTAAGTTTAAGGGTATTATCCAACTTGATTTTACCGTCAAAATTTTTTCAAAAGAAAAGGATAATCATAAGACCAATCCACACATAAATACGGACGGTTTTTACCTTATGATAACCCAAAATACTTTTGAAATCAATATCTATTCTGATATATAATAAGTGAGTATTGGGCTCAGGTCCCTAAAAGGTTTTGGAAATTAGGCTCACATCCCATCCTAAATTTATTATAAATTAGGTCCCTATTTTTCGAAAATTCATTTGAAAAAATCACATAAATTCATTTTTAAATAAAACACGTAAACATAAAAAAATTCAGGCTTTAAAATAATTGAAAAACACACTAAAACCCAAAATAACAACGAAACAGGTAAACTGCAGTTAATTGCATCAAAAAATGCATATATTCGAAATTGTTGCATACATGTATGCAACTACTGCAGTGATGCATCTGTGTTGACTTTTATGCATACATGTATGCATGCAATACAAAATAAATGCATACAGTATGCAAATATTCATGGGTATGCATAACAATTCATATTTATTTGCAAACATGCATGCAAGTATTCAGAATAAATGCACATATGTATGCAACGATCCGCAAACATGAATATCAGTTCATCTTTACTTGCATACATGCATGCAAGAAAACATAATACTTGCATACATGCATGCAGGCATTCATGCAGATTTTTCAGCGTAAAATCTTCATGAATTATTTGCATACATGTATGCAAATATGCAGAATAGTTGCATACATGTATGCAAGAATTCATGCGGATTTTCAGTGTAAACCGCTTCAGGAATACTTGCATCATGTATGAAACTATTGGGTTTACTTGCATAAAAATATGAAAAAAATTCCATGGTCTTATAGGAATATTTGCAGATTTTTTTTATATATTGCAGCGCACAAAATTTTTCAGAAAACACGTAAGTCCAAAAAGAAGGACCCGCTTTCAATTGCAAATTTGCAGTGGATGTCGCTTGTATTTTAAACATAAACAAGGATGTATGTCAAACTTACCCTTATAATAATGTCTAAATACAAATAAATAACAATCTAGCGAAGCACTTGCATCTCACTCTCCACATACATAGTATAAAATTAAAACCGCGACTCTTATTAGAGAATGGATTCCTTAGAAAGGTATGGGACCACCTTCCGATAGTGTTTCTCTAGAAAGGAATACATCGAGTTCAACAAGAACATCTTGCAACTCAGGGTAAACATGACCGATCATTCACTTCACTTGAATGATCCAAATTTATTGTCACCTACTAAAGGTACCAACATAACCGTTCCCGGGAGATACAGAAGAAAAAAGAATAACATATATGAATATTCTCTAGATGGTGACAATATACCATAACGGGAGCGACCCACATAGCCATGAGACCTACATGATTTTTGTCATTTCCGGGTTGATGAGGCTTGAGGTTTAAATCTTCTTTTTAGAATATCTGGTCACCATTCACTTTGAATGCCACATTGTTAGATCCACCAGGAAATCACTAACTGATGTCCTTAAACATACTCTAGTTATTTAGCTAAGAGACGGGCCTTCTCCACAACAACTTTGGTATGTTTTGAAGAAATCAATGTACATGATCCCTTTGGAAATACTCTATCAGACATCCGTCCACACAATAGGAACAGGATGAACCGAAGGTACCCTCCTACCACATCCTAGGTATCACCCTATGGATTAGTAGCGAGTAATCCTTGCAATCCATAGATTAAAATCATGACAGAATCACTGCCGAAATATCTCTAGAAGTTTTCCAGAAAAACTCAACAAGTAGTTCTTTTGCTCATGAAGATCAACGGTCTTCATTTGCTCCATCTTCAACCAACATTTTATATCTTCACGTATTTGCTGGTCGAAATGGTTTTCGAATATACATTTGATCTCGGTCTTTCCGTACCAACCATCATATAGGCCATATTTGATAGTCGGTTATTTAACTATCAAATAAACAATCATTCATCCATAAAAATAAAATAAATTTACTAATTCAGTACCCAACATCAATTATCCTCTTTAATTAACCAGTTGTTAACTAAAACTCTTTAAATCTTCCAGTATTTGGAATATGACTTCCTGCTTCTTATTGTAACATAAGAATATTCTTGATTCATTTTCATTTAACTTATAAACCTTCAATATAGTTTAAAATATCATTTACGGAAATCATAACTTATTTCCCTCAACTCCTCTCGTTTATAAACTAATATCATCCTCGAATAATCATGAATTCGTTCAAGTTAGGGGTAATACCTCTCAGACCTTGATCAACAACATTCTCATCTTCAGAATAGATAGAAGTTTATTAACCCATCCGTTCTCCTTTGAAAACCTTATTTGTATCTCAATACATTTGCTTAATAAATTCTTAAGTAAACTCTTATTCAAGCTCTTCCTTTTACTTTATTAATCCTTTACAACACTAGGGTGGGACTCGTGCTTCGCACACGGGCGGTGGTGGATGGAAGGAGGTAGGTGGATTGAGATTGGAGGAAGCAAAGGGCATATTAATTGGTGTCTTATTGCTGGCATTTTGTTTCATAATAATTTACTATGATTCTATGTTGTTGTTTAGGGGTTCGTATGGTAGTACGTGAATGTCTAGCTTCAACAAATGAAAAAAGATGCATCAGTTTTGTATTTTATTTCAGTCCCAGCAATGTTGTATGATTGGTGAGAAGTGCAGACGTTTGTGGGACGGTAGAAAAGAAACTTTATTCAAACGTTGTATCTGTGGTCTAAAAGACGCTGGTAGATTGTATCGGGATCGGTTTGAAAAGTAGTAATGGAGATAGGGGAAAAAGAGAACGTCGGTTGTTATAACTTAATGCATGTGTCGTGTAGCAGACCAAAATATATTTTATGGGTATATAGCACATAAAAACATGGGTAGTTAAAAAGAACACAAGGTACTATAAGTTAAATATTAGATTACATCATCGGAAGTTCGTTCTAAACATCATAAAAACTGAAGTGGAAATGCAAACTAAAATGATTAAAGATATGCTAGTGGACAAATGAAGAATGGTCCATGTGTTAGTTAGTTCATCTTGCGTTTCTTTTCGGTGGACTTGCTCCCACAGTTGTGTTCAACAGGAATAGCGTCTATAGGCTCCTACGTGAACGTTAATAAGCTTAGGTTTGGCTTGTAGTGGTAGTAAGATAAATTTGTAGCTGGGAAAAAATATTCTACAAAATTTATCATCTACTTAGTTGCATGTCATAGTACTGATAACGCTGTTAGATGGAAATCAACGTTGTCGTAGTGCTCTTGGTAACACGGATAGACGTAGTGTATATTAATAACAATGCTACTGGATTTACGTCTCATGGCCACACAAGCAGAAGGGTTGTTAGCGCGGTCATCGACAGATGGCTCCTCATCAACCTTGATTGCCTTAAGCTTAGCACAAGAATACCAAAATAGTAGGTGGAAGATTAGTACAAAGCATTTTTTATAAATTTGAGTGGTACCTTCTATTTCCCTTTCTGATTTGAATTAATCGTAGCAGTAGTAGTTATGTGCATCGGCATTGGTTCAGCTGATGTGCTGTCCTCGGTCCTAACGGTTACCTACATTGTTTTCGGATTTTGGAATATGAGTTTGGCGTGGAGATAGTTAAAACGATGCATGAATCACTGGTTGAAAGGAGTGAGGACACAAAAGTTTCTTGTGTAAGAAGATACACCTGGGACTGTGACGATGACAATGCAGCAGGTGCAACATTTTTGGTGATCCTTCTTTCAGTGAAGAACACATTTCTGTTATTTATCTCGAAATTTGTTGGCCTGAATTCCAAAGACACATCAACCTCGATAAGCTTGTTGAAAATATTTTTTATCTTATTGTTCCCATTGTCCTACAACAAAAAGTATTGGAGGGTGGTAAGAGCAAAATATGTTGAGTATAATATGGTACTAATCGAGTCATGCAATGTGAGTGATTAATAGGTGAAGTACTAAAAGTTATAATTTGTATCTAATACGATTGACACAACAAGTCAGTAGGTAACGAAAGTGTAAAATGGAGATGGGGGAAAGGAAATACTCACCAACTATGAAATGGCAATCATTTGGTCAACGTCAAGTTCAATAAGTCGCTCGGACTCTCTATCAAACGCGGTGATTGTTGATGTCATAGAGCCATGTAGGACGTCAACATTAATGCGAAACCTAGGAGACATTAATTACTGTCAGCAAATGTTTGCATGTTAGAGTAATATAGAAAGCATACCTATACACAGGACTGTCATCACTTTCTTTGCATTTTGGGCATTTGTAGCTATCACCGTTTTGTCGAACTGTGCATTTGCATAGTAAGCAGGAAAGGTAGTACCATGAGTTTGTAGTTCTTACATTTGTAATTGTTGAGTTCACAACATAGTGCTTGCCCTGGACCATGTAACATAGGGTGAGATAATGAGATGGAAATGAGAAAGAAATATGATTCGTAAGTGTAGATTATTTGAGAAAAAAACAAAAATTCGAACGCCGTGTCGTCCAAGATGGACGTAACTACACACATCAAATGTATGGAATTTTGTTGTAGTTTTATATGCAAAGAAAAAGATAAGATATTATGGGTCTTTGGAAGTGTGTAAATAGTGTGATGACATGGTATAATTTGCAGTCGTTGTTGCGTGCATGTAATGTTGCCTATCGCATACTGTTCTACAGGAAATACGATGTTGATTAACTGAAGTTATCAGCTCGTCATGTGTTAATTCGTTGTGATTACTTTGCAAAAAGAGAGTATGCAGATGGACGTGTGAAGTAAATTGCTTGGTAACAATCCAAGTAAGGAAATGATGCGGCAACTGTATTCTGCACATGTTTGGGTAGGATGATGTAACGTACTGACTTTCCCGTACCCTTTGAGTTGACAATCACGACTCACGTCCAACCCAAATTGCACAGAAAAGCAGAAAGTTATAAAAAAGAAATTAGACGGTGAGAAGAGAAAGAAAGAAATATTAGAATAGAAGAAGAAGAATCAACACAACATAGAGTCTCACATCGTAGCGGAACAAAATATAATATAGAAATAATTCTTTGTTGAGAGCTTGAAATAAAACTTACAATCATCAGAGTACATCACACATTTGGACAGTTATAATAATCTTCCATCATATACAATCACACAGCGGAATATATAATTAGCATATGTCTGAAATCTTCCATCTCGTCTCTTCATAACAACCGATAACCTGAACCTATACAGCTCGGTCTAACCTGGGCATTACAAATACCGAGTCAGTCTGGTGAATCAGAGTGAGAAAAAACACACTAAGTTTTAAGGCATCACCCAACTTGATTTTAATGTCAAAAATTTTCTGAAAGAAAAGGATAATCATAAGACCAAATCCACTCATAAATACATAAGGTTTTAACTTACGATAACCCAAAACATTTTTGAAAACAATATTATTCTGATATTATGATAGTGTCTAAATACAAGTAAATATCAATCTAGCAGAATGCTTGCATCTCACGCTCCACACATATAATATACAATCAAAACCGCGGGCGCTTATTAGAGAATGGATTTCCTGGCAAGGTATGGGGCCACCTTCCTGACAATGTACCTCTGGAGATGAATACATTGGGGTTCAACAAGAGCATCTTGCAACCCAGGCTAAATATGACCGGCCCCTCGATTTCTCTTGAGAGTACTGAATATATCATTGCCACGGTTGGGGGCCAGCCAACCGAACCGATAGCATACATACAAAAATAAAACAAGGGACAACCGAAGCATTTGAATTCACCAGATCAGGTAATGATATACCCTTTTGATGGGTGCGACCCACATAGCCATGCGACCTACCCGATTTTATGCCATTCCCGGTTGATGAGGCTTGAGGTCATAATTTATTTATTTATTTACTTTTTATTATTATTTTTAGAACATCTGGCCACTATTCACTGTGAACGCCACATCGTCAAATACGTCAAATCACTAATTGTCGTCCATAACTATACTCTAGGTACTAAAGAAGTGCCCCTCTTTGCCACTGACTCGGTGTATTTATAAAAATCAATGTACGTGGTTTTTAGGAAATACTCTGTCATACATTCGTCCATACAATTCATCTAGGAACATGATGAATCGAAGGAACTCTCCTACCACATCCTATGTGGGTATCACCCCAAGGATCAGTAGCGAGCAATCCTTGCAATCCGTAGATTCCAATCACGATAGAATCACTGCCAAATATATATCTCTAGGGATCAGCCAGAGAAATTCAATAGTAGTTCTTCCGCTCGTGAAGATTTACGGTCTTCAATTTCGCCATCTCGATTAGCATCTTCCACATATTCGTATTTATTGGTCAGAATGGTTTTCAAATATAAATTTGATCCCGGTCTTTCCGTACCAACACACGTTAGGTCTGATTTTGATAATCAGTTATTTAACTATCAAAATAAGTAATTAAAAACCAAATAGATCCATTGGTTTAGTACACAACGTCACTTGGCCTTTCAAAATAACATATTGGTTGTAATACCAAAAATAATATCTTAGTTTTAATATATTAATATCCTCAAATCCTTTATTTCAATACTTTGAAAAAATATCTTAAATCATATTCAATTTTTTCCTTCAACTATCGCTTTAAAATATTGCTAAAAACATTATTTATTATTTAACATTTGAAAATCAATCCAAATTTGTCATTCTTAAAACAACCGTTATGAATCTCCTTTTCATTTCGTTATTTGAACATCATAATCGTCATTTATCCTTTTGGAATAACGCATTCTAAATCTCATGTCTTTCTTTTGAAAATATCGTTATATTTTCACAAAATCTCCTTTTATTAATTCTTTACTATGGAAACATCGTTTCATATCTCAAGCCATTATTAAACTCCTTTACTTCCGAATTCCAATATATGTATATTCCCAACTTCTTCAAATAATGTTACATTATTGTTTCACAAAATAATTCACTTCTAATATTTCCGTCATTTACAACTAATATCATCCTCCGATAATCCTGAAGTCATTCAAGGTGGAGTATTTTAGTTACCTCTCAGACCTTGATCAACAACGTTCTTATCTTAAGATAATTACGAGTTGTAATTCAAAAATCCATATTCAATCTAATACTGACCAGTACCATTTCACTATTTTATTAAAAATACGGTTTTATACAACCTTCTTACATTTAAAATCTCCCTTTTAAAAATACTATTATTACTTAATACATTAATTTAGTAAATGATAACTAAAACATCAAACTTTAAACTTTAACTTCTTTAAACTATTTATTTTATTATCTAGATTCTTATTACACACTGTATTACCAAAACTTTTACCAAATTCAATTACAAGAATACTTTCTCCTAAACCTTTTAATTATTTCCTTTGGAAAAATCTTATTCCAAATCCCATCCATTTCACTTAACGCCATCATTAGGTAACGTTAATTTAAAATTAACACTTTAATTTCACATCTCTCTTTATAAACTTGTTTATACAACTTTGGTTTAATATAGAACCCTTTTTCATCTTGATTCCCTTTACTTAATAAGTAACGTTCATTTTAAGCTTATCTGATTTGCTAAAAATTCCTTAGTTTGTCAAACTCGGTTTAAATATAAATCTGTTCATATACTTTCTTTAAAATTCAATTATATTTCATTACTAACTTTGATTACTTATTTAATCAAATAATAATATAATCCCATTTTAATTATTATTATTTAAAAACAACTAATCTCAATTATTAATCGTTACATTAATCCTTGTGCATTTGCTTGTCCATCTCATTAATATAAGAATTAGTTTTATAAATCATTTAACAATTTAGCTGAGGCACGTGCTTGACACACAGTATATTTTTGGTACAAAAATGGTGATTCATGTTTTAAACAATCAATATATGCATATGCTTTGCACATGATATATTTTTCTTTTTATAAGCTTCAATTTAAATAATATATTTAAAAATATATATTCAGTTATAAAATAAACTTTATAACTTCATTTCTAACGATTCATCTAACGGTAAATCAATCTTTATAAAGCGATTATAATTTAGGCCATCTACTGCCAATTTCTCAACCAATATTTCTCATTGGTTAATATCAAGGGTTCAACAATAATCAATAACCAATCGATCATCCAATCAGGTTGGTTAAACAGTACATGTGATATAATATGAAAATAAACAATAAATTTTAGGAATCCGGTTGGATTCCTCCAACTGTTCTTCCCTGTATTCAATATGACAATCTATAATAAACATAATAATTAATTCAACTGGTAACGGTCAACTAACAACCATTCAAGCATCCAATTCAATTCTAAACGTTTATATTATTATAACCGTAACCAATAAGGTAAGTTACCTCTATTGGAATTAATCGTTAAAATTAACGATTTCATTTTTATTTAAATTAAACAAACATTCAATTTAAATAATATATATAAATATTCAACAAACAACCAAACAATTGTTAATCAGTCAATAAATAGCAACCATAGCACACACATATAAGAACCCAACTTATATAAAATATAAGTGGGACAACTGAGTGAGTTTAACTTACCTTGATTTCCGTTCGTCGACTTAACGACGGGTTTCAGTTAAATTAAACATGCATTTAATTAATTGAAATCTCTGACTACATCCAAATGCATCCAAAATTGCTCCAGAATGAAGTACTTGACAAGACGATTCAGCATCTCTTATTTGGTCCAATTCTGTTGATATATATGAGAGTTATACATATTATCAGTTATGGTTTTAATTACATAAATTAAACCTTGACTAAATTTTAAATAAGTAAACAAATCATATGTTAATAATACCATTTGTATAATTTGCGTTTGTTTATACTCAGATGAGTTACTATCAAATTGTAGTCAATGTTTTAATCAGGTTACTACTTCAAATTTTGCCACGTTAAGGTTTTATTAGGCATATAAAAATAAGTGATTAGACACATTTCAAAATAAATTTAGGCCACGTCAACACCTTAATAAAATTATTAATAAAACCCTAACCAGTTATTAGTATACAATCGGACACGTACAACCTTTGATTAGGCATCGTTAATAATTGTTAGGCCACCTTAATCTATAGTAGGCATTATAATATAACCAGCTTGGAAAAACTAAATTTGGCATTTCCAACTCCCGGTAGTTAGGTACAAAACTTTGTTTAGGCATATACAAAATGGGTTAAGCTATGTTAAAAAAGGGATACGGGATATGTTATTAATGTAATAATGTTTAGACATTTTCCATGTCACCTTTTAATCCTTTCTCCCTTTTTCTGATCTTGCTTCGTTACTCCCTTCAGCATGCACTGCTTCTTTGGTTCTTATATATATATATATTCCATATATATGACACGTCAACCCTTTGCAAGCAAAAAGAGGGATCCATATATTTCAATCTTAAATCTCACGTCCCACTTGAATCAGTTCTGTCTCCCCGTGTTGCATGCTGCTGAACCCATGCCCCTTCCAGTTTCGTTTGTTCACCCTTTTTAAAGTAAGGGCCCAAGGCCTAAGTCCACGTCTAAGCTGAAGCCCACACCGTCATGTTCTTCTTCTCCAAACAATTGGCTGAAGCTCCCTCTGTGCTCCTCTGTGCACGTCAACATGTTCCCACCATTTTCTTCATGGACCCAACATCTAATACCACATATTCACGCCAGTAGCCGAGCTGGACTTTCCTGAACCTTCACCATCCCCTCCGACGTACTCCTTCACCAACCGACATGGCGTAGTAACCCACCTGAAAGTCTAAATCCTTTTTTCTTCGAAATGCTTGCTAGTTGCTGCTGTACATGCAGCCTCTCCCAAAGGAAAACAAACATGTCTGCAACCTCTCAATTCCACGCAACTCCACCATGCTAACTCATCACTGTTTACATCGTAATGCCATGCACCATATGAACAGATCTCTCCCCACAAACCTAAGCTCCGAAACCGATGAAACACACACAAACGTTGAGATTTCACGGTTGGCGTTTGAATTGACAATGAAGATGGAGCTCACATTTTCGGTTTTATTTAGAAGGAGAGTTTTCGAGTTAATATGAAGAAGTGAAGCTTGAGCTTTGTTTCTCTGAGGGAATGTTTGTTTTTAGTTTTGCAAGGCCACGAAAAACACACTGCTGTCATTATTTGTGTTCACTGGAAAAATGAAGGGGAAGGAGGCAGTCCCTGTACACACACAGATATGTATATGTATGTATGTATAGAGAGAGAGAGATAGTTGTGTAAGCCTTGGCATCCACGTTTTAGGAATGTATAGGTTTGCAGAAGAGAATAGGTAGATTGGTGAAGTGTGTGTACGACATAATTAACTTAAGCATGAAGTTGTGCATTCCTTTGTTTCGAGAGGCTGGAGTACGATTGCAATGTGTCTCCTTTTCTTAGCTGTGTATACTATATTTTAGAATATAGGGTAGCATGTTTACGTGGGGTGAAATGGCTGAGATATTAGTTTTATTTAGGCTAGCTGTGTTTAATCTATTTTTCTTAGATGTCAAGTCGCATACATTTATTTTCTTTGCTTTGTGTTATACAAGTACAGCGCATGTTGTGATTAGACAACTGTATGTGCTCCATTATTTGATGCAGACCAAATGGGATTTGTATAGTATATGCCATATTTTAGGTTGGTTCAGAAATAGGTGAAATAGGTGTTGTGTTTATGGTAGGATAGAATGGGCATGTACATTTATTTTCTTAGGCATTAAGTTTAAATTTTATTTATTTTAGTATGGTATCTGGTTTCCACCACTAACCGTTATTCACGGGTAACCGTTAAATTTGTACCATCATACACAACCTTCAAATGAAATGAAAATGGATACACCGCTACGTCTCAACGTTGCAGTCCTAATGAAATTAATTTCGTTGAAAATAGACTCTGTTTGCACAACGCTGTTATTCTAGTTTCAGTATATTTATCGGTTCACGTCAAAAGCTCATCTACCGACAAAACAACTCTGATTGGCCCCAAACTGGAAATATAGCAATAATTTGCTATACGTATTCCAATAAAATTTGTTTCGTCGAAAATGAAAGTAGTTTGGAAAACAAATATTTTTACGACTTAAATAACATTGATAAATTATTAATTTAATCACAAAATAATTAAATTAAGTAATAATAAATTATTATCGTGATATATATATCCAAATAAAATATTATCTCACTTCAAATTAAACAAATATGGAATTACAACTCGATATTGATATTTCTGAGTTAAATGATATCAAAATATATAAAAATTCCTTCTAAGTAAATTAAATAAACGTTATAATTTATAAACGATTTCCATAGCGACTATTTTAAATTTTGAATTGGCCATAACTAATAATCTATAACATGAAATCTGGATTTTTCTCTTTCACATGAAAATTATAATGAACAAGATTCCAATGTTTCTTGTTTCACAGAAATCCGACTTATACTGGATCATGTATATCAATCTGAAGTTCAAAACTCAATATTATGAACTACCGTGCCGTTTCGAACTCGATTTATATTATATATAAATTTAACGTTCAAATTCATTTTAATAAACGAATAAAATATTAAAAATCCATTTAAAATTCAAATTAAAAATTTAAAAAAATATAATGAATTAAATATTTGACCACCAGAAACATGGGACATTATAATCTTCCCCCCTTAAATGAATTTCGTCCCCGAAATTATCAAGGTAAGAAAGATGTAACAAACCCACTAATTTCCGAAATCCAATTTATTATAAATCAAAATCCCATTTAATATCGCTATTATATATTTTCAAAAATACTGAAAAAAGTTCTAAAACTTTAAATTCTTGAAAAAATTCGGCTGATTCTCCCATGCACAGAGTGACATCTACGATATCGCAGGAACAAATAATATATATACATCGACCCATCCGGTCGGAAAACAAAAACATAAAATTTTATATTTTCGCGTAGGCGTACCTTATGCGAGCGCTAGAGCATACTTGCTCAATTTATCGTGATTGACTCTACAAAATCAATCCTCAAGCCATTTGGCACCTGTACTTATCTCAGTTCAACATGTAAGTGAACATGAAATTCCAAATAACATTTCATTAATTAACAGGTATAAGTATCCATATTTCAAGAAATAAACTGAACCATCATTCATTCGTACATACAGGGTTAAATCATCCAGTTTTAATTCATATGTGGTTCCTTTCCAATTGTTTATATCGGAATTCATTTCTTGATTTAATTTCACTTACCCAATTAAGCATGAATTCAAATTTTTACTCCAATTTGAATTCATTCAGATCAATCAAACAAATCAATATCTAAATAATTTGATAAATTATTTATTTTTAATACAAAAAAAATATAATTTAGGTAAAGTTATTTCATTTACCCTCTTTACAAAACAATACCGCGTTTATTTCCAGTTCAATGCTTCTCAACACTTGAACTTGATTAAACAACATGATACAAATCATTTGTATATACAATCTACAAATACGCTCTCTCATATATACACTCAACTCAATCTAGGGTATTTCTAACCCCATCTCTATTGATTTATGCCCTAGATCCAAGGTTATTACTAAACCAATATCTCTGATACCACTGTAACATAATGACTTTCCTGTACCCTTTGAGTTGACATTCACGACTCACGTCCAACCCAAATTGCACAGAAAAGAAGAAAGTTATAAGAAAGAAATTAGAGGATGAGAACAGAAAGAAAGAAATAATAGAACAGAAGAAGAATCAACACAGCACAGAGTCTCACATCGTAGCGGAACAAAATATAATATTGAAATAATTCTTTATTAGAGCTTGAAATAAAACTTACAATCATCAGAGTACATCACACATATGGACCATTATAATAATCTGTCATCATATACAATAACACAGTGGAATATATAATTAACATACGTCTGAAATCTTCCATCTTGTCTCTTCATAACAACCGATAACCTGAACCTGTACAGCTCGATCTAACCCGAGCACTACAAATACCGGGTCAGTCTGGTGAACCAGAGTGAGAAAAAAGCACATTAAGTTTTAAGGCATCACACAACTTGATTTTAATGTCAAAATCTTTTCGAAAGAAAAGGATAATCGTAAGACCGAATCCACACATAAATACGGACGGTTTTTACCTTACGATAACCCAAACCTTTTTTAAATCAATATTATTCTAATATTATGATAGTGTCAAAATACAAGTAAATATAAATCTAGCAGAACGCTTGCTCCTCACGTTCCACATATATAGTACCGCGGGCGCTTATTGGAGAACGGATTTCCTGGCAAGGTATGGGACCACCTTCCTGACAATGTACCTCTACAGATGAATACATTGGGTTTCAACAAGAGCATCTTGCAACCCAGACCAAACATTACCGTCCCTTCACTTTCTCTTGAGAGTACCAAATATATCATTACCATTGTTGGGGGCCAGCCAACCGAACTAATAGCATACATACAAAAATAAAAAAGGGGACAACCGAAGGCATTTGTTTCACCCAATCAGGTAATGATATACCCTTTTGATGGGTGCAACCCACATAGCCATGCAACCTACCCGATTTTATGCCATTCCTGGTTGATGAGGCTTGAGGTCATAATTTATTTATTTATTTATTTACCTATTGTTATTATTTTTAGAACATCTGGCCACTATTCACTTTGAATGCCACATCGTCAGATCCGTCAAATCACTAATTGACGTCCACAAATATACTCTGGATATTAAAGAAGTGCCCGTCTTTGCCACTGACTCGGTGTATTTGTAAAATTCAATGTATGTGGTTTTTAGGAAATACTCTGTCAGACATTCGTCCATACAAGTCATCCAGGAACAGGATGAACCGAATGCACTCTCATACCACATCCTATATAGGTATCACTCCAAGGATTAGTAGCGAGTAGTCCTTACAATCCATAGATTCCAATCACGATAGAATCACTACCAAATATATATCTCTAGGGATCAGCCAGAGAAATTCAACAGTAGTTCTTCCGCTCATGAAGATTTACGGTCTTCAACTTCTCCATATCGATTAGCATCTTCTTGATATTCGTAATTATTGGTCAGAATGGTTTTAGAATATAATTTCGATCCCGGTCTTTCCGTATCAACACACGTTGGGTTTGATTTTGATAATCGGTTATTTAACTATCAACATAAGTAATTAAAAATCAAATAGATCCATTGGTTTAGTACACGACGTCACCCGGCCTTTAAAAATAACATATTGGTTGTAATACCAAAAAATAATATCTTAGTTTTAATATATTAATATCCTCAAATCCTTTATTTTGATACTTCGAAAAAATATCTTAAATCATATTCAATTTTTTCCTTCAACTATCATTTTAAAATATTGCTAAAAACATTATTTATTATTTAACATTTGAAAATCAATCCAAATTTGTCATTCTTAAAAAAACCATTATGAAATCTCCTTTCCATTTCGTTATTTGAACACCATAATCGTCACTTATCATTTTAGAATAACGCATTCTAAATCTCATGTCTTTCTTTTAAAAATATCGTTATATTTTCACAAAATCTCCTTTTATTAATTCTTTACTATAGAAATATAATTTCGTATCTCGAGCCATTATTGAATTCCTCTACTTTGGAATTCCAATATCTGTATATTCCCAACTTCTTCAAATAACATTACATTATTATTTCACAAAATAATTCGCTTCTAATATTTTCGTCATTTACAACTAATATCATCCTCCGATAATCCTGAAGTCGTTCAAGTTGGGGTATTTTAATTACCTCGCAGACCTTGATCAACAACGTTCTTATCTTAAGATAATTACGAGTTGCAATTCAAAAATCCATATTCAATCTAATACTAACCAATACCAATTCATTATTTTATTAAAAATACGGTTTTATACAACCTTCTTACTTTTGAAATCTCTCTTTTAAATATGCTATTATTACTAAATTCATTAATTTAGTAAATGATAAATAAAACATCAAACTTTAGCTTCTTTAAACTATTTATTTTATTATCTAGATTCTTATTACACATTATATTACCAAAACTTATACCAAATTCAATTGCAAGAATACTTTCTCCTAAACCTTTTAATTATTTCCTTTGGAAAAATCTTGTTTCAAATCCTATCCATTTCACTTAACGCCATCATTAGTTAACGTTAATTTAAAATCAACACTTTAATTTCACATTTCTCTTTATAAACTTGTTTATACAACTTTGGTTTAATATAAAACCCTTTTTCATCTCGATTCCCTTTACTTAATAAGTAACATTCATTTTAAGCTTATCAGATTTTCTTAAAATTCCTTGGTTCGTCAAACTCGGTTTAAATATAAACCCGTTCATAAACTTTCTTTAAAATTCAATTATATCTCATTACTAACTTCGATTACTTATTTAATCAAATAATAATATAATCCCATTTTAATTATTGTTATTTAAAAACAACTATTCTCAATTATTAATCGTTACATTAATCCTTGCTCATTTTCTTATCCATCTTATTAATATAAGAACTAGTTTTATAAATCATTTAACAATTTAGCTGAGGCACGTGCTTCGCACATGGTATATTTTTCTTTTTATAACTTCAATTTAAATAATATATTTAAAAATATACCTTCAGTTATAAAATAAATTTTATAACTTTATTTCTAACGATTCACCTAATGGTAAATCAATCTTTAAAAATTGATTATAATTTAGGCTATCTACTACCAATTTCTCAACTAGTATTTCTCATTGGTTAATATCAAGGGTTCATCAATAATCAATAACCAATCCATCATCCAATCATGTTGGTTAAATACATGTGATATAACATGAAAATAAACAATAAAATTTAGGAATCCGGTTGGATCCCTCTAACCTGTTCTTCCCTATATTCAATATGACAATCTATAATAAACATAATAATTAATTCAACTGGTAACGGTCAACTAATTATCGTTCAAGCATCCAATTCAATACGTTTATATTATTATAAACGTAACCAACAAGGTAAGTTACCTCTATTGGAATTAATCGTTAAAATTAACGATTTCATTTTTATTTAAATTAAACAAACGTTTAATTTAAATAATATATAAATATTCAACAAACAACCAAACAATTGTTAATCAGTCAATAAATAGAAACCATAGTACATACATATAAAAACCCAACTTATATAAAATATAAGTGGGACAACTGAATGAGTTTAACTCACCTTGATTTCCGTTTGTCGACTTAACAACGGGTTTCAGTTAAATTAAACACGCATTTAATGTAATTGAAATCTCCGACTACATCCAAATGCGTCCAAAACTGCTCCAGAATGAAGTGCTTGACAAGACGATTCAGCTTCTCTTATTTGATCCAATTCTATTGATATATACGAGAATTATACATATTATCAGTTATGGTTTTAATTAAATAAATTGAACCTTGACTAAATTTTAAATAAATAAACAAATCATTTGCGTTTGTTTATACTCAGATGAGTTACTGTCAAATATTAGTCAATGTTTTAATCAGGTTACTACTTCAAATTTTGCCATGTTAAGGTTTTATTAAGCATATACAAGTAAGTGATTAGACACATTTCAAAATAAATTTAGGCCACGTCAACACCTTAATATAATTATTAATAAAATCCTAACCATTTATTAGTATACAATCAGACACGTACAACCTTTGATTAGGCATCGTTAATAATTGTTAGGCCACCTTAATCTATAGTAGACCTTATAATATAACCAGTCGGAAAAACTAAATTAGGCATTTCCAACTCTAGGTAGTCGGGTACAAACTTTGTTTAGGCATATACAAAATGGGTTAAGCTACGTTGAAAATGGGATACAGGATATGTTATTAATGTGATAATGTTTAGGCATTTGCCATGTCACCTTTTAATCCTTTCTCCCTTTTTCTGATCTTGCTTCCTTCAGCATGCACTGCTTCTTCGGTTCTTTTATATATATGTGTGTGTGTGTATATATATATATTCCATATATATGACACGTCATCCCTTTGCAAGCAGAAAGGGGGATCCACATATTTCAATCTTCACATCTCACGTCCCACTTGAATCAGTTTTGTCTCCCCGTGTTGCATGCTGCGTGTAACGACCCGTATTCTACACATCATAGGATTGTAGAATATTTATTTCTTTCCCGTGTGAAGTTGTATGGTCATGTAACTTTGGGAAACATTTATTAGAGTCATTTCCCCTGTTCATGATTTTTGTCGATTTTTAAATGACCATTTTGCCCCTAGTCGGTACTGTTTTGGCCATAACTTTTGATAGGAAAGGGATTTTGACCTGAAACCACTTCCATTAGATTCGTTTGATGGTTTCTCTTTCCGTAGAGTGGTCATAATTGCCAAACGGACTTACCGTTTGGGAGATATGGCTGAAACAAGGTTTGGAGGGTGAAAAACTGCTTAACCGGGCCAAAACGGGTGATTAGTGAGTAGGCCCATAACCCATTTCGGGATTAGGGTTATGGGAGGGCTGAAATGAGATGGAGAATCATTCCATTTCAGTTTTCTAGCCTCCACTTATCACCAAGGATCCCTAAAAATGGCCTCCAACCTCTAAATCACCTTTAGGTTTAGGATTTGGCTTAGCAACCCCTAATCAAGAAGGATCTTCACCAAATTAACAAAGGAGCTGCTGTTTGGTATTGAAATTCGCATCAAATCAGAGAATCATTTCAGATCTTAGTTTGTTTTGTGGCTAAGGTGGGTGATTTGCATAGTTTTGCACTAATTATGGCTAATTAGGGTTGATTAGTGTTAATTAGCGAATTTAAACATGATAAAATTCTGGAAAAATGTTTATAAAATTCGGAATGATATTTTAAACCTCTGTTAGAAATTTGGTTCCGTTTGGTTAAGTTTTGCTAATCATATCATTGGTTTCACCTAAACATGCTTAGGGGGAAAATATGAGATTTTGGGTATGTTTGATCCATTTCATATGCTATGATTTATGTTTGATGTTTGGGATCGACACTACATGTTGCTATGACTGTATGGTATGCTTTTTGGTTGTTTAGAAGTGTTAGATTGGTCAAAAACGCCGTCGAATGGCGTAAAAAACAGTCGCAGGAAACATGCAGGAAATGACCCAGAATCCGGATCGGATCGGTGGAGGGGAGCGCGACCCGAACCGTTCTAGCATGGGCGTCACGATCCGTTTAAAGGAGTTGGTCACGACTTAAGTTGGGTGGCACGATCCGGTAGTGGAAGCACGATCTGAACCAACAAGTACTTCCGATCCGAACCAGAAGAGGGTGGGGAGTTCACGAGTCGATGGGTACTAGGCGAGACGATCCGACCCGATCAGAAGACACGACCCGACCTGGATGAAGCAACCCGATCCGATCCGAAGTGGTGATACCGATCCGAATTAGGAAAAAGGAGCCACGAGCTGGAGGACCACGACCCGATCCGATGGAAGAGGCGCGATCCGATCCGAACGCAGAGGCCGATCCGATCCGACAAAGAATGTGAAGGCTGATCCGATCCGATTCGATTGTGATGACCAATAACCCGAGATGCAAAGGTAGTCCAGATGGGAGTTAGAGCTCAAGATCCCGGAACCAGTTGGGAACCAATGAGTTCACTTCATGGTTGGACTTTGCTGCGGGACGTGTGCTAAGGAGTTGTCGACGTTCATAACTTCGATTCACCACTAAAAAGGAATGATGGGCTACTTATCAGTGCAGTAGGGTCATTGCGACCTGACGGGCAAGGTGATGGTAGCAAGACTACGTTATCAGTGCAGTAGGGTCATTGCGACCTGAGGGGCAAGGTGATGCGTAGTAAGACTATGAGCCAGCGCAGATGGGGTGAATAACTCCATGGGGCAAGTGGACATAGTAAGGATTAGTAAGGCTACGAGCCAGCGCAGATGGGGTGAATAACTCCATGGGGCAAGTGGACATAGCGAGGAATTAGTGGCTACGTTATCAGTGCAGTGAAGCCATCTATGACTTCATGGGGCAAAGTGATCGTAGCAAGGAATGTTGAGTGATCGAAGTGGTGGATATCGTATGCTTTATGCACTGAGTGAGAGATGTGAGGATGGATGCTATGCTTGATTGTTTGCCATCATTATGACATGCACACCTCCCCCACCTCTGTATCTTTACACTGTTTGATATGATACCTTAGAGTGTTGTACAGTATGTAGTGCTAACTCTTTGGTTGCAGGTCCAGGTTCAGGTATGTTTTAGTCTACCTGTTATTGTTCACTTTAGATGCTTATCGCTCATACCAGGCTTTATGTCTGACCCAGAGTTTTATGTCTCCTCTTATTACTCTGGGTGCTCACACGAGCAGACTAGAGACAGGTTAGCTGGGGATGCGCGAGTAGCTGATTCGGAGGCGGGCAGGAGGCTTCCACGTATTATATATATATACACATTCTCCCTGTGTCGTTGGTGGTCGCTACTTGGGCATTAGTAGTGTACCTCATTTATCTTACCTTGCTTTGAGACAGTTTGAAAGTTGTAATAAGCTGTATTTTGGATTTCCGCTGCTATGATGTTTAGTTCTGATTTTCAGCTTATGCACTGTCTCTCCTGTTTTATGTCAAGTATGTTATTATTATATTTTGTTCTATGCGCTGTGAGACATTCTACAGGTTCCTTGTATGTTCATTTCCTTCTTCCTTTTCCTTCTGGCGACTCGTTCCGTGCCAACTGGACATGTGTACAGCGCACGTTTGGAGTAAATGTCGGTTGGTGCGGTGCGGGCCGTCACACTTGGTATCAGAGCTCTAGGTTGCGTAGTTAACCTAGGGAAAGACACTAGGGAGAGTTAGTACGTATATGAGAGCGCGTATTTGTGATTACTTTGGTTTTCAAAAAGCTATGTGTATATATACTATTAATAGTATAAGAATGAAGTTGCACTGCACTAGTACCACTATGGGGTCGTTGATCATTTTCCTTTTTCAGATTGACGATGAGCCGACATGTTAGAGGTACCGGTAGAGGGGCCAATAATGGGAATGCCGCTGACATGAGGGCGATGTTTACCAACCTCATGAGAGACATGCTTAGAGAAGTGCAAGGGGCAGTTCCCAATCCCGGAGTTGGTGATGGCCCAGTAGTGCAGGCGCCTAGGGTCGATTTCGCCAAGTTATGCAAAGATTACACTAATCTTGGTGGGAAGCCGTTCCACGGAACGGAGTCGGCCACAGATGTTCAAGATTGGATAGATAGCTGTGATCGTATCTTTGATGACTTGGGTCTGGAGGATGCGATGAAGAGAAGGCTAGCGTCTCGTCAGCTGCAAGGGCGAGCGATGAATTGGTGGAATGCTATAAGAACAGCCACTCCAGAGGACCAGGTTACTTGGGTTCAGTTCAAGGCTCGCTTTAGCGAGAAGTTCATTCCAGCTGCCCAGAAGTCAGTGTTGTTCAAGAGGTTCTTGGAACTGAAGCAGAATGGGAGGGCAGTTTCTGATTATATTGCTGAGTTCGACACTTTGTCGAAGTATGGACTGTCTCTTATCGATACTCCTGAAAAGAAGAATGAGAAGTTCATTACTGGTTTGGATGGATACTTGGGGGAGAGGCTTATCAACCACATCGATGAGACTTTTGAATCGATCGTGGGGAAAGCTTTGAGATCAGAAAGCCTTTACCCTAAGTCAAAGACCGAGGCTGCAGAAGGGCCAAAGCCGCAAGCAGGTGGTGGAGGCAAGAATAGCTCTCAGAATAAGAGGAAGCAGGATCAATCTAAAGGTGGCCAGAAAAAGAGTAAGAAGGATGTTGAGTGCTTCAGCTGTGGAAAGAAAGGCCATTATGCTAAGGAATGTCGGGCCAAGCCAACGGAAAGGAAGTGCTACAACTGTGGTCAAGTGGGACATCAGAAGGATAAGTGTCCGCAACCTCTTAAGGAGAAGCAGATTGTGAAAGCATATGCTCTTGATGCTATTCCTTCTTCGTCGAATGCCCCAACTGCGGCGGAGAAAGGAAAGAATGTTGTTATTCAAGGTATGCTTTCTATTTATGATATACTAGTCCGAGTTTTGTTTGATACTGGGGCTTCCCGTTCCTTCATATCTAGTGACCTGGTAGATAGGTTGGGACCGGAACCCGAGATAGTCGATAGACCATTGATTGTGACGAACCCGATTGGTGGTTCGACTAGCCTTAGTATGATTTGCAGGAATTTGGTCTTATCGAGTCATGGATGTATGTTTGTATGTGATTGCTTTGTTTTGGGCTTTACTGGGTATGGCATTATATTGGGAGTCGATTGGCTCCAAAGGTACGGGGTGGTGGTAGACTGTGATGGCTTTTTGGTGACAGTGAGGGCGGATGATGGGCGGAGGGTAGTGTTTGGTAGCCTACCTAGTGACGGGGTTATGGCTAGTTTTGTAAATTCCCTCGACATCCCGCAAGATGAGTTGTCAGATGTGCCCGTGGTTGGCCAGTATCCGGACGTCTTCGAGGAGGTGACCGGGCTTCCACCACACCGAGAGATTGAGTTCCGTATTGATTTAGTGAAAGATGCCAGACCTATAGTGATGCCACTTCGTCGTATGGGACCAAAGGAGCAGCGAGAGCTCGGGGTGCAAGTCAGCAATCTTTTGAAGAAGGGATTGATTAGAAGGAGTGTCTCCGAGTGGGGAGCACCAGTTGTGTTTGCCACTAAGGCAGATGGTTCCCTTCGTTTGTGTGTGGACTATCGCGAGTTGAATAAGGTAACGAGGAAGAATAAGTATCCTCTACCGCGGATAGATGATTTGTTTGATCAGCTGGAAGGAGCAAGAGTATTCTCCCAGTTGGACCTCGCGACAGGATTTCATCAGCTTCGAGTAGCAGATGAGAGTGTTCCGAAAACGGCATTTAGGACGCCGTCTGGATTTTATGAGTGGTTGGTAATGCCGTTTGGGTTGACCAATGCACCAGCCTATTTTGTGGATCTTATGAATCGAGTATTCAGAGATCAGTTGAATAAGTTTGTTCTTGTGTTCGTGGATGATATCCTTGTTTACTCAAGGACAGAGGAGGAACACAAGGGGCACTTGAGGATAGTGATGGAGGTGTTGAGGAAACACCAATTGAAAGCGAAATTCTCTAAGTGTCATTTTTGGAGAAGGGAAGTGAGATTCTTGGGTCATGTTGTTTCAGAGAGTGGTATTGCCGTGGACCCTGCTAAGGTGGCTACGGTACAAGATTGGCCTACGCCCAAGAATGCTACAGATGTAAGAAGTTTCTTGGGATTAGCTGGATATTATCGTAAGTTTATCCAGGACTTCTCCAAGATTGCAGCACCGTTGAATCAGTTGACTAAGAAGAATCAGTCCTTCGTCTGGGATGGAGTGTGTGAGGATGCCTTCAAAAGTCTAAAGGAGAGGTTGACGCGTGCTCCAGTGTTAGTCATTCCTAAAGGGAATGAAGAGATGGCGGTATACACAGATGCTTGTGGTACCGGATTGGGTGCTGTATTAATGCAAGGAGGTAGGGTTGTAGCTTATGCTAGTCGACAGCTAAAGCCGCATGAGAAGAAGTATCCTACCCATGATTTGGAATTGGCAGCGATTCTATTTGCGCTGAAGATGTGGAGACACTATCTCTTGGGAGAAAGATTTGAGCTGTTTACCGATCACAAATCGTTAAAGTATCTCTTCTCTCAGAAAGATCTGAATCTCCGTCAACAGATATGGTTAGAGTTCTTGGCTTCGTATGATTTTGATATCGCGTATACACCTGGGAAGGGTAATGCGGTAGCCGATGCCTTGAGTAGAAGACATGCCAGCTTAGGGACAATGTTTCTTGAATGGAAGCAACTGGAGTATATCGAGGGGTTTGATTTCAGACCAAAGTGCGAATTGGATCCAGTTATGCTAGCTAGTTTGACGATCAGACCCACTTTGATAGAGCGGATTGGTTCTAGCCAGAGGGACGATCCTAATCTATTAGAAATCATCTCCAAGTTAGAGATGGGTATCGATGAGGAGATGAATGTGTATGGGCTTGATCGAGATGGATGGCTTCGAAAGAATGGAAGACTAGTTGTGCCCAACGTGAATGGTTTGAGAGATGAAGTGCTTAGAGAATGTCATCACTCAAAACTGACTATGCATCCCGGTGGTAATAAGATGTATCGAGACATGAAGCGAACCTACTACTGGGAAGGGATGAAAAGAGACGTTGGGAAGTTTATATCCAAATGCATGAATTGTCAGCTAGTTAAAGCCGAGCAAAAGAAGCCTAGTGGGTTGATGCAACCATTAGAAATTCCCGAATGGAAATGGGAACAAGTTTCGATGGATTTCATCGATGGTTTACCGAGGACTAGATCGGGACATGATAGCATTTGGGTAATTGTGGATCGATTGACTAAGAGTGCAAGATTTATACCAGTCAAATCGACCAGAACATCAGCCAAGTTGGCAGAATTGTATATGAAGTGGGTAGTGAGATTTCATGGAGTACCCAAAAGCATTGTAAGTGACCGAGACCCGTTGTTCACTAGTGCGTTTTGGAAGAGCTTACAAGAGGCTCTGGGGTCAAGATTACATCTCAGTACCGCATATCATCCTCAGACCGACGGTCAGACGGAGAGGGTGA
Organism: Allium sativum; assembly: GCA_030737875.1. NCBI lineage: Eukaryota > Viridiplantae > Streptophyta > Magnoliopsida > Asparagales > Amaryllidaceae > Allium > Allium sativum. Next base: position 267,043,999 of record CM060916.1, read on the forward strand.
ATCGTATATTGGAAGATCTCTTGAGAGCGTGTATATTGGATTTTGGTGGATCATGGGATGATCATTTGCATCTAGTAGAGTTTGCATATAATAATAGCTACCAATCCAGTATCGGTATGGCTCCATATGAAGCTTTGTACGGAAGACCGTGCAACTCACCATCATGTTGGATAGAGACTGGCGAGAAGTTTGTGCTTGGACCAGATGTGGTGAGAGAAACTTCCGATAAGATCAAGATCATTCAGCAATGAATGAAAGCCGCTCAGGATAGGCAAAAGAGTTATGCTGATAAGAGGAGAAGAGACTTGAAATTCTCCGTTGGTGACTTGGTGTTTGTCAAGATCTCTCCGTTGAAGAGCGTGATACGATTTGGCAGGAGAGGCAAGCTGGCACCAAGATTTGTTGGCCCGTTCCCTGTTCTTGAATTAGTCGGGAATTTGGCGTATAGAGTTGGCTTACCAGAGAAAATGGCGGGAGTTCATAATGTATTTCATGTTTCCCAGCTGAGGAAGTTCGTTCACGACTCAGATGTGACTATTTCACCTGATCAGTTAGAGGACTTCGAAGTAGAACCCGAGGCGGTTGGGAACCGCAAGCCGATTCGTATTGTGGGGCACGATACGAAGCAACTTCGAAAGAAGTCGGTGGAGCTAGTCAAGGTTCAGTGGGACGAGGACGAGAATGATTGTACTTGGGAAACAGAGGAGAGCATTAGGAAGGCATATCCAGAACTCTTTGCCTGGCAAGATTTACTTTGCGATTTAGTTATTCCGCATGCTAGAATAGACTTGTTTTACTTGTTTTACATGGTTGATTGTTGTTTTATGATTGATAGGCATGCGGGACCTTTGTGTGTGTTAGGATTAGGGAATTTCGGGGTCGAAATTTCTTAAGGGGGGGAGAGTGTAACGACCCGTATTCTACACATCATAGGATTGTAGAATATTTATTTCTTTCCCGTGTGAAGTTGTATGGTCATGTAACTTTGGGAAACATTTATTAGAGTCATTTCCCCTGTTCATGATTTTTGTCGATTTTTAAATGACCATTTTGCCCCTAGTCGGTACTGTTTTGGCCATAACTTTTGATAGGAAAGGAATTTTGACCTGAAACCACTTCCATTAGATTCGTTTGATGGTTTCTCTTTCCGTAGAGTGGTCATAATAGCCAAACGGACTTACTGTTTGGGAGATATGGCTGAAACAAGGTTTGGAGGGTGAAAAACTGCTTAACCGGGCCAAAACGGGTGATTAGTGAGTAGGCCCATAACCCATTTCGGGATTAGGGTTATGGGAGGGCTGAAATGAGATGGAGAATCATTCCATTTCAGTTTTCTAGCCTCCACTTATCACCAAGGATCCCTAAAAATGACCTCCAACCTCTAAATCACCTCCAAATCACCTTTAGGTTAAGGATTTGGCTTAGCAACCCCTAATCAAGAAGGATCTTCACCAAATTAACAAAGGAGCTGCTGTTTGGTATTGAAATTCGCATCAAATCAGAGAATCATTTCAGATCTTAGTTTGTTTTGTGGCTAAGGTGAGTGATTTGCATAGTTTTGCACTAATTATGGCTAATTAGGGTTGATTAGTGTTAATTAGCGAATTTAAACATGATAAAATTCTGGAAAAATGTTTATAAAATTCGGAATGATATTTTAAACCTCTGTTAGAAATTTGGTTCCGTTTGGTTAAGTTTTGCTAATCATATCATTGGTTTCACCTAAACATGCTTAGGGGGAAAATATGGGATTTTGGGTATGTTTGATCCATTTCATATGCTATGATTTATGTTTGATGTTTGGGATCGACACTACATGTTGCTATGACTGTATGGTATGCTTTTTGGTTGTTTAGAAGTGTTAGATTGGTCAAAAACGCCGTCGAATGGCGTAAAAAACAGTCGCAGGAAACATGCAGGAAATGACCCAGAATCCGGATCGGATCGGTGGAGGGGAGCGCGACCCGAACCATTCTAGAATGGGCGTCACGATCCGTTTAAAGGAGTTGGTCACGACTTAAGTTGGGTGGCACGATCCGGTAGTGGAAGCACGATCCGAACCAACAAGTACTTCCGATCTGAACCAGAAGAGGGTGGGGAGTTCACGAGTCGATGGGTACTAGGCGAGACAATCCGACCCGATCAGAAGACACGACCCGACCTGGATGAAGCAACCCGATCCGATCCGAAGTGGTGATACCGATCCGAATTAGGAAAAAGGAGCCACGAGCTGGAGGACCACGACCCGATCCGATGGAAGAGGCGCGATCCGATCCGAACGCAGAGGCCGATCCGATCCGACAAAGAATGTGAAGGCTGATCCGATCCGATTCGATTGTGATGACCAATAACCCGAGATGCAAAGGTAGTCCAGATGGGAGTTAGAGCTCAGGATCCCGGAACCAGTTGGGAACCAATGAGTTCACTTCATGGTTGGACTTTGCTGCGGGACGTGTGCTAAGGAGTTGTCGACGTTCATAACTTCGATTCACCACTAAAAAGGAATGATGGGCTATTTATCAGTGCAGTAGGGTCATTGCGACCTGAGGGGCAAGGTGATGGTAGCAAGACTACGTTATCAGTGCAGTAGGGTCATTGCGACCTGAGGGGCAAGGTGATGCGTAGTAAGACTATGAGCCAGCGCAGATGGGGTGAATAACTCCATGGGGCAAGTGGACATAGTAAGGATTAGTAAGGCTACGAGCCAGCGCAGATGGGGTGAATAACTCCATGGGGCAAGTGGACATAGCGAGGAATTAGTGGCTACGTTATCAGTGCAGTGAAGCCATCTATGACTTCATGGGGCAAAGTGATCGTAGCAAGGAATGTTGGGTGATCGAAGTGGTGGATATCGTATGCTTTATGCACTGAGTGAGAGATGTGAGGATGGATGCTATGCTTGATTGTTTGCCATCATTATGACATGCACACCTCCCCCACCTCTGTATCTTTACACTGTTTGATATGATACCTTAGAGTGTTGTACAGTATGTAGTGCTAACTCTTTGGTTGCAGGTCCAGGTTCAGGTATGTTTTAGTCTACCTGTTATTGTTCACTTTAGATGCTTATCGCTCATACCAGGCTTTATGTCTGACCCAGAGTTTTATGTCTCCTCTTATTACTCTGGGTGCTCACACGAGCAGACTAGAGACAGGTTAGCTGGGGATGCGCGAGTAGCTGATTCGGAGGCGGGCAAGAGGCTTCCACGTATTATATATATATACACATTCTCCCTGTGTCGTTGGTGGTCGCTACTTGGGCATTAGTAGTGTACCTCATTTATCTTACCTTGCTTTGAGACAGTTTGAAAGTTGTAATAAGCTGTATTTTGGATTTCCGCTGCTATGATGTTTAGTTCTGATTTTCAGCTTATGCACTGTCTCTCCTGTTTTATGTCAAGTATGTTATTATTATATTTTGTTCTATGCGCTGTGAGACATTCTACAGGTTCCTTGTATGTTCATTTCCTTCTTCCTTTTCCTTCTGGCGACTCGTTCCGTGCCAACTGGACATGTGTACAGCGCACGTTTGGAGTAAATGTCGGTTGGTGCGGGGCGGGCCGTCAAAGAACCCATGCCCCCATTCCAATTTCGTTTGTTCACCCTTTTTTTTAAAGTCAGGGCCTAAGGCCCAAGTCCACGTCCAAGCTGATTCCTGCACCGTCATGTTCTTCTCCAAATAATTGGCTGAAGCTCCCTCCGTGCTCTCTGTGCACGTCAACACATGCTCCCACAATTTTCTTCATGTACCCAACATCTAATACCACCTATTCACGCCAGTAGCCGAGCTCGACTTTCCCGAACCTTCACTATCCTCTCCGACGTACTTCTTTCCCAACCGACGTAGTGCAGTAACCCTCCTCAAAGTCTAAATCCTTTTTTTTCTTCGAAATGCTTGCTAGTTGTTGCTGTACATGCAGCCTCTCCCAAAGGAAAACAAACATGTCTGCAACCTCTCAATTCCACGTAACTCCACCACGCTATCTCATCACTGTTTACATCGTAACGCCATGCACCATATGAACAAATCTCTCCCCACAAACCTAAGCTCCGAAACCGTTGAAATACACACAAACGTTGAGATTTCACGGTTGGCATTTGAATTGACAATGAAGATGGAGCTCACGTTTTCGTTTTTATTTAGAAGGAGGGTTTTCAAGTTAATATGAAGATGTGAAGCTTGAGCTTTGTTTCTTTTAGGGAATGTTTGTTTTTAGTTTTACAAGGCCACGAAAAACACACTGCTGTCTTTATTTTTGTTCGCTGGAAAAATGAAGGGGAAGGAGGCAATCCCGTATATATATATATATATATATATATATATATATGTGTGTGTGTGTGTGTGTGTGTGTGTGTGTGTAGAGAGAGAGAGAGAGAGAGTTGTGTAAGCCTTGACATCCACGTTTTATGAATGGATAGGTTTGCAGAAGAGAATAGGTAGATTGGTGATGTGTGTGTACGGTATAATTAACTTAAGCATAAAGTTGTGCAGTCCTTTGTTTCGAGAAGCTGGAGTACGATTCCAGTGTGTCTCCTTTTCTTAGTTGTGTATGTTATATTTATAATATAGGGTAGCTTGTTTACATGGGGTGAAATGGCTGAGATATTAGTTTTATTTAGGCTAGTTGTGTTTAATTTATTTTTCTTAGATGTGAAGTCAGATACATTTAATTGCTTTGCTCTGTGTTATACAAGTACATTGCAGATTGTGATTAGATAACTGTATATGCTCCATTATTTGATGCAGACCAAATGGGATTTGTATAGTATATGTCAGATTTTAGGTTGGTTCAAAAATAGGTGAAATAGGTGTTGCGTTTACGGTAGGATAGAATGGGCATGTACATTTATTTTCTTAGGCGTTAAGTTTAGATTTTAGTTATTTTAGTATGATATCTGATTTCCACCGCTAACCGTTATTCACCGGTAACCGTTAAATTTGTACAGCCATACACAACCTTCAAATGAAATGAAAATGGATGCACCGCTACGTCTCAACATTGCAGTCCCAATGAAATTAATTTCACTGAAAACCGACTCAGTTTGCACAATGCTATTATTTTAATTGCAGTATATTTATCGGTTCACGTCAAAAGCTCATCTACCACAAAACAACTCCGATTGGTCCCAAACTAGAAATATAGCAATAATTTGCTATACGTATTCCAATAAAATTCATTTCATCAAAAATGGAAGTTATTTGGAAAAAAATATTTTTATGGCTTAAATAACATTGATAAATTATTAATTTAATCGCAAAATAATTAAACTAAGTAATAATAAATTATTATCTTGATATATATATCCAAAAAAATCTCACTTCAAATTAAACAAATATGGAATTACAACTCGATATTAATACTTCTGAGTTAAACGATATCAATATATATAGAAATTCCTTTTAATTAAATGTTATAATTTATAAATGATTTTCATAGCGACTATTTTAAATTTTGAATTGGTCATAACTAACAATCTATAACATGAAATCTTGTTTTTTCTCTTTTATATGAAAATAATAATCAACAAGATTCCAACGTTTCTTGTTTCACAGAAGTCCGACTTATATCGGATCCTGTATATCAAACTGAAGTTCAAAACTCAATATTACGAACTACCGCGTCGTTTCGAGCTTGATTTATATTATATATAAATTTAACGTTCAAATTCGTTTTAATAAACGAATAAAATATTAAAATCCATTTAAAATTCAAATTAAATATTTAAAACAATATTATGAATTAAATATTTGACCACCAGAACACGGGACATTACAGATGAAGTCATATTTACGTGGTAAAAATAATTTATGGGGAAAAATAGTGCTACAGAAGTAGTACCTGGCAATTTGTGGCTGTTACATCTTCCGTTAGTTGTGCCAACATACATCTGACTGTCTGTTTTTCATCTGGTCATTAGCAGCTGAGTTAATTCGTACAAGAAGTATAGATGAAGTTGATGCATCGTCATGCCTGTATATATGGTTAGAAAGCTAGGTGTGTAAATAAAAGGTTGGAAATGATTGGGAAAAATAACATTTCGATCAGGAAATGTTACTTTGCTACATGCTCATCCAGAAACGGTATACTTATATTAGGGTAGACTTTAGTTGCTTTGGTTGAGTCGTACGAAAAGAACCTGAGCCATAGGCAGGGCTGTCAGTGGCCATAGATCAAAAAGAGATCATATATTTGAAATGTGCTTACGTCCAAAGGTGGAGACTTTCGTGGATGTGACAACAAGGGTCACGATCTCGCAAGGGTGAGCTAACTCCAAAAACCCATCCTCAGTTCGGATTGCAATAAGTATTTGGTGTGCGTACGTGCCGATTATGGATTCATCAAGCAAGTCCTTTTTTTCAAACCACATGGAGACAATAGTTGATTTGCCGCTAAGAAAAATATTTTTAATCATGGAATGTCAAAATGAAGGTAAAGAAGAATGAGAATTAGTGAATAAAAATTTGTAACAGTAGTTGAAACCTCGTCATGTGCAGGTGTAGCTCTCTCTTAACAATTCGCGTACCATTTTGGTTTGTGATATGGAGAATGGGAGAAATCGCGTGAAGGATACCGCCAACATTTGTTCAAAAGGAGGATGTCAGTTTTTAACAAAACATATAGTCTATATGAGAATATCACTTTGTTGAAAAATGCATAAGTTGTTCCTGTTAGTTGTTTTTTTTTCTTCTCGATTCGCGAAGAAAGGACATGGACGTCATCTACAAATCCAAATTTGTAGCGGGGAATTTGTGTTTCACTTTCGTGAACTCTCACAACCTAGCTGTCAACTAGTAGTACAATGATCCATGGTTCATTAATAGCTTTGTAATTATCTTCGGAATCTATAACGTTGAACCGTGTAATTTCATATATAGTCGCTTCCTCATATATCTTTTCAAAACGACTATAGTTGTGTTTTCGTGCAACAACCATTTTTTGATTTCCCTACGACCACGCTGTCAATAGGAGTTAAGCGAGAAGTGGATAAATTTAAGATGGGGATAACAATGTACCACAGAGTCAAGAAGTAGCAAGTTTAGTGAGTAAGCATGTAACGTCCCGCATTTTTACGGTTCAATAATTTAATTATTTAAAAAGTGATTTAGAGAATTAAATGGTTGTTTAATTAAATAATATTTAATATTTAATTAATATTAATAATTAAATAGTATATTTAATTTTTGAAATAATCGGAAATAGTAGAATTGGCAATATTGTGTGAATTGGATAATATAAGAGATTTGGTTAAGTTTAGATTCGATTTATAATAGCGAATTTATTCAATAAATGACGGTTGAACGTAATAATTATATTATAATTATAATCAAGCTCGAAATGGTGCGGCAGTCGTAATTTGACGATTCGAACTTTAAATGAATATACAGAATCCGTTTTAAGTCGTATCTCTGTGAAACAAGAAACGTTCTGAGCTGGTGAAGTATATTTTTCTAAGGAAGAGAAAAATTGAGATTTCGTCGTATAGATGGTGAGTTGTGTCCAAATCAAATTTTAAAATAGTCGCTATGGAATTCCTTTATAATTTATAATGATTTATTTATATTATAAATGGATTTTTAATATAAATTGAATATTGATTTAATCTGGATTTGAAATGTTGAGTTATAAATTCAGATAGGAATATTTTGGAGCCGAATAATATCCTATGTGAATATATAAGATAATATTAATTTATTAATATTTAATTTAATTATTTTTAAATATATTTATATTTAAATCGGTTTATTTAGAGCTTTAAAAATAGCCAGTTTTGCAAACGAACTCCGTTTTCGATGAAATTAATTTTGTTGGATCCGGAATATTAAATTATTGTTAGATTCCAATTTTCATGATTTTTGGAGTCGGTATATGGCCATACGGGATTTTAATGTGAAAAACAGTTGATAATTTGATCTTTAAAAATACGCTGTGTGAGCAAACAGACTCGGAATTCAACGAAACAAGTTTTGTTGGTTCTGTAATGTCGAACTGTAGCTGTATGCCCATTTTCATGATTTTTGGATGTTATGTGATCACACGAATTTTTAAACAGCAAAACAAGTAGCGGTTGATTATGAATAAATATAATATTCAAATATAAAAATATTAAAATCCTCCTTTAAGTACCCTACCATCTTCCTTATCCTAATTCATTTCTTATCTGGTCAACAAAACTTCACGCCGTTATTTTCTCTTCTTACAGTTAACATATCGTGAGTTTCTAAATTCATAGAAAATCAACAAAATTTATAAATCACTAAATATTTGTTCATGGACTATTAAAGCGCTGCTCTTCAAAGCAGTATATTTTTGTTTGTGTTCTACCACAATTCGCGACGTTGGATTTATACAGTGTCAACCTAGGGTTAACGACGATTGTCGAACAGTGAGAAGATAGAGGGAATCGACATGGATTTGTGGTTTGTGACATCGAGATGCACTTCGCTATGTTTTCTTTGGAGGATTCCACAACATTGAAGGTCGCTACTTTCCTGTAGCACCCGAAAACTTCACGGAATCGCGTCCTCGAGGGAGGCTGCCAGAGGTTGATAGGAGGCGGGGTCGGGTAGAGTTCAAAAAGATGGATCGACTAGTGGGTTAAGTTATCAATTTCGTGAAGGATCCAAGGCCATCGAGGGGATTAAAGTTGGCAACAAATGGGTTTATACGATGCAGGCATCGACAATTGAAAAAGAGGAAGAAGCTATTTTAAATTGGGGTTGGTGGAGTATTATTTCAATTGGGCCAAGGAATGGGTGGGCCAATATAGTATATAATTTAATTTTTTATTCAAGTTAAATAACATATTATATTGTAAAATCAATAACTTTGTCATACGTTACCCAAATCCAGCGAAACAAGATCCATTGGGATTGTGTGGACGAGCGCAACACAATGGAACTGACTGAGAGTGAATTGGAGATCGTTACAATTTATAGCGAAATAAATTGTCTGTCTTAGTCAACCGACAGTTATCGTTTTTAACGATGACCATCTAATGTGAGTAAATCTCATTAACTCTGTACAGGTTATATTTTTATAAATAAAATCTAGTATTGATAAATGATGATAGATTATTGTACGTTGATTGTTTGGTTAAATTGCTGATTTATTGGTTGAAATTATAAATAACAATATATATATAAATCGTTAATCAAATATTGATTCTGTTTATCAGAATATTTCATATTGAAATGAAATCGATGTTAATTATATTGTTTAACATCTGTGGATGCAGGAAAACAGGTTGGAGGGATCCAACTGGATTCCTCAATATTTATAATACTGTTTGTTTTCATATATTGTGATATATGATGTGATATAAAACCTGTGACTGATTATGATGACACTAGTCTGTTTAATTGGTATTTTAAATACCATAAGAAATACTGGAATGTAAAAAGGGAATTTTCAAAGTGTATTTTGAAAATGAAATATCTATAGGAAATAAATATGATATTAAAAATAAAATATTTATAGAAAATAAATATAATTATAAAAGGAATATTTATGTGGAAAGTAAATAGAATTATAAAAGGAAATATTTGGAAAATGAATAGAATTTTATAAAAAAAGAATTTTGAATTAGGAAGGTTTAGACCCGTGCTTCGCACACGGATGTAACATGATATTGATATAAAGTTAATATTTAATAGAAATCTATTTTAATAGATAAATTGAGGAGAATAATTTATAAATGATTTTTATAAATTAAGGAAATATTTATTATTTGATAAATTGAATATATAAAATTTGAATTTATATAGAGAAGTAAAATCGGTTTTAACACCGATAATTGAAATGGAATGTGAACGTAGTAGTTATAAAGGAAATTTGCAATGAGATTATAAATGTTGGAAATGAAATAAGATTTGTAGGAATAATTCTATAAGTAAAAATATAAATAGAATTTGGGTTCGAGATATTGTTTTTAAATACGAAATCAAACTGTTTTGATTATATAAAGAAATATTATTCAAATTCTATGTGAAAATTAGATTAAAGTAAATAATTTGCAAATAAAATATTATAAAGGAATTTGGGGTTTGAATTAGGAATTTAAATGGAATTACTGAAATTTGAAATTGACTAGAAATTAGTTTAGTTGAATGGCTTTCTGGGTATCGATCTGATGTTGGTTTTGGCCTTCGCGGCTTATACTTGGGAAGTTGTTCTCTTACTAGTTTACGGTTAGAGACTGATAGAGGTAGGAAGATATTGATGCGTGAATCAGAAATGGAAACGTTTTCCAAAGTTAATAATGTATATTTTCTAATTTTAGAAAATAAGGAATTTATGAATATATGGAAATGATAAATGGGAAATTGGGAAATGAAATGATGACTGATCGGTAAGATTTCCATTTGGGAATACGATCGCTTTGTGTACACATCTTTTCCTTTGATAGTTAAATAACCGAGTATCAAAGTTTTGACCATTTCGGTTGTCAATACGAAGAGACCGGTATCAGATTTATTATATGAAAACCACTTCGTATGGGCATTATCGTTTCGAATCAAATACATCGAGGACAATTGAAGACTGTAACACCTCGTATTTCTGTTAACACTAAAGTTACTAATTTAATAATAAATGTGTAAAGGGGAGATGTATCTAATGTGCATACAAATTTAATAATAAATGTGTAAAGGGGAGAGATGTATCTAATGTGCATACAAATTTAATAATAAATGTGTAAAGGGGAGATGTATCTAATGTGCATACAAATTTAATAATAAATGTGTAAAGGGGAGATGCATCTAATGTGCATACAAATTTAATAATAAATGTGTAAAGAGGGATGTATCTAATGTGCATACAAATTTAATAATAAATGCTAGTAATGTACATTAAGAAAATAATTGTGAACATAATTGGCTTCTCTTTAGAACGTATGGCTTTGATTAACCTTGGCTTCATCGACGGCTCAAATTAACTTGCAATCCTATATAAACAGCCCCCTAGTCTCCTTCTCTTTGCACCATTCTTCTCTAACCTTATGCTGCACAAATTCTTGATGGACATGGCTTATTCTTCTTCCTCTAAATCTAAATAAATAGATTAAAATAAAATATAAATCAAGACGAGGATATCCTGCTCAAGTCTTTCAAGAGAAGATTCAAAACAAGTTAGGATTCAAGTAAAGATTCAACGGCTTCAAGCAACGCTATCTTTCTATTCTTTTCTAGATCCAATCAATGTAAGTCGGTTACTTTTTAGATTTGAACGCCTTTTCTATTTGTGACATGAAACTAAAAGAATATAAGAAATATGCCTTATCATTTCATTGAATCTGTGCTTGTTTATGACTTTGGATCTGATTCTTGATTATGGCCTAGAACTCATTGTGACTAAATTGCCAATGCTTAAGATTATGACTATGGAACTGTGGCCTTTGAAACCATAAGCCTTTGACTATGAACATAAGCCTTTGACTATGAACATAAGCCTTTGACTAGGAGCATAAACCAATTCCTATGACTATGACAAGGACAATAGTGGATAATTACCTATGATTCATGAACATGATATTATTGCCCAGGATTATGACTGTGAGATTGGATCTAAACTTGATTATCAATTCAGTTTATTCTTAATTATCCTTGGATCTTGATTATGGGAATTTATCTATTAAGTTAGATCTACCCATATACTTGAACCTATGTTATTTGTTCAACCCTTTTTATATCATAATATTATCAGATCTATAGGCTTTCGATGCTTTAATCAATTTATTCAGTGTAATTTGTTAGATCTGTGATTAGTGAATTATCATCTTCTGCCAGTCATTATGTCTATCTTTTCATGGCATTTTGGTTCATTCCCTTTTTATCCACGAATCTAGATTTATCTATAATCTAGGATGAAATCACGATTACACGAACGATGGGAATACGATTTGGGCAAATCATAAATTTGACTTAAACATGGTTGTAAACTTGGAAATTGGCATAATATGGAACATTAACATAATTATGATTGACATAATTTAGAACATGTATTATGGCATGTTTATTAGAACGCAAATTTGAAAATTTGACATGAATTATGGAATATGTAATTTGACATATTAAATTTAGTATTGGCAAGTAAGCTAAGTTTTAGGCGTAAACGGTAAACTAGAATAATAATTCTAGTCTTGCCATAAACTGTAAATTAGGATGTTAAATCAGAATTGGGTCAATTAAAGTTAATTTGGCATAATAAGTATATTAGCACAAATTTTGAATTTAGTCATAATTGTGAGTAATTGTCATGTTTAGAATAATCATGGTTAGTGACACTTAATTTGGTATAATTTACATACCAAAAACTATAAATATGATATATAGGGAAAATGGGCCATAATAATAAATGTTGACAATGTACATTAAAAGAGTAATAATGGAATAAGTAAATTAGGGAAAATTTACTTATAGAATTTATCCTAAATGAGAAAAGTAAATTTAGACAATACGAACAAGCTTAACCCGAGGTTGGATTGAGTTGTGATGTAAACCTGCCCGGACCCGCCCGGCTGTCCAGTGATCACAACAATACCTATCCAATGTGGGAGGTTAAGGCATTGAGTCCGATAAAGGGCCGAGGTTAGACTGAGTTGTGGCGTAAGACTGCCCGGAACCAACCGGCATACCGGCAGCCACAACAATACCTGTCTAATGTGAGTGGCTGGTGCTTTAATAAGACAATTAAAGTTAAGCTAGAATGGGAGGGTTAAGTCCATAAGAACACTTAACCAACTTAACACAGTTAAGCTAGAATGGGAGGGTTAAGTCCATAGGAACACTTAACCAACTTAACACAGTTAAGTTAGAATGATAGGGTTAAGTTAACTAGAACACTTAACCAACTTAACATGGTAACAAGACAAGATTTGTAGGGGTTAAGTAACTAAGAAAAACACTTAGCCAATTTAATATGTTAACCAGACCAGAAAGCGGGGGTTAAGTAAATTCAATACACTTAGCCAATTTAACATGTTAACTAGACTAGAGGTTGGGGATAAGTAAAGTTAATACACTTAGCCAATTTAACATGTTAACTAGACTAGAGGTTGGGGTTAAGTAAATTTAATACACTTAGCCAATTTAATATGTTAGCTGGACTAGACCTTAGGGTTAAGTAAGCTTGAACACTTAACCATCAGAGTGTGATAAATTAATAGGGTTAAGTTAAAAACATAAAGGGACAATACTTAACCATTAGAACATGTTAATCAAACCAATGTTAGGGTTAAGTTAACTAAGGGAACACTTAACCGTTATAACATGTTAGTTAAAACAAATAGGCAAGGTTAAGTTAAAAAGGAACATTTAACCAATACAAGATGAATGGGTAGGGTTAAGTAAATACTTAACCAATATAACTTGATGCTGGTAGGGTCAAGTCAACGTGAATTACTGGTAACACTTAACCAATTTAACATGACAAATGAATAGGTTAAGTTAACTTGTATCGACTAATGACACTTAATCAATCCAACTTGACGAGAAAGAGAACTAAGTAGTAAACCTTAGTTAAAAGGACTAAGTGGTAAACCTTAGTTAAGAAAACGATGATTAAGGAAATTAAGTGGTAAACCTTAGTTAGGAAAACTAAGTAGTAATTTTTAGTATAACACGAGGAGGAGCGAACGTCCATCTGATCTTAAAGAAGGCTCCAACGAATTGGGTTACGAAGCCCGAGGCTTCGAGGGGACGTGAGGGTACTCTTGGTATCCCTCTGTGAGGCTGCAGATGATCCTCCTGGGCTCACAGAGGTTAAGGTCTGCGTTAGGAGAACCAAGGGTATGCCTTGGTTGCAATTTAAGGCAACTTAAAGACTAGGGTGGACCAGCGTGATTCGGCGAGACCAGTAGCCCTGTGATAGCAACTCGTCGTCTACCTACCATCTTGAGTCAGTCAAGATACGTAAAGCGGAAAGGCGGAGAAATCCAAAAGACCATATACTTGCTATCTAGTTATGGGTGAGGATGGCCATAAGACAGTGGGGCATAGGGGGCCTGCGTATAGTTTTCAATTTTTCAAGGGTGGCCTTTCATTAGTTGAGGGAGGGGTCAGGTGGGACCATAGCCATTGGAAAAACAGACCTTAGCATCTGCATCGGCAGATATCTGAAAGCTTCCGACCGAGTTCCGTGTTTCTAGAATAGCCCTGCCACGGGACTCGGGTCACACATTTCAGGACATGTGCATCTAGACAGCGATAAACGATTCACGACACATACGTGGGGAAAGTCTAGGAACGTATACCACTCTAGGTAGTGCGTCCTAGACTAGGGGCATCGTTCGACATGTAGCGTAATCCCTAGTTGGACCTACGTGGCATAAACCCTGAATCTGTGAAGCATTAGATAAGCCGCGTAAACCCGAGTGGAATCTAGGAAGCACTTTGATATAAAACCCTAGATTAGATCTAGGTAATAAATAATAAATGTACGCCTAAAGGCAACCACAATTACTGGGATTGGGATCGCGTTATCTGTAACACCCCACACCCGCTATGGTCACTCGCTAAGGGAATGCCATAACATCGGTGGAGTATTTTAAGTGAATATAGAACAGAAAAATTACAACAAGACAGATATAAGTAATACTTGAAAATTTTAAAACATCATTTCATTGCAGCGGAAAGTAAAACATGTTTGGTTACATCACAAAACCATAATAAGAGTCAAGTACAAAATATCCATCCTGATAAATAAAAGTACATAATCCCAATACATGAACTGATAGCCATAAAAGAAAGGGTAAGCTGAGCTCTACATCTATGGTCCAAGCTCCAAAAGAGAATAAAGCAGCCTGATCTAAGCCCACTCGTACTGGGCCAACTCTGATAACCTGAGGGTTGGGAAAAAGATAAACACAACGGGGTCAGACATAAGTCTGAGTGAGTCCTATAACCCTAACAATACAATCATTAAAGTAATTAGGGTATGATATAAACAAGGTACGGTACCTCTGGGGATAATGACTACACTAAGTAGCCAACTAAACACAGGATGTACTAAGATAACCGAAAAGATGCATTTATCCACCCAAGGATAATTACTGGATTACACCACCCCAGATCTACCCACCCAAGGGTAATTCCTACACTGAACCACACCAGTCATTCCTAACTTAAAGGTTGATCCCACCCATGGACTTATAAAATTAACTTAATAGTTCTCGCGTACCACTAGGTGACTAAGTAGACGCCACGGGGCCCTACAATCCACTAGGTGTACACACTACTCCCCATTCGATCGGCTCCCTAACGTAGATACCCGTGCTGGCCCCACCGTGGGGTGTACCATTCCCCAGCGTGGCAACCTGATAAAACTAACGGTGCACGGCTTATATCTACACGATGCAACAACGTCTTATTTACCAGCCCGGGTCCACACACGCATATGAAACCCGTTGGTCATGCATTGCCACCGCTAACCCATTTTGTCCTCTTATAGTCAAGCCCAATATGCGTGTCCCGTCACTCGACTAGAGTCGAGCCCACTAAGATACGTTTGGGATATTGGTTGAAATGGGCCCCCACAAGCTACCACCTAAGCTTGTTATTTTATCTAGTGTATCCCACTTAACCCCTGTTATAATCATGCCCACCTACATGTTAAGGTTTGGTTAAGTCATCTAATCATATATCAATTGCCACTTAAGGCACCCACTAGATTTCCACATGCCACCCAAAGCACTTACTTAACCCTTTACCCATGTTTAATTACATGTTCCTCTTTGGTTAAGTATTCTAATCGTATTTTCTATTGCCACCCAAGGCAACCCACTAGATTCCTCATGCCACCCAAGGCACCCACTTAACCCCTCATATCCCTCTACATGCTAATATGGTTAAGTGTTTCTTAATTAATTAATTAAGATCATGACCTCATAAAGACCTCTCACATTAGACCGTCTTTTATGACTGCTGGATATGCCGGTTGGGTCCGGGCAGCCTTACGTCATAAAAAGGGTCTAACCTCGTGTCTTTACTTTAATCACGTATTTAATTTGTGCCTAAGACCTCTCACATTGGGCTAACATTTGTAGCAACTGGTTAAGCCGGTTGGGTCCGGGCAGTTTTACGCTACAACTGAGTCCAACCTCGTGTCTTAGTCGATTAATTACACCTAATTAATCACCCTCCTAATTTATATTAATTATCCCTAATTAATTAATCATGTTTTCCAGAATATGGGTAGACCTAACTCAATAGGTAAATTCCCAACTCCGTAGTATGGGTAGACCTAACTCAATAGGTAAATTCCCAACTCCATAATATGGGTAGACCTAACTCAATAGGTAAATTCCCAATTATGTCCATTTAATTTATGTTACTCTTAAGCATACCCATTCCACATCATTTTATTAACATGCATATTAACCCCATCGTTCCCCACGTAATTCGTTCTTGTAACGTGACATAATAAAAGGGAAGATTCATCACAAATGTCATGGGTTTAACCAACATAGCTTATAACTTTATCATGGGTTCAAAAGGTGTCAACTTGCATATATGAGCATACATTAAACCCAACTAGTATTTAACCCAAACTTGCATTATGCATATCATAAAAGAGACAACTTGCATATGTACTTGCACATAAACTTGCATATGAACTTGCATCATAACTTGCATATGAACTTGCATCATAACTTGCATATGAACTTGCATCATAACTTGCATATGAACTTGCATCATAACTTGCATATGAACATGTATCATAACTTGCATATGAACTTGCACATAAACTTGCATATGAACATGTATCATAACTTGCATATGAACTTGCATAACATGCCATAATTAGAGACAAACTTGCATATATTATGCATATCATAAAAAGAGACAAACTTGCCTAAAACCAAACACTTAGCATGCATAAAACCAAATACTTAGCATGCATAAAACCACATACATAGCATGCATAAAACCAAATACTTAGCATGCATAAAACCAAATACATAGCATGCATAAAACCAAATACTTAGCATGCATCAAACCACATACATAGCATGCATCAAACCAAATACTTAGCATGCATAAAACCAAATACATAGCATGCATAAAACCAAACACTTAGCATGCATAAAACCAAATACATAACTTGCATAACATGTTACATATAGACTTGCATATAATCTCCCATATAGCTTGCATAACATGTTACATATGAATCAATGTTCAACATAGTGTTTTGCATCATAAAACATAGCATTAAACTTGCATATAGCACACAACATACACTATACTAAACTTGCATAAACACATTGATTCCACAAACATAGCCATATCTTATCATATCCTATCATAATCAATTTAACAATTGATTGTTAAGTCTATAGAAACTCACCAAAACCAAGATTAGCAAACTTATGTAGTAGAACTAGTTGCTATACAAGAAGAAGATGATGATTAGAGGTTGATTAGCTTGCAACTTTCTTCATAAACTAGTGGAGGTTCCTCTCAAGTTTGATTTTGGCGGCATGGTGGCATCATTTCTATTTTTAGTATGAATTAGGGTAGTATTAGGGTGTATTTATAGATTAGGTGAGTGTTTTAGGCCCTTAGATTAACCCTAAATTAGATTAGGACCCTTAGATTTCGGAGCCTTCCAAAAACCAGCCCTATGACCAAGCCTAAACCCCAAACTGGTGCACCCAACCACAGAACTCTCTAGAAACTGTGCAGGTTTCCTGGCTTGGCACGGGCGCACTTCCCAAGTGCGCCAGTGTAAAAATGTGTTGGCGCACTTCACAAGTGCGCCAGTGCATTTTTGTGTTGGCGCACTTCACAAGTGCGCCAGTGCATTCTGGCTAGTTTCCGGTTTTTCTGCCTAACTTCGTTCGTCCATATCTTCTTCATACGGACTCCGATTTTCGAAAACTCAGACTCTATTTCGCGTATTTTTCCGAGACGAACGCAATGGTGCAACCCGTTTCCCCTAATTCCCACATCTGGGATTAGTTATTCTTTAATTTGTGAATTTTAGCATTAACCGAAATTCGGGGTGTTACATTCTCCCCTCCTTAAAGGATTTCGTCCCCGAAATCTCTAAGCTAAGGAGAATGCATATCCTACCATCCAAACAACCATCTACTCAATCCATCAAACACGGGCATCCATTGTCCTTAAAACAATTTCTAATGATGTATGAGCATATGCAAAAAGTGTGTGTATATGTTCCCTATCTAATGTATGAACATATGCAAACCATGATAGTGCCATGCATCCATTATGTATGCGAGAGAACCCTATCGACACCTACAATATCCACATGAGTGCACAATCATTCACCAAAATGCATCATCCATATGATAACACAATCATTATACATCCATAAATATAGCTTCCTACACACAATTTTATGCAATATGCAATATGAAGTGATTGAGCCGATCTAGTTCCTAGAGTGTGTATACATGCATCCACGAGCAACCACTAGCAACCACTTGCATCCACATGCATCCATCAAACATAACATGTCTCAAACACATGTTTCATCCATAGGTTTACCCTATCTAAAGGTCAAAGGTACTAATGAGAGGACATACTAAAGATAAGATAAGTACTAGACAGACGATAAAGGAGAAGTTAAAAGACATACTCTCAAAAAGAAATGGGTACAAAGAACGCATCTTCGCTTCCGTCTCCCAAGTAGCATTGCCCTCGTCTTCTCCCCATTGCACTTTAACTAGCTGAACTTCTCTGTTCCTCAACTTCCTAGTTTCTGACCCAAGGATGCGAGTAGGAGCTCGTCGAATCGTCGCATCACGCTCTACCTCTACATCTCTAAGCAAGCTCGGCTCTACGACCTCTGCGGTCTCATGTAAGCACTTCCTCAAATATGATACATGGAATACATCATGAACACCACTAAGTCTGTCGGGCAACTCCACCCTATATGCCATCCGTCCAATCCTTTCCTTAATAGGAAATGGCCCAACAAACCTCGGTGCTAACTTCCCAACGGACCCAAAGCGAACAACATTTCTCAACGGAGATACTTTGACACAAACCATGTCCCCAACCTCAAACTCAAGATCCGTCCTTCTCCGATCCGCATAAGATTTTTGCCTATCCTGCACTGCTTTCATCCTTCGTCGAATCAAATCAATCTTCTCTGAAGTCTCTCTAACCATATCTGGCCCAAGCAAGATCTTATCCGTAGATTCCCACCAACATGTAGGAGATCGACAAGGCCTTCCATAAAGA
The DNA here is from genome assembly GCA_030737875.1 of Allium sativum. Taxonomy (NCBI): domain Eukaryota; kingdom Viridiplantae; phylum Streptophyta; class Magnoliopsida; order Asparagales; family Amaryllidaceae; genus Allium; species Allium sativum. The sequence goes on from CM060916.1 coordinate 267,063,206, forward strand.
GCTTCGAAAGGTGTCATGCCAATACTAGACTGAAAGCTGTTATTGTATGCGAACTCGACCAAAGGAAGATGTTCTTCCCATGTACCTCCAAAATCCAAGATACAAAGCCTCAAGAGATCTTCTAAGATACGGTTCACCCTCTCGGTCTGACCGTCCGTCTGAGGATGATATGCGGTGCTCAAACACAACTGAGTCCCTACCGCCTCTTGCAAACTTCTCCAAAACTCACTAGTGAAGATAGGATCTCGATCACTCACAATACTGGATGGTACGCTATGCAATCTAACAATCTCTCTAACATAGACTGAAGCAAGCCATGGAGCGGTCCTCTTACTCTTCACGGGTATAAAATGGGCACTCTTGGTAAGTCTGTCTACCACAACCCAAATTCCCGTATTGCCCTTCCTCGATCTCGGTAACCCATCGATGAAATCCATCGAGACTCTATCCCACTTCCATTGCGAAACTTCCAATGGGTGTAGCAACCCACCGGGTTTCCTTTGCTCCGCTTTAACTTGTTGGCACACTAAGCATCTAGCCACATACTCGGCCACATCTTTCTTCATACCGGCCCAAAAACTCGCTTCATGTCTTGGTACATCTTGTCCCTACCAGGATGAATGGTCATCTTCGACCGATGTGCATCATCAAGTATAGCCTTCCTCAGACCCTCGTCTTGCGGTACACAAAGTTTACCGTCTCTACGCAACCACCCCTTACCATCTAGGGTGTACCTACTCAAATGGCTGGACGACTCCCCCCCTTATGAGCTTCTCTACTAACTCAACCAACTGTGGGTCGTCTCGCTGTGCCTCGCCAATCCGCCCCAAAAGAGTAGGCCTAACCTCCAAGGAGGCTAGCAAACCGGGTACAAAGTTAACGGAAGGTCTAAAGTCAATCATAGAATTAAACTCCAAGCTTCGCCATTCCACGAACAATGGACTCAAAGACAGCCTTTTTCTGCTCAAGGTGTCTGCCACCACGTTACCCTTGCCAGGGGTATACGCTATCTCAAACTCATAGGATGCTAAGAATTCCATCCACCTTTGTTGTCTTAAGACAATGCGCTCAAAGAGTCTCCAACACTTCCCTAAGATGTAGGGCATGCTTTTCTCCACTTCTAGAGAAAATCAGGATATTCTCCCATGCAAAATCGTCACAACTATCCATCTCTCACGCAGACCACCCTAGTCGAGCTCGACATCCCCCAAATGCAAGCCCCAAAGGCCTAAACCAATATCAGACAAACACTCAAGGGATACCTCCTTCGAATTCAGACGACCTACGTGAGATGATACTAGTAAAAACGGCTAAATAATTAAGCCCTTGTCCAACTCTGGATGTCCTTGCCAGTCTCGCTTCAAAACCACCGTTTATCCCATAACGGGCTTTGCTCAACCTATTGAGCACATACGGAAACTTTTTTTTTTCGCTCCTAGAAAATACCAAGATGTCATCCACCAAGATCATCACGAACTTATTTAGGTACTCCTTGAACACCCTTCTTATCAAATCAACAAAGTATGCGGAGGCGTTCGTCTAACCAAATGGCATCACCAGCCACTCATAAAACCATCCGGAGTCCTAAAGGCAATCTTCTCTATACTATCCTCAGCCACCCTCAACTGACGAAACCCCGTGGCTGAGTCCAACTTGCGAAAATACTGAGGCGCCAACCAACTGATCAAAGAGATCATCAATCCTCGGCAATGGGTGTCTATTCTTCTTTGTGAGTTTATTTAGTTCTCTTTAGCCTACACAAAGTCTGAGGGACCCATCTGCCTTCGTAGCAAAAACTACTGGAGCACCCCACTCCGATATACTTTGTCTTATGGACCCCTTCTCAAGCAACTCCCCTACTTGCTTATGGGGTCCCCTCCTCTCGCGAGGAGCCATGTGGCGCACTGGTAAAGATACAGGTTTAGCATTGTCTACCAGATATATTCGGAAGTCAATCTCCCGCTCCGGAGGTAAGCCCTTCACCTCCTCAAACACATCCGAGTATTCCCGGACCACTCTAACAGATCGCAAACTCTCGACCGACGTGTCAAGCGATTCTAGATAACTTAGCATAACAGATTCCATGGGATTACAAGAGATCTCGAGAGTGTTACCCAAGCGGGTCATAAGCCTAACAACTCTCCCTTCAAAATCAAGAACGACACCCCTACTGGATAACCAGTCCATACCCAAACTAACCCATAGCCCGTGAAGCCCAAAAAGCATCACATCTAAACTCAACGCTAAGTATAGAAACTTTCAAACCCAAACACATCATGGAGCCCCAATTGGGTTTGAAACAACTAAGGGATCCTCTACCAAACTGGTGTCAAAGTGCAGTGACTCAACTAACAATGATGAGATAAACGAACTCGATGCGTCAGAATCTAATAAAGTTCGAACCGGATAATAAAGAAATCCAAATTCCAACCTAGACGGTCTATCCCCATTTGGTACCCTAGTCGTGAGGGAATACAACTACCCTCTAGGAGATTCCGTACCTTGCCCTTGCCCCTTTGGACAATCCTAATACAGTGTCCTATTCCTCCCAAAAGGATAACTACTCGCCTTCTTCATCCCATTCTCCACTCGTAACCTCCCACCAATGAGGTTTCATCCTTCATTAACCAAACAACTATTTGAGCCTTCCTCCCTTCGTCTATCCAATAGATACCTACCAGTCCTCCTCCTTCTTGAACCAACTTCTAATCTGACTAACGTCTAAGTCCCTTGAAGTGGATTTCCATTCTTATCTATCTTAGAAAGGTCATCTATACGCGGAGGGGAAACTCAAAACGAGAGAGGAAGAGATTCAAAACGGAGAATTCGAAAGATATAGATATGGCTATTGGGGATTATGCTTTTCTTTCAAAAACTTTTCTCTTAAAAGACATGTTTTTGAAAATACTCCTTTCAAAAATATTCTTAGAAAATAGTTTTTCTAAAAAATTTATCTGTTCTGGTAACCTTAAGCTCTGATGCCACGTGTAACACCCCACACCCGCTATGGTCACTCGCTAAGGGAATGCCATAACATCGGTGGAGTATTTTAAGTGAATATAGAACAGAAAAATTACAACAAGACAGATATAAGTAATCCTTGAAAATTTTAAAACATCATTTCATTGCAGCGGAAAGTAAAACATGTTTGGTTACATCACAAAACCATAATAAGAGTCAAGTACAAAATATCCATCCTGATAAATAAAAGTACATAATCCCAATACATGAACTGATAGCCATAAAAGAAAGGGTAAGCTGAGCTCTACATCTATGGTCCAAGCTCCAAAAGAGAATAAAGCAGCCTGATCTAAGCCCACTCGTACTGGGCCCACTCTGATAACCTGAGGGTTGGGAAAAAGATAAAAACAACGGGGTCAGACATAAGTCTGAGTGAGTCCTATAACCCTAACAATACAATCATTAAAGTAATTAGGGTATGATATAAACAAGGTACGGTACCTCTGGGGATAATGACTACACTAAGTAGCCAACTAAACACAGGATGTACTAAGATAACCGAAAAGACGCATTTATCCACCCAAGGATAATTACTGGATTACACCACCCCAGATCTACCCACCCAAGGGTAATTCCTACACTGAACCACACCAGTCATTCCTAACTTAAAGGTTGATCCCACCCATGGACTTATAAAATTAACTTAATAGTTCTCGCGTACCCCTAGGTGACTAAGTAGACGCCACGGGGCCCTACAATCCACTAGGTGTACACACTACTCCCCATTCGATCGGCTCCCTAACGTAGATACCCGTGCTGGCCCCACCGTGGGGTGTACCATTCCCCAGCGTGGCAACCTGATAAAACTAACGGTGCACGGCTTATATCTACACGATGCAACAACGTCTTATTTACCAGCCCGGGTCCACACACGCATATGAAACCCGTTGGTCATGCGTTGCCACCGCTAACCCATTTTGGCCTCTTATAGTCAAGCCCAATATGCGTGTCCCGTCACTCGACTAGAGTCGAGCCCACTAAGATACGTTTGGGATATTGGTTGAAATGGGCCCCCACAAGCTACCACCTAAGCTTGTTATTTTATCTAGTGTATCCCACTTAACCCCTGTTATAATCATGCCCACCTACATTTAAGGTTTGGTTAAGTCATCTAATCATATATCAATTGCCACTTAAGGCACCCACTAGATTTCCACATGCCACCCAAAGCACTTACTTAACCCTTTACCCATGTTTAATTACATGTTCCTCTTTGGTTAAGTATTCTAATCGTATTTTCTATTGCCACCCAAGGCAACCCACTAGATTCCTCATGCCACCCAAGGCACCCACTTAACCCCTCATGTCCCTCTACATGCTAATATGGTTAAGTGTTTCTTAATTAATTAATTAAGATCATGACCTCATAAAGACCTCTCACATTAGACCGTCTTTTATGACTGCTGGATATGCCGGTTGGGTCCGGGCAGCCTTACGTCATAAAAAGGGTCTAACCTCTTGTCTTTACTTTAATCACATATTTAATTTGTGCCTAAGACCTCTCACATTGGGCTAACATTTGTAGCAACTGGTTAAGCCGGTTGGGTCCGGGCAGTTTTACGCTACAACTGAGTCCAACCTCGTGTCTTAGTCGATTAATTACACCTAATTAATCACCCTCCTAATTTATATTAATTATCCCTAATTAATTAATCATGTTTTCCAGAATATGGGTAGACCTAACTCAATAGGTAAATTCCCAACTCCGTAGTATGGGTAGACCTAACTCAATAGGTAAATTCCCAACTCCATAATATGGGTAGACCTAACTCAATAGGTAAATTCCCAATTATGTCCATTTAATTTATGTTACTCTTAAGCATACCCATTCCACATCATTTTATTAACATGCATATTAACCCCATCGTTCCCCACGTAATTCGTTCTTGTAACGTGACATAATAAAAGGGAAGATTCATCACAAATGTCATGGGTTTAACCAACATAGCTTATAACTTTATCATGGGTTCAAAAGGTGTCAACTTGCATATATCACTACAACAAAAACACCATATTACAACTTTAATTTTACAACGGTGGTAAACGCACCGTTGTAATAAATGGGTTTTTACAACGGTGGTAAAAGCACCGTTGTAATAAATTGTTTTTTACAACGGTGGTATAAACACCGTTGTAACTACAACAAAAATACCATATTACAACTTTAATTTTACAACGGTGGTTAAAGCACCGTTGTAATAAATGTTTTTTACAACTTTTTTCCAGAAAAGTTGTAATAAATTTATTTTTAACAACTGTGTTATTTTGACAGTTGTAATAAAAGCCTATCAACTTTTATTTTTTGACTGTTGTAATATATGACTATATTTTAATATTAATTATTTTCATTATATAACATTTAATAATTAATATTTATAACTAATTAGTAATTATTAATTAATAACCTATATATTAATATTAAATAATTAATTAAAAATACTTCAATAAATAAATAATTCATGCTAATAATTAGTAATTGACAACCAATTAGTAATTATTAATTAATAATCAATAAATACATATTAAATATTTAATAAAAAATACATCAATAAATAAATAATTCCTACTAATAATTACTAATTAACAACCAATTAGTAATTATTTAATAATAATCAATATATAAATATTAAATATTTAATTAAAAATAATTATATATAACTACTTCATTATTAAGTACTAGTAATTAATTAGTAAGTAATAACTAATGAGCGGTTAATAATCAATTAATAATCAATAAGTAAATAACAATTAATAAATATTTAATTTATAATTAATCATGACTATTAGTAGTAATTAATATTTAGTATATAATATTTTTTAATAAGTAATCGTTGTTGAAAGTTTTTCCAAAATCTTTTGTCAAATATGATCCCTACGGAGGGGGGGTCCAGGGGGGGTGGCAACCCCCCTAGGTGGGGGTGCGGGGGCAACTTAAAAAAATCTTTAATTAATAAGATTAGTAAGTACTGTTAAATAAAATTATTAATGGAAAGTGAATTTAGAAGCTTTCCTTGCAAAGAATAAAACAATTAAAAAAACAAAACAAAAATCTGTTGCCCACTTAACACAAATGATGAAATTTGGGCGGGCGACCGAAATTTTGGCTCCAAAGCTTCTCACTTTCGTATTTCTCCTCACGTGGGCCGACCACTCTTGCTCTTCTCTCACATCGATCCCCAATTTCGTTCCTCTGGAAAAAAATTACGTCTTAACATCGATCCCCATCTTCTTCTAGCTGCCTCCTCCCTCATCGCTTCAGTTCCATTATCCGCTTTGCTCCTCTACTTAAATCGATTCTTCTCTTCAAACCTCTCCAAGCTTTTCCTGGTCCTATCACTCTACCCTAGTTGCTCTTCTTCCTTTCTCAAGCGTGATTTCTCTCAGATCTGTTTCGGTCCAGATCTATCGGAGTGGCTTTGATCTCCATCTATTGGAGCGGCTCGGCGCGGTTCAGATCTTCAAACGACTTTGATCGACAGCTAGTTCTTTGGATTCCGCTTTGTCTGGTGGTTGTTTGCAGTGGATTCTTTTCATCGTGCTGGCGAGGTAATGTTGATTTTCGCAGTAATTCTTGGGTTTCAAAAGTGTCTGTGAGGTCGATGTTCAGTGGTTTGCGTCCCCTTGAGGGTGAATAGCATTTTTGTTTATGTTCTTTGGATCTGTTATCATTTGGTTTAAGGTGGTTGTTGCTGTTAGTGTGTCTGGTAGTGATGCTGCTCTCTGGAGCACTTGTCTGTGATTTTAAGTCATGCTTTTATTGAGCTTATGTAATATGCTTATGCCATTGGTATGGGTAGATCATGGTTCAGCTTACCTATCATCGTACTGCCACGGCAATAGCTATAAGCTATGGTGGTAGTTTGTTTATTGGTGTCTCTGATGTGTCTTATTATTCATTGGCAGTTTTGTTCATTGGTGTCAAAGATGCAATGCAATTTTGGGATGTGCTTCTGCCATTTATGCCTGGCAGTTTTGTTCATTGGCAGTTTTGTTCATTGGCACTCTTATTGTTCATTGGCAGTTTTGGTTCTCTTGCTTTGCTGTTCAGTTAAATCTTGTTTCTCTTGGTACATGTCTAAGAATCTATCTATGGAGGATGAAGTTATCCTATCAGGTATGCCATGTCTCTTGACACTGTCTGCTATAGTGTGTAACCGTGTATCTTTGAGCTATGTAATTGTTCACACCTTTCGCTGTCCTTTACCTTTTGCATAAAAAGTCAGTCTGAATTAAAAAAAAGTAGTAGAACATAAGTTTATTAATGTAAGGATACATGAACACATATGGAGTATAACACAGTGTCCAATAATTCAACCTTGCAGAGTGTTTACATATAGATTTGCGTTGTTGAATCTGAAGGGAACTCAATTTTGACAAAAAAGTGCTTAGGAATGAATGCACAGAGTAATAAGGATATTTGACGATGAGCATGATGTTGAAATGGATGATCGATTGGGGATGCTGGAGCATAAAGACTCGGTGCATGTCAGTGTGTATGTATATTTATACGAAAGTGTGTATGTAACTGAGTGTATTGAGTGATCAGTTTGTAGTGAGGATTGTATGTATTGTTATGACCATATTATGTAAAAGTGAGTTGTACGATAGTGGATCAGAAAGTTGTACTAATTCAAATATTGAAATAAAATATTTAATTGATTATTTCAGATCAGTGTAGTATCATTTTATTCAATATAAATATTTATTTTTATATGAAATGTAATGTATAACGAAACAAAAATCGTATTGTTATAATTAATTGTTGCAGGAATTACTACAACGGTGGAAAAAAGTTGTAATATGTACTACTACAACAATGCAAAAATGTTGTAATATGTATTACTACAACGGTGGAAAAAAGTTGTAAAATATACATATTACAACGGTGTTGCAACGGTGTAAAAATGTTGTAAAAGATATGAGTCTATTACAACTTCTTAATACACGACGGTTTGCCCACCGTTGTAAAATGTATATTACAACGGTGTTCCACCGTTGTAATAGGGCCATTTTGTTGTAGTATGAGCATACACTAAACCCAACTAGTATTTAACCCAAACTTGCATTATGCATATCATAAAAGAGACAACTTGCATATGTACTTGCACATAAACTTGCATATGAACTTGCATCATAACTTGCATATGAACTTGCATCATAACTTGCATATGAACTTGCATCATAACTTGCATATGAACTTGCATCATAACTTGCATATGAACATGTATCATAACTTGCATATGAACTTGCACATAAACTTGCATATGAACATGTATCATAACTTGCATATGAACTTGCATAACATGCCATACTTAGAGACAAACTTGCATATATTATGCATATCATAAAAAGAGACAAACTTGCCTAAAACCAAACACTTAGCATGCATAAAACTAAATACTTAGCATGCATAAAACCACATACATAGCATGCATAAAACCAAATACTTAGCATGCATAAAACCAAATACATAGCATGCATAAAACCAAATACTTAGCATGCATCAAACCACATACATAGCATGCATAAAACCAAATACTTAGCATGCATAAAACCAAATACATAGCATGCATAAAACCAAATACTTAGCATGCATAAAACCAAATACATAACTTGCATAACATGTTACATATAGACTTGCATATAATCTCCCATATAGCTTGCATAACATGTTACATATGAATCAATGTTCAACATAGTGTTTTGCATCATAAAACATAGCATTAAACTTGCATATAGCACACAACATACACTATACTAAACTTGCATAAACACATTGATTCCACAAACATAGCCATATCTTATCATATCCTATCATAATCAATTTAACAATTGATTGTTAAGTCTATAGAAACTCACCAAAACCAAGATTAGCAAACTTATGTAGTAGAACTAGTTGCTATACAAGAAGAAGATGATGATTAGAGGTTGATTAGCTTGCAACTTTCTTCATAAACTAGTGGAGGTTCCTCTCAAGTTTGATTTTGGCGGCATGGTGGCATCATTTCTATTTTTAGTATGAATTAGGGTAGTATTAGGGTGCATTTATAGATTAGGTGAGTGTTTTAGGCCCTTAGATTAACCCTAAATTAGATTAGGACCCTTAAATTTCGGAGCCTTCCAGAAACCAGCCCTAAGACCAAGCCCAAACCCCAAACTGGTGCACCCAACCACAGAACTCTCTAGAAACTGTGCAGGTTTCCTGGCTCGGCACGGGCGCACTTCCCAAGTGCGCCAGTGTAAAAATGTGTTGGCGCACTTCACAAGTGCGCCAGTGCATTTTTGTGTTGGCGCACTTCACAAGTGCGCCAGTGCATTCTGGCTAGTTTCCGGTTTTTCTGCCTAACTTCGTTCGTCCATATCTTCTTCATACGAACTCCGATTTTCGAAAACTCAGACTCTATTTCGCGTATTTTTCCGAGACGAACGCAATGTTGCAACCCGTTTCCCCTAATTCCCACATCTGGGATTAGTTATTCTTTAATTTGTGAATTTTAGCATTAACCGAAATTCGGGGTGTTACATTATCATTTTAGACAGATTACTAGTTAGGACACCAGATAGGTGGTGCAGAGACATAGAAACCATAATAACAGGTTAATAGTGAAGCGGAGAAAGTATTAAAGCATATCCAGTTTATCTTGTCTTAGCATATCTTGTGTTAATCTTATCCTATCTTGTTGGCCTATCATCATGGTATTGTATTGTATTCAGTTAATTCATGTCGTTTTGTTTTTCCTTGTTCACATGCTAGAAGTAACTGAACTTACCCGACTTCATGTCTAACCCGGTTTTCTTTCGTCTTCTTTTCTTCCGTTTCCCCCCGGTAGTTAAGGAGGGAATAGTATAGCTCAGGTTAGATTGGACCGTCACTTTTCCCAAGCTCGAGGATTCTTTGACAAAGTGCTTTGGACTCTCTGTTTCTGCTGTTATGGCTGGCTTATGCTACATTGGGGAATATAAATGTTATTTTATGCTTCTTTATTTTGTAAGACAGATGATACTCTGATATTGGAAAACAATTGTTGTACAAACTATTTTATCAATAAAGCAAAGTTTTATTTTCCGCTGTTTTAATTTTGTTTGTCTTGTAATTTATCTGCATCTTTTACCCTAAATGCTCCACAGAACTTAGTGCATTCCCTTTGTGAGTGACACTAAAGGATGTGGGGTGTTACAAAGACGGAGTTTTTGCGAGGGCTGTTCTGGCAAATCCTAGGTAGAAATTGCCTAAGATGGGTTTACAGAATAGTTCCTTCAGTTTGTCCAGTCCTAGAACAACGTGTATGGATGAATGTCCGACAGAGTATATCTAATAGATCACGCAAGTTGATCGCTTCAAACTTATTTACATTGGTGGCGGAGAAATTCGTTTCTCCTAGCTTTATACCCGTGGTATTTTGGGGAAATCAATTTGTGATTTGGAGGATATGATGATGTGGCATTCAAAGTAAATGAAATATGATCTATTAAAGATACGTTATGACCTCATGCCTCATCAATCGGGAAATGACAAAAATTGGGCGGCAGCATGGCTAAGTGGGTCGCACCCAATTAGGGTATATTGTCACCATCTAGAGAATATTCATATTTGCTACTTCTTTCAATTCTGTATCTCCCGGGAACGGTTATGTTGGTATACCAACCGTAAGGTGACAATATATTCAGAACATTCAAGCGAAATGAATGACCGGTCATGAGTGGCCGAGTTACAAGATGTTCTTGTTGAACTCCAGTGTATCGCTTCTAGAGTACACTGATCGGAAGGTAGTTCCATACCTTGTCACAGTTGGAAATCCATTACCCAATAAGAGTCCGGGGTTTTTGATTGTATATTACATATGTGGAGTGTGAGATGAAAGCATTCTACTAGATTGATATTTACTTATATTAGACATTATTATAATAATATCAGAAGACTATCGATTTTAATAGAATGTTTTGGATTACCGTAAGGTAAAAACCATCTGTGTTTATGTGTGGATCGGTCTTATGATTATTCTTTCCTTTAAAAGGATTTTAAAAGTTAAACAAATGGTTGGAGTTTACTCACACCAGTCACATGACTGACCAAGAGTTTATTTTGTTTTGTTTTCCCTAAACTCTTGGGTACCCAATTTTGTAAGGGCAGTCAAGTAGTCAGGATTTTATAGATATAATTGGAAAGTTGGAGCAGGAGGCTTCAGGATTATATAGCTATTATTTATTTCCACTGTGCTGTAAGTGTTGTACTCCGGTAATGGTATTTTATATAGTATTGGTTTTATTTCCAAATTATGCTATATAATATATTTATTCGTTCCGCTGTGAGATTCATGTTACTATGATTCTGTTGTTATGTTCTTCTTCTTCTATTCTAATTTTCTAACTTATCTACTCTCACCCTCTAATTTCTTTCTATTAACTATCTGGTATTTCCGATGCTTGGATAGTCGACATTGAGTTTATGTCGATTACCAAGGTCGCATGTTCCCCAGGTCGTTACAGTGGTATCAGAGCTGAAGGTTAAATGATTACCTTGGCTCTATGGCGTAACTCGATAGAGATGGGGTTAGCAATACCCTAGATTGAGTTGAGTGTATATATACGAGTGAACGCATTTGTAGATTTTATGAAAATTGTTTTATATTGTAGTGATTTATTGGTTGAGTTGTTTATGAGTTCTAGTAAATCAGTTTGATCCACTGTATCGGTAGGAGCTTCTAATCACTCAAATACGATGATCCGACACTGTATGTTTTGAAAGATGGTAAATGAAATAAGTTTACCCCAAATTATATTTTGATATAAAGAAAATATCTATATATATATTGCAAATTGTTATAGTATATTGGACATGGTTGTTATTATAAACGAGTAAGATTATAAATTTAAATGGTTATGTAAATAACCAATCAGAATTTCTGTAAGTGTAGTATATAAAAATTAGATGGATTAGATCAGAAATTAAATTAGGATTGGAATTAAAACTCTAGAAATTTGAATAAGTGTTTATAAATGGATTGAATTGAATATATTAGAATTTTAAAATCCTGGGAGATTTAAATTGTTTTACAGGAATTGTGAAGGATATTTTGAAATAATTTCAAAATGGAAATGTTTAAAAATGGTTTTTGATAGTGATATAGTATTGAAATCACTTCAGTTGCTGGGAAATAACTCTGATGATGATGGCTACATCGTCAGTGTTCATTTTCTAGTTTGTAAGTGACGGATTACTACCAAAGATTTTGTTTTGTTGAATTGTTTTGAGAAAGCGGTTATTTTAAATCCTGAAAAGAGATATCTGGTTTTAGAAAAGTGAGGTTGTGTAGAAATTCCTAGGAAAAAGAGTGTTGAATTAAAATGGACTGATTGTTAAAATAAAAACCAGAATTGAATTACAAGATAAAAATAATTAATTAAAGAAGTTAACTAGTTAATAAAATTTGAGGAATGCAACTTAATTTGGTTAAGTACATTGGACTGGTAAGTTAAGAGTTGAAATTGATAATGGAATTTGAGTTTAGAATGGGATTCGACTTGGGTATATCCAAATGATTAGATTTGAGGATAAAATTGATTGGAGTTTGATTGGGAAGACATTGGTATCTGCTAAATTGGTAACAGATGGAAATGATATAATGATATGCCCGACAAAAAGGTACAAGTTTATTTTATATGAATATGAGATTTATGAGCCGAATTGGCAAGCCACTTAGCTGTTTGATTTTCTTTTGGGTTGGAGAAGGCTCAGAGAGGCGAGTTGTACCGATTGAGCCGTATAAAGGAAATGCTGGCGAAATTTTTTGAAAATTTAAGGTGCTAGAATTTTTGAAAATTTTTGTTAATAGAAATGAATTAATATTTAATTAAAATTTATTAGTTCAGTTTAAATTTAATTTAAGAAGTAACCAAATAATTTTTAACCTAGTTAATGGGGTTTGTTTTCGACCTTAGCAATTTCGAGGACGAAATTATTTTTAGGGGGAAGAATGTAATGTCCCGTATTTTTACGGTATAATAATTAATTTATTTAATTATTTAGAGATTTAAATGGTTGTTTAATTAAATAATATTGAATATTTAATTAATATTAATAATTAAATAACATATTTAATTTTTGAAATAATCGGAAATAATAGAATTGGCAATATTGTGTGAATTGGATAGTATAAGAGATTTGTTTAAGTGTAGATTCGATTTATAATGGTGAATCTATTCAATAAACGACATTTGAATGTGATAATTATATTATAATTATAATAGAGCTCGAAATGGCGCGGAAATTCGTAATTTGACGATTCGGACTTTAAATGAATATACAGAATCCGTTTTAAGTCGGATCTCTGTGAAACAAGAAACTTTCGGAGCTGGTGAAGTATATTTTTCTAATGGAAGAGAAAAATCGATATTTCGTCGTGTAGATGGTGAGTTGTGCCCAAATTAAATTTTAAAATAGTAGCTATGGAATTCCTTTATAATTTGTAACGATTTATTTATATTATAAATGGATTTTTAATATAAATTGAATACTGATTTAATCTGAATTTGAAATGTTGAGTTATAAGTTCAGATAGGAATATTTTGCAGATGAATGGTATTCTATGTAAATATATACAATAATATTAATTTATTCATATTTAATTTAATTATTTTTAAATATATTTATATTTAAATTGGTTTATTTAGAGCTTTAAAAATAGCCAGTTTTGCAAACGAACTCCGTTTTCAACGAAATTAATTTTTTTTGATCTGGAATATTAAATTATTGTTAGATTCCAATTTTTGTGATTTTTGGAGTCAGTATGTGGCCGTACGGGATTTTAATATGAAAAACAGTCAATATTTTGACCTTTAAAAATAAGCTGTATGAGCAAACAAACTCGTAATTCGACGAAACAAGTTTCGTTGGGTCCGTAATGTCGAACTGTAGTTGGCCCATTTTCATGATTTTTGGATGTTGTATGTGATCACACGAATTTTTAAATAGCAAAACAAGTAGCGGTTGATTATAAATAAATATAATATTCAAATATAAAAATATTAAAATCCTCCTATAAGTACCCTACCATCTTCCAAACCCTAATTCATTTCTTTTCTGGTCAACAAAACTTCACGCCGCTATTTTCTCTTCTTACAGCGAACATATCGTGAGCTTATGAATTCATTGAAAATCAAAACAAAATTTATAAATCACTAAATATATGTTTATGGACTCCTGAAGCGCTACTCTTCAATGCAGTATATTTCTCTTTGTGTTCGACCATAATTCGTGACGCTTGATTTATACAGCATTAACCTGAGGTTAATGACGATTGTCAAACAGGGAGGAGATATAGGGAATCGACATGGATTTATGGTTTGTGACATCGAGATGCACTTTGCTATGTTTTTCTTGGAGGATTCCACGACATTGAAGGTCGCTACTTTCCTGTAGCACCCAAAAACTTCACGGAATCGCGTCCTCGAGGCGCCCCCCCCCGGAGATTGACAGGAGGAAGGGTCGGGTAGAGTTCAGAAAGGTGGATTGACTGGTGGGTTCAGTTATCAACTTCGTGAAGGATCCAAGGCCATCGAGGGGATTAAAGTTGGCTAGAAATGGGTTTATACGATGTAGTTAGGGCTGCACAAAGTTTGTGTTGGGTCGGGTCAAGCCAAATACTTCATCCGACCCATAATGGTTTGGGTTGATGAAAATTTAACCCGCACCTAACCTCATATAGGGTTGGGTTGGGTTGAGGTATGGGTTGGGTCGAGTTAAAAAGGGTTGGGTTGGGTTTATGCATGATTAATCCATAACATAAATTTTGACGTAATAATTTATGTTTTAAGACATGCAAAAACATACCTCATGGAAAAACCAACCAATTTCTCACACCAGTACACCACGCAAGTGACTCAGCACACAATATAACTAAATATCCTAAGCATATCCAACTAAATACAAGCAAGCCAATAATGTATGAAGACTAAGTCTAAGCTACATGGAAAAGCGGCTGCCTGCAATGATAAAATTACATTAATTCGGTGCAAATATCAAAGTAGAAGTGTGAACGGTTTTTTATTTTTTCAAAGTGAGGTTGGTTTGGTTAATATAGGGTTGGGTTGATTGAAAAATTACACCCGACGCATATATAGTATGGGTTAAAAATTGAAACCCATATCCAATCCGAACTACTTTAGGTTGGGTCGGGTTTATGTGGGTTGGGTCGGATTGGTGGGTTGGATATGGGTTGTGTGCAGCCCTAGATGTAGTCATTGGCAATTGAAAAATAGGAAGAAGCTATTTTAAATTGGGGTCGGTGGAGTATTATTTCAATTGGGCCAAGGAATGGGTGGGCCAATATAGTATATAATTTAATTTTTTATTCAAGTTAAATAACATATTATATTGTAAAATCAATAACTTTGTCATATGTTACCCAAATCCAGCGAAATAAGATCCGTTGGGATCGTATGGGCGAGTGCAACACAATGGAACTAACTGGGAGTGAATTGGAGCTTGTTACCATTTATAGCGAAATAAATTGTCTGTCTGAAACAACCGATAGTTATCGTTATTTAACGATGATCTTCCAATGTGAGTAAATCTCACTAACTCTTTACAGTTTATATTTTTATAAATATAATCGAGTATCGATAAATGATGATTGATAGCTGTGTGCTGATTGTTTGGTTGAATTGCTGATTTATTTGTTGAAATTATAGATAACGATATATATTTAAATCATTAATCAAATATTGATTCTGTTTATTAGAACATTTAATATCGAAATGAAATCAATGTTAATTATATTGTTTAACATTTGTGGATGCAGGGAAACAGGTTAGAGGGATCCAACTGGATTCCTCAATATTTATAATATTGTTTGTTTTCATATATTGTGATATATGTTGTGATATAAAACATGTGATTGATTATGATGACACTAGTCTTTTTAATTGGTATTTTAAATACCATAAGAAATACTGGAATGTAAAAAGGGAATTTTCAAAATGTATTTTGAAAATGAAATATCTATAGGAAATAATTATGATATTGAAAATGAAATATTTATAGAAAATAAATTTAATTATAAAAGGAATATTTATTTGGAAAATAAATATAATTATAAAAGGAATATTCATGTGGAAAGTAAATAGAATTATAAAAGGAAATATTTGGAAAATGAATAGAATTTTATACAAAGAAATTTTTACATTAGGAAGGTTTAGACCCGTGCTTCGCACACGGGTGTAACATGATATTGATTTAAAGTAAATATTTAATAGAAATCTGTTTTAACAAATAAATTGAGGAGAATAATTTATAAATGATGTTTATAAATTAAGGAAATATTTATCATTTGATAAATTGAATATATAAAATTTGAATTTATATAGAGAAGTAAAATTGGTTTTAACACCGATAATTGAAATGGAATGTGAACGTAGTAGTTGTAAAGTAAATTTGCAATGAGATTATAAATGTTGGAAATGAAATAAGATTTGTATGAAAAATTCTGCAAATAAAAATATAAATAGAATTTGGGTTCAAGATATTGTTTTTAAATACGAAATCAAACTGCTTTGATTATATAAAGAAATATTATTCTCATTCTATGTGAAAAATTAGATTAAAGTAAATATTTTGTAAATAAAACATTATAAAGGAATTTGGGGTTTGAATTAGGAATTTAAATGGAATAACTGAAATTAGAAACTAACTAGAAATTAGTTTAGTTGAATGGCTTTCTTGGTATCGATCTGATGCTGGTTTCGGCCTTCGAGGTTTATAATTGGGTAGTTGTTCTCTTACTAGTTTACAGTTAGAGACTAATAGAGGTGGGAAGATATTGATGCGTGAATCAGAAATGGAAATATTTTCCAAAGTTAATAACGTATATTTTCTAATTTTAGAACATAAGCAATTTATGAATATATGGAAATGATAAATGGGAAATTGGGAAATGAAATGATGATTGATCGGTAAGATTTCCATTTGGGAATACGACCGTTGTTTGTACACATGTTTTCCTTTGATAGTTAAATAACCGACTATCAAAGTTTTGATCATTTCCATTGTCAATACGGAGAGACCGGGATCAGATTTATTATCTGAAAACCACTCCATATGGGCATTATCGTTTCAAATCAAATATATCGAAGATAATTGAAGACGGAGTTTTTGCGAGGGCTGTTCTTGCAAATCCTAGGTAGGAATTGCCTAAGATGGGTTAGAGAATAGTGCCTTCGGTTTGTCCATTCCCAGAACAACATGTATGGACGAATGTCCAATAGAGTATATCTAATAGATCGTATGGGCATTATTTACGTTGGTGGCGGAGAAATTCGTTTCTCCTAGCTTTATACTCGTGATATTTTGGGGAAATCAATTTGTGATTTGGCGGGTATGATGATGTGGTCTTCAAAGTAAATGAAATATGATATGTTGAACATATGTTATGACCTCAAGCCTCATCAACCGGGAAATGACAAAAATCGGGCTGGTAGCATAGCTAAGTAGGTCGTACCCAATTAGGGTATATTGTCACCATCTAGGGAATATTCATATTTGTTACTTCTTTCAATTTTGTATCTCCCGAGAATGGTTATGTTGGTATACCAACCGTAAGGTGACAATATATTCGGAGCATTCAAGCGAAATGAATGACTGGTCATGTGTGGCCGAGTTACAAGATGTTCTTGTTGAACTCCAGTGTATCGCTTCTAGAGTACACTGATCGAAAGGTGGCTCCATACCTTGTCATAGTTGGAAATCCATTACCCAATAAGAGTCCGCGGTTTTTGATTGTATATTATATATTATATATTGTTGGACCCAAATTAACCCTAGAGGGGGGGTGAATAGGGTTTGTTGAAATTTATAGCAGAGTTCAAATATTATAGGATATTAAAAACTATTCACGGATCACATAATATAGCAGAAACAGAAATGCAGAAAGTAAGTGACACAAGAGATACCCAGCTTCGACAAAATCCTGCCTACTGCTGCATTCCTAAGGTTTCTACTAGGTGATAGAACAGATTCCGCATATAAGACCATGTACACTCGCAATCCCTGCTCCTATTCTAACCCTACACTCAAAGCCCTAGACTTTTCTTATCCCCTAGAACAGATTTCCCCTAATTACAACCCCATAACCAGTAACCTAGATTTTACAGGCTCTAGCAACTGTCAGTCAACACCTTTACTGATTCCCCTAGTTTTTTTACAAACACTAGAAAAACTGTTTGATCATTTACAACTCAAATTAACAAACAATACAAAATAAAATAAATAGATTAAGACCCTAGGAAATTAAAGTAAGGGTCATCCCCTTTGCAAACTTGGCCTGCCCACATAAGAAATGGTTCCACCCCTTTGTTATTTTCTTTGACCCGATCTCTTTACTTTGTTAAGAAAAAATATGGCGGCTGCTCTCTAGGGTTTCAATGAAATCGTCCCCAAATCGATTGCAATTGATGATGTATTTTGGAAGATGATCTCTGTTGCTTGATGGCGTCGTTGGTCTTGTTCTTCGATTGATTTGAGGACGGGCTTCTGATCGGAACTCGTGAGCTTTCTGAAATTACCAGCTTTGAAAAACTTGACTTGATTTTGTGGGTTTTCGATATCTAATTGTCTGTGATGATAGGTGTGAATAAATAGGGTAATTAGATCCCTAATTCACTCTGATTTCATATGAATGGCTCGATTGATTTTTGCTCGTGTTTTTCTCGGTTGAATTTGAATTTTTGTTCCTTGGCTTTAATAGCTTTCCTGTTTTGTTGTGATGAACTTTCCTTGTTCCTATATTTGAATTATGTGATTGAATGCCTGATAAAGACCATGATTTATTGCCGAGAAAAACTTGATAATATTTAGAAATAATTTGAAACATGTTGAATTCAATTCTTCTCAAAACTGGAAACAAATAAGAAAGTTTTCTGCCATTCCTATAAATATGATTTTCAAATTATACTTGTGTCAAAAATGATTTTGCGAAAATTCTGGAATGAAAAAAAAATCCCTCTGTTTTGAGTTGATCATTTAGAGAAATATTTTGAAAGCGTATTCGTTTGTTTCTCTAAATACCACTACTGATTTTTTTTTCGAAATTGAAAACTATCCCAAAACTTTGTGATAAGCCATCCCATGATTTTTCACTTTCTATGCATCTGGATGGTTTTCTTTGCATTGTTGAAATACAGATGGTTGCTGAGTTTGTTATATGCTTAATCACCATTCCATATATATAAATATATATACACACACAACCATGTGCATTTTCTACTGTGATCATGCTGTATATAATTTTGCATACCCATACACTTGCTGTGACATGTGCGCACCTCTATTTTACTATGCTGAACCACTTCACCCATACATGTTGCTTCACTTTTGATTTGTTGCAAGGCACCAGACTATTATGTGTTGATCATTCCATACGCTTGTACATGCTACTTGACCACTCTTGTCTCCATGTATATGTGCATTGTTTATTGCCTTATCCAATTGCCTAAAATGCATCATTATGTTTTAATTAATTCCCTCAAGTTGTTTGCCCTTCATGTGTGTATTAACTGCCTGATGCACTGCTGAACTGATCACATCTGGAATGCTTCAGTACTTCACCCTTGACCATGTACCTTGATTGTTCACTGTTATGTTTGCTTGTATAAAAGTTTGTCCACTTGAGTTATGAACCTGATTTGTTTGTGTTGCACTTGTTCATGCCATGTCACTGGTTCGACCATTTTGTGATATGTTCATCATTTGCCAAGAATAATTTTGTTGCTAGCCTTGTGCTCGACTACCTTATGTACTTGGATGCATACAGTTTGTCACTTAACAAAACTGCCTTGTTCATATGATCTCCACTGTTCATCTATGACATTGATAATGTTGCTATGCTTGTAGTTGCTCGACCATTCTTCATTGACCCATGCATAATTGCTGTGTACTTTTGTGTGTTGCTACTGGCTCGATCATAATGTGTTGTTTCATTTTGAACTGAAATATTCATGTACTTGCTGATTTGATTTCATTGAGTTGTTTTTAATGAATGCACTGAGTCGAGTTGGTTTATGTGGCTACTCCTCAGTTGCTCACTGCATTGGCGAGACAGTGCACACATGTATATATATACACGTGTGTATATGCAGCCAATAGAAAAGATTTCTCTGTCCTTGCACAAAAATATTTTATATATACATTGACTGCCTTGTGGTATTTACAGTGTATCACTGTGAATATCACAAGCTGTCTAGACACAGTCGGATAAATTGATAAATCAGATCGAGTCATGAAAAATGATGAGAAACACACCAGAAATATGAGGCAAATAAAATTTAAATCTGCATGTATTCATCTTTTATTTCTATTGCAGTGTACTGTGTATGTGTTTCATTGTGACTGGTAAGAAGATGACGACTGGACTGACAAAGAGCAGTGAAGACAGAAGATTGAAGACAGTGAATGAAGCAGTGTCAGTAAATATGTTTGTATATGAAAGTGAAAATGTATGTATATATGATTTGTATAGACAAAGTGATTGTATGAGTGTTGTGGAGAGAATTGTACTAATATTTGTAATAAATAAATTTGTTTGCAATAAAGTATTATTTTATTGTTGTCAAAAAAACTTATCTATTTTATTCAGTTTATTTACAAGTACAATCTTCTGTGAATGTATATGAAATGTGAAATATAAGTGAAGTGTACAAATAGTGGAGTTGTAAAACTGTACTGTTTGAAAATTGAAATAAAATATTATATTGAAATAAAATACTGTGTAAATATCTGATTATCTGTACAGCTGTATTTTATTTGAATATAAATATTGTATTCCTATTTGTGATGATATATGAAACAGTACAACAACAAACACATTTAAAATAATATATATTTGGTTGTTATCATCAAACAAAAATCATATAATTGTGTATACAACACCGTTATATACAATATATATGTGGAGCATGGGATGAAAGCGTAGATTGATATTTACTTATATTAGACATTATTATAATATCAGAAGACTATTGATTCCAAAAGAATGTTTTGGATTATCGTAAGGTAAAAACCATCCGTGTTTATGTGTGGATCGATCTTACGATTATTCTTTCCTTTAAAAGGATTTCAAAATTAAACAAATGGTTGGAGTTTACTCACACCGGTCACATGACTGACTCAGAGTTTATTTTGTTCTGTTTTCCCTAAACTTTTGGGTGCCCAATTTTGTATGGGAAGTCAAGTAGTCAGGATTTTACAAATATAATTGGAAAGCTGGAGCAGGAGGCTTTAGGATTATATAGCTCTTGTTTATTTCCGTTGTGCTGTAAGTGTTGTACTCCGGTAATGGTATTGTATACAGTATTAGTTTTATTTCCAAATTATGTTATATAACATATTTATTCGTTCCGCTGTGAGATTCGTGTTACTCTGATCCTATTGTTATGTTCTTCTTCTTCTATTCTAATTTTCTATCTTATCTATTCTCGCCCTCTACTTTCTTTCTATTAACTATTCGGTATTTCCGATGCTTGGATAGTCAACATTGAGTTTATGTCGATTACCAAGGTCGCAAATTCCCCGGGTCATTGCAAAGCCTCATTTGATTTTTTACTGATCAGAGTCCACAGCCTTCCAATATGTACTTTGATGGTTGTCCAGTTAGTTCTGTATGATAGATCAGATAAAGGGAGAAAGTTTAGAGTTTCATTACCTGTATGTGGAGACAATGGGAGGTCAAATTCACAGCACAAGGCGATAGTGTGGAATCATTATTTCAGTGATAACAGGATGTACGAAAATATGAAAAATTTAAGTTTGTAGCTAGCATGGGAGAATTACCTGTTGAAGTTGCCATCATGTTGTGGTTAGCAGTTGAAAAAAGGGCGTAATTGTTGATGTGAAGAATTCGGAGAAGATAGCAGTTAATGAATGGGGAATTTGAACATCGGCCTGGCGTATGAGTTGTAGGTATATATGGCAGTTAGTACCGGACGGTTTGATTGGCCCATGTCTGTAGGATACAGTTACAGCAACCACTCCTATTATTTATTAAACGGTTAAATCTCCCAGGGTATCTGCCTGATAACCAAGGTGTGTCAAACAGAAGTCGACATAACACTTAACGTTGATGTGTCCTGTTGTTTGATGCATAATTTAAAGTTAAGCATGCAAACGAAGTGTACGTAAGTGCACTTGTGTCTATGGTAAGTGCACACGACTGTCAGCAAATTTTGATATCTACTCCATAGGTAGTAGGACGTGCAAGTAGTGCATGTATAAATGTGTATATGAAAATTTAAAATAATCAATAACAGTGAACTATAATATTTGTCTTTATCAACGGAGTGTTTGTGCTGTTTTACACATTTGGAATAAAATGTTTGCAGAGGAAGTTAGTCATAAAAGTATGGTCCTCAAATGTTAATAGATATGTGGGCTTTGATAGTAGTGCAAAAACATACACGAAAAAAAAGAGAGCAAATACTATGTACCTATAGTTTTCTATCCCTATGTCTATAACCAAAAATGACTATTGTTTTTCATCCTTTTATAGTTCAGTAGGGGAAAGAAAGATAACTTAATTGCAAAAAAGTTGAATTTAGGGTGTCTTGACTGGTTAGGGACATGGGGATTGAGAATTATGGGTATAGTTTGTAAAAAATAGTGCAAAAAAGACTGATTGTGGAATGGATCAAACCATCACGCTTTACTGTCGTATGTCGTATAGTGGGTAGTAGGAAAAAAGGAAGCTTCCGCTAAGCACCGTTAAGTACTTTACGTACATCGTTTAGGAAACAAAAATGTAAAATAAACTAAAAAAATACTCATGTTTAAAAAGAATGCTAAATAGAATTAAGTAATTACAATTTGACATGTTCACATCAGACGTAACTGTGCAAATTTTGTATACAATATACTTGAAATATATTTATGTTATCAACTGAATTTAATTTAGTATCTGTTGAAGCGTTAAATTTAATTCATATTCTTTGTTGTCATATTTATGTATAAACAATTCTAACATTATGCATCTGATATTAGTTTAAAATTAAAAAAAAACTTAGAAAGGAATTACTTAAACTAATATGGTTTATTTATTACTTTGTTCTCTAGTTGTAAATATAGTTAAACATAGTTTTAATTAAAAATTTAAATTTAAGTACATGAATATTTTATTATTCAAAATTTAAAGTTAAATTATAATATATGGATAATTAAAATAATATAAATCCAATCAACGATTTAAATTTGGGTTGCAAAAGTGAATTCCTTGAGTTTATAAATCAATATTCCATAGTGTGATCATTGCAGGTTAAAAAGTTAGTAAATGAGAAATTTATTTCTTTCTACTTAGGGTTGAGAATAGTTTAGTAATATACACGGTGTATATTACGCAAGAAGTGGTGTATATGATTTTAAAAGAAAAAACTGGCATATCTAAAGCAATTTATGGTGTACAAATAGAATTTGCTATAAAAAATAGGTAAGACTTGTAGACGACAGTGGTAATATGTACTGTGCAACCAACCAAATGTTAGGTTAGAATAGCAAAATACACATCAACCATTTGTTTCCGGTAGGGGCGGATGCACATAGAGCCAAGGTAGTGCCACTGCCCTATCTCAATGCTCCTAAATGAACACAAAAGACAAGTTTTTTATAGGTTGCCCATGTTGAAATGTTACTTATGCCCGAGCCGAATTAAATTGAAGACGCAAAATGCGGACAAGAATCAATTAGGTAAAAGTATGTTTGCAACTTGCTAACAATCATTCGTATCGGATGCCAAGCAGTTAACATGAATCAATAAGGTTTCAACATCACGAGGTATACTAGTGGAAAGTAATCTAAGGTCATTGTACAATAAATGGTATGTAATAGAGTTTACACTTGGATTGTAATGTAAAAATAATATTTGAACAGGCACATAAACTAAAAAATTGTTATGCAAGAAGGCAGTTACCACTACGGGGTACGTTCTTATTCATCCTCCGATACCGTAGTAGGACGCATGCATTGTCGGCCTTGTAATATAACCTCGGCTGAAGGATGCGGAAATTATGTTTGCGGAACACTTTTGTGATAGACACCAGTAGTCATTGAACAGTTATCATGTTATCCAACTGTAAAGTAACAGATAACAGTGTAAGTTTGAAAAAGTGATAGTGTAAAGCCCAACCTGAGATGGGGAAAAATCATACATGGTTGGAAAAAAGCTGATAAAGTACGGTACCTAACAGTGTCCACACTTGATGTAAGAAATTGTGAAATGCAGTGATTATATGAAAAGGTGAGGGAGGTCGACATGTCAGTTTCTACAGGTTACCAGGTGAAAAAGGACGTCACTGGAAATAGATAAGAAATAATAGTAATTGGCAAAAGGAGGGGGGAGGATAGATCTTATACTACAGCAAGACATAATATTTATATAATCTTGCAAGTGACAAGTTTACGTACCTGGTGGTGGAACGGTGGTCCAATTCATAGTGGAAAGGAAGCCAACACATTAATAGGTAGGGGAACATGATATGTCAATATATGGAAAACAAACTCAGTTAAGATACTCATACGTGTTTGTAGATCTTGTATGAGTAGGTACAATTTAGCATACAAGCGAAGTAGGAAACGGGAGGGAGGGAGGCATATTTACCTGCTAAATTTGGAAAAACCTCTTTGTATACAATGTTTTGAGTGCACTTTTGCCGCTCAGCGTGCTGATCCCCAATGAGTATGTGAAGGCCGCTCTCGGAAGACATTCTGGGTACAACAACATAGAACTGTCCATGTGTGAATACGGGTCTTGGTAGATAAATGTAAAAACCCGTAACTTCCCCGGTGAGGGAAGGGCGGATAGTTCGAGAACAAGCCACAACAGAACGCAGACAGAAGAACATTTCATTGTATATTACAACAATACCATCAGAATACAAGAATATACAGAGTATAAATGAATATTACACAGAAATATCAGAGATTTAAATTACATTTAAATACATAGCAGCGGAAAATAATACAATACAAAACTAGAAGAGATATACGGATACAAAGCTTTCCAGATATCATTCCAGCTGTAAACCAGGATCCTGTGAATATAAATCTGCAAAACCAAAACTACTAGCTGCCCATGTCAAAATAAGGGCACCCAGAGTTTAGGTTAAAACAATAAACTCCAGGTCAGTCATGGGACTGGTGTGAGAACTAAAACAGTTATTTAAAACTTTACTTTAAATCAGATATACCAAGGGACCACGCCGTATAACACAGAACGGGTTTCCTCCCAAGAATACCAATGCATAAAATTACAGCGCAATACTAAATAAAGAAAAATGAAGCTATTATAAGACCTAGGTCCTATCACACAATGCAACGCAAGCCGGGGGATAGGGTTTTCCCTTATAATAGCCAAACATGCTTAGTACGTTCAAAACAAATCATTTGATACTATTATAAGTGTATAAAACAACTTCAAATCATAAGTATCAATCATAGACGGCATGGGTACCATATATCATGTCGCCATACTAGTTCTACAATTAAAACCGCAAAATCACGTATTTGGAAATTGGGTTATCATTTATGGTATGAACCGAGGCTAGGGATCGTCCTCACCGATTCGAGAGCCTCTAGTCCGCCCCTCAGGAATAGCCGCAATTGCCCCTTGGATCGTCAAGGCCGGTCCACACGGAGTGGATTATAATTCCTGAACAATACGTCTCTCCGCCCTATGGGGCGTAAATGAGCCAACAAATGACTCCATCGGCTTCACATAGTCACCGATATATATATCCGAGGCGCCTCGCAACAGCAACAACCACATAAGTCAAACTCGTCAGGGCATGTAAAACCACTGACGCCACTTCTAACTAGAAAGAAAACGCATGTCCCCCCTGAGGTCCTTCTCCCGTTTGTGGTTCATACCAGGTGTGAAACTCGCGAATCAAACGTTACACAAAGCTATGCCACAAAGGCCTTGCTTTGATCATCAACCACAAGACTTTGCTTTTCAACACAATTCTTGATTATTTGCCACTTAGGCATGCCACATAGGCAATTCATTCCATGCGATGGATATCCACCAATATATAACCCCTGAGCTCGTACGTCTCAGAGAAGGGTGTTAAGTAAGAGAATAAATTATCCGCCGCCAAACAAATATATATTTAATAGAAATCAATCATACAGACTAAAATCCAATGTCAGACACACAGTCCATTTACAAGTTCGTTCTGGGTCTGAACGAAACCGGAGGCACCTAGTACCCCGCATATCCATCGATCTCCAAGCACGTCTGGACGATCACTAACTGTTTCCATCTTCTTGGGTGTACATCCCAATCAAGATCATCAGTAACCACCCAAACGACGTGAAGACCTCCAGTCTTCGACCACCGTCTTCATCTTCGACTTATCGTCGTATCAGTTATTCAGAATGGGATAAACCCGGTCTTTCCGAATAACTCGCGTATATAATAAACAAGTGTTACACAAACACAACATACGCCTCATTCCAATTCATCAGTCACTAACTGTAAATTAATCAAGAGAATAATTCCCCTAATATTAACCCCGAAGGCCGAAACCAACATCAGATCAATACCCAGGAAACCGCTCTGCTTAGTTAACCTACAGTTAGTTTCTAATTTCACATTCATAGGGAAAGGTTCCCATTAATTTTATCAAAGATAAATAATTTAATTTATTCTTTAATCTACTTTTGAATATCAATTCAAACTAGTCGGGATTATCGAACCTTACCGAAGTAATCGTTTGTTTTAATTTCCCAATCCCAACCTATTCATCCCATGAAGTAAAACGGGTCTTACTTCATATCTAACACCACGGTGTTATCGGTAAATTTAATTACCATTTCACGTTTAAATCTAATTAAAGATTTAACTATCGCCTGGAGCAAAACTGGTGATACTCCATTCTCGATCATTTAAATCTAATTAAAGATTCATTAAAACTCCACTTAGTTTTAATCTGTGACTGGGTTAAAGAATCAGTGTCATTTAAAACACGGTTCACGATAAACCCAAAATCACATCACATTTCAATTAGTCCCTAACCGTAAATTAGCAAGTGAGCAATTCCCTAAGTATTAACCCCGAAGGCTGAAATCAACATCAGATCAATACCCAAGAAATCATTCAACTTAACTAATCTCCAGTTAGTTTCTGATTTTCTTAACTCCGTGGGTCTAAGAACAGTATTATTGAAGATACCGTTCACGACAACCCAAAATCACATTCTATTAATTATCGGGTTAAAGAACGAGTGTTATTTAAAACACTGTTCACGATAAACCCAAAAATCAATACCAATTCAATTCCAATTAAATATTATTTAATTGGTACACTTCATTAAATCTAAATAAAAAGATTTAATCTTTTCTCAACTGGGCTTAAGAACAGTGTTAATGAAGACACCATTCACGACAAACCCAAATCACATTTGATATTAAATACAAGGCTCTGAATAGAAAATAAATCGGCTTATATTCAATATCAAATTCTACGACCAACAAATATCGTATTGGAAATAACGATATATATATATACATATATGTATATCTTTCAAATTTCTATAACAACATCTGTATAATCACGAAATCCAACATCGAAATATT
Source organism: Allium sativum (assembly GCA_030737875.1). Lineage (NCBI taxonomy): Eukaryota > Viridiplantae > Streptophyta > Magnoliopsida > Asparagales > Amaryllidaceae > Allium > Allium sativum. The sequence goes on from CM060916.1 coordinate 267,090,837, forward strand.
CCGAAGACAATTTCGATTCAAATCCATTCCAATGCAATTATTGGAAATTCTGGTTATTCTCAAAACCATTTCAAATCCAATTTATTTATTTAAAAATAAATAGAATTTTAATTCTAGTTCAAAACTAGTTCATTTCGATAAAAATCTATTTTTATCTTTTCAAATATGGAATTTTTCATCCCAATTATTCACAAATCATTTCTTATGATTTTACACAAATTATTACTATTTTTAATAATTTTATCAAGGCCCGTACAGTCGATTTCCATCAATGGCCATCGAACTACACTTACAGCGACCTTTTCCACATTTGATTTGGACATAATTCCAAATCGAACCGTTAGATTTCTAATTTCTAATATTCGTTAGATTGCTCTTTTCGATACAAACCCAACGGTTCCGATTTTAGGAGAATCCGACGGTCGGATCTCCCGTAATATCCGTTCGAAGTCAATGGTCGAAATTCGCGAACTGCCGCGGCGCGGCGCGTTCTATTCAAGCCATTATATTATATATAATATATACTTCGTCGATTTCCTTTTTAAAACGTATTTTATAAATCGTTTTAAATTCGTTTTCAAAATGATTTCAACTTCTTTTTATATTCAAATCAAGATTGAAATTTTCACTATAAATTCGTTTTAAATTCATTTCAAATCGATTTCAATTCAAATTGATTTCTAATTCAATTTCAGTTCTAATTCAATTCAATCCAATTCAATTTCAATTCGAATTCATTTCTATTCAATTTAAATTCGAATTCATTTCTATTCAATTTCAATTCGAATTCATTTCTATTCAATTTAATTCGAATTTCAATTCTTTTCAAAATATCAGATTTTGAAATCACTTTCGATATTCATTATAAAATGAATAAAATCGATATAAATATCGTTCATGTCAAAATGGCATAAATCTAATCAACACGGCTTTCAAATATTTCTACTTTCAAATATTCTATTTCAAATATTCCTTTTTCAAATATTTCTACTTTCAAATATTCTATTTCTAAACTGGAATGAGGCCCAATCAATTACCATATAATGTTAATTATATGGATTTTCTACAACACATGAATACAATAACAACGATGAATAATCAACCATCATCCAAAGTGCATTCTACACTGTATAAGCATCAAATATAAATATTCAATGCTTATAACAGTCTGTCAATCAATCAATCAATCGACATACAACTAAACAATCGGGATTAGTGTACGTCAAATATCATCCCAATACCCATGTGGGGTTTCAGACAATCAAACACAGATTTTATTTGTGCAGTTGGGCGATGTGTAAAATTTATCGTCCCAATCAATATTAGTCAAATGTGTGTATATAAACAAATCTACGATTTGTTTATAAATTTCATTTTAAATACAGGTTAAAAATTCTATTTTTAACTATAAAATATTTTCCACTATAAAATATTTTATTTTATTTGACATCACATCACACAATCAACTACACATCAAAATTAAACAAACAAGCATACAAGACGTCCATGGTCTGTGGACGACGGGTGTCGGGTGCTACTAAACACCGTCTGCATCCTAGTATATATTTCAACTAGAAAATTGAATTAAAGATAAGAAGTTCTCACCCAAGCTAATCCAAATGTCACGACTCTTCATAGGTAGGAAATCTTGTCGTTCTTCCAACACAGTCTGTTTCACGAAGTATATGTTAAAAATTATATTTTTAACAATGCTACTTCTTATATAATGGTCGAATTTTTATTTCCACTTCATGTATATAAAAATCGAATTTTTTTATCCCACTATCCTAATAAAAATTATATTTTTATTCGCTATAAAAATCAATACGTTTTCTTATGTAAAAGTTTTATATAGCGCTTTATATAATAAAAATTATATTTTTACATCGCCTTTCAAACAATAAAGATCATATTTTTACTATCTCCACAATATAAAAATCATATTTTTACCTTCTCTATAGTATAAAAATCCAATCTTTATCTATAATAAAAATATAATCTTTCTCTAAATAAAAACATTAACTTTAACTAAATAAAAATATAACTTTAACTAATAAAAATATAACTTTAACTAATAAAAATATAACTTTAACTAATAAAAATATAACTTTATATAGTTTAAAAACCGTCTCTTTTATACTGTTAAAAATCTGACCTTGTCTATATTAAAAATCTGTTCTTGTCTTTGACTCATTCAAAAAAAAATTATGTTTTTAAAACAATATTATATATGTAAAAATTCAGATTTTTAAAAAGGAAAAACTCACTGTAATTATTCTGGACGTTTTTCAAAGGAGCCGCCACCTAGGGCACCCAAAATTCCCGTCGCCTCCGTCGATGTTGACCAGATCGGAGCCCTTCATCTTAGGGCCGCCAGCAACGCCAACCCTTGCCGAGACCCCAGGCCAACCCGATGGTCACCTCGTGTTGGAATTCGAGCACCAACGACAGTCGTTCGAGCTTCAATTTCATGCGCCTCAGGTGGCGAAACACCATCGCCTCCGTCGACCTTGATGAGTGCTTTGAGTTCTTCAATTGGTGTTTATGATTTGCGAATTAATCGACGAGTTGGGAGGATAATCGATTTCAAAACCTGAAGCCTTTGTTTGTTCTAATTTGTAGAGGAGCGGCGGCTTTTCTAAAGGTTGACCACGCAGAAGAGAATAAGGGGTTTGACTGGAGGATGGGCTATATAATTTATATTTTAATATTATTTTAATTCTAATTATCTTCCTTTGTAAAATTTTAGCATCTGAACTCCAAATCAAACTTGACGACGTCGCCCCTAGCTAATTACCCACATTCTGAACACAATTGGATATGTATCGTAACCCGATTCGGCTATTACGATCAGTTTCCGTTGAATTTAAGATATAAATCTTTATATATTCAATTTAAACGCACATTTCGATTTACCGGGGTCACATACTGACACCGAAAATTCCAGAAAAAATGTTTCTAGCTTCATATTGACGATACGGTCCTAACAAAACCAATTTCGTCAAATTTTGAGATCGTTTGAAAAATGGCCATTTTTCAGTCGATTAAAATCAACTGAAACTGGTCAAACGCATTTTCTTTTTCCACGCTCACATATTAATTCAAAAAATTATGAAATTTGAAACCTAGTAATAACCTGACATCACGGATCCAACAAAAGTGGTTTCGTCGAAAACCGAGGTCGTTTGCAAAATTTCCATTTTTAAGGGCCTGAATTCCATAGCGACTATTCAGAATTTTCAACTGGACATATCTTTTGATTCCCGCTATGAAATTTCAATTTTTCGGATTCGTTGGAAAGATATTCTCAATTAGATTCAAATATTTTTGGTTTCACTTAAATCAGGTTTATTTTGCACCCGGTACATTCATTTGAAGTTTGAAATCGAATTATCGAACTACCGCGCCATTTTCAATTCCTTTTATATATATAAATAAATATTTATATTCTAACAGCGATCTATATAAATATATTTGTTCGAATTCTATTCAAAATAAATTTCTCGTTGATATTATTTAAAATAATTCATTTTAAATATTCAAAATCCGCTAAAATTGCCAAAATAAAAATTTTAAATTGGCCTAGATTTCCAGGTTATTACAATAAATACCCACGTGGCTTAAAGTTTTCCCTTGACATTTGTTTATGGTCATAGCATAACAAACTTTAAAAGGAAACTGCCTATGACATATAGTGAACGACCACTTTGTATCATTTAAGGTTAGAACAATGTGGGGAATCAAAACTTTCTTCCCAATATTTGATCCGGTTATAATCTCACGTTCAATTACCTTGGAGCATAATTGTGTGACAACAAGCCTAGTCCCATTGCATAGTCCTAAGCTTTGATTAAGATTGCGAAGCAGCATGACCGGAACACCAACTTCCAATTTTAGTTCATGGTTTAGAATTCCTGAAATTTTAAGACTGTTTAGAAACTTCGTCGAGTATAATAAGTGCAAATCTTCGTTTGAATCAATCACAGGGTTTATGGAGTCAGCACTTAAATAACTTTTTAAAGTTCCTGCAGAAGCAACTAAAATATATGAGTTAACATCCTCGTTAACTTTGTTTGTTGGCGCTAATATAGATCTGTCCCGTAGAAACAAAGGGTTTTGTCATATTTGTCTCAAGATCTGGGTATATGCAGTCAACTATGTTTTTTACCAAATTTCCGGAATTTGAAATATGATGGTTGTGAGGCATTTTTATCCAAACAGACTCGTCATCATCGTCAAAGGAGGTGGATGTGATGTTGCCTTCACCCACATCTAGAATCCACTGGGAAAAAGAGTTTCTTCTTGCGTACTCATGATTTGAAAGTTGGCTGCTAACCAAACGCATGTTAGCTTTGAGCGTAAAACTTTATACTGTGCCCATAGTTTAGAGCGATTAATAGCTGATTGAACAATCATATGCCTAGTTCCCTTTGATATTATAGGCAAAGTTTGTCTAAAATCCCCTCCAAGTAAGACGGTCTTGCCACCAAATACGGATACGTTGATATAGGACGAATAAAATTAACAACATATCGAAGGCTCTTTTCGAATGCCTCCATGCATTTTTATGTATTGTTGGAGCTTCATCCCAAATTATCAAATCTGCTTTACGGAGTAGTTCAGCTAGGGAGGACTGCTTAGAAATGTCACATGTAGAATTATCATCCAAGTTGATGGGGATTTTAAACTTAGAGTGAGCAGTGCGACCACCAGGAAGAAGCAGTGATGCGATACCGGAAGAAGCAATAGCAAGAACAATTCTTCCTTCAGCTCGCAATGATGAAGTTATAGTATTCCATAGGAACGTCTTACCCGTAACTCCACTCCTGTAAACATAGAAAAACCCACCGGACAATGTATGAACTGATTCACAAATAACATTATAGGCAACTTTCTGGTCTTTGTTAAGAAGAGGGAGGAAAGTTTCTACTTCTTTACGTAGTAACAAAGGGTCAAGGTCTTCTTCTTCAGATATGAATGGGTTTAAGCTACCTGCAGTAGCTGATGGTGAATGTAAGTCTGCACACCAAAACTCCATCACAGATCTACCTGATCTGTTAAGTAGTTTGTCAATTTGTAGTAGTGATGATTGTTTACAAGTTGAGTCAGTACACATATTTTCTCTAACCTGCAAATCATTACGATGATTCCAAATTATGTCATCAGATAAGTCACGCCAGTGGTTGTCCCACAACAATCTTGGCTTAGGAACCTCACAAAATAGTAGCATCATTGCAAACATGTCACGTAGGGAAGCGGGAAATGCCCATGTAGCTACCTCGTTTAATGACACATCCCACTTGTTATCGTCATCTAACAAACCACGAGCGACACAAGCTCTTTTAAAATTGGAATGAACCTGACCGTCAACTGTTCAGATGTCCTCGTACGAACTTGGACCTTTTACAATGTTTAGTAGCAAACGCAAGTAAAAATGTTCTCCGAATGTTGGATGAGCATAATATATTAGTCCAATTGCTTCCCCTTTTTGATGAAATTTCCAAATTTTATCACCTTTGTCCCATACCTACCTGGTTGGGAAGTGAATGTATGACAGCTCGGTGGCACATTGAAAATTTTCATTTGTGCTCATCCACTCTGTAAACATTGTTTTCTGTGTAGCAGCCTTGTTATGAACAGAAGATAAATTATCGATATCATCAAAAAATACTGTGTGCTCCCCAGGAAGGTGAAACATTAGTCGTTCAACAGAAGGTTTCTGGTACTGAATATCAAATTTAAATATTCTCCACGATGCTTCATAAGCAGATAAGTAACATCAGTCTACGTAAGTCTTAACCTCATCAACCTCACGGACAAATGTTTGCTCCCTGTTCAAGCAGTTTTGAATAACTACAGTTTCTCTGTCATGTCCCTTGTTGATATATTTAAACAAATACTTTATTGATCGAACACGATTGCATATTTCAACATTTATATGAGCCTGATATTTGACAACTAAATCCACATTATGAGGGACTACCCACGAGTTGTCTTAACGAAAACCATCATCAGAAGTAGTAAACCTTCCATTATTGCACGCTTGTAAACAGGGTAACCATTTTTATCAAATGTTATATGCTCGTTATACTTTTTCGGGTAGTGTTTGGAGCAGAAACCATCAACCAGGCATGGACAGTGAGGTTTGCTTCACCATAAGGACCATGTACCATATATTGGCTTACCGAATGAAATGCAATTGTATTGGAGTCAACGTCTGGAAGTTCAGCGGTGACAATGCCATCAACTTCAGATGCACTTTTCAGCTTTTAATCCACATGAACAAAAATAAGCATATGTGCATGCGGTGATCCCTTTTTTTAAAATTCGATTGTGTATATCACTGGTATATCAAAAAAATAACACTAATAAGTTATTCATAAATATAAAGTAGTTTTAGTGGTATGAACAGACATACATGATTTTATTTACCAAAGTGTTGTCTTTGCTTGATATCTTTAATAAGCTCGTTTAACTTAATATTAAAAACACGTGATACAATATCGGGCCTCTCATCTGCACGTTGACCTGGAATTTGTTGCAAAGAAGAATCAATTTCAGACCATTTAGGGCTGCATGTGAATTTTAAGAAATAGTTAGGAGACCCGACACATCAAAAAACAGCCATAGCGTCCTGGTAATTTTGTACCATGTATCGAGGCCCACCGGTAAATGAGAATAATCTTCGTGCCCACAAGAAATGCAGAACTGTCGCCAGCATTAATTGCATCTTGCAGTCCACTATAAACCTCACATCTCAGTTTTCCTGATTATTCTTCACCCAAGTTAGCCTATCTTCCTCAATACAAGTATACACGCCTACTATAAATTGTTGAAATATCTGTCCACCCCACTGTAGTACTGATCTATCATTCAATCTGGTGTTCAGAAGATATTGAAACGACCCGAACTTCCCCGGTCTCCGAAGAGAAGAGAAAGCGCGGATTGCTTTGAGAACACGACAAAATAGAACGCAGACGGGAGAACATTTCATTGTATATTACAACAATGCATCAGATTACAAGAATATACAGAGTATAAATGAATATTACACAGAAATATCAGAGATTTAAATTACATTTAAATACATAGCAGCGGAAAATAATACAATACACAACTAGAAGAGATATACGGATACAAAGCTTTCCGGATATCGTTTCAGCTGTAAACCAGGATCCTGTGAATATAAATCTGCAAAACCAAAACTACTAGTTGCCCGTGTCAAAAATAAGGGCACCAAGAGTTTAGGTTAAAACAATAAACTCCAGGTCAGTCATGCGACTGGTGTGAGAACTAAAACAGTTATTAATCTTTATTTGTAAAGTTAGGCAAATCAAGGGACCACGCCGTATAACACGGAACAGGTTTCCTCCCAAGAATACCAGTGCATAAAACAAACAGCGCAATGCTAAATAAAGAAAAATGAAGCTATTATAAGACCCAGGTCCTATCACACAATGCAATGCAAGCCGGGCGATAGGGTTTTACCTTATAATAGACAAAGCATGTTTGGTACGTTTGAAACAAATCATTTGATACTATTATAAGTGCATAGTGTATAAAACAACTTCAAATCATAAGTATCAATCATAGACGACATGGGTACCATATATCATGTCGCCATACTAGGATCTACAAATAAAACCACAAATGTCATGTATTGGAAATTGGATTTCCATCTATGAACCGAGGCAAAAGATAGTCCTCAACCGATTCGAGACGCTCTAGCCCATGTCTCAGGAACAGCCGCAACTGCCCCTTGGATCGTCAGGGCCGGTCCACCGATGTGGATTATAATGCCTGAACACTACGTTTCTCCACCCTTTGGGGCATAAATGAGCCAACGAATGACTCCATCGGACCCGGATCGTCCGATCAAACCGAGGCGCCTCGCAATAGCAACAACCACACAGGTGAAAATAATATAAATGTCAGGGCTGGTAGGTCACTGACACCACCCTAGCTAGAAAGAAAACGCATGTCCCTCCTGAGGTCCGTCTCCCGTTTTTGGTTCACCACCGGGGTGTGAGGCTCGCGAATTCACGTTACACAAAGCTGTGCCACACAGGCGGTGCTTTGATCATCAACCACAAGACTTTGCTTTTCAACAGAAGCCTTGATCATTTGCATCTTAGCATGCCACATAGGCAATCCACTCTATGCGTTTGATATCCATCAGTATATAACCCCTGAGCTCGTACGTCTCAGAGAAGGGCGTTAAGCAAGAGAATAAATTCTCTACCGCCAAACAGATATATATTTAATAGAAATCAATCACACAGACTAAAATCCAATGTCAGACACACAGTCCATTTGCAAGTCCGTTCTGGGTCTGAACGAAACCGGAGGCACCTAGTACCCCACATATCCATCGATCTCCAAGTACGTCTGGACGATCACAAACTGTTTCCATCTTCTTGGGTGTACAGCCCAATCAAGATCATTAGTAATCACCCAAACGACGTGAAGACCTCCGGTCTTCGACCATCGTCTTCATCTTCAACTTATCGTCGTATCAGTTATTCAGAATGGGATAAACCCGATCTTTCCGAATAACTCGCGTATATTTTAAATAAGTGTTACACAAACACAACATACGCCTCATTCCAATTCATCAGTCACTAACTGTAAATTAACCAGAGAATAATTCCCTAAATATTAACCCTGAATGCCGAAACCAATATCTGATCAATATCCAGAAAACCATTCTGCTTAGCTAACCGACAGTTAGTTTCTAAATTTCACATTCATAGGGAAAGGTTCCCATTAATTTTATCAAAGATAAATCCTTTAAATTTATTCTTTAATCTATTTTTGAATATCAATTCAAACTAGTCGGGATTAACGAACTTTACCGAAGTAATCATTTGTTTTAGTTTCCCAATCCCAGCCTATTCATCCCAAGAAGTAAAACTGGTAATACTTCATATCTAACACTACGGTGTTATCGGTAAATTCAACTACCATTTCATGTTCAAATCTAATTAAAGATTTAACTATCGCCTGGAGCAAAACTGGTGATACTCCATTCTCGATCATTTCAATCTAATTAAAGATTCATTAAAACTCCATTTAGTTTTAATCTGTGACTGGGTTAAAGAATCAGTGTCATTTAAAACACGGTTCACGATAAACCCAAAATCACATTACAACTCAATCAGCCCCTAACCGTAAATTAACAAGTGAGCAGTTCCCTAAGTATTAACCCCGAAGGCCGAAACCAACATCAGATCAATACCTCTGAAACCATTCAACTTAACAAATCTCCAGTTAGTTTCTGATTTTCTTAAATCCTTTAGGTCTAAGAACAGTATTATTGAAGATACCGTTCACAACAACCCAAAATTACGTTCCATTAATTATCGGGTTAAAGAACAAGTGTTATTTAAAACACTGTTCACAATAAACCCAAAAATCAATACCAATTCAATTCCAATTAAATATTATTTAATTGGTACACTACATTAAATCTAAAGAAAAAGATTTAATCTTTTCTCAACTGGGTTCAAGAACAGTGTTAATGAAGACACCATTCACGACAAACCCAAATCACATTTGATATTAAACACAAGGCTCTGAATAGAAAATATACCGGCTTATATTCAATATCAAATTCTACGACTAACAAATATCATATTGGAAATAACGATATATATATATATATATATCTTTCAAATTCCCATAACAATATCTGTATCATCACAAAATCCAACATCGAAATAATCCAAAGAAATTTCGATTCAAATCCATTCCAATATAATTATTGGAAATTCTGGTTATTTTCAAAACCATTTCAAATCCAGTTTATTTATTTTAAAAATAAATAGAATTATAATTCTAGTTCAAAACTAGTTCCTTTCGATAAAAATCTATTTTTATCTTTTCAAATATGGAGTTTTTCATCCCAATTATTTCTAAATCATTTCTTATGATTTTACACAAATTATTACTATTTTTAATAATTTTATCAAGGCCCGTACAGTCGATTTCCATCAACGGCCATCGAACTGCACTTAAAACGACCTTTTTCAAATTTGATTTGGACGTAACTCCAAATCCAACCGTTAGATTTCTAATTTCTAATATTCGTTAGAAAGCTCTTTACGATACGAACCCAACGATTCCGGTTTCAGGTGAATCCGACGGTCGGATCTCCCGTAATATCCGTTTGAAGTCAATGGTCGAAATTCGCTAACTGCCGCGGCGCGTTCTATTCAGGCCATTATATTATATATATAATATATATAATATATACTTCGTCGATTTCAATTCAAAATGTATTATATAAATCGTTTTAAAATTTGTTTTCAAAACGATTTCAACTTCTTTTTCAAATTCAAATCAAAATTGAATCTTTCCTTATAAATTCGTTTTAAATTCATTTCAAATTGATTTCAATTCAAATCAATTTTTAATTCAATTTCAGTTCGTTTTCGATTCAATTTCAATTTAATTCAAATTTCCATTCATTTCAATTTAATTCGAATTTCAATTTATTTCAATTTAATTCGAATTTCAATTCATTTCAATTTAATTCGAATTTATTTCTATTCAGTTTCATTTCGAATTTCAATTCTTTTCAAAATATCAGATTTTGAAATCACTTTCGATATTCATTATAAAATGAATAAAATCGATATAAATATCATTCACGTCAAAATAGCGTCAATCTAATCAACACGGCTTCATATATTTCTATTTTCAAATATTCTATTTCAAATATTTCTTTTTCAAATATTTCTATTTCAAAACTGGAATGAGGCCCAATCAATTACCATATAATGTTAATTATATGGATTTTCTACAACACATGTATACCATAACAACGATGAATAAACAACCATTATCCAAAGTTCATTTTACACTGTATAAGCATCAAATATAAATATTTAACGCTTATAACAGTCTGTCAATCAATCGATCGACATACAACTAATTATTGGGACTAGTGTATGTCATATATCATCCCAATACCCATGTGGGGTTTCAAACAATCAAACACAGATTTTATTTGTGCAGTTGGGCGATGTGTAAAATTTATCGTCCCAATCATTATCAATCAAATCAGTGTATATAAATAAATCTCCGATTTGTTTATAAATATTTATTTCATTTCATATACATGTTAAAAATTCTATTTTTAACTATAAAATATTTTCCACTATAAAATATTTTATTTCAACTATATAAATATTTTATTTCATTTCACATCACATCACACAATCAACTACACATCAAAATCAAACAAACAAGCATACAAGCCGTCCATGGTCTGTGGACGACGGGTGTCGGGTGCTACTAAACACCGTCTGCATCCTAGTATATATATATAACTAGAAAATTAAATCAAAGAGTGAGAAATTCTCACAGATAGCTAATCCAACGCCACGACTCTTCTTAGGTAGAAATCTTCGTCGTTCTGCTTCTTGTCACTTTTCACTGCCTGTATTCACTACATATGTAAAAATCGAATTTTTACTTTACTATTCAATACATAAAAATCGAATTTTTACTTCGTTATTAAATATATAAAAATCATATTTTTACCTCGCTATTCAATATATAAAAATCATATTTTTACTTTGCTATTCAATATATAAAAATCGAATTTTTACTTTGCTATTCAATATATAAAAATCGAATTTTTACTTTGCTATTCAATATATAAAAATCGAATTTTTACTTCGCTATTCAATATATAAAAATCAAATTTTTACTTTTTTAAAAATCTAATCTTTTCTATTTTAAAAATCTAATCCTTTTCTTTTTAAAAATCTAATCCATTTCTTTATATAAACTAAAATCATAACTTTATCGTTTAAAAAAACTAACCTTTTATTTATAAAAATACTAACTGTTTATTTACAAAATTATAAAAACTGAAAAGAAAATTGAATAATAAATAAAATAGAAAACTCACCTTTTTCTTCTTTGTTTAAATTGGATTTTAAAAGGAGAGGGGGCTCGCTTCGTTTTCTGCGATGGACGGGAGGTAGGAGGGGTTGCGGGATTAGTGCGTGGGGCTGAGGGGATGCTCGTGCCGGAGATGGGGGTGTTGGTGGTTCACGGGTCTCGGCGGTAGGGGTTTTGTGGGCCTAGGGTTTCAGAAAACGACGGAGGAAGAGGGCTTGGGCATCGTCGATGGCAGGGGGGTGGCGCTGATGAGGTTGGAGGGGGAGGGCCCGGTCGAGGCGTGCGATGGCCGGAGGCCTGGGCGTCGCGTCCCTTTCCATCATCGTCGTTTTTTTTTGTAAATCGATGTTTGACCAAGTCTGAAGAGAGAGGGTGTGAGGGAGTGTTTATATAATAAAATATATATATATATATATATTAATTAATTTTAATTTCTCTTCAAAAGTAACTTTTAATTTCGAAGTCGAAGTCGAACCCACTGCCTGTCGTCCCTAGCTAACTACCCCCGTTCCTAACACAATGGGATATGTTTCGTAAGCCAATTTAGCCGTTACGATCAGTTTCTGTTAAAATTACAATATAAATTAATATAACGTTCAAAATTGATTTTAACGTACATTTCAATTTACTGGGGCCACATACTGACTCTAAAAATTCCAGAAAAATTATTTCTAGCTTCGTATTGACGATACGGTCCTAACAAAACTAATTTCGTTGAATTCTGAGATCGTTTGAAAATTGGCCATTTTCCAGTCGATTAAATTCAACTGAAACTGGTCAAACGCGTTTAACTGCGCCACGCTCACTTATTGATTCAGAAAATTATGAAAATTGGAATCTAGCAATAATTTGACATTCCGGTTCCAACAAAAGTGGTTTCGTCGAAATCTGAGGTCGTTTTCAAAATTCCCATTTTTAAGGGCCTGAATTCCATAGCGACTATTCAGAATTTTTAACTGGGCTTATCTTTTGATTCCCGCTATGAAATTTCAATTTTTCGGATTCGTTGGAAAGATATTCTCAAATAGATCCTATTATTTTTGGTTTCACTAAAATCCGGTTTATTTTGCACCCGGTACATTCATTTGAAGTTTGAAATCGAATTATCGAACTACCGCGCCATTTTCAATTCCTTTTATATTTATAAATAATTATTTATACTCTATCGTCGATCTATATAACTATATACGATTGAATTTTATTCAAAATAAATTTTCTCGTCGATATTATTTAAAATAATTCATTTTAAATAATCAAAATTCGCTGAAATTGCAAAAGTAAAAATTTTAAATTGGCCCAGATTTCCGGGTTATTACAATCTCCCCACTTAAAACTTTTCGTCCCCGAAAAGGAACAAAGCCAAAAGTTGTTTCACAAACCAACTCAACTTTCATTGTTTTGATTACGGCTTAAGTTCTTCAACTTTTCAGTTTCTAAGAACTTTTCAAATTTTTCAAAAATTTGGCTAACACCCTAAATTTTCGAAAAATTTCGCCATAACCTCCCCTGCACTGGGAGCCACGGGAAAATCCCGAAATTGCCATACAGGCCTTCTGATCTCAAAAAGAAAAAGAAAAAGCCAAGCGGCTCATAAAATCATCATCACCCAAACAAAACAGTAAATTGTGGTAAACATGTACCTATTTGTCGGGCAAACAAATTTTATTCTTCTGCTCTAGCCTCTTTGCTATGACATGTTCCATGTAAGTACAAGTATATGCAAGCAAATGCGGCTAATTTTCAATACAATTCAATATTTGATACAATTAGGCGTAATGGTTCAAAATTATCAAACAAATAAACAAACAACACGAACATCAATCAATTAGTTGATTAGCTTTTGAAATTCATAACTTTGATATATAGTCAAAAATCAGATTTTTGATAACAAATCACAACAATAAATCCTATATAGCTTTGGTTCTCACACCAGCCAATTGGAAATATATAGAAATCCCACTTTCGTCGTACGAACATAAATTCTAATGATGGAGCTCCATCATCAAAATCATCTCCGGGCGATTAGAGTGTAATTTTATATCTATCCAGTATATTAAAACTTCAAATACACGTTTGCAAGGCGTATATGCAAAATCTTTATATACTGGACTGTCCAAATCAATACAAATAAATAATCAAATACGAATAATTGATTTAAATTTTCATAACAAAACTTGTTTTCATTTTAAAAACATACTCTTAACACTCGTTCTAGGATACTGCTGATCCCATCTCTAACGAGTCATTCCCATTGGATATTACTAATCCAATCTCTGATGAATTCTTTCGTACGGTTCTAAGGTGCCTTGTTCTCTGAGCTTTGTAAACCAAAGCTCTGATACCACGATGAAACGACCCGAACTTCCCCGGTCTCCGAAGAGAAGAGAAAGCGCGGATTGCTTTGAGAACACGACAAAATAGAACGCAGACGGGAGAACATTTCATTGTATATTACAACAATGCATCAGATTACAAGAATATACAGAGTATAAATGAATATTACACAGAAATATCAGAGATTTAAATTACATTTAAATACATAGCAGCGGAAAATAATACAATACACAACTAGAAGAGATATACGTATACAAAGCTTTCCGGATATCGTTCCAGCTGTAAACCAGGATCCTGTGAATATAAATCTGCAAAACCAAAACTACTAGCTGCCCGTGTCGAAAATAAGGGCACCCAGAGTTTAGGTTAAAACAGTAAACTCCAGGTCAGTCATGTGACTGGTGTGAGAACTAAAACAGTTATTAATCTTTATTTTTAAAGTTAGGCAAATCAAGGGACCACGCCGTATAACACGGAACGGGTTTCCTCCCAAGAATACCAGTGCATAAAACAAACAGCGCAATGCTAAATAAAGAAAAATGAAGCTATTATAAGACCCAGGTCCTATCACATAATGCAACGCAAGCCGGGGGATAGGTTTTACCTTATAATAGCCAAAGCATGTTTGGTACGTTTGAAACAAATCATTTGATAGTATTATAAGTGCATAGTGTATAAAACAACTTCAAATCATAAGTATCAATCATAGACGGCATGGGTACCATATATCATGACGCCATACTAGGCTCTACAAATAAAACCACAAATGTCACGTATTTGTAATACCCGTGTGGGGTTTCAAACAATCAAACACAGATTTTTATTTGTGCAGTTGGGCGATGTGTAAAATTTATCGTCCCAATCAATATCAGTCAAATGTGTGTATATAAACAAATCGTTCGATTTGTTTATTTTTATTTCCTTTCATATATACGTTAAAAATTCTATTTTTAACTATAAAATATTTTCCACTATAAAATATTTTATTTCAACTATATAAATGTTTTATTTCATTTCACATCACATCACACAATCAACTACACATCAAAATCAAACAAACAAGCATACAAGCCGTCCATGGTCTGTGGACGACGGGTGTCGGGTGCTACTAAACACCGTCTGCATCCTAGCATATATTTATAACTAGAAAGATTAAATTGAAAGGTGATAAGTTCTCACAGAATTGCTAATCCAATCCCACGACTCTTCTTATGCAGAAATCTTCGCCGTTTCATCTTTCATCACTTTCTTCATCCGTATTCACTACATATATAAAAATCAAAATTTTACTTCGTTGTCATGTGTATAAAAATCACATTTTTATACTACTACTATATAGATAAAAGTTCTATTTTTACACCGCTAAAAATCGCATCTTTTCTATTTTAACAATCTGATCTTTTCGTATATATATATATATATATAAAATTTTACGCTTTTTCCATACAAAAATCTATTCTTTTACATGGACAAAAATCACATTTTTAAACCAATAAAAATCGTCTTCCTATAATTAAAAATATCGTCTTTCTATTTTTACTTTGCTAAAAATTCTATTTTTACTTTACTAAAAATTCTATTTTTACTTTACTAAAAATTCTATTCCCTTTTTTTTCCACAACGCTAATTAATATGAAAAATTACATTTTAATATCGATCTATATATTTTTTATATATAAAAAAACAATTTTTAAAACAGTAAAATATATAAAAACTGAATTAACAAAAAAGGGAATCTCACCTAGGAAGAGGGAGGAGGTGGAATCATCGAAAAAAAGGGGGGGGGGTGCTGCGTCTGTAGTTGAGGAGGAGGAGGTGCGGATTTTCGAGCGGGTGGAGTAGGAGGCGGCGGTCTTCGTGGGGGAGGCGGTGCCGGCGGAGGGGCTCTTGAAGGCGGCGGGGGTCGATGGCGGTTTTGGGGTGGACTCGGTCGGATTTTGGGGGTTCAACGAGGAGAGAGGGAAGCGAGAGGAGGGGGGAGCGAAGCTCAAGATCGCCGGTGGCGGAGCGGCGCGGTGGCTGGCCAGGAGGTGGGCGACGCGATTCGATTTTCCCCCTTTTTCCTTTTTTTTTCCTTCTGTAAATCAATTTTTCAAAAAGGGGGATCAGAGATAAATGTATAGGGGGGGTTGTTGACTTTTCTATTATAATTAATTTATTTAATTTATCCACCCGAAAAGTTATCTCCTCATTCGAACTCCAATCGAGGCCCAACGACTGTCGTCCCTAGCTAACTACCCCCATTCCGAACACAATGGGATATGTATCGTAAGCTGATTTGACTATTTCGATCAGTTTCCGTCAAAATCAAAATATAACTCTATATATTGAATTCGAACGCACATTTCAAATTACTGGGGTCACATACGAACTCGAAAAATTCCAGAAAAATATTTTCTAGCTTCGTATTGATGATACGGTCCTAACAAAACTAGTTTCATTGAATTCTGAGACCGTTTGAAAAATGGCCATTTTCCAGTCGATTAAAATCAACTGAAACTGGTCAAACGCGTTTTCCTTTGCCACGCTCACATATTGATTCGAAAAATTATGAAATTTGGAATCTAGCAATAACTTTACATCATGGATCCAACAAAAGTGGTTTCGTCGAAATCCGAGGTCGTTTGCAAAATGGCTATTTTTAAGGGCCTGAATTTCATAGCGACTATTCAGAATTTTCAACTGGACATATCTTTTGATTCCCGCTATGAAATTTCGATTTTTCGGATTCGTTGGAAAGATATTCTCTATTAGATTCCATTATTTTTGGTTTCACTAAAATCCGGTTTATTTTGCACCCGGTACATTCATTTGAAGTTTGAAATCGAATTATCGAACTACTGCGCCATTTTCAATTCCTTTTATAAATATAAATAAATATTTATATTCTATCGACGATCTATATGAATATATACGTTCGAATTATATTCAAAATAAATTTCTCGTCGATATTATTTAAAATAGTTCATTTTAAATAATCAAAATTCGCTAAAAATGCCGAAATAAAAATTTTAAACTGGCCCAGATTTTCGGGTTATTACAATCTTTTGCCTCGGTTCACAGACGGAAATCCAACTTCCAAATACGTGACATTTGCGGTTTTATTTGTAGAGCCTAGTATGGCGACATAGTGGGATGGGGCGCTTATGCCGTCTATGATTGATACTTATGATTTGAAGATTGTTGTATACACTATGCACTTATGATAGTATCAAATGATTAGTTTTTAAACGTATCAAGCATTCTTGGCTATTATAAGGTAAAAACCCTATCCTCCGGCTTGCGTTGCATTGTGTGATGGGACCTGGGTCTTATAACAGCTTCATTTTTCTTTATTTAGCATTGCGTTGTTTGTTTTATGCACTGGTATTCTTGGGAGGAAACCCGTTCCGTGTTATACGACGTGGTCCCTTGATTTACCTAACTTTAAAAAGAAAGATTACTATTTTTAGTTCTCACACCAGTCCCATGACTGACCTGGAGTTTATTGTTTTAACCTAAACTCTGGGTTCCCTTATTTTGACACGGGCAGCTAGTAGTTTTGGTTTTGCAGATTTATATTCACAGGATCCTGGTTTACAGCTAGAACGATATCCGGAAAGCTTTATATCTGTATATCTCTTCTAGTTGTGTATTGTAATATTTTCCGCTGCTATGTAATTTATTGTAATCTCTGATAATTTGTGTTGTATAATATTCATTTATACTCTGTATATTCTTGTAATCTGATGCATTGTTGTAATATACAATGAAATGTTCTTTTGTATGCGTTCTATTTTGTCGTATTCTCAAAACAATTCATTCTTTCTCTTCTCTTCGGAGACCGGGGAAGTTCGTGTCGTTTCAACGTGCATTTCGATTTGTTTTGGAATCAATTTGAAATGAATTTAAAACGAATTTGAAAAGGGAAAATTCAGTTTTGATTTGAATTTGAAAATGAAGTTGAAAACGTTTTGAAAACGAATTTAAAACGATTTATAAAATACGTTTTAAAAAGGAAATCGACGAAGTATAAATTATACATATTATATATATAATATAATGGCCTGAATAGAACGCGCCGCGACGCGGCAGTTCGCGAATTTCGACCATTGACTTCAAACGGATATTGCGGGAGATCCGACCATCGGATTCTCCTGAAATCGGAACCGTTGGGTTCGTATCGAAAAGAGTGAATATTAGAAATTAGAAATCTAACGGTTGGATTTGGAATTATATCCAAATCAAATTTGAAAAAGATCGCTGTAAGTGCAGTTCGATGGCCGTTGATGGAAATCGACTGTACGGGCCTTGATAAAATTATTAAAAATAGTAATAATTTGTGTAGAATCATAAGAAATGATTTGTGAAGATTTGGGATGAAAAACTCCGTATTTGAAAAGATAAAAATAGATTTTTATCGAAATGAATTAGTTTTGAACTAGAATTATAATTCTATTTATTTTTAAAATAAATAAATTGGATTTGAAATGGTTTTGAAAATAACTAGAATTTCCAATAATTATATTGGAATGGATTTGAATCGAAATTATCCTTGGAGTATTTCGATGTTGGATTTCGTGATGATACGGGTATTGTGATGGGAATTTGAAAGATATATTTATATCGTTATTTCCAATACGATATCTGTTTGTCGTGGAATTTGATATTGAATATAAGCCGGTATATTTTCTATTCAGAGCCTTGTATTTAATATCAAATGTGATTTGGGTTTGTCGTGAATGGTGTCTTCATTAGCACTGTTCTTGAATCTAGTTGAGAAAAGATTAAATCTTTTTATTTAGATTTAATGAAGTGTACCAATTAAATAATATTTAATTGGAATTGAATTTGAATTGATTTTTGGGTTTATCGTGAGCAGTGTTTTAAATAACACTTGTTCTTTAACCCAATAATTAATGGAATGTGATCTTGGGGTTTATCGTGAACAGTGTTTTTAAATGACACTGATTCTTTAACCCCGTTAAAGATTAAAACTAAGTGGAGTTTTAATGAATCTTTAATTAGATTGAAATGATCGAGGATGGAGTACCACCAGTTTTGCTCCAGGCGTTAGTTAAATCTTTAATTAGATTCGAACGTGAAATGGTAATTGAATTTACCGATAACACCGTGGTGTTAGATACGAAGTATAAACAGTTTTACTTCATGGGATGAATAGGTTGGGATGGGAAATTAAAACAAATGATTACTTCGGTAAGGTTCGTTAATCCCGACTAGTTGAATCGAAATTCAAAAGAAGATTAGAGAATAAATTCAAAGAATTTATCTTTGATAAAATTAACGGGAACCTTTCCCTATGAATGTGAAATTTAGAAACTAACTGTCGGTTAGCCAAGCAAAATGGTTTTCTGGACATTGATCTGATGTTGGTTTCGGCCTTCGAGATTAATATTTGGGGAGTTATTCTCTTGTTAATTTACGGTTAGTGACTGATGAATTGGAATGAGGCGTATGTTGTGTTTGTGTAACACTTATTTAAAATATACGCGAGTTATTCGGAAAGACCGGGTTTATCCCATTCTGAATAATTGATACGAAGATAAGTCGAAGATGAAGACGATGGTCGAAGACCGGAGGTCTTCACGTCGTTTGGGTGATTACTGATGATCTTGATTGGGCTGTACACCCAAGAAGATGGAAACAGTTGGTGATCGTCCAGACGTACTTGGAGATCGATGGATATGCGGGGTACTAGGTGCCTCCGGTTTCGTTCAGACCTAGAACGGACTTGTAAATGGACTGTGTGTATGACATTGGATTTTAGTCCGTGTGATTGATTTCTATTAAATATATATCTGTTTGGCGGCGGAGAATTTATTCTCTTGCTTAACGCCCTTCTCTGAGACGTACGAGCTCATGGGTTATATATTGATGGATGTCAAACGCATGGAGTGAATTTCCTGTGTGGCATGCCTAAGTGGCAATTGATCGAGGCTTCTGTTGAAAAGCAAAGTCTTGTGGTGATGATCAAAGCACAGCCTGTGTGGCACAGCTTTGTGTAACGTGAATTCGCGAGCCTCACACCCCGGTTGTGAACCAAAAACGGGAGAGGACCTCAGGGAGGGCATGCGTTTCTTTCTAGCTAGGGTGGTGTCAGTGACCTACCAGCCCTGACATTTATATACTTTTCACCTGTGTGGTTGTTGCTTTTGCCAGGCGCCTCGGTTAGATCGGACGATCCGGGTCCGATGGAGCCATTCGTTGGCTCATTTACGCCCCAAAGGGCGGGGGAACGTAGTGTTCAGGCATAATAATCCACATCGGTGGACCGGCCCTGTCGCTCCAAGGCTTGCCTGCGCGCTTGCCTAAGGCTCGGGCTAGAGAGTCTCGAATCGGTAGAGGACGATCCCTAGCCTCGGTTCATAGATGGAAATACAATTTCCAAATACGTGACATTTGCGGTTTTATTTGTGAACCTATATATGGCGACATAGTGGCATGGGACGCTCATGTCGCCTATGATTGATATTTATGATTGAAATCATTTTAAACACTGTACACTTATTATAGTATCAAATGATTTGTTTTAAACGTATCAAGCATTCTTTGGCTGTTATAAGGGAAAACCCTATCCTCCGGCTTGCGTTGCATTGTGTGATAGGACCTGGGTCTTATAACAGCTTCATTTTTCTTATTTAGCATTGCGCTGTTGTTTTATGCACTGGTATTCTTGGGAGGAAACCCGTTCCGTGTTATACGGCGTGGTCCCTTGATTTACCTAACTTTAAAAACAAAGATTAATAACTGTTTTAGTTCTCACACCAGTCACATGACTGACCTAGAGTTTATTGTTTTAACCTAAACTCTGGGTGCCCTTATTTTGACACGGGCAGCTAGTAGTTTTGGTTTTGCAGATTTATATCCACAGGATCCTGGTTTACAGCTGGAACGATATCCGGAAAGCTTTGTATCCGTATATCTCTTCTAGTTGTGTATTGTATTATTTTCCGCTGCTATGTAATGTATTTAAATCTCTGATATTTCTGTGTAATATTCATTTATACTCTGTATATTCTTGTATTCTGATGCATTGTTGTAATATACAATGGAATGTTCTTCCGTCTGCATTCTGTTGTGGCTTGTTCTCGAACTATCCGCTCTTTCCTTTACGGGGAGGTTACTGGTTTTTACAGTTGGTATCAGAGCTTTGGTTTACAAAGCTCAGAGAACAAGGCACCTTAGAACCATACGAAAGAATTCATCAGATATTGGATTAGTAATATCCAATTAGAATGACTCGTTAGAGATAGGATCAGTAGTATCCTAGAACGAGTGTGAAGAGTATATTTTTAAGATGAAAACCAATTTTGTTTTGAAAATTTAAATCAATTATTCGTATTTGATTATTTATTTGTATTGATTTGGACAGTCCAGTATATAAAGATTTTGCATATACGCCTTGCAAACGTGTACTTGAAGTTTTAATATACTGGATAGATATAGAATTACACTCTAATCGCCCGGAGATGATTTTGATGATGGGGCTCCATCATTAGAATTTATGTTCGTGCGACGAAAGTGGGATTTCTATATATTTCCAATTGACTGGTGTGAGAACCAAAAACTAGATAGGGCTTATTGTTGTGATTTGGCATCAAAAATGTGATTTTTGACTATGTATCAAAGTTATGAATTTCAAAAGCTAATCAACTAATTGATTGATGGTTGTGTTGTTGATTATTGGTTGATTAATTAAAATTTGTATTATATAGCCAATTTGATCAAATAATGAATTGTATTAAAAATTTATCGTATTTGCTCGCATATACATGTACTTACATTGAACAGGTCATAGCAAGGAGGCTAGAGCAGAGAATAAAATTTGTTTGCCTGACAAATAGGTACATGTTTACTACATAATTTACTGTTTTGTTTGGGTGATGATGATTTTATGAGCCGATTGGCTAGCCGCTTGGCTAGCCGCTTGGCTTTTTCTTTTTCTTTTTGAGATCAGAGGGCCTGTATGGCAATTTCAGGATTTTCCCGTGGCTCCCGGTGCAGGGAAGGTTATGGCGAAATTTTTCGAAAATTCCGGGTGTTAGCCAAATTTTTGAAAAATTTGAAAAGTTCTTAGAAACTGAAAAGTTGAAGAACTTAAGCCGAAATCAAAATAATGGAAGTTGAGTTGATTTGTGAAACAACTTTCGGCTTTGTCCCTTTTCGGGACGAAAATTTAGGGTGTTAGCCAAATTTTTGAAGAATTTGAAAATTCTCATAAACTGAAAAGTTTGAGAATGGAAGCCAGATCAAACGTAGAGTTGATTAATCAAACCACTTTCGCCTTCGTTCCTTTTCGGGGACGAAAAGTTTTAAGTGGGGGAGATTGTAATAACCCGGAAATGCGAGCTAGTTTAAAATTTTTATTTCGGCAATTTTAGCGAAGTTTGAACATTTAAAATGAATTATTTTAAATAAAACGACGAGAAATTTATTTTAAATAGAATTCGAACGAATATATTTATATGTGTCGTCGTTAGAATATAAATAATTATATATAATTATAAATAGAATTGAAAATGGCGCGGTAGTTCGATAATTCGATTTCAAACTTCAATTGAATGTACCGGGTGCAAAACAATCCGGATTTTAGTGAAACCAAAAACATTAAGATCTAATTGATGATATCTTTCCAACGAACCCGAAAAATCAAAATTTCATAGCGGGGATCAAAAGATATGTCCAGTTGAAAATTCTGAATGGTCGCTATGGAATTCAGGCCCTTAAAAATGGAAATTTTGCAAACGACCTCGGATTTCAATGAAACCACTTTTGTTGGATCCGTGATGTCAAGTTATTGCTAGATTCCAAATTTCATAATTTTTCGAATCAATATGTGAGCGTGGCAAAGGAAAACGCGTTTGACCAGTTTTAGTTGATTTTAATCGACTGGAAAATGGCCATTTTTTAAACGGTCTCAGAATTCGACGAAACTAGTTTTGTTAGGACCGTATCGTCAATACGAAGCTAGAAAATATTTTTCTAGGATTTATCAAGTTAGTATGTGGCCCCGGTAAATTGAAATGCGCATTCAAATTCGATATATAGAGTTATATGTTGATTTTGACTAAAACTGGTCGAAATGATCGAATCGGCTTACGATATATATCCCGTTGTTTTCGGAATGGGGGTAATTAGCTATGGACGACAGACGGTGGGCCTCGTTTAGAGGTCGTATTTAAAAGTTAACTTTTTGAAATTAAAATAAATAATAAAAAAAACTTTTCTCTTTCCTCTCCTATACCCTCTGCCCCCCCTCCCCCGTTCGAATTCATTTCAGAAAAGAAAATAGAAGCAAAAAAATATACGATCGACGGAAAGCGGAGAGGAGGCCGCCGCCCAGCCTCTTGGCGCCGCCGCGCCAAGCGCCGCCCCTCCCTGGGTGCGCAACACCACCATCCCCCCTCCTCGTTCGAACCCTGAAGCCCCAATTCCCCAACCCTAAAACCGACGTCGCCCCTCCCTCGATCGAAGCCGCCGCCGCCTCAGACCCCGTACCCACCTCCGACATGGCAGCAAACCCCCCCCCCTTGCGACTAATGCACGCAATCTCCACCCCATTATCCACCGTAAGCTTTCTTCTTTATTTCATTTATTTTATTTAATTATAATACACTTTTATTTTCTGATTTTTATTTATATAATTTACTTATATAAAGATAGCGATTTTTTTTATATATAATATATTAGTTTTAATTTAACAAAGATATGAAATTTTATATGTAAAGATTCGGTTTTTCTATGAAGTTAGCGAAGGGAAAGATTTGATTTTTACTTCATAAAGATTCGATTTTTACTTCATAAAGATTTGATTTTTACTTCATAAAGATTTGATTTTTACTTCATAAAGATTTGATTTTTATAAATACGGGTTTAGAAAAAATTCGATTTTTGTATATAGAATAGCAAAGTAAAAATTCGATTTTAATATATTGAATAGCAAAGTAAAAATTCGATTTTTATATATTGAATAGCAAAGTAAAAATTCGATTTTTATATATTGAATAGCGAAATAAAAATGTGATTTATATATATGTAGTGACTACGGGCAACAAAGGTGACAAAAAGGCGAAAACGACGAAGATTTCTATAAATGAAGTGTCGTGAAGTTGGAATAGCTATCGGTGAGAACTTCTCACTCTAAATTTCTTTTTCTAGTTATATATATATACTAGGATGCAGACGGTGCTTAGCAGCACCCGACACCCGTCATCCACAGACCATGGATGGCTTGTTTGTTTGATTGATATGTTGTGAAAATTTGTTTGTGATGCTGATGTGAAATCGATAATAAAATATTCTTGTGTTGAAAGGAAATAAAATATTTATATAGTTAAAAATATTTTATCGTTAAAAATATAATTTTTAACGTGAAAGTGAATAAATAAATATTTATAAACAAATCGTCCGATTTGTTTATATACACTGATTTGACTGATATTGATTGGGTCGATAAATTTTACACATTGCCCAACTGCACAAATAAAATCTGTGTTTGATTGTTTGAAACCCCACATGGGTATTGGGATAAAATACGGCATACACTAATCCCAATAATTAGTTATATGTCGATCGATTGATTGACAGGCTGTTATGAGCGTTAGATATCTATATCTGATGCTTATACAGTGTAGTGCACTTTGGATGATGGTTGATTATTTATCGTTGTTATTATATACATGTGTTGTATGGAATCCATATAATTAACTTTGTATGGTAATTAATTGGGCCTCATTCCAATTTAGAAAATAAAGAATATTATAAAATAAAGGTTCATGTGTTGACCGTACTCATCCGTTGAGATTAGTCATGTGTTGAACGAAATATTTTAACAATAAAATTTACATCTTTATCATTATAAAATAAAGGTTCATGTGTTGACCGTACTCATCCGTTGAGATTGGTCATGTGTTGAACGAAATATTTTAACAATAAAATTTACATCTTTATCATATATAAAATTAGAAACTAACTGGAAAATAGATAAGATGAGTGGTCTCCTGGATATTGATCTGATGTTGGTTTTGGCCTTCGGGGTTAACATTTAGGGAATCGTTCTCTTACTAGTTTACGGTTGGAGTCTGATTTGAAATCAAATGATAGATACCATAATTTTTATAAAATATATTAAATAACAAAAATAGTCACACGTGGACAGTACTCATTCGTTGAGATTAGTCATGTGTTGACAAAAATATAGATTCACGTATTGAATAGAATCAATATTCATTTGTTGAATAGAATAATGGAATTTTTGAAATATATAAAGCCGTGCTGATTAGAGATGCGCTATTTTGACGCGAACGATATTTATATCGATTATATTCGTTTTTAGAATTTGATTTGAATAGAAAATGAATTGAATAGAAAATGAATTTGATTTGATTTGAATAAGAAAACGAATTTGAATTGAATTGAAAAGAAAACGAATTCGAATTGAATTGAAAAGAAAACGAATTCGAATTGAATTGAATTGAAAAGAAAATGAATTCGAATCGAATTAAAATCGATTTGAATTGAAATCAAATAGAAATGAAAGTAAAAAGGATTTATAATAGAAAATTCAATTTTGATTTGAATTTGAAATAAAGGTTGAAATTGTTTTTGAAATGAATTCAAAACTATTTATAAAATTCGTTTTAAATAGTAATCGACGAAATATATATTATATATATTATATATATAATATAATGGCCTGAATAGAACGCGCCGCGTCGCGGCAGTTCGTAAATTTCGACCATTGATTTCGAACGGACATTACCCAAGATCCCACCGTCGGATTCTCCTAAAACTGGAACCGTTGGGTTCGTATCGAAAAGAGCTTTCTAACGAATATTAGAAATTTGAAATCTAACGGTTGGATTTGGAGATACGTCCAAATCAAATTTGGAAAAGGTCGCTGTAAGTGCAGTTCGATGGCCGTTGATGGAAATCGACTGTACGGGCCTTGATAAAATTATTAAAAATAATAATCATTTGTGTAAAATCATAAGAAATGATTTGGGAAAAATTGGGATGAAAAACTCGATATTTGAAAAGATAAAAATAGATTTTTATCGAAATGAACTAATTTTGAACTAAAATTAAAACCCGTTTATTTTTAAATAAATAAATTGGATTTGAAATGAGTTGTAAATAGAATTGATTTGTGTGTTTATCGTGAAGGGTGTTTTAAATGACACTTGTTCTTTAACCCGATAATAAATAGAATGGGATTTGGGTTTATCGTGAACTGTGTTTTAAATGACATTAGTTCTTTAACCCAGTGAAAGGAGTTTTAATGAATCCGCAATTAGATTGAAATGCGAATTGATAATTTAAATTATCAAATTTAGAAAGTGAGCGAGAATGGAGTATCACCAGTTTTGCTCCAAAGCGATAGTTAAATCTTTAATTAGATTTGAACGTGAAATGGTAATTAATTTTACTGATAACCCCATGGTGTTAGATATGGAGTATTACCAGTTTTGCTTCATGGGATGAATATGTTGGGATTGGGAAATAAAATAAATAATTACTTCGATGTGGTTCGCTAATCTCGACTAGTTTGGAAAACCATAATTTGGTTTGATATGACACCCAATGGAAGATTAAAGAATAAATTTTAAAGAATTTATCTTGGATAAAATTAATGGGAACCTTTCCCTAAGAATGTGGAATTTAGAAACTAGTTGTAGGTTAGTTAAGAAGAATGGTTTCCTGGGTATTGATCTGATGTTGGTTTCGGCCTTCGGGGTTAATATTTGGGGAATTGCTCTCTTACTGATTTACGGTTAGTGACTAATGAATTGGAATGAGGCATATGTTGTGTTTGTGTAACATTTGTTTTAATATACGCGGGTTGTTCGGAAAGACCGGGTTTATACCCATTCTGAATAACCGATTCGACGATAAGTCGAAGATGAAGACGGTGGTTGAAGACCGGAAGTCTTCACATCGTTTGGATAAATACTGATGATCCTGATTGGGCTGTACACCTAAGAGGATGGAAATAGTTGGTAGTCGTCCAGACGTACTTGGAGATCGATGGATATGCGAGGAAAGTGCCTCCGGTTTCGTTCAGACCCAGAACGAACTTGTAAATGGATTGTGTGTCTGACATTGGATTTTATTCTGTGTTGATTGATTTCTGTTAAATATATATCTGTTTGGCGGCGGAGAATTTATTCTCTTGCTTAACGCCCTTTTCTGAGACGTACGAGCGTAGAGGTTATGTATCGATAGATATCAATTGCATGGCATGAATTGCCTGTGTGGCACGCTGAGTTGCATGGATCAAGACTTCTGTTGAAAAGCAAAGTCTTGTGGTTGATGATCAAAGCACAGCCTACGTGGCGTAGCTTTGTGTATAACGTGGAGTCGCGAGCCTCACACCTCGGTATGAGTCAAAAACGGGATATGTACCATTGGGAGAACACGACGTTTCTTTCTAGCTTTGGTGGTGTCAGTGACTTACCAGCCCTGACATTTATATACTTTTCACCTTTGTGGTTGTTGGAATGAGGCGCCTCGATTTTAGGTCTGTAAGGACCGGGAAACGTGTGTTTAGGAATTGCCAATCCTCAAACGTAAGAGAGGACCGGCCCAACCGATCCAAGGATTGCCCAAAGTGTGTAGTCCTGAGACATTTGCTAGAGTGTCTCGAAAGCGGAGAGGAGCTTTCCCCTTGCCTCGACTCATGACGGAAATCCAATATCCAATACGTGTATTTCGGCTTTATTTGTAGAGCCTAGTATGGCGACATAGTGGTATGGGGCACTTATGCCATCTATGATTTATATTTATGATTGAAATTGTTTTGACGCTATACACTTATTATAGTATCAAATGATTTGTTTTAAATGTACCAAGCATGTTTGGCTATTATAAGGTAAAACCCTATCCTCCGGCTTGCGTTGCATTGTGTGATGGGACCTGGGTCTTATAATAGCTTCATTTTTCGAAAAAGCATTGCATTGTTTACCCTATGCACTGGTATTCTTGGGAGGAAACCCGTTCTGTGTTATACGGCGTGGTCCCTTGAATTACTCTCTTTTAAAGTAAATCTTTAAATAACTGTTTTAGTTCTCACACCAGTCACATGACTGACCTGGAGTTTATTGTTTTAACCTAAACTCTGGGTGCCTTTATTTTTGACACGGGCAGCTAGTAGTTTTGGTTTTGCATATTTATATTCACAGGATCCTGGTTTACAGTTGGAACGATGCTCAGAAAGCTCTGTATCCGTGCATTACTTTCAGTTGTGTTTTATATTGTTTTTCCGTTGTTATGTAATTTATTGTAATCTCTGATATTATTCGAATGTATTTTATTCATTATACTCTGTATATTCTTGTATCTGATGGAATTGTTGTAATAACAATGAAATGTTCTTCCGTCTGCATTCTATTGTGTGTTGTTCTCAAGGTAATCCGGGCTTTCCTTCACGGGGAAGTTACGGGCTATCACAGTTGGTATCAGAGCTTTGGTTTACAGAGCTCGAGAACAAGACACATTAGAACCATATGAAAGAATTCATCAGATATTGGATTAGTAATATCCAATTAGAATGACTCGTTAGAGATAGGATCAGCAGTGTCCTAGAACGAGTGTGAAGAGTATATTTTTCAAAAAGAAAACAATTTTTTTTTGAAAGTTAAATTCAAGTATACGTATTTGATTATTTATTTATTTTGAATTTGGACAATCGAGTATATAAAGATTTTGCATATACGCGTCATGAACGTATATTTGAAGTTTTAATATACTGGATAGATATAGAATCACATTCTAGTCGCCCGGAGATGGTACTAATAATTGTCATGACATCATCAGTATTTATGTTCGTGTTTCGAAGGTGTGATATCTATATATTTCCATTAGACTGGTGTGAGAACCAAAACTAATATAGATAGATTTATTGTTGTGAATTGGCATCAAAAACATGATTTTTGACTATATATCAAATTTATGAATTTGAAACGTTAATCCACTAATTGATTGATGTTTGTGTTGTTTGTTTAGTTGTTTGATAATTTTTGCACCATTATGCCTAATAGAATCAAATATTGAATTGCATTGAAAATTGGTCGCATTTGCTTGCATATACATGTATTTTATTCATTATACTCTGTATATTCTTGTATCTGATGGAATTGTTGTAATAACAATGAAATGTTCTTCCGTCTGCATTCTATTGTGTGTTGTTCTCAAGGTAATCCGGGCTTTCCTTCACGGATGTGACGGCAAGGAATTCCGCTCAATCCGAATCAGTCGTTAAACCGATCTAGACCGTTCGAAACCCCTGATCGTTTGAGAACAGGACAAATTAGAACACAAACAGAAGAACATTTCATTGCTATTACAACAATTCCATCAGTTACAAGAATATACAGAGTATAAATGAATAAATTACATTCGATAAATATCAGAGATTACAATAAATTACATAGCAGCGGAAAATAATACAAAGCACAACTGATGGTGATATACGGATACAGAGCTTTCCGGATATCATTCCAGCTGTAAACCAGGATCCTGTGAATATAAATCTGCAAAACCAAAACTACTAGCTGCCCGTGTCGAAAATAGGGGCACCCTGGAGTTTAGGCGTAGTACTCCCTCATAGTTATGTTCTCTCACTTGGTGTTAGATATACCACCAGTATTGCAGTACGGAATATTAGTTTTATAACCATCTTCACCATGCAGAAATAAAATGGGATATTGAAGAGACATAAAAGAAGGGTGTTTCTCGTTTATTCGCTTAAGCAGACTGGTACCTTCCTCAATAACAATGTCTCTATACCCACAACTGTCTACATTTGATGTGTTAGTTAATGTTGCAATTTTAGATGAGGTCGGTAGATTATACGGTCTGCCATCTCTAAATCTTCTTTCCAATAGTTGTATGCAAATAGGTCGGTACTCACTTTCATGAAATCTGTCTCTTGCCATTCTAAACACCTTGGCTAGCTCGTTACATTCATTGAAAATAGAGATTAATTGATGTACTATATTAGCATCCAAATTTTCAGCAGCATTATTACCGACAGATGCCATCCTATTATGAGCCTCGTTGGCAGTGTCATAAAAATATAGTTGAGCACCTAGGTTGCCCATGACTTAGTAGAAGGTAACTTATCCTGTGATGGTTTTGACCGTTTAAACGGAAAAACGTATGGCCCATGTCCATTGTTTACTGTACTGTCCACATGACCACCCATTGACATGAATGCAAAAATAGAGTTGTACGTTTGAATGTTATCTTTAAACTTCCTGCTACCGTGTCCACGAGTGTATGAAAGCAGGTCCGACAAATAGGGGGCATGGTCTATTTTTTGGGAGTTGATTTTTTCCCTTTTGGAAGCATAAAGAAATTAGTGGGTTTGAAATAGTACTCCCTTTACTCTTTCCTAGTACCATAGTGATGCACCACAGGCCGCGCATGTGCATGATGGACCGCCTAAATTTTGTGCAGCATTCATTTTACCTGAAATAGGCGTGTATAGTTAACAATCAATCACAGGTTAAGTAACAGTTCAATGTTCAAGAAGAGTTGCAAAATTGAACCAGAACGTACGTTTCTTGAGATACGATTATGTCGAGTCGTTAGGTTATCGATGTTGTTGCCCGAAGCATGCCGGAATTGTGCGTTGAATGACGGTGGTGGACATGATGCTGCCGATATCCCAACTGACCGTAGTAACAAAAATTAGGTGGAAGCAAACACGGATAGTGGACATGCTGTTATTGTTACCAGGTGGTAGAACATGCAAATATGAATAAAAGTGGGGGGTTAATCGGCAGATTACCTGTTTTGAATAAGGAGCAGTGTTGAATGTGTTGGAGTCGGTTCAGACTGGCAACTACTTAGATAAAAAAGTTTGGTCGTTTAAATGACAAATCTTTGTGAAGGTACCTTGTGTAGTGAAACAGTTAGTAAAAGCAAACCTCTTCTCCTGTTAGTAGTAAGCAAGTGGACAGTGTGGTAGAATTCATGGATATGTTTTGGACATAATTGGCTGGTGCAATTTTGTGTTGACAGTATGGTCCTGCATGGGCTACAGGATTGACAAGAATTCCACCGACGTTCAGTCTATAGCTTCAGTCGGTTACCCAAGACAATTAGACATCTTCTCAACCTTGCATTATGGCAAATCTGGTTGGAAAACATTAACAGTCAACATGTATTGTTAGCCAGAAGTGTAAAAACCATAGTAACTATCGTAAAATGAAAGGATGCACACAAAAAAAAGATATATTTATTACCACAAAGTGGACATGCTAATAAATTTTAAAGACAGACATCAACATTTACTACATGCACATGTAGTTGTATGTTATACAAAACTCGGTGTAGCATGCATGTAGTGGTGTACGATTTAGCACAAGCACTGGTGCGCAGGTGAAATCGAACATGAGCATGTTAAAAC
Source organism: Allium sativum (assembly GCA_030737875.1). Lineage (NCBI taxonomy): Eukaryota > Viridiplantae > Streptophyta > Magnoliopsida > Asparagales > Amaryllidaceae > Allium > Allium sativum. Next base: position 267,122,497 of record CM060916.1, read on the forward strand.
AAATAATAGGTATAATCTATAACTCTGCAAACGAAGTAATTGATCGAGATTATCTTATACCATACCTTTTTACAGCATCGTATCTCATGTCCGATAGAGCCAGTGTCAGTTTCCATCTAGTTTATCAACCCTAAATTAACAAATGTCATATTAGGTAGTGGGTGGTAGGACTAAAACTTTTAAAAATGAACATGTATGTCGGGCATGACAGCAGAAGATGCACGAACGAATGTGTATGTGTGTGTGTGTGTTTACACACACAAACACACACACATACATACATACATCATGTTACGCTATCCCTACGACCAGTAATATGAAAGTGTGAATGATCTGTACATGATGGGTTCAGGTACACAGAGAAAACATGAGGTTGGCACAACAACCGGCATGCTAATCTGTGGTTACATTGTTTATAATTAGTATGTTAGGCAGGATACCTTCCTTCATAACAGGAAAGTGTAAAACTTCTGTTGGAGTAAGAGTTAAATTAGGAGTAGACAAGCATGCCAGGAGTCGTCGACAAAACCAAATTAGGAAAGTGTATTAACATGTAAGACGGATGCATTTGTGAACTTAGTGGAGGCGACCAGTGTAAATAGTACAATGAACTTGTAAATGAGTTCTAATTTTACCTGATGACCGTACGTCAGTCGAAGTATTTACTACGACAATTTCATTACAAGGAGTAATACAGAAGAACAACATCAGGAATAAAAAATTGTAAGAACTCAATACACAGATCTTAGCGATTGTAATTTAGGGTAGGTAGGCCAAGATTGTGATGAGAGGGGATAGAGGAGGGAGTGCGGGAAAATAGAAGGGGGTGAGTTTGAGAATGCTCAGCGAGTCCAGAGCACCAAGGAGCACTCAGCCAATTTCCGTTTGAGTCGTGGGCGTAAGCCATTGATTGGAGGGCATGGTGAAGTTCACATGCGGACGAAGGCATGATAGACAGGTAGTGGCAAAGAAAAGGGATTTTTTTTATTTGTGATAATATAATATTAGGGAGGGAATGGTTGGGAAGGAAGATAAGTACTTCCTGATGTTGGGGCTGAATTGTGTTGTTTTAAAATGCGGCAGGAAAACATATGTCATATCAGCATGTGTGTGTTCCTGTTTTCTACTATAAGTAATAGATTTCACACTAGCTTCGATTCTATAAATAGAATCCTTTATAAATCTCTTAAAATATCCGTTTATATATATTTAAATCATGTGTAAATATCTTTTACAATTCTTATATAAATATCTTTACCATTCTTATATAATTATTATTCACAAATCTTATGTACTATTAATCCAAATCACTTGTAACAACCCATATTTTTGGAACCAATTTAAAATTTATTTTTAATTGATTCGCATAGAAATCAAATATTTTAGATGAGTTATTTTGAGAATAAACAATTTAAAATTTATATAAATCGAAGTTTGGATGTAAAAATTTAAAATTTAATTAAAATGAACTCAAAATGGCGCGGTAGTTTGAAAATTTATTTTGAACTTTAAATGAATGTATAGATTTCAATATAAGTTAGAATTTGATAAAACAAGAAACATTGAAATATTCTGAATTGTAATTTTCTAACGAATGTATGAAATTAAGATTTCATTTCATAAACTGTAAGTTATGTCTAAATTAAAATTTAGAATAGTCGCTATGGAATTATATATATATATATATATATATATATATATATTGTATATAGCCCTTTAAAATCGCCATTTTGCAAACGACCTCCGTTTTCAACGAAACCACTTCCACTGGGTTCAAAATGTCGTTTATGACTTTTAAAACTATAAACATTAATACCATTAGAGTTGGAGAAATTTGGTCTCTTTCATTGGGTGTAAGACAAAAATATCACTTTTTTCATATGGATGAATTTGGACTCCAAACCACTTCCATTGAGTTCAAAATGTCATTTGCGTGTTCGAAAAGTATTAACTTCGATATATTCCGAGCTTCGGAGTTTTGGCACTAGGGTTGGGTCTTTGTTTGGCTAAACCTAGCCTACCTTATAACCCCCAAATCAGCCCTCTCCTTTCGTTCGTTCATTTCCACTTAGCAAAAATAGAAAATGGGGAAGAGAATGGGAAATTAAAACACCCTAAGCCCTAGCTTGATCTTGAAGCTCCGATTCTTGTTGAAATCAAGTGCAAATCAATGGAGAAGCTTAGCTAAGCTCCTCTCCATCTTGTTTCCTCTTCAATTTCTCATGATCTTCTAAACCTAATTCTTGGGAAATGTGTTCATATGATCGTAGGCTATTGATTCTAGTGTTTTTATCGAAGTGAGGTTGTTCTAGCTCGCTATTAGATGGATTTATTGCTTCTAACAAACAAAGGTGAGAGATTTGTGAGTTATTCATGAACCCACATCTATGCCATAAGGTTTTAGCTTGTAAAAGTGTAATTTAGTGTTCATTTGGGTTTACAAATGCATATAAATTGGTTAGATAAGTATACACTTTCTGGTTCATTAGTTTATATTCCATTGAATTGAAAATTTATGATTAGAATTGTCCACACAATCCAATTCATATGCTATGAGTTGAATTGGTGATATTGTGAAGATCCGTTGTTGCCCCGGCAAAGTCTTAAATCTTCACAAGTCGCTTGAATCGCTTTTGCATGCTTTGGTTTGGAATTTAGTTCACTTTTGAACTTGTAATCAAAACCATTACAAATTTCTTGTATGAATGTATGTGCATGTAAGTTTGGCGTTATGAGTCGCTTCAGTGAGTTATAGGAGCCTCGTATTCACGTATATAACATCATAGGCCTTCGGGCATTTGTCGATATCACTTTGAGCTTATTATCTAGGCAAATTCTGCTCTGGTTCAGGATCCAGGCATCTGAATATTTTGGGTCAGACGTCTGACCTGCTACGAATAATTATAAAAACATGAGTACCAAAATTCAAAAGTCTGAAATTTTAATTCAGATTTCTAAATTTTAATGTAGACATCTGGTCAAAAAAATTCAGACATCTGAAATTGCACCAAAATGAACTAAATTCTTGTTGTTTCAGTAAAATGCAAATTCAGACATCTGAATCCTATTTTTCTGTGTATGGTCAACAGTTTAGGTCAATCCATGCTCTTTCTCGGCTGAGTTTCGGCTCATTTCGACTTCGTTTGTGACTTGTCAGTATGGTCAACAGTTTAGGTCCATCCAGGCTCTTTCTCGGCCGAGTTTCGGCTCATTTCGACTACGTTTGTGACTTGTCAGTTTCTCTGATTCGCAGATTTCAGCAGCCAAATTCTTACGAAATCATTTTATACAATCATCAATTAAAGAATTAAAGAATGACGGAGTGGAAACATATGGTGAGACTCTCTCATTCAAATTATTTGTACAGTTATTTATTTCTATAACTGAATATATGTTGGTTGCTTGTGATAACAATATTTGTTTGATTATTGATGGATGTTTGCGGTTTTAATGCTATTATTATTAAACTGTAGATAAATTCACCTGGACTGTGATGTCAACCCCACACTGGTATGGGGACGATAATTTTACACATTGCCCAAGTATACAAATAATAATATTTGTTTGATGGTTGAAAATCTCATGCGGGTCTGGGGACGATAATAACTTCACATATCTCCCTTGTGTTTAGTTTTATGTCAACCGATTGATTGACAAACTATTATATAAGCGTTATTTAATTGTTTAATGCTTAATGTTTAATTTTTGTTTATCACTATTTTTGAATACATACGATGTATGGAATCCATATAAATAAAATTAAATGGTAATTGATCTTGTCACATTCCGATTCAGAGTATGAACGAATATCTTAATTCAGTATTCAGTTAAATGTTGAATTTGGTTTTGGTGTCCTGTTTTGGATGGACACGAAAATATTAAAATTGACTGAACAATAAAATGTGAAATTTTAGAGATAAACGACTGAAATGAGTTTTCAAAGATGAACATATATATATATATATTATAATTTAGAACAATGGTTTTAATATAACCAGAATTTTTCCAACGTATGGATTGGAAAGGATTTTTATTTATCAATTAAACTCTATTATTCTAAATTTACTACTTACTAAATAAATTCAAACTAATTTAATTAATAAAAAGATATTAACTGAATTTATTATAATAAAATATACCTTAATCCTTGTTTAATTCTTCTTCTTTGAATTTAATACAACGATTCCTTTTCTGAACATACATTGTATTTGTCCATCCATCACAGCTTTGAATCAAAAATTCCATTAACAGACATGTTACTTCCCTAAAAACCTTGGCTAGTTGCTTCTACTCGTGCTAATCCCCTTTTTTCTCAAGCACGATACTCAACTTCCCTGTTATCCCTCAACATAAGCCAACAACTACTTCCTATTCTTCATGGCCAAAACCTAATCACCTAGTTCATCATTGAGATGTTCGAATCACTCTCATTCATCCCCTTATGTTGTACCCAGTACGTTCGAATTCCATTATCACTCCCACTGTCGAACCCCAAATCATCATTGCGACAATCAGGTACCTCATCGAGGTCTACATCCTCACACAACTCTCGTAACAACCCATGACAATCGCCACAACCCATCGAACTCAACATCGCCCCTTCCTTATTACACAACTTCGAGTGCCTCCAATTTGGTGCCGAGCTTCTGATCCTTCCGCGATTTCAAGTCACAATGTTTTTTTTTTTAATTCGAGAAGGGTAAGAATTTCCGAATAGAATTCGCAGTTTTGATTTGAGGGGATATTGGAAAACACGGCTTTGAATTTTGTTTATTAAGAGGCAGTATTTCTACTTGAGGCTTTCAATTTTTGATCTTGATTAGGATGAGTTTGTCCATTTTAAAGCATTTATTTACTTCAATTTATTTTTCTGAAGCAAGGAACAGAAGGAACGTTGCGATTTATAGAGGGAGAGGAACAAAACATACATATATAATAAATGGATGTCCATGAAGTACACGGAAATATTAATTTGAGTTGATTTGTATTTAGTTTCGATTTAACTATGATTTGAGTTCGAGTTTATCCACTTAATTTTATAATAATATATTTCAAGTCCCGAACTCCTATTTTGATTGTTCAAAGAAGATACAATTTAAGTCATCCATTTTAAATTAAATTCAATTCAATTATCCTTGTTTTTGGATTACGATAATTTAATATACTCAAAATTAAATCGTATATCGATTTTTCGATAAATTCTATATAACTTTCATTTATATTTCCAATTCAACATTTAAAATAATTTTAAATATTCATTATAAAACAGCTAAAAATCTATGATGTTACATTTACTCCCCCTTAAAAGAATTTCGTCCCCGAAATTACTAAGGTAGAAGAAATGCTACAGACCCATTAACTTTTCAAAAGCTCACTTTTTTATAACTTGGTATTTCATATTCTATAATTCAAGTCCCCTACAACTTTAAGTTTTCATTGAAATATTCGATTTCCTATTTCCCATTTAAAACTTCGAATTAAATTCAATTTGAAAATCATCTCTCTTAACTTTACAAAAATTTCAAAACTTTTGGAAAAAAAATATAACTTCCTAAATTTTGAAAAAAAATTGGCAGAGTCTCCCCTGTACGGAGGAGCTTATGCAATATACTAAAAGAGAAAGAAAGAGTATACATCAACCCACAAACAGTTCATATATCCTAATTTGATATTTTTGTGTAGGCCTACCTTATATAAGCGTTAATTAAGTGTGCATGTTTAGCATATAAGCAATATGCATATCCAAAATCAACCAAGATAGCTCCATGTACTTGTACTTACTCAGTTTAAAATCATTAGCCTCGTAATATTTAGGTTTCAATAACTTTCATTAATTAAACAAATGCATTCAGAACAAACCTGTTATACCATGTATATTTAATATGTATATGTTAATACAAGTCCTATTATTGAGTATATACCTCATTTTATTCAGATTACACACTATATTACTCACATTTACTTTATTTAAATGATTTATGATCAATATATTCACAATCAATTTGTATTCCATTCATATCCCAATTGATTATAATCAATTTATTTACTTTGTAACGACAAACAGTTTTTTTATATGCATATTAGAGATTATCTGATTAATTAAATAGCCACTTATATCTCTGGTTACATTTTAAATTGATTCCAAATCAATTTATCCATTTCAATTCATTTAACTTGCTTAAGTTAAATTTAAATTCCATAATTCAAATTCCCGGGTTTTTATTTCAAACCATTTTGAATTCACATAAATATATTACATATATTTATAATCTTTTCAAATTCAAAACATTTGAATTTCCAAATAGACTTGCTTTCTTTCAAACAAATGTCCATTAGAAATTTTTTTGAGGTAGCAATCCATCACTTAGAAACTCGAAAATTAACACTGATGATACTGCAGTCATCATTAGAATTATTTTCCAGCCACTGAAGTGAGTTTAGTGCTTTATCACTTTAAATGTCCATTCAAAAATGGTTTGCATTCAAAAATCCTTCAAAACAAAGCAATATTATTTTAATATACTTCAATAAAATATTTTTCCAACCTCTCGGGCTTTAAAAGTACAAATTCTGCTTTGGATTTAATTTTAGTCCATCTCATTTGTATATATTATTCGTATACAAGTTATATTTAGTTATATATAACCATTCCAATCTTATCATCTCATTTGATTATATGAATAACAACCAACTCATCCATGTACCATAATAATTTCAGAAAATTACTCCTTTTATATCAAAATTTAGTTTTGGGTAAAATTATGTCATTTACTCACTTTAAAACAATATTATGTTGAATTACTCTGTTCAAGTGTTTAAAATTTCCTATCGACTTCGTGGCATCCCACGATTCGACTAGAATTTGTAAGCCACTCAACAGACTAGTCAGCATAATATAAAACAATTTTATATCAATTAACAAATACGCGCTCTCGTATATATATACTCAACTCATTCTAGGGTAATGTTGACCCTATCTCTAATGAGTAAACCCCCACAAAATCTTGGGTGTTCGCTCAACCTAAGTTCTGATACCACTGTAATGAACCAATATTTTCCCGATCCTGGTTAGTAGATATGGTATTTGTATCGATAATCAGGATAGGGAAAATGTTGGTTCATTACAAAGAATTTGGAAGTTTTATATATCGTTATTCCAAAACAATATCTATTGGTTTCAGAATTTGTTATTGAATGTAAGTCGACATGATTTCTATTTAAATCCTTATATTTAATATCAAATTGTATTTTGGGTTTGTCGTGAGTAGTGTCTTTAATAACACTATTCTTAAACCCAGTGAGAAGTACTGAATAAATCTTTTAATTAAGATTTAATGGAATTTTCCAATTTAATAAATTAAATTGGAATTAAATGGAAGTTGATTTTTGTTTATTGTGAACTATGTTTTAAACGACATTTGTTCTTTAACCCAGTTAAAGACTGAATTAATTTCCTTAGGTTGAATAATCATTAACCAATGATCTATGAAATTATAACTGTGATGAAGTTTAAATGAATCTTTAATTAGATTGCAAATGTAATGAAAAAGGGGTAATTAAATTCACTGTAGCACGATGGGTGTTAGATATGGAGAACCACCAATTTTACTCCATAGGACGAACAAGTTGGGATTGGGGGATAAGGATATAAATATAATGGTTTTTATAAGATCCATTTATCCCATAAGGTTTATAAACCTTAAAGCATGAAAAAAATATTACGAAATCTTTTGCAATGGTTTCCAAGGAAGATTTAAAAAAATAGTTTAAATGAAATGAATCTTTAATAAAATTAATGGGAATCATTCCCAAAGTAATGAATATTTGAATAAAAGAATATTCTGGATTGGAATGAGATGTGTGTTATCTTTATTTACCAGTTGATTTTAAAGATGTGTGAGTTATTTGAAAAGACTGGGTCTAACCCATTTTGAATAAATATTGCAACAATTAAAAGTCGAAGATTGAAGACGGTGGTTGAAGACCAGAGATCTTCACTTCGTTTGGGCTATTGCTGATGTCTCGATTGGGTCGTACACCCAAGATAAGGTAATAATTGGTGGTCATCCAGACGTACTTGAAGATCGACCGGATATTTGAGGACCTCTCTCATGTATTGGACATATGGGACGAGGAATAAGGTGCCTCCGGTTTTGTTCAGACCCAGAACGAACTTGCGAATGGATTGTGTGCCTAATGTTGTAATTTATGTTGTATCAATTGATTTCTATCAAATATATATGTTTGGGGGCGGAGAATTTATTCTTTTAGCTTAACACTCTTCTCTGAGACGTATGAGCTTGGAGGTTGTATATTGGTAGATATCAGTTGTAAGGCAGGAGTTGACAATACGGCATGTTGAGATGCATTGATCAAAGCTTTTGTTGAAAAGTATAACTTTGTGGATGATGATCAAAGCATGATTGATATAGCATAGCTTTGTGTTATGGCGTTAATTCGTGAGCTTCACACCTCTATATGAGTCAAAAACGGGATGAAGGACCGCATGGAGTACATGCATTTCTTTTTAGCTAGAGGTGGTGCCATGGTATAAAGCCTAGGCATTTTATTTATGTGGATGCTGGAATCAAGGGCCCTAGGTTATGGCCGCACAAGGCTAAGGTGGTCGACGTACTGACCAATAGGTCCAATGGGACCGGGAAACGTAAAGTTCAGGCACTGACTAATAAGCGGAAATATGCTGATTGGTCATGCCGCTCCAAAAGGATGTTGTTTTTTCCTGGGACATTCCGCTAAAGATGTTTCGAAGTTTAGATGAGGAAGATCCTTTGCCTCGACTCATGATGGAAACCCAAATTCCAATACGACCCTTGCGTCTTCAGATGTAAGCCTATATGGCGACATAATAGAATGTGGTATTATGCCGTCTAAGATTAATACATTTATATTCAAAATTGTTTTCTGCACTATGCACTTGTAATAATAAATAAAGAAATTTCGTGTATCATGTATGTTTGGCTATTATAAGGTAAAACTCTATCCTTCGACTTGCGCTTGCATTGTATGATGGGACCTGAGTCATATAATAGCTTCATTTTTTTTCTTTTCCAAAAAGCATTGTGTTGTTTTGTTTTAAATTGGTATTCATGTGGAGGAAACTCGTTAGTGTCATACGACGTGGTCCCATGATTTACCCAACTTTAAAATAAAGTTTTCATAATAACTGTTTTAGTTCTCACACTAGTCCCATGACCGACTTAGAGTTTATTGTTTTCACCTAAACTTTGGGTGCCTATATTTTCTACACGAGCAGCCAATGGTTTTGGTTTTGCAGATATTCTTTTCATAGGATCCTAGATCATGGCTGGAGCTGTTCTCTAGATTATTTTATGATCGTCCTCTGTGTTAGTTGATGTTTTTCGATGTGCATTGTATCATTGTATTCATGTAATTATATTTTCGCTGCATTGTTGTAATTATTTATTTCTATGATATGTATTTTTACACTGTGTATTTATTTGCACTTTGGTATTCTTGTACTCTGGTATAATACTGTTGTTATAGCAATGAAATATTCTTCTGTTTTTTGTTCTGATGCGTTGTGTTCCCATAACTATCCGAGTTTTCCCGTGTTTTCGGAGGATGGGTGAATTCGGGTCATCAAAGGTGGTATCAGAGCTTTGGTTTAAAAAGCTTTAAGTATACTACGTATTAGAACTAGGTAAAAGAACTCATCACAGGTAGGATTAGTAATACCATATAAAAGAATTCTCATTAGAGATGGGGTTAGTAATGCCCTAGAATAAGTTGAGAGTTATATTTTTATAAGAAGCTTATTTGTGATTATTTATATATATAATTGGATTTTTAATTATACTTTGTGCATAAAGAAAATTATGTTTGGATAACATATATGATTTAAAAGTTAATCAATTAATTGATGTGAGGTTTGATTGCTTATTTAATAGGTTAAGATGTTTGATTAGGATAAGTAAATAGAATTTTCGGCGATTTTGGACAATCGATAAATTCTGGAACACCTTAGGGTTGAACTTATAAAGAAGCTATATTCGTGATTTTGGATAGCAGTTATATAAACCATTAGCTGTTTTTTTTAAGAGCTAGTTTAAATTTATGTTCTAATTTGAAATTCTTTATTTCAAATTGTAAAGAGGACACCCGTCGGACAGTACATGACTTAGTTTATACAGTCCTTATCTTCTTCATATAGCAGTAGTTCAGATGACAGTACTTCAACCCCATTGTCTGATGATAGTATTTCGAGCCATGGGAGCAGTAGTAGTTATATGTCTGATGCCACTTCTGCCTATAGACCACATGTGGGCATAGATAAAGATTCTGACTCTAGTTCTAAGGATACCTCCATGGATTTGGACTCTCAAGAGTTTGAGAATTCTGGAGATTACGATGATTGGATGCTTGAGGATGGCGATGGATTTGTATTTAATGAGTATAGCCACATAGTCAAGGGGATCCGGTTCCCGTGCCTCCTCCAATAGTTGAGGATCGACCACCTCCTGAGTTACAAATTATTCCAGATTATATTCCTGAGGCTGATCTAAATATAGTTTTTCATGATGTTGGTCCTGGATTACCCGTACTGCCACATCCTAAGCTAGATGCACTCATTTGGCAAGAGAAAATGCTAGTTCCAGAGGTAGATGCTATTATGGATGACCTCGCTCAGTGTATGGAGCTAGTGGAGCCAATCAAGCCAGCAGATTGAGCTGCCGATTAAGCCTGATATTGAGGAGGAAGGCCACGGAGCCAGCGATGATGACGTGATCATATGCTGGTCAGACCACGAGAGCGATGACAAGGAGACGGAGGATTTCTGGATCGAGGAAGAGATAAATCCAGGCTGGGCCGATGAGCCTTTTGGTGTAGGCGATGAGTTCACTCAAGAATCCGAGGAGTTCACTCAAGGTCATATTTAGGTATTAAACAACATTTTAATGGTTTCCCTCCCCCTTTTCACCTCACGCTGCCCCTAGACCAACCCGCCACCACCTGCAACCGCCGACCCCCTTTGGCCTCCCCTCCGATGTGGACCCCCCTCCTCCCTTAAACCCTTGCCACTACAACAAAAATACTCTATTATAATGTCAATTTTACAATGGGCGTTGGTTGCCCGTTGTAAAAGCTTTATTACAACGGTCATTTTCTGGACCGTTGTAATAGATGCATGTACAACACCCTTTTTACAACTGGCAAAGACTGCCGGTTGTGATAGAAACCTATTACAACTATCATTTCTATTCAGTTGTAATAGAATTCATTTACAACACTATTTTTACAACAGCAATGACTGCCTGTTGCAATAGAATGTTATTACAACCGTCATTTCAGACCCGTTATAATAGCTGTCAATATTCAACGATCAATAATTAATAATTACAATACTTCCATAAAATTGATACTGATCATTTTTTATTTTTATTAATTAACCATTAATCATATATTACTAATTATTAACTATAATATTATATTACAAATTACTAATCATTAATAATAATATAATATTTAATAATTAATCGTTTATAACTTATAATAATTAATGATTATTAATAAATAATCTCTAATTAATAATTATTATATATAATAAATTATCCATTATTGAGTAATTAATATTAAATATAATAATTTATAATTAACATTAATTAAATTATAACTAATAAATATGAAGTAACATATGATAATTAACTTTACCAATTATATAATAATCATAAAATCCCTATTGTAATAAATGTCTATTGCCAATATTCGACAATCAATAATTATTAATTACAATGCTTTCTTAAATTTAATATCTATTATTTATTAATATTTAATAAAATTAATATTTATATTTCATATTTCAAAAAAATTGAAATTTTCTAAAACGTAGAAGCACGTTTGGCGCATTAACCAAAACATGCAAGTTTAATTTTTTTTTAAAATGTAGAAGCACATTCATAGATTTTGATTGATTTATTCATTTTTGTTTTTATAAATGAAGGAAAAAAGGACATGATTTCATAAGCTAGGCAAATAGGTCACGGTATGACCCATAGTATTCAAAGTTTGAAACTGATGCATGTTTATAAAATTATTTTTGTTTGCATTTGACGTTAGTTTAAATGGTAAAATAAGTTTGTCTACATACTTTGTACGCACTTTTCTTTTGAGACTATAAGCACGTCAATGATTTTGCAACTAAAACCTGGCACTTCAAGTCATGACTCGACCCGTATACACTTTAAAAGGCCATATCGTTTTGCATTTGCAGCCGCTTCCTTATGTTTCCCGTATGAAACCCTAGAAACGAAAAATCATGGAGGCTCTCTCCTTGGCTCTCCTAGGCTACATCGTTGTTCCGTCTCTCTCTTGCTCTTTCCCAGAGCCTATCATCTGCCTTTCATTGGATGCTAATTTCCCTTGTCGAAGCTCCGTAATTTCATCTCTCTATTAGGTAATTGTTACGTTAGATTAATCTAATTTGTTAAAATCTTTTCATTTGCTCATGTTTTTTGTGACGTCGTACTTACAAGAGTGTATGACCAGTCTGTCGCTAACTCCGGTAATTAGCTCTTTATTTTTTTCCTTGTTTAGTAATTGATTTACTTTGTCGAATGATGTTAAATATAATGAATAAAACATGTTGCAGGATTAGTTGTTTGATTGAAATTTGTTGTTGTGCATCTGTCACCTATGTTGATAACGAAGGGGTATTTATAATAGCACATTCTTGTTTATTTTGTTCCAGTTTGATTATTGTTATCATTTTCAACTTATAGGGGAATCCATCTCAAATGGAACGAGCTGCCCTTTTAGTAACTAGATGCAAATGGATCATATAGAAAGAGAAGAACAATTGTTTGACTGCATCATATGTAAAAGAATTTTTTGATCACTGTTAGTTGAAGATACATAATTTCTTGAAGAAGACATATGTTAAGTAAAAGGAAGTCCAGACTACATGGTACGTCGTATGCTTCTTCTGATTATTACTCCCATATATTGCTTCTTTATAACATTATAATACCTACAGGTGCATTATATCTTTGTTAGAATGTTGGATTACAATTAGGTGTTTGTTATCCAACCTTGTTTATATCAAATCTGGCTCTCCTTTGGATTATATTACTTTCAGTTTCCTATGTTTATTGTGTATGTGATGCCATGTGATTCTACATTTTTTTCTAGTTTGAATATTCAAAGCTAAAAGTTCAAGAATTGAGTATTCAGTCCTGCATTGGTTGAAGTCTTGAAGATGCTTCATAATAAATAAAAGTTTAATTATATACAACATAATAGCAATCAAATAATATTTAGTTGTTCGCAATCAGTTATTATCACTTTACAGATGGTATCTTAGCCTTTAGCAACCGAAAACACCCTCATTCAGACCAGAAGCCTTGCCGCAAATCTTCATAGAAAATCCTCGAAAAAATATATCCTTTCTAACTTAACATTGGAACATATATTTCATTAGTCCCAAGCATCACTGAAACATTCATATATTCTTTCTAACTTAACATTGAACATATATTTCATTGGTGAACGCACAAAACTTAAATACAAACAGCAAATTTAACCAAATTCCTTTTTGAATCAAGTATCTTGTTAATAAATTCATGTACAGAGAGATCCATCTGTATGCTGAATGTTTTACACAGTACAGAAACCACCTATCTTTAGTTGGTTAAACGTACTGAGATCAAAGCCACGAGCCTTCATAAGTTGCTTTTGCTTTGTGTGAAATCTACTCTCGAAGAAACTTTCAAAAGTGGGTTCTGTAGATGTTCCGAGGAAAAATCCGTAATGTGTGATTCTACTTGAAACACAAAACACTTGTGTATTTAAGTATTAGATTCCAGTTTATCACACTGTAGATTTAATTTCCGTTTCATCTTCTCATATACTCTAACCTGGTTTTGGTCAATAATTATCATACATCAGACGTTTGTAACATCGATTGGAGTAAACTGCAGGCTTGTAACTGCTGTTAATGTGTGAAAGTTTGGGTTATGCAGTGCTAAACTAGTTTCTCATTTGCATTTATCCCATGTACTGACAGATGAACATCTATTAATTTTTTGTTATCTACAATTTCAAACTTCCAGTAGATGTAACCACAATTGTTTTCATGTACTGACATAGGCCATTTGACAGGAACGTAATCATATGTATCATTAATTTATTTTTTGGTTCCTTTAAGTAGTAACCTGGAATTCTCGTGACTAAAGGGGAATGTATTGCAGTGCTGGTATGTTACTCTTTTCAGTATAGATCCAGCTGTGTCTTTTAGTATTATAGTTATATGGTGCAAGCGTGCAGCTTTTATCTTCATTCCATGATAGATCTTCAATATTTGTTTGGAGATGAAGACGTTGAGTATGAGAGAGTGAGTTAGTGCAACTGAGTGTATGTAGTGAGGCAATGCATGTACAATTGAGTATTTTATATAGTGATTGTGTAATGAAGATTTTGTATCATTCAAAAGTGTAATGAAATATTTGTTTTCTTTTAATATTTTAATTCTTGCAAATATTTTTAATTACAACCGTGCAAACCCTTTGTATGTTTCAAGTACATTAATTTTTGTCATATTGTCTACTGCAACGGTCAATAATTATTGTAAAAAATGTAACCTATTACAACATGGTCTAATACAACGGTCGAAATGATAGTTGCGAGTACCATATTACAATGGGCATTGCCTGTTGTAAAATCTCTTTTTACAACGGGCAATGACCGTTGTAAAAGGAGCCTTTACAGCATGGACTAATATGACGGGCCACATTGCTCGTTGCAAAAACCCTATTACAACGGGCATTGCCTGTAGTAAAAAGTTTTTTTTGTTGTAGTGTGCATTCCTTTTTAATTTGCAAATCACCTTCTTAAAAACCCTAAAATTAACTACAACCTTCAACATTCTCCTCCCAGCGGACCCCACATGCCACATCAGCACCCCTAGACCCTCCACCTCTTCCTCTGGTCATTCCATGCACCTCCATGAACCCGAAACCCACTAAAAATCAAAGCTTCCTTACTTAATACCTAAATGTGAGTGATTTCAAGTGTGTATGAGTGTTCGTTGGCAAGTTGGAGTGGAAAAGGAACCACATTTAGTTCGTACCAAGCTTGCAAGTTCATCTTTGAAGAATCTTGGTGTTTGGGATGGCTAGGGTGATAACTTCTCACTTTAAATGTTTTATTTATATATTTAATCATAAGTTATACAGTGGATTAGTTTATTGTTAAGTAATGGAAGTTAATGTTAGAATGAAATATGAATTAGAAATTGGTTCATCACGGAATTAACCCGATGTTGAAATATATGATAGTTAGTTAGTTAAACAATTGTGAGAATTTGAATTCTATTTGGTTAATTATCACAAATTATTGTAGGACATATGGTAGCTCACATCACAAGTTGTTTGAAAACAAGATGGATGAATGAATGATTGATTGTGATATGATTTGAATGTGATTTTGAAATAATTAACGTGTTAAGAACGATGTTAAAATATTTATGATAGTTAATATTGGATTAAACATCCATTTACAAGTCAAATGACTTGTTTACGTTGACATATTTAAGTGATATCGATTGGGTTGAATAATAACTTGAATTGAATAAGTTATGATTGATTTCATAAATTTATGGTTGAATTGATTTGGATTGATTAAATAATTTATGCAATTATTGTTTATTGGTTGAAAACCCCACACGGGTCTTTGGATGATAATTGGCTCACACATCTCCCTTGTGTGTAGATAAGCTACATGGATTGCAATGTAATACGGGTATTGGGATGATAATTTTACATGTCTCCAAAGCGTATAGATAACAATCACCAATATTGGTTGAAAACCCCACATGGGTCTTGGGATGATAATTAGCCTACACATCTCCCTTGTGTGTAGATAACCTACATGGATTGCAATGTAAACCCCACATGGGTATTGGAATGATAATTTTACACATCTCCCAAACTTCGACATGCCAAAATGAATTGAAAATTAATTCAAAACTATTCGTTACTGTTACGAAAGTTCACCGATATTTTTATAACGACTGTAAGGAAAAACTGGACATAAAATAATGACTTTTGAAAATAATATTAATTTATTCATTAAAATAATATTATAATTTGCTATATAGCGAAATATGCGATTTTGAAGATAAACGACAAAAATGAGTTTTCAAAGATGATTATATATGTTTTATATAATTTATAAAACAGGGTTAGAAGCATTTCGATTTATATTTAAAATTTATAAATCGATTCAGGCTTGAATAGAACACATCGCGCAGTGACAGTTCACGAACGTCAACCCCTAACTTCAAACCGATGTAACGGGAGATCCAACTGCCGGATTCTCCTGAAATTGGAATCGTTGGAACCGTAATGAAATGAGGTTTCCAATAAAATGATAATTTTTGAAATCCAATGGTTAGATTTTAATTTAAGTCCAAATCTGTTTTGGAAAAGGTCGTTATGGATGCAGTTCGGTAGCCGATATTGGAAACCGATTGTAACAGCCTTAATAAAATTATTAAAAATATGAATAAATTATGTAAAATCATAATAAATGATTTGGAAAGATTTTGAATGAAATGTTCCAAGTTTGGAAAAGTTAAAATATTTTTTTATCCAAATGAACTAGTTGACAACTAGAAAAATAATCCAATGATTTTTAAATTAATAAATTGGATATGAAAATGGTTTTTATATAACCATAAGTTTCTAACATATAAATTGGAATGGATTTGAATGGGAATTATCTTCAGATATTTTGATATTGGATTCCATAGTTATAGGATATTGTTATGGGAATTTGGAAGATATTAACACTACAAGAAAATGGGGTCTTTACCTACTAACTGTAAGCGTTGGTAAAACTAACATAATGGTGGGTAATATATTTTAACTACCAATATTACATTGGTATAAATTGGTAGGCAAAGCTTAGTAGAGAAAGAGCTTTATCTACGCTTATTGATATTGGTAGGTAGAATAGTCAATGGACCCCACTACATTATGACTCAAATAATGAGCCATTGGCTTATGTGTTTAATGATGTGTCATCCTACATGGTTGATGATGTGTCATCCTACATGGTTGCTGACATCATTGTCGCAGAAGTATACACATGACATATATTAATGTTGACACTTGGCATTTAATGGTTGGTTCATGTGTCAAACAATAATTTGTCCATGTGTCATCATTTTAGTAGTGCATGCAACATCATTTTTTTGGCCACATGGCATTATTTGATTAGTCCATGTGGAATTATCTGATTTGTCACGTGGCATTATTTGATTAGTCCATGTGGAATTATCTAATTTGTCATGTGATATTATTTCATTGATTTACATTATATAACGTTATTTTTAAAAAACCCTTTGCTATTTTTGATATAGCGATGATTTATGGCCGTTGCGAATTTGCATATTTTTTCTAAAAATATATTTTACTTTTTGACTCTTTTACAACAGCAAATTCATTTAATTTTCATACTTAATATAAAAATTAGCAAATTTAACATTATATCACAACAGAAAGATCATTAAACCAAATATTTTTTGATAGATACAACAAAAAGACCAAAGTTAACAAGTGTTGAAATTACAACGTTATGTTACTGTAACAACCCGGAAAATCTGAACCAATTTAAATTTTTTAAATTGGCTATTTTAGTGGATTTTAAATATTTAAAACAAATATTTTAAATAATAATGATGTAAAGTAAGTTTGAATCGAAGTTTGAAAATAAATATAATTACTTTGAATTATAAACAAGGCCTGAAATGGCACGGCAGTTTCAAATTTTCATTTCAAACTTTGACTGACTGTACCAGGTGCAAAACAAACTGGATTTTAGTGAAACCAAAAATATTTAAATCTGTTAGTGAATATCTTTCTAACGAATCTGAAAAATCGAAGTTTCATAGCGGGAAACAAAAGTTATGGCCAAATGAATTTTCAGAAAGGTTGCTATAGAGTTTATATAACCCGTGAAAATGGCCATTTTGCAAACGACCTCAGAATTCGACGAAACCACTTTTGTTGGATCCGGGATGCCACATTATTGCTAGGTTTCAAATTTCATAATTTTTGAAGCTAGTATGTAAGCGTGGCAAAGGAAAATGTGTTTGGTCGATTTCTATTAAATTAGATCGACCAGAAAAGGGCCATTTTTCAAACGGTCTCAGAATTCGACGAAATTAGTTTTGTTGGGACCGTATCATCAAAACATAGCTAGTTTTATTTTTCGGGAATTTTCGGGATCAGTATGTGGCCCCGACAAATGGAAATGTACGTTCAAATTGAATATTAAATGTTTTATATTTTAATTTGAAGGAAAACTGACTGAAACAGTCGAATGGGCCTTCGAAACATATCCCATTGTGTTCGGTATAGGGGTATTTAGCTAGGGGCCACAGTCGTTGGGTCTGGATTGGGGTTCGTGTGTGAAAGAGGATATTTTTGGTATTTTTAAAATTTATAAATATAAAAAATCTCACTGGGCCAAGTCATCTTCTCTCTCCCTCTCATCGCGATAAACAACGGAAAACATTCGATCCCTTCCCCCCTCGTTTTCTCCTCCTACACGCATCAATAGCCTTCGATCAAGTTGAGGATTTTGAAGTGCTCGAGACGAGCTTTAAATCCATACCAGGGTTCAAATTTTTCATTGAGTATTTCGTTCGTTTGAAGCCCCAAAAGTTCAGCCCCTCGTCCACAAACCATGGACGATTTTATTGGTTGTGATTGGTGCGAAAATTGGTTGATAGCGAATGGTTGATTTGAATAGTTTGTGGTTGAAATTGATTGATTGTGGTTGAAAAATACCCGTTTATGGTTGAGAATTATTTGGTTGAAACCACATAGGATTAATTTGTGGAAAAAAAATATAAACATGCCGCCTGCGTGCGAACTAGATGCATGAATCCCCATTGTCAAAAGCTACGAGGCTTTCAGGTAGAGCAAGGAGCCGTACTAGTGACGACCCCGGTTTTAACTACCCTGCCGTTATGCTGCCGAAATTTTGAATAATATTCATGTGTTAGAATTATTTTCATGTGTTGAAACTATATTCATGTATTGAATAGGAATTCATGTGTTGAACGACATTCATGTTTAAATAAATTGTTTTATAATAAAAATCATATTTTTATCACATATATGAGCTATATAAAATAGTCGTGTTTTGAAATAAATTGTTTTACAATAAAAATCATATTTTTATCATCTATATGAACTATATAAAATAGTCGTGTTTTGAAATAAATTGTTTTATAATAAAAATCATATTTTTATCATCTATATGAACTATATAAAATAGTCGTGTTTTGAAATAAATTGTTTTATAATAAAAATCATATTTTTATCATCTATATGAACTATATAAAATAGTCGTGTTTTGAAATAAATTATTTTACAATAAAAATCACATTTTTATTATATACATGAATTGTTAAAAATAATGAAGTGTCGAAATAAATGTCTGTTGGATAAAAATATCATTTTTATCAAATGTATGAAAAGAATATCATTTTGAAATCGAAGAATCGATTATATATATATATATATAATTAAAATATATCGAATAACGAAGCTGCGGTTCGTGTTTTGAAACCGTGATTTCAAACAACCAGTGTGGGAGATCCGACCATCGGATTTTCCCGAAACCGAAACCGTTGGGTTCTCTTTGGAAATATCTTTCCAACGACACCAACTTTGTAAAGATCCAACGGTTGGATTGTCTAGAATGTTTAATTCAAATCTGAAGAAAAACAGCGCCAGAATCGATTATATTTATATATATATATATATATATATATATATAACTAAATTAAATCGAATAACGACGCTGCAGTTCGTATTTTGAAATCGAAACTTCAAACGATTGTACCGGGAGATCCGACCATCGGATTTTCCCAAAACTGGAACCGTTTTATTTGTTTTGAAAAGATCTTTCTAATGATATAAATTTTGTGAAAGTCCAACGGTTAGATTTTCAGATGTGTGTAAATCAAATCTGAAGAAAAACAGCGCCACGGTCGCGTTATGGCCTGAAGCGTCGTTTGAATAAATTAGCTATTTTTAAATAAATAAAAATAGCGATAAATCGTTATAAAATATTATAAACGATATGGAATGTGAAATTTAGAAACTAACTGAAGGTTAGCTAAGTCGAATGGTTTCCTGGGTTTTGATCTGATGTTGGTTTCGGCCTTCGGGGTTAATATTTGGGAAATCGTTCTCTTACTGATTTAGGTTAGTGACTGATGAATTTGAATGAAGCGTATGTTGTGTTTGTGTAGCATTTGTTTATTATATACGCGAGTTGCTCAGAAAGACCGGGTTTATCCCATTTTGAATAACTGAATCGACGATAAGAAGTCGATGATGAAGACGGTGGTTGAAGACCGGAGATCTTCACCTCGTTTGGATGGTAACTGATATCTTGATTGGGAGGCATCCCGAAATATAGATAATAAGTGGTGACCGTCCAGACGTACGTGGAAATCAATGGGTATGCGAGGTATATAGTGCCTCCGGTTTCGTTCAGACCCAGAACGGACTTGCAAATGGACCATGTGTCTGACATTGGAATTCATTCTGTGTGATTGATAGCCATCAGTTGCATGGTGTGAATTGCCTGTGTGGCATGCTAAGATGCAGTGGTCAAGGCTTCTGTTGAAAAGCAAAGTCTTGTGGTTGATGATCAAAGCATCGCCTGTGTGGCATAGCTTTGTGTATAACGTGAATTCGCGAGCCTCACACCCCGGTTTGAACCAAAAACGGGAGAGGACCTCAGGGAGGACATGCGTTTCTTCCTAGCTAGAGGTGGTGTCAGTGCTTAAACTGGCTGACATTTATATTATTTTCACCTATGTGGTTGTTGCTGTTGCGAGGCGCCTCGGATATATCGGTCGATCCGGGACCGATGGAGTCATTCGTTGGCTCATTTACGCCCCAAATGGCAGGGAAACACAGTGTTTAGGCATTTTAATCCACATCGGTGGACCGACCCTGTCGCTCCAAGGGCCCACCTGTGTCTGGGTCCTGAGGCTCGGGCTAGGCAGTCTCGAAGTCGGTAAGGACTATCTTTTGCCTTGGTTTATGACGGAAATGCAATTTCCAAATACGACACCGTGCGGTTTTGATTGTATATATATATATATATATATATATATATATATATATATATATATAGCGACATGATATATGGTACCCATGCCGTCTATGATTGATAGTTATGATTGAAATTGTTTTTGAAACATATAAACACTAGCAATAATATCAAATTCTTTTGTTTTATCCGTATCAAGCATATTTTGGCCATTATAAGGTAAAACTCTATCCTCCGGTTTGCGTTGCATTGTGTGATGGGAACTAAGTCTTATAATGGCTTCATTTTTATAAAAAGCATTGCGATGTTTAAAAGATTTACTTGTTTTAAAGCACTGACAATCCAATGGAGTAAACCCGTTCCGCGAAAGCGGCATGGTCCTGTGATTATCCATATTATAAATGTGTTAAGTAGATTTCTCATACCAGTCCCATGACTGACTCGTAGTTTGTTTCACTTGCAAACTCGGGTGCCCCTTTTTCTACACGGGCAGCCTTGTATTTAGGTTTTAGCAGGCTCTTTCTGGATAGCTGGAGCTGAAGATGGATTCTATCATTTATCTCTTTTTATGTTGTTCAGCTCCTATTGTACATATTATGTTTGTATTCCGCTGTAGACATTTATGTATAGCTGAACTGTATTTGTACTAAGTATAATCCTGTATATTGTGTAACTCTGATGATTTCGTTTATTCAGTATATTCTATTGTGCATTATCTGGTGTATTTACTTATTTCTGTTCTGCTATTATCTGTTTATGTGTTATATTCCAAAGATTACCCTTAACACCGTAGTACGGGGTTTTGGGGTCGTCACACCGTGGTATCAGAGCTTTGGTTAAGCTTAGTGCTGGAATATAACATATTAACGAACTCGTCAGAAATAGATCCAGTAGTGTTCTAGGATGAATAACTCATTACAGATAGGATCAGTAATATCCTAGTATGAGTATAGCAGAATGAAATAACACCTTGATAGATACATTTACATTTAAAGTATATGTCTCTGTGTTTGAAATATCTTTTCTATTGACCTGACACTTGATCTGCTATTCACAGAAGTACTAGAAAAATGAGTGTCAGAAACAGAAGGAATGCAGAACTAGATATTGAGGCCCTATTAATTAAGTATCGAAATATGGGTGGAATACCGTTCTCGGGCGAAGAATCTATTATGAAAACACAAGCTTGGATTCATTCTGCTGAGAAAATCTTTGATGGTTCAAAGCTGAGAGATGACCAGAAAAGATTACTGGCACCCTGGGCACTCAAAGACGAAGCCTTGTTCTGGTGGGATTCGGTTGTTGAGGATAATCCAGAAGGTGATATCACCTGGGATAGATTTAAAGTGATTTTCCTGGAAAGATTTACTCCTCCTGAAGCAACTGAGCGGTTATGTGATGAATTCTCTTATCTGATACAAGGAGATATGACCATTCCAGAATATCATAAGAAATTCAATGAACTTTCTCATTTTGCCCCGCATCTAATTAAAGATCCGAAGAGGAAGAATCTGAGATTTATTCATGGCCTACGAAGGAAATATCAGAATAGTGTAATGATGAATGTGAAGCTTACTTTTTCTGAAATGATATACATGGCTTACCAGTATGAGGATCTCGACAAGAAAGGTATGTTGCGTTACGAAGAGGAAGTCAGTTCTAGTAATAAAGGTGAGTTTGAAACCGATCGTCCTGAGGCCAGTACGATGTCTGAGGTGAGTAAAAAGCCCAAAGTCAATCGAAAAAGGGCCAGATCTGAGAAAGAATCAGTAACGAAGGCCATATGCTCTAACTGCAATAAGGAAGGACATTTTACCAGAAATTGTAGATCTTTGAAGAAAGATGGATTTAAACCTGGTAGGAAGGCTCGAGAAATTAGAAAATGCCGGAAGTGCCATCACGATGGCCATATTGAGAAGAATTTCCAGCTATTAAAGAAAGAATCTGAAGCAGTACATATAAATGAAGTAGCAGAAACTTCTGAGCCCTCAGCTAGTCAGGGAAGGCCTGATGTTTTAGAATGCACGCTTAATGTCAAAAACATTCCAGTTAAAGTACTGTTTGATACAGGCGCGTCACGAAGCTTTATTGCAAAGAATGCAGCTAAGAAGTTGGATTTGAAATTGAAAAAGCTCAAAGAACCCATCACTGTCCATAATCCGGTTGGGGGTTCTCTCGATCTTAGCTGGATTTGTGTGGTGCCTGTCTCTTTTTCCTGTTATAAATTCCCAACCATCTCGATCATCATGAATTTTACTGAATTTGATCTTATTTTGTGATTAGATTGGTTAACCAAATACGAGGCTAAGGTTAAATGCGCCGAGAGAGTTGTTAAGGCAAAGGCCCAATCAGGGAACTATATAACCATACCATGTGAAGGCCCAAATTCAAAAAGAAAGGACATTTGGTCAGCTCTAGATGTTTCTCCTGCTCAAATAGAAAATATCCCTGTAGTCACAAAGAATATTCCTGACCTCATAAAAGATATTCCTGTCGTCAAGAATTATGCGGATGTGTTCGAAGAAGTTGTCAGCTTACCTCCGTAGAGAGAAATTGATTTCAAAATTGCTTTAATCCCGAATGCAAGGCCAGTTGTGCATGCTATTCGGAGAATGAATCTAAAGGAGAAAGAAGAACTAGACAATCAAACTCGACAGCTTGTATGGAAGGGTCTGATCAGGCCTAGTTTCTCTGATTGGGGAGCAGCAGTGGTGTTTGTCCCAAAGTCTGACGGTACTCTACGACTATGTATGGATTATCGTGACTTGAATAAGCAGACAATAAAGAATCAATATCTGTTTCCGTGAATCGATAATTTATTGGATCATCTGAATGGAGCACAAGTATTTTCAAGGATGGACCTAGCTACAGGTTTCCATCAGCTTCGTATTGCCAAAGAGTGTGTTCCTATGACAATATTCAGAGGTCCAGACTTATTCTATGAGTGGTTAGTAATGTCGTTCGGCTTATGTAACGCTCCAGCTTACTTCGTCGATTTGATGAATCGAGTGTTCAGAGGAGTCTTGAATAAGTTTGTTCTGGTTTGTATTGATGATATTCTAATCTTCTCCAAGTCAAAGGCCGAACATGAAAAACATTTGGAACAAGTTCTTGAAATTCTGAGAAGGAATGTATTGAAAGCCAAACTGTCCAAATGTATATTCTGGCAAGATGAAGTAAATTTTCTTGGCCACGTCGTATCAAAAGAGGGAATTGCTGTGGATCCAATTAAAATCACAGCTATTCAAAATTGGAAACAGCCTAGTACTCCCACAGAAGTCCGCAGTTTTCTTGGATTGGCTAGTTATTACCGGAAGTTCATTAAAGATTTTTCGAAGATATCTAGTCACTTAACAAAACTTACAAAGAAGCACTCAAAATTCAAGTGGACTCTAGAATGTGAGGAGGATTTTGGGGAGCTAAAGTTAAGATTAACAATGGCTCCAGTGTTAACGATAATCGATGGCAATCAGGACTTGAAAGTCTAGACAGATGCCTCTAGAGAAGGCCTTGGTGCAGTATTAATGCAAAGAGGTCAAGTTGTTGCTTATGCTAGCCGTCAGCTGAAGCCACATGAAAAGAATTACGTTACTCATGATCTTGAGTTGTTGGCTATCGTATTCGCTTTGAAAATCTGGAGACACTATCTTCTGGGTGAGAAATTCGAACTGTTTACAGATCACCAGTCGCTAAAGTATCTGTTCACCCAGAAAGACTTGAATCTGAGGTAGCAACGTTGGCTAGAGTTCCTTGCAGCATACGATTTTGAGATTCTGTACACTCCAGGGAAAGCCAATGTCGTGGCCGATGCGCTAAGCCGAAAGAATGTAATGATCGCCAGTTTCATTATCACTACTTCATTGATTGATAAAATATCTTCTCTTCAGAAGGATGATCACTTCATTCAAAGAATCAGAGAAAGAATACAGAAAGGCGAACACTTGAGTTTCTAGATTGACAACCAAGGGATTCTAAGGCTAAAGGGTCAAATCTGTGTTCCTAACATTTTTGAGCTCAGAAAGGAAGTGTTGGATGAATGCCACAAGTCAAAACTTAGTATCCATCCAGGAGTGAGCAAAATGTATAATGACATCAAACGCTCTTTCTGGTGGAGATCGATGAAGAGAGACATTTCTTTATATGTTAGCAGGTGCCCTACTTGCCAACTAGTCAAAAGCGACCAACAGAAACTTGTTGGATTGTTGCAACCGCTGGACGTTCCAGGTTGGAAGTGGGAATATATTTCCATGGACTTCATAGATGGTTTGCCCAGAACCAGAAAAGGAAATGACAGTATTTGGGTGATCGTAGATCGCTTCACGAAGACCGCCTTTTCATACCTGTCAGATCGAACAGAACTGCTCAAAGTCTGGCACAGATATATTTCAAGGAAATTGTTAGGCTGCATGGAGTGCCGATCAGTATAGTTAGTGATAGAGATCCAATATTTACTAGCAAAATCTGGGAGGCATTTCAAGGGAACAAAGCTAAACTTGAGCACCGCTTATCATCCTCAGACAGATGGTCAAACTGAGAGGGTGAATCGTATACTAGAAGATTTATTGCGGGCTTGTGTTCTTGACTTTGGTGGATCATGGGAAGACCATTTACATTTGGCGAAGTTATCATACAACAACAGCTACCAAGCGAGCATGACGATGTCACCATTCGAAGCATTGTATGGTAGGCCGTGCCGATCTCCTGCTTGTTGGGTCGAACCTGGTAATAGACTTGTATTGGGACCTGATATGATCCGTGATGCTGCGGACAAAGTTGATTTCGTTAAGAAACGATTACTCGTCGCTCAAAGCCGACAGAAGAGCTATGCCGATAAGAGAAGAAGAGATATATCGTTTGTTGTTGGCGACTTTGTATATTTGAAAGTATCGCCGATGAGAGGAGTTATCTGGTTCGGTAAAACAGGGAAATTGGCGCCCAAATTCATTGGTACGTTTTCTATCCTTGAACGGATTGGAACCCTCACTTACAGAATTCAATTACCTGATTGGTTGCCTGGGGTACATGATGTATTTCACGTTTCTCAACTTCGAATGCATGTCCATGACCCAGACTTAGTTGTGGAAGAGGCCGCACAACAGGATATAGAAATTACTCCAGAGTTGGCTGTGAGAAGAGAGCCGCTAAAGATCACTGGAAAAGAAACCAAAGAGCTGAGGAACAAGAAGGTTCACTTAGTCAAAGTGCAATGGAGTGGAGATCCGTGAGATTGTACTTGGGAAACTGAGGAGAGCATTCAGAAAGCCTATCCTAAGTGTCGAGTAGATATCTCTGATTGACTCTGGTGCAAGGTACATTTACCATACTTTGCATTATCATTTAGTTCTCTACTTTGTTGTTATTTTCTTTCCATGGATGTGCACTTGTAATTCTATAGTCTGATTAATTTAAAAAGAGTGTATGAATTAATTTGTATGATTTTGAAAAGTTAAAAACAAATTGCTTGTTGTTTGTGTTGTGTGATAGTGGGTTGGATTAATTAAATTATTAGAACGATAGTTAATTTAATTAATAAGAGAATGAATGGTAGAATTTATTTGATTAAATCACACTTTGAACTGATATAAAAATAGATAGAAATATATACATGTGCATTATATATGTTTCAACAGGTAAATGGATTAGCTGTTGAGTGAAAAATTTATTTGCGTGCCCGACAAATAGGTAAACCTTAATGAGTTGGATGCGAAATATTATTATATCAACTCCTGTGAATGCCATTGGATGCGGAGTGCTGGTTATTCTGTGTGTAATAATAAACGTCGCTATAGGATAGTAACAATTAATTTTGAACTACATTACATGGCATACTTCTCGAAGATAGGCATACTTCATCATATACCACATAAGCATTTGGAGCTTGTGTGACGAGGTTGAAGATTTACCATACGAGCGAGAGGTTTGTATGGCGATGACTATGTATTACAGGTTAAACTGATGACTGATATGGACCATGTAAAATGTAACGGTAAATTGCTAGATTAATAAAAAAAACCACATGGGTCTGGAGATGATAATAAACACGTCTCTCTGGTCATTAAGGCACAAAAACCATTTATAGGGTGACGATAATTTATTCTCTGGAGTTATGATCTATACACACTCCCATGTGGACACCGGAATATATCACTATAAATATGTGCATGCTTATTAGGATTTATTGGGTACCTAATACGGCCAAATAAATTTCCAAACCCCTCCTCGTACAAAGGAGGTTATGGCGAAATTTTTCGAAAATTTAGGGTGTTAGCCAAATTTTGGAAGAATTAGAAAATTCTCAGAAACTGAAATGTTGGGGAATGGAAGCCAGATTGAAAGTAGAGTTGGTTAATCAAACCATTTTCGACTTTGTTCCTTTTCGGGGACGAAAAGTTTTAAGTGGGGGAGATTGTAACAACCTGGAAAATCTGAACCAATTTAAAAATTTTAAATTGGCTATTTTAGTGGATTTTAAATATTTTAAATAATAATGATGTAAAGTAAGTTTAAATCGAAGTTTGAAAATAAATATAATTACTTTGAATTATAAACAAGGCCTGAAATGGCGCGGCAGTTTCAAATTTTCATTTCAAACTTTGACTGATTGTACCGGGTGCAAAACAAAACGGATTTTAGTGAAACCAAAAATATTTAAATCTGTTAGTGAATATCTTTCTAACGAATCTGAAAAATCGAAGTTTCGTAGCAGGAAGTAAAAGTTATGGCCAAATGAATTTTCAAAAAGGTCGCTATAGAGTTTATATAGCCCGTGAAAATGGACATTTTGCAAACGACCTCAGAATTCGACGAAACCACTTTTGTTGGATCTGAGATGTCAAATTATTGCTAGGTTTCAAATTTCATAATTTTTGA
The DNA here is from genome assembly GCA_030737875.1 of Allium sativum. Taxonomy (NCBI): domain Eukaryota; kingdom Viridiplantae; phylum Streptophyta; class Magnoliopsida; order Asparagales; family Amaryllidaceae; genus Allium; species Allium sativum. The sequence goes on from CM060916.1 coordinate 267,150,484, forward strand.
AGCTAGTATGTGAGCGTGGCAAAGGAAAATGTGTTTGGTCGATTTCTATTAAATTGGATCGACCAGAAAAGGGCCATTTTTCAAACGGTCCCAGAATTCGACGAAATTAGTTTTGTTAGGACCGTATCATCAAAACATAGCTAGTTTTATTTTTCGGGAATTTTCGGGATCAGTATGTGGCCCCGACAAATGGAAATGTACGTTCAAATTGAATATTAAATGTTTTATATTTTAATTTGAAGGAAAACTGACTGAAACAGTCGAATGGGCCTTCGAACCATATCCCATTGTGTTCGGTATAGGGGTATTTAGCTAGGGGCCACAGTCGTTGGGTCTGGATTGGGGTTCGTGTGTGAAAGAGGGTATTTTTGGTATTTTTAAAATTTATAAATATAAAAAAAATCTCATTGGGCCAAGTCATCTTCTCACTCCCTCTCATCGCGATAAACGACGGAAAACGTTCGATCCCTTCCCCCCTCGTTTTCTCCTCCTACACGCATCAGTAGCCTTCGATCCAGTTGAAGATTTTGAAGTGCTCGAGACGAGCTTTAAATCCACACCAGGGTTCGAATTTTTCATTGAGTATTTCGTTCGTTTGAAGCCCCCAAAGTTCAGCCCTTTCGAGCGCCGCCGTGGACGCCAGAGACCACCGAGTGTGCCCCACCGCCGCGCGCAGGTGCGTTGTTCCTCCCCCTCCGACACTGCAAAGGCCGATCGATGAATAGCTACACAGATTCGAAGAAAAATCAAAACCTAGTTTCGAACCCTTTAGCTGAGGTACGACTGATTTTAATTAAACTATATTATAGCACTTTAAAGCACTATGGTTTTTGATTTCACCGTAAAAATCATATCTTTTTCGTTTTTTGACTAAATTCAGTGAAACAAGAGATAGTGGACTCGTGGGGACGTCTTCTACATTCTAGAAGAGACCGGATATTTTTCTGAGCCTTCTGCTATTTTTGGTGGAGTGGAACCCAATGTGAGATTTCTAAATTATAAACGATATGGAAAACGACGATGTATAAATTATATAGTCGATGTATGAATTATATAAGCGTTGTACACCTCATGTATAAGCGTTGTATAAGTTGTACGTTCGATGTATAAGTTATATATGCGTTGTAAAAATTATATATGTGTTGAATAAAAGTGAAAAATACTTATATATATATATATATACACGCCCCTCGTCCACAAACCATGGACGATATTTATTGGTTGTGATTGGTGTGAAAATTGGTTGATAGCGAATGGTTGATTTGAATAGTTTGTGGTTGAAATTGATTGATTGTGGTTGAAAAATACCCATTTGTGGTTGAGAATTATTTGGTTGAAACCACATAGGATTAGTTTGTGGAAAAGAAAATATAAACATGTCGCCTACGTGTGAACTAGATGCATGAAATCCCCATTGTCAAAAGCTGCGAGACTTTAAGGTAGAGAGAGGAGCCGTACTATGGACGACCCCGGTTTTAACTACCCTGCCGTTATGCTGCCGAAATTTTGAATAATATTCATGTGTTAGAATTATTTTCATGTGTTGAAACTATATTTATGTGTTGAATAGGAATTCATGTGTTGAATGACATTCATGTTTAAATAAATTGTTTTATAATAAAAATCATATTTTTATCACATATATGAACTATATAAAATATTGAAATAAATTGTTTTATAATAAAAATCATATTTTTATCATCTATATGAACTATATAAAATAGTCGTGTTTTGAAATAAATTGTTTTATAATAAAAATCATATTTTTATCATCTATATGAACTATATAAAATAGTCGTATTTTGAAATAAATTGTTTTATAATAAAAATCATTTTTTTATCATTTATATGAACTATACAAAATAGTCGTGTTTTGAAATAAATTATTTTACAATAAATATCACATTTTTATTATATACATGAATTGTTAAAAATAGTGAAGTGTCGAAATAAATGTCTGTTGGATAAAAATATCATTTTTATCAAATGTATGAAAAGAATATCGTTTTGAAATCGAAGAATCGATTATATATATATATATAATTAAAATATATCGAATAATGAAGCTGCAGTTCGTGTTTTGAAATTGTGATTTCAAACGACTAGTGTGGGAGATCCGACCATCGGATTTTTCCGAAACCGAAATCGTTGGGTTTGCTTTGGAAATATCTTTCCAACGACACCAACTTTGTAAAGATCCAACGGTTGGATGGTCTGCAATGTTTAATTCAAATCTGAAGAAAAGCAGCGCCAGAATTGATTATATATATATATAAATATAATTAAATTAAATCGAATAACGATGCTGCAGTTCGTATTTTGAAATCGAAACTTCAAACGATTGTACCGGGAGATCCGACAGTCGGATTTTCCCAAAACTGGAACCGTTGGAATCGTTTTGAAAAGATCTTTCTAATGATATAAATTTTGTGAAGATCCAACGGTTAGATTTTCAGATATGTATAAATCAAATCTGAAGAAAAACAGCGCCACGGCCGCGTTATGACCTGAAGCGTCGTTTGAATAAATTGGCTATTTTTAAATAAATAAAAATAGCGATAAATCGTTATAAAATATTATAAACGATATGGAATGTGAAATTTAGAAACTAACTGAAGGTTAGCTAAGTCGAATGGTTTCCTGGGTTTTGATCTGATGTTGGTTTCGGCCTTCGGGGTTAATATTAGGGAAATCGTTCTCTTACTGATTTACGGTTAGTGACTGATGAATTGGAATGAAGCGTATGTTGTGTTTGTGTAGCACTTGTTTATTATATACGCGAGTTGCTCAGAAAGACCGGGTTTATCCCATTTTGAATAATTGAATCGACGATAAGAAGTCGATGATGAAGAGGTGGTTGAAGACCGTAGATCTTCACCTCGTATGGATGGTAACTGATGTCTTGATTGGGAGGCATCCCGAAATATATATAATAAGTGGTGACCGTCCAGACGTACATGGAGATCGATGGGTATGCGAGGTATATAGTGCCTCCGGTTTCGTTCAGACCCAGAACGGACTTGCAAACGGACGGTGTGTCTGACATTAGAATTCATTCTGTGTGATTGATAGCCATCAGTTGCATGGTGTGAATTGCCTGTGTGGCATGCTAAGATGCAATGATCAAGGCTTCTGTTGAAAAGCAAAGTCTTGTGGTTGATGATTAAAGTATCGCCTGTGTGGCATAGCTTTGTGTATAACATGAATTCGCGAGCCTCACACCCCGGTATGAACCAGAAACGGGAGAGGACCTCAGGGAGGACATGCGTTTCTTCCTAGCTAGAGGTGGTGTCAGTGCTTAAACTGGCTGACATTTATATTATTTTCACCTATGTGGTTGTTACTGTTGCGAGGCGCCTCGGATATATTGGTTGATCCGGGACCGATGGAGTCATTCGTTAGCTCATTTACGCCCCAAAGTGCGGGGAAACGCAGTGTTCAGGCATTTTAATCCACATCGGTGGACCGACCCTGTCGCTCTAAGGGCCCACCTGTGTCTGGGTCCTGAGGCTCGGGCTAGGCGGTCTCGAAGTCGGTAAGGACTATCTTTTGCCTTGGTTCATGACGGAAATCCAATTTCCAAATACGACACCGTGCGGTTTTGATTGTATATATATATGGCGACATGATATATGGTACCCATGCCGTCTATGATTGATAGTTATGATTGAAATTGTTTTTGAAACATATAAACACTAGCAATAATACCAAATTCTTTTGTTTTATCCGTATCAAATATATTTTGGCCATTATAAGGTAAAACTCTATCCTCCGGTTTGCGTTGCATTGTGTGATGGGAACTGAGTTTTATAATGGCTGCATTTTTATAAAAAGCATTGCGATGTTTAAAATATTTACTTGTTTTAAAGCATTGGCAATCCAATGGAGTAAACCCGTTCCGCGAAAGCGGCGTGGTCCTGTGATTAGCCATATTATAAATGTGTTAAGTAGATTTCTCATACCAGTCCCATGACTGACTCGTTGTTTGTTTCACTTGCAAACTCGGGTGCCCCTTTTTCTACACGGGCAGCCTTGTATTTAGGTTTTAGCAGGCTCTTTCTGGATAGCTGGAGCTGAAGATGGATTCTATCATTTATCTCTTTTTATGTTGTTCAGCTCCTATTGTACATATTATGTTTGTTTTCCGCTGTAGACATTTATGTATAGCTGAACTGTATTTGTACTAAGTATGATCCTGTATACTGTGTAACTCTGATGATTTCGTTTGTCCAGTATATTCTATTGTGCATTATCTGGTGTATTTACTAATTTCTGTTCTGCTATTATCTATTTATGTGTTATATTCCAAAGATTACCCTTGACACCGTCGTACGGGGTTTTGGGGTCGTCACAATTACGCTTTAAAGTTCAGCAACAATAGAAAAAATATATAATATTACGAAATACATTACATATTTCACAAGCATATTAATCTATGCATAGTACAACAAACATACTAAGTACATAGTACAATGCAAAGATCTATCCTTAACCAGTACATAGTTCATTGCCTCGAAGTCTTCCTCCATATTGTCTCTTGCTTTCATCATTTTGTTGTTAAATGAGGCAGAAATACATAGCTGGGAAAACTAAAGGTGATTCATTTCTCCATCTACTACAAAGAAAAAATAAATAAAACTTTAGTATTCATGATAACATTATCATATATCAATTCACCTACAATAGGATGTCATTCCATGCTCAAATTGTTATTTGTCATAGTATATGGTTAATTGTACAACTGGAAAATAACCACTGTCATAGTATATGCTTAATTGCCTTACTCTAAGTTGAATTTGAGCGTGTGGATTGTAAATGTTGGAAAGGCTTCTTCTACCCAGGTAACATAGTTGAGAGCAGTATCACTAAATAATGTGCCTTCAGGGACATCCGATTAAAAAAAGCATTAAATAATGGATACATTGGAAATAATAATATAATGAATATTAGGCAAGAAATGTATACATGGTTAGTGTAGGTCTCGAACTCTTGACCTCTGCCCTCATTAGTTTGGCAACAAATGCACAAAACTAGTAAACTTACATTTTCTCCGGACATTTTTAATAATCAATCCAAGCTTTACATATGCTTGCGCTCATCTGGTCAAGCTTTTCTTTTCAATTTTTAATGATTGACAATGTATTGTCATAATTTTTCATCATTTTTCCAACCCATTTACTTTTTCAAAACGAACAGTCGGATTCCTGCAAATCTAGAACCCCTACGCATCAAAAAGATATATTAAACATTTATAGTTAGTAAATAACTTGTATGTTGGTTATATATAAATTGAAATATAGATTTACATTTACATAGAAATCTAACCGTATACATTCTACAATGTGAGCTAGGATATTTTCTTACTTGGGCCAGGAAGTAATCTTTCTTCTCTAAAAGCAGTTTCAGAAATATTAGAAACGACGTCTGAGGGCTCAATTTCAAAGTCCATGTATTAAGTATGATATAGACCTTTAATTATTCAAGAATAATATATCATAAACAGGATATTTATGACCATGCAACAAATTCAATACTTGCACATTCACTTCACTTTACATACTAATAATGCATGTCTTAGGCAGATATATTGTCCTTTAGAACAATGAAATGGAACGGGAAAGCCTAACATGAGACAAGTTGGTTTCTACTAATAACATTGAGTTACATGCGATCAACAATACAGTTTCAACCTAACTCTTTAAAAAAAACACGCAAGGGCTCATGCTGCTCGTCAACCACCTTTCTTTTCCTTGAACTGTTGTCCTTTTTGTATCATGTAGAATTAGTACCAACTTGCGCATAAATTAATTCTTAATAGTCCAGCATACAGGATATTCAATATATTAATTGCCAATTAGAACAAATACATACTTGTTCATCATATGTCATCTTCCTGTATCTTGAATATTCAGTTTTATTAGTATGATTCAGAAAACAACTTCCTTTATATTCAAAGGAAAAACAACAAGAAGAAAAATTAGTTAATGCCACAAAAACAACTTCAATATTCAACAAAATGTTTGCCCATTGTTGCTTTGGAACGACGTCAATAAATATGGTGGAGGTCAAAGGAGACATCAAAATGATATTTTTCTATACCTTGCATATAATAGACATCAAAATGTTGCTTAAATTATATGGTGAAATCGATGAATCCTCTGCATCTTCAACCTATATAATCATCAAATCACAAAGTTAAAGCAGTATGATTGTAGACACTGCTAACTTAAAAAAATGCAAATTTGGAACAAAAGAGAGAAATGACCTTTCCGCAACACCAAAAGCCTTATCTCCTGCTAAACTTGATACCAAGGAAGAATTTCGGAATAAATGAAAACTAATCTGTAATTACACAAACCAAAAATCACCAATAGCTAAAGATGAATCGACGATTTGATCCGAAATGATATTAGTTGTTAAATTGTTTGCTACCACCATGACATCCACTTTCGATTTCGCTTTCAGGTGTTTCAGTGTTGTATTTCTTGGCAGAGTACATGATGCATTCACTAAACAAATTAGGCATAAAAAAACATTAAATAAAATCAGAAGCTTGGGTAAAGAAATTGGATAAAGAAATTAATGGCAGAAGAAAGAGTAATGTGGATCAGTGCAGAAATTTTGCATGAGGAGAGAAAGACGAGAGCGATGGGAGAACGGTTGATATTAATTCTAACTATAACTAGTACCATACGACGGTGGGAAAACCGACCGTTAAGATGTTTAATATAAAATATAAAATATTTATTAAGTTATAATATGATTTAAAAAGAAAATAAAAGCAACTAAAAATGGGTAATAATTACAAAATTTTACGTTATTTTTCGCTAAATAATTATGAAATTTTTTGTAACTTCTAAACATAATTGGGTTATTTTTTTATTTACTTTTAACTAGGCAAAAAGTCATGTTCACATGCTTGCAAAATTCAAACAGCAAAATTGTTGAATGACATTCAATGAACAAATTACTGAAAAACATATGACTATTTTTTTACTTTTTGTTACAAATACCAAACGAGAAAAAAATGATTACAATTAGTTAATAGCAACTTTGACGGCTATCCACCTAAAGACTTATAAGTACAAAATTTTGCTGAAATTCACAGAAAAATAAGTGCACTAAATTACAAATAAATTTATGCAGCAAACACAATATCCCTTTTAATTTTCGAGACTGCTGCTTCAAATTTTGATTCCAGTTAAGCTTCGCCCACAAATTTCGCTGCTAAAACTACCTTCTAATACTTGTGTAATTTCCATTATTTCAACGAACTGGGAGCTTTTAGCCCACAAATATACATCTTCCATCATATCAAGTCGAAAAGAGTGCATAAAATTATCAATGCAAGCTGAAAACTAGCAACTCTCCTCGCTGTTTATTGTAGCTGTGTGAACAAAAGATCAAGTTCTTCCCTTGGTTTTGGAGCATCATTCAGCCTTTCTTGCCATAAAAAACAAGAAAGAAGTGCAAGCAGTTCTTCAACATTTACATCTTTTAGCACTCTACCAAACTTAAGCTTCGTTAAGGTTAATTCATTCGCTGAACTGATTTCGCATGCAACCATTCCCTTCAACTGCACCACATCTTCAGAAGTGGTATATCCCATTCATCGAAGAACCCACTTGCAAGCCTTCAGTTCATCACCCAAGTTGTAAGCACAGAAGAAAGTATGAACATGCATTTTTTTCAGAGTTGTTAATTACCTGCTCGACTAAGTATAACATAAATGATAGCCAGTTTTTTTGAACATGAACATAATAATAATGGGAACAGGTACTTAATCAGAAAACATTGATCCAGGTATGCCAAATTATAAGCATCCTACCACAGTGGGTACAATATAAAAGAATACATCTAGCTTCTAACCAAAGATAGGTTGGATTGTTGATTCCCTAACATAGCTGTACTGATTTTTACAACTTGTAGCATATGAATAGCATAACTTCCAAATGATAGGTACAATAAGTCAATAACATAAACTAAGTTCCATTAACATATGAATTGTACCTATATGATCAATCGTTCTTCTCTAACTTGCAAATGAAAATTTCCCAAAAAAGTACAATAAGGTGTCAATTTATTGGTACATGAAAGAAAACCTAAGAAAGTAATATACCGGTTGCATTCTTCCTTACATAGGAATGCGAAGTTGACCTCTAGAAGCTAGAGAATCATTGTTGCTTAGACAATAGATTTATAGTTGTTTGACAATCAACAAACACTTACTATGAGATAATCTTTCTATTATATTGTAAAATTACAAATACAGTCCTTTTATTTCAAAACGAGAGGAATAAGCACTTGATTTTAATCCAGAGAATGATAGAGCTTCCGCTGAATTTCTAGAAAAGGGTCCATTACATATGAAGTCAGATCGATCTGAAATCTAGTAGGTACCCCAAAAAATAGTAGGACAATTGAGCCCACTAAGTGGTTTCATACCAGTGCCTGTGCTCGAGTTCTAATTCATCCAACCATATCGCTAGGCTATCCATCATGACGACCAAATAACCCCAAATTCCATTTTTAGTGATCTTGCAATAAGGCGGACTAAGAGCATCTCCAACAGTGGAGGAAATTCATGTTAAGGGGTGTAATATCCCTTATTTTTGCACCCAACAGTTGTTACACGGTGTAATATGAAGGCAAATGTTACGGGCTGGATTCAGAGTTCGGAATAGGGCGCGCGAGCTGATTTTATCAGCTCGTGATGTCGCGAGCTGATTTTATCGGCTCGCGACTTCAGGAGCCGATAAAATCAGCTCGTGGCCTTTTTTTTTCCAACTATTTTTACCATATACAATACCAAATGCATTAATTTTTTTGTAAAATAAACATCGAAACATAATAATAATATTTGATTACTAAGAGCAAAACCAAATTTTTTTTTTTTTAACGTTTTACCCTAATTTGTCGTATACAAAAACATAACCGATATGTAATTTGTAAAATAAACTTAGGAACATAATAATAGATGATTAATAACTCGTACGAATACAAGAAAAGGAGTTTGTATAATAGAAAATGAAACACAATCGATGATTAATAACTTAGGAACATCTTAGGAAATGAAACATAATCGATGATTAATAGGAGTTCGTACAAGAGAAGTAATAGTAGAAAAGGAGTTCGTACAATAGATGATTAATAACTTAGGAACATCTTTACTGCATACATAATCGATAAGTTCAGACGAACATAAAATAAAACACATTCAGGTAATGGTTCTTCATAACTAGGTATCGCCGTGGTGGTTCCATAAATGAGTCATAAGATCCTTCTGTAGCCGGTTATGGAGTTCTGCATCTCTGTAGATAACTTGACGGCTCAAATGAACGTTGAAGTCCTCCTCTGTTAGTGGTTGGTTTTGTCGGAATACTGGAGGTGGTAGCGAAGCACCCTCGTAATCGCAGTGACGTTGATCTTCATCCATATCTCTTTCATCTTCTATAATCATGTTGTGAAGAACGATGCAAGCAAACATGATTGTAGACATCTTACTCCTACGCCATAGCCGACATGGATTACTTATCATTGCAAATCTAGATTGTAAAACACCGAAAGCACGTTCCACATCTTTCCTTTGTCCCTCTTGCATCGCCGCGAACATGACTTGTTTAGGAGTTAATGGATTTGGACATGTTTTAACAATGGTGCTCCATTTCGGGTAAATGCCGTCACCTAGGTAATAGCCATGGTTGTAAGTATTTTGGCCTAGGGTAAATGTTAAAGGAGGTACCTGGCCTTTAGCAAGATCATTGAACAAATGAGATCTTTCCACAACATTTAAGTCGTTATTAGACCCGGGCATTCCGAAGAAAGCGTGCCATATCCACAGATCGTACGATGCCACAGCTTCCAAAATGATGGTTGGTCGTCTTTCCTTGCCGTTGTACGCACCTTGTAATCCCTTAGGACAGTTCTTCCATTCCCAGTGCATACAGTCCAGACTTCCTAACATTCCCGGCCAACCCCTGCTTTCGTGCATCTCTCTGATTCGCACTACATCTGCTTCGTTTGGAGACCGTAAGTATTCTTCTCCGTAGACGTCCACAATTACTTGACAGAAAGTTTCAAGTGTTTCTAGTGCCGTGCTCTCTGCTATGCGGTATGCATCGTCCAAAGCATCGGCTGGAGTGGCATAAGCTAACATTCTCATAGCTGCCGTCATTTTTTGTTCACCGGACAATCCCTGTGTCTTCGATGCATTATGTTTGTACTTAAAGTAATCATTGTTACCTTGAATACCAGCCAATATCCGAAGAAATAGGTTTCTCCGCATCCTGAATCTTCGACGAAACATATCAGGCCCGTAAGTGCAATCCTCATCGAAGTAATCTTGCATTAAAGACTTGTGGTATTTAGCATGATTTCGGTGTATAAACCTCCTTCCAGGAACCGATCCCCCTCTAGTTGTGGACGATGAACCGTACGCTTCACGGTATAGGTCCCGTATTTCTTGTATTTCTTCTGCTTCCTCTTGAAGGATTTCATCTTCCTCTGAATCGCTAGCAAAAGCCAGCAAGCATTTTGTAAAACTGGAATCCATTTATATTTGTTAGTAAGTTTTGATTTGAGATATGTATGACAATGTTGCTGTTATATATAAGGTTTGATTTGAGTGTCTCTTTATTGGATTCCTTTATTGGACTGAGTGTCTCTTTATTGGTTTGTGTGTCTCTTTATTGGTTTGAGTGTATGTTTATTGGTTTGTGTGTCTCTTTATTGGTCTGAGTGTCTCTTTATTGGTTTGTGTGTCTCTTTATTGGTCTGAGTGTCTCTTTATTGGTTTGTGTGTCTCTTTATTGGTTTAAGTGTATGTTTATTGGTTTGTGTGTCTCTTTATTGGTTTAAGTGTATGTTTATTGAAGGATTTAAACATTTACGCACCCGAAGGAGTTAAAAAGGAGTTAAAAAAGGAGTTAAAAACTATGGGTCGTCCACTACCGTCGTTATTAACATGTAAACATTTAAGTACCAGGTTTGGCGCTTGGCAAAGTACCAAAACTTGGCGCTTGGCAAAGTACCAAAACTTGGCACTTGGCACTTGCCAAAGTACCAAAACTTGGCAACGTAACGGTTTGCAATAAAACAAGCATACATTACACAGAACATATGAAAGTAGCAAACAGTACACATACAAAATAACATATCGCAGAACACATAGAAAAATAACATACAGTCCAAAACATCGAGACATACATATATACATACATACATCGAGCCATACATATATACACCGCGACATACAGAAATATAAATCATGATAAATCTGCGGCATCATCATCACCACCATCCAAAGACATGTCGTCTCCGCTATCAGGCGGGTCATAATACGTAAAATCGTCATCACTACCTCCAACCATGCCATCCCCTCCATCAACGTCATCCCCTCCTAACACGTCCTCCCCTCCAAGAACGTCATCCCCTCCAACTACGTCACCCCCTCCAGCACCGTCACCTCCACCACCTCCTAAACCACCTGCTCCTGAACCAGAATCACCTGCTCCACCTGCTCCACCTCCTCCTCCAGAACCAGAACCACCTGCTCCACCTCCTCCTCCTCCACCTCCTCCACCACCTCCTCCTCCTCCAGAACCAGAACCACCTCCTCCTCCTCCACCTGCTCCAGAACCACCTGCTCCAGAACCACCTCCTCCTGAACCACCAGTACACGACCCTACAATGGTACCTGATGCTGCTGTCCCCCCACCCTCTGCTGCAGCTAATCTGGCCTGTAAGTCATATATCTGCTCCTGCAATCCCTGCACAATCGCCTGGTGCTCCTGATACATGGACTGAGCATACTGCAACACCATCTCCTGAATAGCCGCGATATGTATCCTATGCTGGTCCAACCTGGGTGCATACTGCATATATAGAACATATAAAATCAGTTTCTACAGCATATAACATACAACGTAAATTCACAAGTACAAATGTTACCTCATGTGACGGATATAATCCAGCAGTAGGGACACCATACACCATGTATGCAGGTGGGTAAACAATAGGCAGGGATATCTGTGTCCCGCTAAGATCATATGTCTGGAATGTATCGGCGAGAGCAAAATCCTGTGGAGGGTCGGATATCTGTGAAGGGGTCGGGTCGAAAGTAAACGGCGGAGGGTGAACTCTACCACTGACCAATCGGGGTCCAATGTGATCGGAGTTCACACCCCCCACATAATCCGGCAGCAAGTACCGTCTAGGAGCTACCCGAACCCAGTAAGGACCAAACTCTGCGTCGGGTAAGTGAAAGTCGGTCGTATCTACCCATCCTGCCTGTCTCAATCCAGCCACATACTGTCTCCCTATAACACGCTGCGGCCCGAACATATCAAGTGGCAAAGGTGGATCTACGGGTACGCGCAACTCACCGGTACTCTGGTAATAGCATCGGTCTCCCAAGTACCAAACAGGAAGGTGGGCCGGTGGGAAGAAGAGGACACGTCGAGTAGATAAGCTGCATGCAATGGCTAATGGATGGGCATCAGGTACTGGGCCACCGGCTGCAAGTAACATCCAATAAGAAGCCCAAGGTGCTCGTAATATGTTCCCCCTCTCCCTCATATCCAACTGGGTACGAGCCTCCATCAAGTCGTGTCTCACACCAGAAGGAGAACGCTGAACTACGTGCAAACTCTCCCATCTACGCATCCGTGGGAAAAAGGCCTCAGCGGCATGACTGGCGGTGGGCTGTATGTGTGGGTGCATGTTGGCCGTGTACTCGTAGTACCAGCACGGCAACATGTACCAAAAACCATACATCTGCTGAACCTCTCTAAAAGCATAGGAGTCAAGAGCGGTGTATAGATAACCCAGTATGGCAGAGCCCCAATCAAACATATGCAGCTGATCTAAATCGACTAGTGCTGCAAGGTAGCCAAGCCTAATCGAACTCTGTTGGTTCGTAAAGAACGTCGAACCAAGGAGGTATAAAATGGTAGCCCTGTACAGTATGTCGTGGAAATCTACCGCATCTACATGCGCTGTAATATAATCAAGTAAATATGTGCAGGGAACGGCACCATTAGCTACACGAGCCGCATCCAAACCTGGCAAATACTGTATGTACGACTCGGGTGACTCAAACTGGGAATCAAATGGAGGTATGACTCTATCTGGAAGGCCTATCTCAATCCCCGAAAGCATGTAAAAATCGGCTGGGGTGATACCTAGCTCAAAATCCGGGAAGTGAAAGGTGTGTGTCGTAGGCCACCATCTCTCTGATAAGGCTTCGACCAAAGGTCGATCGAAGGACTGGGGAGGTATAATACGTAAAAAACGTCCAAATGGACTGCCAAATAGTCTCTCTCGAATATCCAGAGGTAATATGTCTAAGGCTGATGCTACAAACTTCGCCCAACTCCCGCGAACGTTTACATACCGAGTCTATTAAAATAATACCAGTTAAACGACTATAAAACAAGCACGCCTATGCACTAAACGATAACGTGCATGCACTAAATGACTATTTAACAGTTAAATGAGTATTAAAGTTCGTACTACTAACGTATAACAAACTACTACATGATAAAGTTTTAACAGTTAAAAGACTATTTAACAGCTAAATCAATATTTAACTAGTACGTGCAATAATGTATACTATTTAAATGACTATTGACGTTCAAACTACTAGACCATAGAACGTACATGCACTAAACTATAACGTAAAACTATAAAGTAAAACTAATACCTGAACGGTGTCCAGCGCGGTAACTGATCGATGGGTGAATCCCTGTGGCATCTTGTGGAGGATACGTAAGTCCTCAATCGTCGTCCCCTCTGGTGGAGGAAGGTGTACTGGACCAGACATGTCGTCTGACATAACTCTAACTGTGCGTCTCCCGCTCTTCGTCACGCGTGGCGGCATCCCGACGTTGGAACGATTAAAAAAGAAATTAAAAAGGAGGAAATTAAAATTAAATGAATATAACCAAACACCCCCCCCCCCCCCCTCCCGAGCCATCCTCCCGAGCCATATATAGGCTCGGGAACAGGCGCGAGCTGATAAAATCAGCTCGCAGGCTGCGAGCTGATAAAATCAGCTCGCGCCTGTTGGGAGATATCCCCCGTAACGTTACGGCCCGTAACACTGTTGGAGATGCTCTAACAAGCACCAAACAAAGGATGTATCTTTTTGCACATTATAATAATTTCAATTAGATTTTATATGTTTGTATTTATGTAATAGGAAATGATCAACCATTATATGTTATGACCAGTATTAATCCGAAATAATGGATGACCATAGATTGTATCAAGGTGCGTGGATTAAACGAAAACATCACCAGCAAAACAAAGCAAACTCTATAGTATAACAGGATTTCATTCAGCCTCCACTGTGCTAGCCAAAACATAAGGAAAATGAAACCTTACAGTGTAACAAAATGGAACAAATTATGTACTTTGAATCAAGTTTAAAAAAAACAGAAATTCTTAGCAGACTCCTCCAAACGCTACCAACAATGTTTCCAAAAAGGTTTATTACTGCATTGGAATTCTAATAATTATGTAACCAATTACTTTTTGACGTGCAGTTTCCCAATCTAAATCTTTACTTCACCTAACTATTATTAAGCAGGACAGACCATTAGAAGTTTATATTATTATAAGTTGTAACTAATTTGCAATCATTTATTATTGAATAATTAGCATCAATGTAGAGATGCATAAAATTAAAATCCTACAAGCAAATTCGAAACTAAAATTAATCAATAAAGATAATTTTTAGAAGGGACTGTTCAAACATGTTATGCCAAAGTAGGCTTACGTTAAAAAGTTAAAGCACATTTAGTAAGTGTTCTTTATTATATATTGATTATTTTATAGGGATTGAACACAAGCTTTTAGGGACAGTGACTGAAAAAGAACTACTAAATTTGTTGATACATTCCCACGTACATTTAACAGTTGATCTAATTGTCAAAATTTTGGAGATTATCAAAAATAGATAATGCTAAATATTAAGATATGTAGTACATATGTTTGAAAAATTTATATTAATACAAAAATAACATCATATAAATAATTTAGCCAATGCAAACCAGTTTTCCAATTTTTGAGATTACTAAGTGTACTATGCACAAAAAGGTAACAGAACCAATAAACCAAACAAAGTCCCTTCTAACAAAGTCTGGTTTCAGTCACTGATGCCCTTTAAAAAGCACCATTTTCGACATAAAAAGTATAGAAGGGGAAGCATGGTTAAAAAACCTAACGGGATATTAACATAGAAGTTTCAAGGTAGAGATTTTGCCAACAAGAAACAAAGAATGAAAAAAAATCTAAAAAATATAATAAACGCCATCTACAAAATCGTCTGTGGAAAAACACAAACCAGGATGAGCAACCGGACGCTTCACCGTTCTAATCAACCGATTGCACTTCAAATCACAAAGAACCAGGAAACAAATATCTTTGTAGATTTGGGTCCAAAACTGGACAAGCTTTTTCTCCGAGCTATCCACTATGGCTCCATGCAAACACTCTATCAGTGCTGATGCATATTTCATCACATCTGCAATGATTGTTGTCAACACTCATGGACTGTATGTATGTACATATGCACGTTATAGAGGATGTTGGTTTTGGTTCCTGTACAGATGACTGGACGTCAAGAGGTGATAAACAAGCTTATAAAAAACCGAGAATCAGCGATGTATAGCATGTTTTGGCTTTTGAGGTAAAATAGCGAATAATCGTGGGTTGATGAACGCACTGGTTTTAGTTTTTTTTTTTTTTTTTTTTAATGTTTCATATTTTAGTGGAATTTTTATTTTATAATTCTCTTTTACAGCTTATACAATGCTCCAGCAATGCTAATCAGCCATTGTATTTGTTTCCTGTAACTGAGAGAATATCTTTAGGATGAATCTTCACTGGATTTTATTTTTAAGTTAAGATGAATAACATGTATTTATGGCGTTACTAGCATGTTTTATCAACACAATGTAAACCTATAGCAACAAACACAAAGTCACTTAATTTTGAAGTATACTTTTGTGGAAAAAAGTCATTACGCTAGAACAACATGATTGCAGATCTGCCTGATCTTGCATGTGGTTATGAAATATGTTAACTGTATTATTTTGATTTAGTTTAATTTTAGTAAAGCCTTACTCATGTTCAGAACTATCACATATGGTTACAACTAAAAATTAATTTATCCAAAAGCCTGAACTAATTGAATATGAGACAAAATCAACATGCAATCAGATTGTACAGAACTTAAAGTATAATAGATGTAAACCCCAGAAAAAAGGGAAAAAACCCGAAGAAAATGCATACCAATCGAGAATAGTTGAGCAATAACAACCGAGAGGCTGAACAGACGATTCTAGATATCACGCAGTTGATGAAATCAACGAGAACAAAGTGATTTGAGTGTTTTTGAGCTGCGATTTTGGAGTAGGATTTTACCAATAGCGATGAATAGGAACCGAATAAACTTAGGATAAAGTTGCACCGACGAAGAGAGGAGATTTTTTCAAAGAAAGATAGAGTGAAATGTGACATTAATTGAAAAGACGCGGATGATTGTAAAGTTAGAAGAAGGCGGCGAGATGGGAGAAGAGAATACACGAAGGAGACATGGAAGAAACAAAATAAAAGAAAGTGGCGGAGAATTTTGGCTTCGGACGAAAATTGATTAGCACCCACAGTAGGCAAACCTCCCTAACGGTTGGTTTGAAAATCTTTTTAAAATAGTAAATCCTTAGTAAACTTCAATGCAGAAATGAAAATAAGAAAAGAGAGTCGCTACTGACAATATCAACTATTATATGACCATAAAAGAAAATAAAACTTAGTGAATATGATAAAAAAAAAATTATGGTATTTTAAATTGGAATACAATGTTCTTTACTGAAGTTTGTAGAATTTTGTTGGAAAATAATTATGCTTTTCTCAAAATTGATATTATTAGCTATAATCTTCACAAATTGTTGCGGAAAATTTAAAATATTTTCTTTGTTAAAATATATATGTAGTCCTCAATAGAACCGTACCTAAAAAAATCTCATCTAATCATAAAATTAAAAAAATTAAAGCATGGACTAAGGAGCACTCTAATCTATAACATTGGTGTTGGGAACTTGGGTTGGGGCTATGCACCTGCTGCATGTTAAATAGTGGAAGGTAAATGTTAGGTAAATGCAAGGAGATAGTATGCATCTTAAAATTGTACAATTGAAATACCTCTTTTCATTAAGTGCATTTTCCCAACATATGGGCCATTCCCACAAAGTACAGAAAGTACATCAATTCTCTTGAAACTGTGTATCCAAATGATGTTAGCATATTAAATAGAATAATAACACTATATATTTTTTCAAGAATTATGTCAAATTTAGAAGAACAAAATTAATTGCCAAACCTACGAGGCAATATATGCTTAAGCTGATCCATGGTAAGATCATATAGTTACCACACATCGTCGATCATAGCACTATCCTTGCTGCCGCCTATATGCTGGAGATTTTGCTATGTGCCCATGCCTCCGAGATTTGAAGCATGATTTTTTGTCATTGAGATTTATTCTCCTATTACTTTACATTTTTATATTCTTTCCTGCATTAACATTGGAAGTAGAAGAGTTGGCTGTTGCTCTTTAGGTCAGTTTGATTTGTTGCTTAAGAAGACAGTGTCCATTCCCTAAGTAAATATATAGTTAAACTAATATCAACATTTATATTTTCCATGAGATATAATTAATTAAATGAACTGGATGAAGCAAGCATAAATAAATATGCAGGTACCTATCTTGCTCTTGATAAAACCTACTGGCTGCCCAGTAGCCAGCATACTCACTTTCAATAATTTCTTCCATACCTATTTCTCATTACCGTTGGACTATAAACAGAAGCAACAGTGTTTCATTTAGCTTGTGTTAAGTTAGAGTGAAATAAATTAGTTATTATCCAATGAGGCTATGTTATAGCTATGTAAAATACTTACTAAAATGATAGTAGTTTCAAGTGATTTTCTATGCACAGAGCATATATACTCACCATAAAGTATCATGGAAAATATATTCAGGGATTAGAAAACACTTGGAAAAAAAACACACACACACATGCACACTACAATCAACTGCAAATCCCAGCCGTAGGGACCAAAAATGCACCACTATAAAACAGAGTTAAAACAGCGAGCCAACTACCAAAAATAAAATAGAAGTTCAGAGTTAAAACAGACCACTGTCCAAAAACACTACACTGATAAGACAAACATTCAGTACTCAGGAAATAGCGACGACACCACAGCAGTCTCAAACACGGTTATTTCATATCTAACATTGCACCAAGCAGAGCCAAATTGAACTATGTCAAATTGTTGATTTTTAAAATAAATGATAATTTATCATCACAAGTGTAATGGTAGTCACCAACCAATTGATAATGGTAAGCAATTTCAGCTTAAAAAATCATTTACCATATCAGGCCTGAATTTATACATATATGCTCGATGCTACGCTGGAATTTTTAGATTTTGCACTGTCACAACTGTGACAGATGATTTTTTTAATTATAATAATAATAATAATAATAATAATAATAATAATAATAATAATAATAATAATAATAATAATAATAATAATCAACCTGCATTACCAAAATCTCAACTTCCACCAGAAACAAGACAGGCATGACAGAAATAGACCTGTTTGTGCAATGTGTCTTGAACGGGAGATGATTTTGTTGTAACTTTTACAATGCAGACAGAAAGGGAAAAAAAAACAAATTGAAAATAGACAAGCGTATCACCTTATTCATGATAGTTAACTTTACTTCATACAAAAGTCTGTGGAATATTCATTTAGATGCAATGTAAACTTTCCAACACTCCATAATTGCTAAAGAACAATTACCACTTTATTTTTAGGAATTGATTTTCTTTGACGGTATTAATATAATCTACACAGACTTGTACACAAGATAGAAAGGCGGTGCAAGGCCTAAAATATATGTTATTTGCTCTATGATCTCTCAATGCCAGTTTATGATTCCTTGAGGACAAACTATCCCATTTGCAAGTTAACTATGATTCTCACTAGTACACAAGTTAAAAAGGTGATGCAAGGCCTAAAATATATGTTCTTTTGCAGTTTTGCTCATATCAGTTTATGATTTTCAACAATAACTATCCCATTTGTGAGCTAATTATGATTCTTATGAATTATCATACTAACTCTACTGGAAAATAATTATGAAGGGGAAATCGCTATAAAAGAAATATGTGTACAAGATTAAATCACATGGATTTATTGATTTACCTTTGAGACTTGTTGCTTTTGTTACTGCTGATAGCTGTTCTTTCTTTTGTTTGCTTCTTGGCGGTTCCAGTTACAACTTCAAATATGGCTGGGAGTCCGTTTATCGTTGAGAATAGTCGTTTCCTATTAACATGATGTTACCAAATTATGATAATAACCATGAAAGCATATACAGGTTTTTCTTTGGTCATAACAGGGAAATTTGAATTACAGTTAAATGTAAGAGGTTTTTAGTCTAAAGGACAAACTTAAAGAAAATTTTGGTGAAAAATATACCAAGTTTGGTTTTTAGGGAGAAGGACATATTTTAGTGCAAAAGAAAAATACAGGGGACCCATTATCATTTCTCCTTTTACACTAAAATGTGTTATTTTGGCTAAATTCTAAACTTTGTATGCTTTTCACCAAATTTTTGCCTAAGTTTGTACTTAAGCCTATTTTCCAGTAAATGTAATCTAACCACTAAAATAAAATCAGAGGTTAACCCCTCATAAAACCATAGTTGATAAGCAAATATACTTTAACTATAAATAAATAAGTAAAACATAAAAAAGGAAGCTTGCCAAGATAAAACCCCAGTGGATTAGCGTATTTATACATTATCTATAAGTGGATTGACCTTATGTTTTAAATTTTCTGTGATTCAAAACTTTTACTTCATTTTAGCTGCTTTTAATCCTTTTATATAAAAAATCCTTTTAACTTATATCATTATTGGTCAAAAGTAATGTAACATTGCATCAGTATATAGTTACTAATATAGCCATAATTTAACGTACAAGTAACAACAGCTTTTCGAAAACTTTATACAATGCACAAGCGGTTATAAAAAAAATAGAATGCAAAGAAATATATAACCAACAACTTAGTGTAATGCGCAAACTTATATATTTAGACTTATCTATAACTAAATAGTTGAAACCCAAATAGAACCATTTAGAAGAAAAAAGCAACAAAATTTTCAAATAAAAAGTAAGTTACTAAATTAAATTTAAATCAAACCAATTCAAATTATATTTGGTTAGAAGCTACAAATCACAAAACCATAATCGAATAAAACACAAACTAAGTTACCAAATACCTCTTTAATCCTCAAGTTACACACAGGCATGAATTAGACTAAGGTTAGCGATGGTGTTATAACATGTACAGCAGAAAATTTTATGGGCCTCTCTTTCAGGATGAATCATGGATGATTAGTGTCCCAAAAGCCATCTAAACACAGCATAGAACATGCCCTAATACCCGTGTATCTCGAACCAAACATACAGATTAGCTAACGTTATTCGGAAACACGGGAACTTATAAACTAAATTGAATGAAGAAAATCCTAATTCGAACAGAGAATGAGAAACAAGTTATGGAACCTGCCCGATCTAAGTTCAACAACCAAATAGTTTGAAACCAGAACAATGCGAAATAGAAAGCCGACGCAAAAAAGGTTAAATGGACACAATGAAGGCTAATTACTCACCGCAGAATGTTGATACACGATTTTGTACTGCTCGAATTCAGCTGACCTCGTCGACACCTAACAAAAATGGGTAACGGTGAGAAGATAAGGGAGGCGCAGAGGAATTTGCTAATCTTGCAGCTTATTATTTAGGTCTCAGTGTAGAACAAGGGGAAACATGCGATTAAAGAAGGAAAAAAAGGAAATGAGAAGGAAACGAAGGAAAACGAGGAAAGGAAATGCGATTAAATAGTTTTGGCTTTTACTGTAGCCAAATCCCTAATGGTCGGTTTGATTAAAGGAATGGAATCACATAAAAAAAAAAAGAGTACTTAATTAGCGTGGATTGTTTCTATTGTAAGTAGTAGATTAACATATTAGTGTGTATAGATCAGCATGGGTAATTAGCAAAGATTTAATGCAGATTTTATCAGAATATTTAATTTGTGTGAATATGTTATCGCAACCAGTAATATTAAGCAATAAACATTTATTTATCATACATAAGGCTGACAGTCTGTAATACTTATTAGGTTATAAATATTTACTTCTCATATATAAGACCAACAGATTGTGATACGTAAAAAAAATGGGTAATTCTATTCATACACCATAAAATAAAATGAACTACCATACACCAAAATTTACTTTACATACACTGTCACCTTTACAATAGCAACCTTATATATTTTAGGCAGATTCTATTTAGACACCACATAGATTACTATACATACACCAAAAATAATTAATAAATCACATACACCGCTTGTTACTTAACACATGCATTTTCCAAAATTATCCATATTTAGGATAAAATATGCATTTTTTTTCTTATTTTACTAACTTCCTCTCTCTCATGCTTTAATCAAATAGAGTCATACTTTCAATATTCCTAAATTTACTTCTATAAGTTCCAAATTCATAAGCCTCAAATGGAAGTTAAAATATTTAGTTATCTTTGTATAAAATTTTGAATTCACCTTTTTTAGTATATTAAAAAGTTGAACTGCTTAACTTTTATTGTTAAATTAAAACATGATTTGATTTAAAAAAGGATTCAAGAATTTAATACACTTAATAATATTAATTTTAGTAATTAATTTTACATTTGATTAAAGTGTAAGCTATTAAAATTGACTACATATAAATATGGTTTGTAACGATATGAAAATAATTTAATACTGAAAAAATTAAGTTAATGATATATGCAACTTTACAAAAGAAATTATACTGGTAACATGTTGCAAACAAGAAAGAGTTGTATACAGTCTTCAATTTCTATTTTTTTTATAATGAGGACAATTTAGTCTTAAGTTCTATTTAAAATATTTAAATATCATGGTATGAGCAAAGAAATTTACGGTGTTTGAATAGAATATGCGTATATTTTATTCAACATCATCTTCCTTCTTTAAAACTTTAAACTTATTTGTAGAAAATGAAAATTTATAGCACAAAATAAAGTTTAAGTTTAATAACATGAATTTCAATTTTTTGAATATATGGTAACCAATTTATTATGCTACAAAAAATTCTTAATTTCAACAAAAGAGCCTACTCCTAGATTAAATGATTTTAAATTTGAGCACTTACTTGTAAATGTTCCCTAATTCAAATTTTAGGTTTCATATTTAAGCACACATTAAATTCTTCAATTTTTTAACATAGATTTAGTAAATATCGTTAATTGCAACATTTTAATTTAATGGGTTATAATTTAAAAAGTAATAATGCAATAAAACAAAGGGGTAATTTAATATTAATAATATAGTTTTTGGCAAAAATAGTGGTGTATGTTAGATAATTTTTGATGTATGAATAGAATTTGCCAAAAAATAGCATTTGCAGATACTTTGAACACAAAGGAAACGATTGGAATATTCCATTTCTTTGAATATTAAAAAATAAAACGACTGAAATCCACTTTATGCCCACATTTGTTTTTTCATTATTAATGCAATTTTATGCTATCTTTGCTTTTGATATCCTATTCTGCAGGTGGCCAATCAAAAGAGACTACATGGATTGAGGCCACGAAGAGATCACGTGGATCTAGATTTGCACCGTTAGATTTGATTTAAAATAAGCTGTTACATTTATAGCCGGAAAGGATGGTATGGATTGCGTCTCTGCAATAAACTAGAGAAAATATGTTTTAGTCATTTTATATGATGACATATTAGTGTAAAATTATGAAACATTTAACAAAAAATTAAAGTTAAAACTTGTGTATCAATTGTTTGGAAAAAAATAACGATGTATGATAAGTTGTAAACCAATTATTATTTAATATTAATTATTTATAATTTAATTATTATTTTCATTAATTTTAATTATTTCATATTTCAAAATAATTACGAAATGATTTTACAAAAAAACAGTGCTAGGATATGTAACGAAATCTTTAATTCAATAAATTTGCTAGAATATACATTTTTGACACATCATCACACAACTCAGCATTATTTTTAATGAAAGTTCAAAATGATATGAGAAAAATGTAGGGGCTAATCGTAAAAAAACTTCTCGTTATGTATATGTGTAGATAATACATTTTACCTACCTATAATTATTGGTAGATAATCATCCTTCAACAATTTTATAGCATTGACAATATTTATCTACCAATAAATTTTACCATTAAATGTTGGTAGATAAAGGTTCTCTTTACCTACCCATATTTATTGGTAGGTAAAATATTGGTAGGTAAAGGTCAAATTTCTTGTAGTGTGATATAATATAGGATATTGTTATGGGAATTTGGAAGAAATTGATATCGTTATTCCAATACGATATCTGTTATTTTCAGAATTTGATATTGAATGCGAGTCGACATGATTTCTATTTAAGATCTTATATTTAATATCAAATTGGATTTTGGCTTTGTTGTGAATGGTATTTTAAATAACACTGTTCTTGAACCCAGTTGTAAAAGGAATAAATATTTTAATTAAGATTTGAGGAAGTTTTCTAGTTTATTTAATTAAACTGGAATTGAATGGAGTTCGATTAATAATAATCGAGATGAGCTTCTGTTAAGGAAGGCATTTACTATTTATGAAATTAAAAGGCATGCCATTATTCCACTTACAGTATTGGTCAGACACGGAAATTTATATCAATTATAACTTGTTCAGATTTCCGTGAGGATTCCATATTAAATGGAAGATGATTTTGGGTTTATTGTGAATGGTGCTTTTAAATGGCAGTTATTTTTTAACCCAGTAAAAGATAAGATTAATTTCCTAAAAGTTGAATAATCATTAAGTAATGATTTATGAAGATTAAAATTAAATTAAAGTTTTATGGAATCTTTAATTATATTGAAGTGTAAAATGGTAATTAAATTTGCTGAACTCGAGAAATTTTCGAGATGGAGTACCATCAGTTTTACTCCATGTGACTGATGAATCTTTGATTAGATTTAATTGCTAAATGGTAATTAAATTTGTCGATAGCACTATGGGTGTTAAATATGGAGTACTACTAGTTTTGCTCCATGGGATGAATAGGTTGGGGTTGAGAATAATAAGCTAAATGGATACTTTTGTAAGTCTCGATAATCTTGATTAGTTTTATAAACCTTAATTTGGTTTAAATTGTGAAGTGACATCATAAAATCTTTTGAAATGATATCCAAGGGAAGATTTAAACAATAAGTTTAAATGAGATAATCTTTGATAAAATTAATGGGAACCTTTCTCAGAGAAATGAATATTTGAATAAAAGAATATTCTAGATTTTAGTGAGATTTGTGTTATCTTTATTTAACATTTGATTTTAAAGATACATGAGTTAGTTGGTAAGACCAGGTTTAACCCATTTTGAATAACTGTTACGGTGATTAAAAATCGAAGAGGAAGACGGTGGGTGTAGATAGGATATCTTCACATCGTATGAATGATTACTTATGTTTCGATTGGGTGGTGCACCCAAGATGAGGTAATAAGTGGTGGTCATCCAAACGTACTTGGAGATCGACCGAACATCGAGGATCTCTCTCCTGTATTGGTCACATGGGATGAGGAATAAGGTGCCTCCGGTTTCGTTTAGACCCAAAATGAACTTGCAAATGGATTGTGTGTCTGACATCATAGTTTGTGCTATATTAATTGATTTGTACTAAATATATATCTGTTTGATGGCGGTGAATTTATTCTCTTAGCTTAACACACTTCTCTGGGAAGTACGAGCTCATAGGTTGTATATCGGTAGACATCAGTTGTATGGTATGAACTGACAAAGTGACATGCTGAGTTGCATGGATCAAAGCTTCTGTTGAAAAGGAAGGCTTTGTGGATGATGATCAAAACACAACTTTAATATAGCTTAGCTTTGTGTATAGCGTTAATTCATGAGTTTCACAACCCGGTATGAGACAAAAATGGGATGTTGCGTTTCTTTCTAGATAGAAGTAGTGCCATTGTATGGAGCCCATGCATATTTACTTATGTGGATGTTGGATAGCGAGGCGCCACGGTATGGCCGTAAAAGGCCGAGATGGTTGACGTACTGACCAGATTGTAGGTCCGATAGGACTAGGAAACATATGATTCAGGCATAAATAATTAGCAACGTAGTGACTGACCGGCCCTGTCGATCCAAGGTCACTCAAGAGTGTGATCTTGGGCATCCCTTTAGAGAAGGCCCTGATTCGGTGAGGAGAGATCACTTGCCTCGGTTCATAGATGGAATCCAATTTCCAATACACGATCTAACGGATTTAGTTGTATACCACGACGACATAGTAGGATGTGGTTCTATGTCGTCTACGATTGATACATTTATATTCGAATCTTTTTTATACACTATGCACTTATAATAGTATAAAAATATTCGTTTTAAAACGTATTAATATGTTTGGTTAATATAAGGTAAACCTATATCCTCTGGCTTGTGTTGCATTATGTGATGGGACCCGAGTCATATAATAGCTTCATTTTAAAAAAAGCATTGAGTTGTTTTGTTTTTAATTAATATTCATGTGGAGTAAACCCGTTCCGTATCATAGGGCATGGTCCCATGATTTTATAGCTTTTAAAGTAAAGTTTAATAAAAAAAATTAGTCCTCACACCTGTCCCATGACCGACTTGAAGTTTATTGTTTTTCACCTAAACTCTGGGTGCCCATATTTTCCACACGAGAAGCTAGCAGTTTTGGTTTTGAAGATATTTACTTAACAAGATCCTGATTTACGGTTGGAGCTATACTCCGGAAAGCTTTGTATCCACGTATTTCTTTCAGTTGTGTTAGTTTATGTATTCCCGTTGTTCATTGTATTTATAAATTTTTATTTCCGCTACTATGTAATTCATTTATTCTCTGATAATTGGATTTCCGATGTGTATTTATTTTCCACACTCTGATATCCTCGTACTCTGATGTAAATTGTTGCAATAGCAATGAAAAGTTCTCTTATTTTGCATTCTGATGTGTCATGTTCTCACAACATTCCGTGTTCTTATTCAGTTTAGGCCGGTCGCGGATTTTCTTTTTGATTGATGAGTGCCTATAGAGGCAAGCTATAGTTGTAGGATCAACCCGTACAAAGGAGGTTATGGCGAAATTTTTCGAAAATTTAAGGCATTGGCCAAATTTCGAGAAATTTGAAAGTTCTTTGAAACTGAAAATTTGAAGAACTTGAGTCGGGATGAAGGTTGAGTTGGTTAGGTAAATGACCTTCAGTTCAATCTTCCTTTTAGGGGATGAAAAGTTTTAAGGGGGGGATATTGTAACAACCCTGGTTTTTGGAACTAATTTAAATTTATTTTAAATTGATTTTAATGGAAATTAAATATTTTAAATGATTATTTTGAGAATAAACAACTTAGAATTTATTTAAAATGAAGTTTGAATGTATAAATTTAAAATTTAATTAAAATGAGTTCATAACGTCACGATGTTCGAGAAATTGAGTTTTGTACTTCAAATGAATATACAGAATTCAAGTTAAGTCGGATTTCTGTAAAACAAGAATCGTTGGAATATTTTGAACTGTAATTTTCTAACGAATGTAAGAAATTTAGATTTCATTTTATAAATTGTAAGTTATGTCCAAATTAAAATTTCAAATGGTCGCTATGTGTAATGTCTCATATTTTTGACAGTCAAATATTTATTTAATTTATTATTTTAAATATTATATTTGGGATATTTATGGATTTAATATTGAATTTGATATTTAAAAATGAAGTTTGAACGTTAAAATTAATATAATATAAATCGAGCTCGAAATGGCACGACAGTTCGTAATATTGAGTTTTGAACTTTAATCGAATATACAGGATCTGATATAAGTCGGATTTCTGTGAAACAAGAAACGTTGGAATCTTGTTGATTATAATTTTCATATAGAAGAGAAAAATTGAGATTTCGTGTTATAGATTATTAATTACGTCCAATTCAAATTTGGAAATAGTCTCAATGGAAATCATTATTAAAATATAACGCTTATTAATAAATTCAAAAAGGATTTTAATAAAATTGGGCACCCTTTTAACTCAAGTCGATGATATTAAGTTATATAACTTATATTTGAAGCTATATGATATTTCCAGCAGGTATTTACGATGATAATAATTTATTATTATTTAATTCAGTTATTTTGGAATTTATGTAATATTTTATTTATATTAAATAAGCCTTAAAATAATGATTTTTGCAAACGGTCTCCGTTTTCGAAGAAATTAGTTTCACTGGAACCATAACATTAAATTTTTGAATGGTATTAAATTTTAGGGCAAACCATTGTCGTATGTAACAACGACGGTTGTAAACGCTCATTCATTTTCTATAGCGCATAAATTTATTTATGTAACGATTTGAAATCCCCTGATCTCCGAAGAGACGAGAAATAGCGGATTGCTTTGAGAACACGACGCATCAGACACAAACAATAGAACATTTCATTGATATTACTACAATTTACATCAAAGTACAAGAATATAACAGAGTTCAAATAATATACAACAGAAAAATATCAGAGATTTAAATTAAAAAACAGTGGAAAATATATACATAAATATAATGTATAGTGGAAATCATCTACAACCACAACTAAAAAAATATACACGGACACAAAACTTTCCGAATATAGCTCCAACTGTAATTCAGGATCCTGTGAAAATAAATATCTGCGAAAATCCAAAACTACTAGCTGCCTGTGTGGTAATATGGGCACCCAGAGTTTATGTAGAAACAATAAACTCCGAGTCAGTCATGGGACTGGTGTGAGAACTTAAACATTTATTAAATCTTTACTTTAAAAGTTGGGAAATCATGGGACCACGCCGTATAACACGGAACGGGTTTACTCCACATAAATCTCAGTTTAAAATAAAACAACTCAATGTTTTTTGGAAAAATGAAGCTATTATAAGACTCAGGTCCCATCACACAATGCAACGCAAGCCGGAGGATGTAGTTTTCCTTATAATAGCCAAACATGCTTGGTACGTTTAAAACAAATCATTTTTATAATACTGTAAGTGCATAGTGTATCAAACAACTTCAAATATAAATGTATTAATCATAGACGACATGAGCGTCCCATGCCACTATGCCGCCATATAGGTTTACAATCAAATCTGTAATGTCATATTTGAAATTAGATTTCTGTCATGAACCAAGGCAAGGGATCTCTCCTTGCCGAATTCAAGACAATCTAGCCTACCATGTCTCAGGATTCAGCCGCAACTGCACCTGGAGCCACGGGGCCGGTCCACACTTACTTTAGTGAATTATAATTCATAAACAATACGTTTCCCTGCCCTTTGGGGTGTAAAATCTAGTCAGTATGTCGACCATTATATCCGAGGTACCTCGCTTTCCTACATCCACATAAGTAAAATGTCTGGGCTCCATACCATGACACCACTCCTAGGTAGAAAGAAACGCATGTCCTCCCTAGATCCTTCATCCCATTTCTGGTTCATACCGGGGTGTGAAGCTCGCGAATTAATGCAACACAAAGTTGTGCTAATTAAAGTTGTGCTTTAATCATCATCCACAATACTCTGCTTTTTAATAAAAGCCTTGTTCATTTTCTTCTTAGCATGCCACATTGACAATTCACGCCATACGACTAATGTTTATCAGTATATAACCTCTAAGCCCCTACGTCTCAGAGAAGGGTGTTAAGCAAGAAAATAAATTCTCCGCCACCAAAAAGATATATATTTAGTAGAAATCAATCAACATATAATGAATTCCAATGTCAAACACATATCCATTTACAAATCCGTCCTGGGTTTGAATGGAACCAGAGGCACCTTATTCTTCATCCCATATGTCCAATACGGAAGAGAGGTCCTCACATATTCGGTCGATCTCCAAGTACGTCTGGACGATCACCACTTATTACCTTGTCTTGGGTGTACAGCCCAATCATGACATCAGTAGTCATCCATACGATGTGAAGATCTCTGGTCTTCAACCACCATCTTCATCGGCGACTTTTAGTCGTCATATTAATTATTCAGAATGGGTTAAACCCGGTCTTTCCGAATAACTCGCGTATTTTATAACCAATAATCAAGTGCTATAAAAACACATCATAAGCCTCATTCCAATTCAGAATATTCTTTTATTCAAATATTCACATATTTAGGGAAAGGTCCCCATTAATTTTATCAAAGATAAATTCTTTTAAAATTATTCTTTAATCTTCCTTTGGATATCAATTTCAAAAGATTTTATTAACAAGTCGGGATTATCCTGCCTTACTGAAGTAATCATTTATTTTATCTTTCCAATCCCAACCTATACATCCCATCGAGAAAAACCGGAAGTACTCCATATCTAACACCCACTGTGTTATCGGTAAATTAATTACCATTTCCCGTTCAAATCTAATTAAAGATTCAACTATCGTCTGGAGTAAAACTGGTGGTACTCCATTCTCAATCATTTCAAGAATTCGATAAATTTAATTATCTTCTCATTCCAATCTAATTAAAGATTCATTAAAACTCTAGCTCAGTTTTAATCTCAAATATCATTACTAATTCTTTATTCAATTTTCTAGAAATTAATCATGCTTTTAACTGGGTTAAAGAACCAATGTCATTTAAAACAAAGTTCAAGATAAACCCAAACCGTCTTCTATCGAAATGGAATCTTATAACAACCTGAATTTTCAGAACCAATTTAAAATTTTTATTTTGGCTATTTTAATGGATTTTAGATATTTAAAATGATTTATTTTAAATAATAACGACTAAAAATTTATTTTAATTGTAGTTAGAATGTATAAATTTAATATTTAATTAAAACGAGCCTGAAATGACGCGGTAGTTTGAAAATTTGATTTTAAATTTCAATTGAATGTACAAAATTCACAATAAATCAGATTTCAGTAAAATAAGAAATAATTGAATCTGCTTAATTATATCTTTCTAACGAATGTGAAAAACTGATATTTGATAATATAAATTAAAAGTTATGTCCAGTTTAAAATTTGAAATAGTCGCTTCGGAATTTATATATATATATATATTAATATAATATATAGCCATTAAATTAGCCATTTTGCAAATGAACTCCATTTTCGACGAAACCACTTTTGTTGGATTCAAAATGTCGAATTATTGTTATGTTTCAAATTTCATAGTTTTTGGAATTAATACGTGAGCGGGGCAAAAGAAAACGTGTTTTGTCAATTTTAGTTGAATTGGATCGACCAGAAAATGGCCAATTTTCAAACGGACTCCAAATTCGACGAAATTAGTTTTGTTAAGACCGTATCATCAAAATATAGTTAGATTTATTTTTCTGTAATTTTTGGAGTCAGTATGTGACCCTGGTAAATTAAAATATACGTTTAAATTCAATATATGTTAATATATTTTTTAATTTAAATGAAAACTGATCGAAACAGTCGAATTGGCTTACGAAACATATTCCATTGTGTCTGTAATAGGGGTATTTAGCTAGGGGCAACACTCGTTGGGATTCATTTGGAGTTCGTAATGGTAAACAAAGACTTTTGGAATTAAATTAAATAAAAAGAAACATATGTATACATATATATAATAATTATTTTCCTTAAAACCCTAATTTCATTCGATCAGAAAATTGCGTCGGCCTCCCTCTCGTTAACGGATGAAGTTGCTCAATTCGCCTCCCCTCTTTTTCTCCTTCTACGCTCAAAATTAGACCCTAGTTCTTCGGAGAATTTTGGAGAGATTCCTTCGCTCTTCAAATCCATATAAACAAGATTGGATTTCATGGAGAATTAAGCACGAATTTGTTGCTCAAAGAGGCCGCCATCACCTGCAATTTTCTGGCCAACGAAGCAATCAAATTGGGCCCCATTGGTGGCGGAGGCGCGGCACACGGAGGCGCTCGACGTGGTCCATCCTAATATGGATCCGGCTTCACGTGAAGGGTGAAAATCTAAACCTTAATTTCGAAGCAACAGTTCGAATGTCGGCTGAGTGTTAAACAGAGGAAGGAGAAGGTTTATGATAATTAATTATTTTTAAAATGTCATTAACGTTTAAACGCTAATATCTTTTTCGTACAGTGTCGGAATCCAGTGAAAAGGATCCATTGCGATCGAGGGGACGAGAGCTTCTTAGTAAAACCGACTGAGACAAAAACGGAATGTTAGAATTTCGGGAAAATTCAAATCCAAACTGTTTAGAAAATCAGAAATAAAACAGGCGGAGTGGAAACTGACTGTGAGAACTCCTTCTCACTCTAAATATTGAAAAGTTAAATATATACTAGGATGCAGACGGGGCTTAGAAGCCCCCGACACTATTTATTGTACAAACCATGGTTGTTTGTTTGGATTGTATTATGGAAATTTGGTTTGTGGTTGTAAAATTGATTGTGAATAAAATATTTGAATAATAAAAATATCATTTTTATTGTATAAAGGAACTATATAAAATATTCATGTGTTGAATAAAATATTTGAACAATAAAAATATCATTTTTGCTGAATGTATAAACTATATAAAATATTCATGTGTCGAATAAAATATTCATGTGTCGAATAAAATATTTTATCGGTAAAAATATAAAATTTTAACGTATATATGAACGGCATAAAATTCACTTTAAATGAAAATAAATACTCATTTATAAATCAGACGATTTGTTTATGTACACCCATTTAACTTATATTGATTGGGACGATAAATTTTACATATCGCCCAACTGCACAAATAATATTCAGTATTTGTTGGTTGAAACCCCACACGGGTATTGGGATGATATTTGACGTACGCTAATCCCAATTGTTTAGTTATATGTCAATTGATTGGTTTACAGACTATTGTAAGCATTAATTATTTATATTTAATGCTTATGCAGTTGTGTAATGCACTTTGGATGATGGTTGATTGGTTATCATTGTTGCTGTATACATGTGTTGTATGAAATCCACATAAATAAATTATGTGGTAATTGATTGGGTCTGATTCCAATTCAGAAAGAATGAATATTTTAGAGATAATGAATATTTTAAAATAATGAAAACTTTAAAATAACGAATATTTTAAAATAGTATTCAGTAAAGGATTAAAATATGAATTGGATGTTCGATTTTGGATGGACACAAAAATATTGAAATGTGTGAAGCCATGTTGAATAGTTATGCGCCATTTTAACGCGAACGATATTTATATTGATTTTATTAATTGTTATAGTGAATATCGAAAAGGAAATGATTTCAAAATCTGATATTTTGAAAATATTATCATTTAAATATTAATGATATGGACTATTCATTTTTGGTTTAAAATTGAAAATGAAGTTAAAATTGATTTAAAACGAATTTATAAACGATTTATAAAATACGTTTTAAATGGAAATCGACAAAAAATATATAACATATATATTATATAAATTTAATGGCCTAAATAGAATGCGCCGCGCAGCGACTGTTCGCGAATTTCGACCATTGACTTCGAATTGACATTACGGGAGATCCTACCGTTGGATTCTCCTAAAACCGGAACTGTTGGGTTCGTATCAAAAAGAGATTTCCAATGAATATAAGAGATTTGAAATCTAATGGCGGATTTTAGAATACGTCCAAATCAATTTTGGAAATGGTCGTTGTAAATGCAGTGGAAGACCGTTTATGGAAATCGACTGAAAGGGCCTTAATAAAATTATTAAAAATATGGAAAAATAGTATAAAATCATAATAAATGATTTGGAAAGATTTTGGATGAAAAATTCTGAGTTTGAAAAGATAAAAATACATTTTTATCGAAATGAACTAGTTATTAACTAGAATAATAATCCAATAATTTTTAAATAAATAAATTGGATTTGGAAAGGGTTTTAATATAACCAGAAATTTCCAGTTTATAAATTGCAATGGATTTGAGTAGAAATAGTCTTCAGAATATTTCGATATTGGATTCTGTGATCATACATATATTGTGAGGAGTTTGGAAGATACAAATATTGTTATTCCCAGTACGATATCCGTTAATTTCAGAATTTGATATTGAATATAAGCCGATATAATTTCTATGTACATATCAAATTGGATTTTGGGTTTGTCGTGAATAATATCTTAAATAGCACTGTTCTTAAACCAAGTGCGAAAAGTATAAATCTTTTAATTAAGATTATTAGAGTTTCCAATTATATTTAGTAATTGGAATAAAATGGAATGTGAATTGGGTTTATGTGAACTGTGTTTTTAACGACATTCGTTTTTTAACCCGATTAACAGTGAAATATGATTTGGAATTTATAAATCTTTTAATTAAGATTAATGGAAATTTTCCAAGGTAAAGTTTTCCAATTTAATATATTAAATTGGAATTGAAGGGAATTCGATTTGGTAATAATCGAAGTGTACTTCTGTGTAGGAAAACTGTTAATATATATGAAATTTAAAAAGCTATGTCGTTATTCCATTTATATTTTTAGTCGGATACGGAAATTTATATCGATGATATATATTGATCTGTTTTCCGTGAAGATTCCATAGTTAATGGAATATGATTTTGGGTTTATCGTGAACTGTGTTTTAAATGACATTAGTTCTTTAACCCAGTTAAAGACAGGATTACATGTCTAGCATTGTATTTCGAACTGTATTGTTGATCTCTGCTAAATATATATCTGTTTAGTGGCAGAGAATTTATTCTCTTGCTTAACACCCTTCTCTGAGACGTACGAGCTTAGAGGTTATATATTGGTAGATATTAGTGGTATGGTGTAGATTGTCGATGTGGCATGTTTGTGTTTCCAAAGTTAAATAACCATTAAATAATGATTGTTGGAAGATTAAAACTAAGTGAAGTTTTAGTGAATCTTCAATTAGATTGAAATGTGAATGTGATAATTTAAATTATCAAATTTGGGAAATGGCCGAGAATGGAGTACCACCAGTTTTACTCCGGGCAATAGTTAAATCTTTAAGTAGATTTAAACGTAAAATGGTAATTAAATATACCGATAACACTGTGGTGTAAGATATGGAGTATTACCAGTTTTGATCCATAGGATGAATAGTTGGGATTGAGAAATTAAACAAATGATTACTTCGGTAAGGCTCGATAATCCCGACTAGTTGATAAACCTTAATTTGGTTTAGAATTGATATCCAAACGATGATTAAAGTATAAATTTAAAAGAATTTATATGATAAGATTAATAGGAACCTTTTCCAAAAGATATGAATATTTGAATAAAAGAATATTCTGGATTGGAATGAGGCGTTGTGTTTTTATAGCACTTGTTTATAAGATACGCGAGTTATTCAGAAAGACCGGGTTTATCCCATTCTGAATAATTAATACGACGATAAGTCGACGATGAAGATGGTGGTTGAAGGCCGGAGATCTTCACATCGTTTGGATGATTACTGATGCCTTGATTGGGCCATACACACAAGACAAGGTAATAAGTGGTGATCGTCCGGACGTACTTGGAGATCGACCGTATGTGAGGACCTCTCTCCTCTATTGGACATATGGGACGAGGAATAAGGTGCCTCCGGTTTCGTTTAGACCCGGAACGAACTAGTAAATGGATGTGTGTCTGACATTGGATTTAATTATGTGTTTATTGATTTCTATTAAATATATATCTGTTTGGTGGCAGAGAATTTATTCTCTTTCTTAACACACTTCTATGAGATGTACGAGCTTAGAGGTTATATATCGATAGACATCAGTCGCATGGCGTGAATTGTTAGTGTGGCATGCTTAGATGCTGATGATCAATGCTTTTGTTGAAAAGCAGAGTCTTGTGGTTGAGGATCAAAGCACGGCTTTAAAAAAATAGCTTTGTGTAGCTTTAATTCGCGAGCCTCACACCCCGGTATGAACCAGAAACGAGAGAGGACTACAGGGAGAACATGCATTTTTTTCTAGCTAGGAGTGGTATCATGGTATGGAGCCCAGACATTTTTACTTATGTGGATGATGGAAAGCGAGGTACCTCGGATACATCGGCTACTATGGGTTCGATGGATGGATATGGTCGACATACTGACCAGACTTACGCTCTATAGGACGGGGAAACGTATTGTTCGGGAATTACTAATCCTCAAACGTAAGAGTGGACCGGCCCTAAAGATCCAAGGTGTAGTTGAAGTTGAGCCTAAGGCACGGGCTAGAGTGTCTCGAATTCGGTAAGGACGATCCCTTGCCTTGGTTCATGATGGAAATCCATCTTCCAATACGACATTATGCGGTTTTAATTGTAGAATTAGTATGGTGACATGATATATGGTATTCATGCCGTCTATGATTGATACATTTATATTTGAAGCTGTTTTTAACACTATGCACTTATAATAGTATCAAATGATTTGTTTTAAAACGTATCAAGCATGTTTGGCTGTTATAAGGTAAAATTCTATCCTCCAGCTTATGTTGCATTGTGTGATGGGACCTGAGTCTTATAATAGCTTCACTTTCTTTAATTATCATTGCGCTATTTGTTTTATGCACTGGTATTCTTGGGAGAAAACCTGTTGCGTGTTATACGATGTGGTCCCTTGATTTACCTGGTTTTAGAGTAAAGTTTTAAATAACTGTTTTAGTTCTCAAACCAGTCCCATGATTGACTCGGAGTTTATTGTTTTAACCTAAACTCTGGTTGCCCCTATTTTCCACACGAACAGCTAGTAGTTTCGGTTTTGCAGATATTTATTTTGAAGGATCCTGGTTTACAGCTGGAGCTATATTCGGAAAGCTCTGTATCCGTGTATTTCTTTCTGTTGTGTTATGTATTATTTTTCCACTACATTGTAATTTAAATCTCTGATGTTGTTTTGCTGTATATTATTCATGTATTCTCTGATATCTTGTACTCTGATGTAATTGTTGTAATAGCAATGAAATGTTCTCCTGTTTCTGTTCCGATTAGTATTTCTCTCAACTCAATCCGCCTTCTTCCGTCTCTTCGGAAATAGAGGGAGTTCGGGTCGTTATAATTTGGTTTCAGAGCTTTGGTTTACAGAGCTCAAGAACAAGACACATTAGAACCAAACGAAAGAATTCATCAGAGATTGGATTAGGAATATCCATGGAGAAAGACTCGTTAGAGATGGAATCAATAGTATCCTAGAATGAGTGTGAAGAGTGTTATTTTTAAAATCAAATTTTGTTTTAAATTTTTATATCAATTATTCGTATTTGAATATTTTATTTTAAATTGATTTTAGACAATTGTGTATATGAAGATTTTGAATATATGCGTAATTAACGTGTATTCTAAGCCTCAAATATACTGGATAGATATAGAATCACACTCTAATCGCCCGGAGATGATTCTGATGATAGCGATCACATCATCAGTATTTATGTTCGAGTTTCGAAAGTAGGATATCTATATATTTCTAATTTGATTGGTGTGAGAACCAAAACTTAGTTAGGGATTATTCTTTGTAAATTGGTCTTGAAATTGGATTTTTTGAGTATATATATTAAAGATATATGATTGAAAAGTTAATCAACTAATTGATTGCTAGTTGTGATGTTTGATTATTAGTTTAACTACTTAAAATATTAGATTGATAAAACCAATAAGAGAATGAAAGCTGAATTAAGCCAAATAGAATCAAATATTGGACTAAATTGAAATCGACTGGAATTGCATTTATGTACATGTTTATGAAATGAACAGGTCATAGCATGTAAGCTAAGAAGAGGAATACAATTGTATGCCCGACAAATAGGTACATGTTTATTGTATTTATTGGGTTTTTGATGATTTAATGAGCCGATTGGCTAGCCGCTTGGATTTTTCTTTTTCTTTTGGATTGGTAAGGGCCCTGTGAGGCAAGTTGCGGTTTTAAAGGTCTCCCCGTACAAAGGAGGTTATGGCGAAAATTTTCGAAAATTTAGGGTGTTAGCCAAATTTTTGAGAAATTCGAAAATTCTTAAAAACTGAAAAGTTGAAGAATGAAAGTTGAGTTGTTTAGTTAAACAACTTTCAGCTCCGTTACTTTTCAAGGACGAAAAGGTTTTAAGTGGGGGAGATTGTAACAACCCGGATTTTCAAAACCAATTTAATTTTTTTATTTTGGCTATTTTAGTAGATTTTGGATATTCAAAATGATTTATTTTAAATAATAACGACTAAAAAATCATTTTAATCGAAGTTAGAATGTATAAATTTAATATTTAATTAAAACGAGCTTGAAATGGTGCAGTAATTTGAAAATTCGATTTTAAATTTCAATTGAATGTACAGAATTCAAAATAAATCGGATTTCAGTAAAACAAGAAATAATTGAATCTATTAAATTATATCTTTCTAACGAATGTGAAAAACTGAGATTTCATAATATAAACTGAAAGTTGTGTCCAGATTAAAATTTGAAATAGTCACTATGAAATTTATATATATTTTAATATAATATATAGCCCTTAAAATAGCCATTTTGCAAGTGACCTCCATTTTCGATGAAATCACTTTTGTTGGGTCTAAAATGTCAAATTATTGTTAAGTTTCAAATTTCATAATTTTTGGAATTAATATGTGAGTGTGGCAAAAGAAAACGTGTTTTGTCAATTTTAGTTGAATTGGATCGACCAGAAAATGCCCATTTTTCAAATGGTCTCCAAATTCGATGAAATTAGTTTGTTAGGATCGTATCGTCAAAACATAGTTAGATTTATTTTTCTTTAAATTTCGGAGTTAGTATGTGACCCCGGTAAATTAAAATGTACGTTTGAATTCAATATATATTGATTTATATTTTAATTTAAATGAAAACTAATCGAAACAGTCGAATTGGCTTGCGAAACATATTCCATTATGTCCGGAATGGGGGTATTTAGCTGGGGCGACACTTGTTGGGATTCATTTGGAGTTGTAACAGTAAACAAAGATTTTTGGAATTAAATTAAATAAAAAGAATATATATATATATAATAATTATTTTCCTTAAAATCCTGATTTCATTTGATCAGAAATCGCGCCGCTCTCCCTCTCGTTAACGGTGGAAGTTGCTCAATCCGTCTCCCCGCTTTTTCCCCTTCTACGCTCAAAATTTGACCCTAGTTCTTTGGAGAATTTTGGAGAGATTCCTTCGCTCTTCAAATCCATATAAACAAGATTGGATTTCATGGAGAATTGAGCACGAATTTGCTTCTCAAAGAGGCCGTCGTCACCTGCAATTTTCTGGCTAATGAAGCGATCGAATTGGGCGGAGGCGCGGCACACGGAGGAGCTCGACGTGGTCCATCCTGATTTGGATCCGACTTTACGTGAAGGGTGAAAATCTAAACCCTAATTTCGAAGCAACAATTCGAACGTCGGCTGAGTGTTAAACAGAGGAAGGAGAAGGTTTATGATTATTAATTATTTTTAAAATGTCATTAACGTTTAAATGCTAATATCTTTTTCGTACGGTGTTGGAATCAAGTGAAATAGGATCCGTTGCGATTGTGGGGACGAGAGCTTCACAACAAAACTGAAAGGGACAAAAACGGAGCACGTTAGACTTTCGGGCAAATTCAAATCCAAACTGTTCAGAAATTCAGAAATAAAATTAGCGGAGTGGAAACCAAATGTGAGAACTTCTTCTCACTCTAATTATTTATAGTTAAATATATACTAGGATGTAGACGGGGCTTAGAATCCCCCGACACTATTTATTGTACAAACCATGGTTGTTTGTTTGAATTGTATTGTGGAAATTTGGATTGTGGTTGTAAAATTGATTGTGAATAAAATATTAAACAATGAAAATATCATTTTTATTGTATAAAGGAACTGTACAAAATATTCATGTATTGAATAAAATATATGAACAATAAAAATATCATTTTTATTGAATGTATAAACTATATAAAATATTCATGTGTCCAATAAAATATTTTATCGGTAAAAATAGAATTTTTTAACGTATATAAGAACGACATAAAATTCTCTTGAAAAGAAAATAAATATTCATTTACTAATCGGACGATTTGTTTATGTACACCCATTTAACTGATATTGATTAGGACGATAAATTTTACACATCGCCCAACTGCACAAATAATATTCAATATTTGTTGGTTGAAACCCCACACGGGTATTGGGATGATATTTGACGTACACTAATCCCAATTGTTTAGTTGTATGTCAATCGATTGGTTGACAGAATGTTCTAAGCGTTTATTATTTATATTTAATGTTTATGCAGTTGTGTAATGCACTAAGGATGATGGTTGATTGGTTATCATTGTTATTGTATACATGTGTTGCATGAAATCCATATAAATAAATTATATGGTAATTGATTGGGTCTGATTCCAATTCAGAAAGAACGAATATTTTAAAATAACTAACATTTTAAAATAACGAATATTTAAAAATAATATTCAGTAAAGGATTAAAATGTGAATCGGATGCCCGATTTTGGATGGACATGAAAATATTGAAATGTGTGAAGCCGTGTTGATTAGTTATGTGCCATTTTAATGCGAACGATATTTATATCGATTTTATTCATTTTTATAATGAATACCGAAAAGGAAATGATTTCAAAATCTGATATTTTGAAAATATTATCATTTATGTGTTAATGATACGGAATATTCAATTTTGGTTTAAAATTGAAAATGAAGTTAAAATTGTTTTAAAATGAATTTATAAATGATTTATAAAATACGTTTTAAATGGAAATCGACGAAATATATAAATTATATAAATTTAATGGCCTAAATAGAACGCGTCGCGTAGCGACAGTTCGTGAATTACGACCATTGACTTCGAATTGACATTACGGGAGATTCGACCATCGGATTTTCCTAAAACCGAAGCTGGTGGGTTTGTATCGAAAAAAGCTTTCTAATGAATATAAATGATTTTAATTCTAACGGTCAGATTTTAAAATACGTCCAAATCAATTTTGGGAAAGGTAGTTGTAAATGCAGTTCGATGACCGTTTATGGAAATCGACTGAAAGGGCCTTAATAAAATTATTAAATATATGGAAAAATAGTATAAAATCATAATAAATGATTTGGAAAGGCTTTGTATGAAAAATTTTGAGTTTGAAAAGCAAAAAAATATATTTTTATCGAAACGAACTAGTTATTCCTAGAATAATAATCCAATAATTTTTAAATAAATTAATTGGATTTGGAAAGGGTTTTAATTTAACCAGAAATTTCCTATATATAAATTGGAATGGATTTGAGTAGAAATAATCTTTGGAATATTTCGATATTGGATTCCGTAATTGTATGGATATTGTGAGGAGTTTGAAGATATATATATATTGTTATTCTCAATACGATATATGTTAATTTCAGAATTTGATAATGAATATAAGCCGATATAATTTCTATTTAGAGCCTTGTATTTAATATCAAATTGGATTTTGGGTTTGTCACGAATGGTGTCTTAAATAACACTGTTCTTAAAACCCGTGTGAAAAGAACAAATCTTTTAATTAAGATTATTAGAGTTTCCAATTATAATTAGTGATTGGAATAAAATGGAACGTGAATTGGGTTTATTGTGAACTGTGTTTTTAACGACATTCGTTCTTTAACCCGATTAACAGTGAAATGTGATTTGGAATTTATAAATCTTTTAATTAAGATTAATATAAAATTTCCAAAGTAAAATTTTCCAATTTAATCTATTAAATTGGAGTTGAACGGAATTCAATTTGATAATAATCAAAGTGAACTTCTGTGGGGAAAGACTGTTAATATATATGGAATTTAAAAGGCTTTGCTGTTATTTCATTTATATTATTAGTCGGATATGGAAATTTATATCGATTATATATATTGATCTGTTTTTTGTGAATATTCCATAGTTTATAGAATATGATTTTGGGTTTATCGTGAAGTGTGTTTTAAATGACATTAGTTCCTTAACCTAGTTAAAGACAGGATTACATATCTAGCAATGTATTTCGAACTGTATTGTTGATCTCTGTTAAATATATATCTATTTGGTGGCGGAGAATTTATTCTCTTTCTTAACACCCTTCTCTGAGACGTACGAGCTTAGAGGTTATATATCGGTAGAAATCAGTGGTACTGTGTAGATTGTCGATGTGGCATGTTTGAGTTTCTAAAGTTAAATAATCATTAAATATTGATTGTTAAAAGATTTAAACTAAGTGAAGTTTTAGTGAATCTTTAATTAGATTGAAATGTGAATGTGATAATTTAAATTATCAAATTTGGGAAAGGATCGAGAATGGAGTACCACCAGTTTTACTCTAGGCGATAGTTAAACCTTTAATTAGATTTGAACGTAAAATGGTAATTAAATTTACCGATAACACCGTGGTGTTAGATATGGAATGTTACCAGCTTTACTTCATGGGATGAATAGGTTGGGATTAGGAAATTAAAAAAATGATTACTTCGGTAAGGCTCGATAATCCCGACTAGTTGATAAACCTTAATTTGGTTTAGAATTGATATCCAAAGGAAGACTAAAGTATAAATTTAAAAGAATTTATATTTAATAAAATTAATAGGGAGCTTTCCCCAAAGATATGAATAAAAAAATATTCTGGATTGGAATGAGGTGTATGTTGTGTTTTTATAGCACTTGTTTATAAGATACGCGAGTTATTCAGAAAGATCGGGTTTATCCCATTCTGAATAATTAATATGATGATAAGTCGACGATGAAGACGGTGTTTGAAGTCCAGAGATCTTCACATCATTTGGATGATTACTGATGTCTTGATTGGTCCGTACACCCAAGACAAGGTAATAAGTGGTGATCGTCCAGACGTACTTGGAGATCGACCGGATATGCGAGGACCTCTCTCCTATATTGGACATATGGGATGAGGAATAAGGTGCCTCCGGTTTCGTTCAGACCCAGAACGAACTAGTAAATGGATGTGTGTCTGACATTGGATTTTATTTTGAATTGATTGATTTTTATTAAATATATATTTATTTGGTGGCGGAGAATTTATTCTCTTGCTTAACACCCTTCTCTGAGACGTACAAGCTTAGAGGTTATATATCGATAGACATCAGTCACATGGCGTGGATTGTCAGTGTGGCATGTTGAGATGCAGATGATCAAGGCTTTTGCTGAAAAGCAGAGTCTTGTGGTTGATGATCAAAGCACGACTTTAAATAGAATAGCTTTGTGTAGCATTAATTCTCAAGCCTCACACCCCGGTATGAACTAGAAACGGGAGAGGACTGCAGGGAGAATATGCATTTCTTTCTAGCTATGAGTGGGTCGTGGTATGGAGCACTAACATTTTTGCTTATGTGGATGATGGAAAGCGAGGTACCTCGGATATATCGTTCACTACGGGGTCAACGGATGGATATGGTCAACATATTGACTAGACTTACGCCCCATAGGGTGGGGAAACGTATTGTTCAGGAATTACTAATCCTCAAATGTAAGAGAGCATCGACCATGAAGATCAAAGTGTAATGACCCGCCAATTTAACCCCTTCAAATCGGTAATTAAACCAACTTAAAATGTCCAAACTGACGGATCGTTATTTAGCTTACAGAGTTTAAACACAGAATCAACACTGAAAACACAAAATAAATAAATAACACAGTACTGAACAATAAAATAACTTTTTTATATAATCATAATCTTTTTGATACAAAGAATTTCTATACAGCGGAAAGAAAATGGTTGAATACAATAGAAAAACATTACTGTTTTAAAAATCTTTAGAGTGCACGTCTCTTGGAACCCCAGTTTGTCAGTCTTCGAATCCTAAGCTGTGATCTTTATAATCTGTACTGCTCGAGTCTGACCCGAGCATTCCATGCAAAAACATAAAATACTCGAGTCAGGATTAATCATAGTTCAAGTAAATTAATCTCAATAGAGACTGAATATATTGGTTAATTCCTACTTCCGAAACATACGCAAAATAAGAGTGGTGTAGTATTTGTTCATATCAGTTCTATATGACGTATAGTATCAGTTCTCTATCGGTGACTAATCCAAGTGTGATATCTGGCCAATCAATTCTATATCAAGTGTAGTATATGTGTCTGTCAGTTTCTGTTTTAGGAACAACTGGTCACGGGAGCCTGCACATACACACGTGCACAGGTACACGGGTGCACTGCCCCAGCATCCCGAGACCAGGAAATAACCAGTGCAAGCCGAGTACTCATGTTCAAATAAGAAATATGTACTCTAGTTATGGCCAACAAATGTGCATCCATGCAAAGATAACGAGTAGACCAGGCCAGGCCACTCACAATATTTCGACTAAACAAAACCAAGAGGAACTGTCCAAACAAAGTACTTCATGAATGCTATTTTTGGCAAAGCATTATATGGATTCAGTGTACATAACTACTATCGCTTATCGGTCGTAGCCATTATTTTAATCCAAACTGATGTAACCCTTTCTTTGCAAGCAGCAATTTGATGATATAAAAACAACATAGCGGTGGTATTGATGAAAAAAGTCACTAAATGGTGTTAATATGTCACAAATAGGTGGCAATAGTTGGTTAAAACATGTAAACATGCTAATAGTTGACTTGTATTTCAATATCACAGTTTACCCATATGAACATGAAACTGCAAAGTTCTAACTCTTTGAATTATGTCAAGTACTGACAGAAAATAGTAGGAATGAAACATCTAAAAATGTAGAATGCTGTTACTTTCAGTTATAGATTTTTTCTCAGCAAATTTCACTTTCATCTTTCTCCAATGACACTATCATCAATTGCCCAACATGTTCATACAGGTGTCAAAACAACTAACAATTTATTCTACCCTATGCAGCTTCAATTGTTAATGGCCTTGTTGATGAATTTAAACAGAGCAAGACACAAATGCAATTTTTTTTACAGTTTACAGAAAGAAAATGCAACCCCATACGCGTAAAAATGGACATTGCTATGTACCCACATAGTACGTAACTAACTGCTCTTCTGCAAGTAACAAGAATTAAATGGTAAGTTTTATGCAGCATGAAAAAGGGTTTGACATCATGTATGGTTACATAGCATGCATCACCATGCCCATTTCCCAAACTAAAATGATTATCAAGGTGGCCGTCTTTTAGTTAAATTTTAAAACTCCAGCTTATTTGTTTAATTTCCGCAACAAGGTAGGTTGATTCAGCATGGATATTTCAGGTTTAAAAGAAAGCAAGTCAAGTTAAAACATAATACTTGTATATTCAACATTACTTAGCATGTCCACCTCACATGAAACTACTAACCAAGACAGCATGGAAAAAAACGTTTGAAACCATGTTAACTTTCTAAGATTAGCAATCAAACTAGTTGGCAGTTGTTTCATTATGAGTGCTAGAAATATTGGCATAAAGGCGGATGCATGAAGATGAGAATGGAAACAGCAAAAAGTACTTTCATTTGACAATGTTCCAGTTTTAATAGTATGAACAGAAAAGCATGAAGATTTTGCAGAATAAGGTAGATGTCCCAGTCATCACAATAATGCGACAGCCTTACCATTTTAACCAAGGTGAACCAAATAAAGGTTACAGTAACTAATTCATCAATTATATAAGGCTATGGAAACACCTCTAGTCAGGCCAGTACACTCATGTACCATTTGTGCTGACATTTATTCTAACACGGTGACTTTGTGACATTGTGTTCATGGTGTCCAATTGAAGTCTTCTACAGATGTATGATAAACATGTTGATAGTCAACAAATTATGTATTCAAGTTGTGAAATGGGCTGATTCCACAGGTTTATATATCTCGAGTTAATAAGGGAACCCATAATGAAAAGGGTAGTATATCTTTACAGCTTTCTCGACAAATATTTCAAGTGA
This sequence comes from Allium sativum, assembly GCA_030737875.1. NCBI lineage: Eukaryota > Viridiplantae > Streptophyta > Magnoliopsida > Asparagales > Amaryllidaceae > Allium > Allium sativum. The sequence goes on from CM060916.1 coordinate 267,195,436, forward strand.
GTTCAAGGCCAAGGGCAATGAAGTAAATATAAAGTCTATGTTGCCGGTTGTCTTTAACATATTTAAAGTATATATGGATGCCTATAGACATACATCTAAGCACATATATACACACACATATATATACACACAAAAGCAGCCCAGACGTTCAAAAGAATTATACATATATGTATAACCATGCATATAAGTATACAGTCGACAAGTACAACAAGGCATTCAGTTTTAGCCCAAAAGCATATAGGAATGAGCTGAAAATCATACTTGTATACTCAATAGTGTACTAAGTTGGCACCTTCATATACTGCAAATCTTATATGTTTCCAAATTTAACTTGTACTGTTATTTTGATATCAGTCGATACACAATACTACGTTATTTTAGACCGGCTCCATAATGCTTTACAGCTAGTATGACTAAAATAACATATAAAGATACAAAAGTTATATACAAATATATGTTAATGTATCCTCTTGTTTTGAGCAATATAGTTATCGTAAATTTTATGCAGGACACAGAATATACTTAGTATTTCCTTTGCTACAAAAATTGATCATTTTATTTGACTGCACCATCGCATGGCATAAGTTCTACACACATACATCGAAGGGAAAAAAATGGTGACAACTAACAGTCTCGCATCACCAGTTCAGGAACCAATTGCTAATGTGTCGGAATCAGTAACATTGGTCAATGGTACAATCCCAACAACCAGAGGTATTTAGTGTCAAATACCCATTCATAAGCAAGTATCAAGACAAGGCATAAATAATCCCAGCATCAACTAATATACTTAGTTAATATTAAATCAAAATACTTGATCCTAGATTAATCAATTGTAAGTGAATCAACACTCACCTGCAGCGGTAACGGAGGCGCAGGAGACGACTAACGTCGGGTACCGACAGCGTCGACAGAGCTTGCAGGTATAGGTTGGTGCGCCTCGAGCGACGTCGAGAAGGGAGTGGATGAAAGGCTTCAAAGCCGCCGGGTTTTATGGTGCAAAGGGGATCTCAGAGCTGACGTGACTCGAGTGGGGTGGAAGAGCAAGTCGCGGTAGCCATTAGGGTTTTAAGGAAACTTGGATTTGGGGAAACAGTTAGGGCTTTGGCTGATTTAAGACTAAAAAGGGGAAGAGGAGGGAGACGATGATGGAGGAGCTTCAACCATTAATATTCTGAAAAGAAAATAAATTTCTTTGATTTGGGAATTCAACCATTAAAGGGGAAAAGAGGAAGCAAATCGTGTTGAAGAAACTGGGGAAAACGGTTTCAATTTATAATGAAGAGACCGTGGGTAGCAAGGCAACGAAATACGTATAAACTGAGGAAGGTGATTTCCAATGACTTGAGCGTGAAGGAGTTTACAGTGTGGTGTTTAAATAAAAAGAGTGATCCCTATTTTGTTCTACCGCATATTTCATTAACGTTTAATTTATTTTTCCGCCTCAAATAAACTCCGAACATAACGAAATTTGACATGCTATTACGTCTTCATGCTCTGGATCCAATAAAGTTTGTTCGATTATAAGCCGACTTTGTTGGTATACAATGTCATTTTATTTTTAAATTATTTACGTTTCACTGATTTTATTCTGTTTGTCCACCAACAACTCTATTCGACTCAAAATGTTAAACTCAACCTCTTTATACGCACGAATATACACATATCCAAAGCCAATTCGAATATTCAACAAAATATTATTTGAATTTCAATTAGCCATTCGGAATTAATTATTGAATTCAATTCATGCATAAACAGTATATTTTTAAATTTCAAACTCCAGTATTAATATAAAAATAAACATTAATAATTAAATCTTCAATTAATCTCACCTTCCAATTGTCGAAATTTCTGGGTCGTAACATTCTTCCCCCCTTTGAAACTTTTCGTCCTCGAAAAGGAAAAAAAACGTTAGAGTTATACCAATGTACACTTCCGATTTCCATATTTGTGAGAAATTATTCAACAACTGATCTAAATATCGATATTCAAGTCATCGACCTTCCTTGTTTCCATCGTATTCAATTTTCTCTGATCATTAAATTCTCTCCAAATCTAACTTCTTAAATTTCAAAATTCGCATAAGCTGGATTTACGCCTCTCAAATTATTCCAAATTTCTTCATAGACCCCATCTGTCAAAAGTTTACTTATCCATCATTGCGATTGAAATGGGTCCGGGTTAGCAACCCTCAACCCAATCTCCTCCTTACATTCAATCCATTTTTTTTCAACATTCATTGAGGAGTGCAAATAACATCTCAATTTTATGTTACAAACCGTCAACTCGAAAACTTTCCAAATCCGAAATCCTTTATAAAAAAATCGTATATAAGAAATATCTGTATTATTACTCCAAAGCTATATAATTGGAAATACTCGGAATTTCTTCTTCTTAATTTATCAAGTTACATAGATTTTAATTTCTAATTATTTACTTGAAAATATTTGATAACTTGAAGTTTGACAAGCCTATTGTCGTTCTCACAGATGTTAGGCATACGCTAGCCAGGCGCATGACTAAGATCTCCAAGTACTACATATATCCTTGCTTCAACTCCCAGTGAAATTGTAACGACCCAGCAAATCTGAACCAATTTAAAATTTTTAAATTGGCTAAAATAATGGATTTTAAATATTTAAAATAAATATTTTGAATAATGGCGATGAAAACTGAGTTTGAATCGACAATTGAAAACGAATATAATTAATTATAATTACAAACAAGGCCTGAAAGGGCGCTGTAGTTTCAAAAATCGAAGTCAAACTTTGTCGGACTATACCGGGTGCAAAACAAAACGAATTTTAGTGAAACCAAAAATATTTAAATCTGTTAGTGAATACCTTTCCAATGAATCTGACAAATCGAAATTTGATAGCGGGAATCAAAAGATATGTCCAGTTGAAAATTCTGAATAGTCGCTATAGAATTCAGGCCCTTAAAAATGGACATTTTGCAAACGACCTCGGATTTCGATGAAACCACTTTTGTTGGATCCGTGATGTCAAATTATTTCTAGGTTTCAAATTTCATAATTTTTCGAATCAATATGTGAGCGTGGCAAAGGAAAACGCGTTTGACCGGTTATAGTTGATTTTGATCGACTGGAAAATGATCATTTTTCAAACGGTCTCAGAATTCAACGAAACTAGTTTTGTTAGGACCGTATCGTCAATACGAAGCTAGAAAATATTTTTCTGGAATTTTTCTAGTTAGTATGTGACCCCGGTAAATTGAAATGCACGTTCAAATTCAATATATAGAGTTATATGTTGATTTTGACGAAATCTGATTGTAACGATCAAATCAGCTTGCGATACGTATCCCATTGTGTTCGGAATGGGGGTAAAACGCTATGGACGACAGGCGGTGGGCCTCGTTTTGAGGTCAAAAATAAAAGTTGCTTTTTAGTGAAAAATAAAATCATAATTAAAAACTATTATATACCCTTCCTCCCCTTTTCATTCACAGTCAACACCCTAAAATAAAAATTAAAATAACCCGCTCCCTCCCTCAAACCCCTGTCGCCCTCACCTACCCTCGCCTTAGGAGGCGTGCTCCCCTCCCCATGGTCGGCGCCACCTCGCCTGACCCCCCCCGGTCACCCCCTCTCCTCCCTGTTGTCCCTCTCTCCCTTCGAATGCCCTGAAAACCCGCCGACAGCCACATCCACCCCATAGACGGAAACCGCCCTCGTTCCAGGAGCCACCACCTGATCGTGCGCCTCCACCTGATAGCAACCAGTCCTCAACAGCACCCCCACCGCGAGCCTCCTCCGCCGTAAGCTGATAACACCGTGAGTTTTTTTTTTTATTTACTTACTTTGTTTTATTTCACATAATAAAATTCAGATGTGATTTTCTTTACTAATAAAGATTTGATTTTTAAACTAGTAAAAATGTGATTTTTCGTCTAGGGTTACATATTTAAAAAGTTATAATTTTTATATGAATAAAGGTAAAGTCTTTAATGTAGAAAAGATACGATTTTTATATTATAAAAATATAAAAATATGATTTTTACCATAGGTGAAATATAAAGATATAATTTTTATAAAATAGAAAGGTTAAATATATAATTTTTATATAAAATGGAGCGTCGAAATTATATTTTAAAAAAAGGCAAAAACTATATTTTAGAAAAGGCGGAACCTTTATATATTGAATAGCAAAGTAAAAATGTGATTTTTATATATGTAGTGAATACGAAAGACGAAAGTGACAGAAGAAGAAACGAAGAAGATTTCCTACATATGAAGAGTCGAGACGTTTGGTTTAGCTATCAGTGAGAATTTCTCACTCTTCAATTTCTTTTTCTAGCCATATATATGTGTGTTGAAATAAAAGTGAATTGCTATATATATATATATATATATATATATATATACACGCCCCTCGTCCACAAACCATGGACGATATTTATTGATTGTGATTGGTGTGAAAATTGATTGATAGTGAATGATTGTTTGGGATTGTTTTGTGGTTGATATTGATTGATTGTGGTTGAAAAATACCCATTTGTGGTTGAGAAATATTTGGTTGAAACCACATAGGATTAGTTTGTGGAAATGAAATAAATATATACATGCCGCCTGCGTGCGAACTAGATGCATGATCCCCATTGTCAAAAACCGCGAGGTTTTAAGGTAGAGCGAGGAGCCGTACTAGGGACGGTCCCGGTTTTAACTACCCTGCCGTTATGCTGCCGAAATTTTGAATAATATTCATGTGTTTGAATTATTTGCATTTGCTAAAACTATATTTATTCATTGAATAGAAAACCTTCATGTGTTGAATCGATATTCATTCGTTGATTAGAAATTCATGTGTTGAATGATATTCGCATTTTAAATATAAAAATCACATTTTTTATCTATATATAGAAACTATAGAAAACCTTCATGTGTTGAATCGATATTCATGCGTTGATTAGAAATTCATGTGTTGAATGGTATTCATATTTTGAAATAAATTGTTTGATAATAAAAATCACCTTTTATCGACTATATGAACTGTGTGAAATGATCTCGTTTTGAAAGAAATTGTTTTATAAGAAAAATCCTATTTTTATCGCCAATATGAAATATATAAAATAATAGTGTTTTGAAATGAATTGTTTTACAATAAAAATCACATTTTTATTATATGCATGAATCAATGAAATGTGAAGTGTTAAAAATAGCCACTTGTTCAAATAAATATATATGAGTTGAAATATTCATTAATTTGCTAATGATATGATTTGTACCTATGTATGTAACATTAGAATGAATGGTGTTTTTAAGCCAAATAGAAATCAAATATGAAGTTGAATAGAAAATGATAAATGATAAGAACTATATATATGTACATGCATATTTATTGAACAGGTTATAGCAAAGGGGCTAGAGAAGAGGAATAAAATTTTGTGCCCGACAAATAGGTACACATTTACTGTTTTGTTTGGGTGATGATTTTATGAGCCTGTTGGCTAGCCGCTTGGCTTTTTCTTTTTTCTTTTTGAGATTAGAAGGACCGGGGAAGCTATTTGAGATTTCCCGATGCTCCCGGTGCAGGGGAGGTTATGGCGAAATTTTCCAAAATTTTTAGGCGTTAGTGAAATATTTGAAGTGAAAACGATATTGAAATCATTAAATGAACTATATTTATATAAATATATAAATAAAATTAAAACGAAACGTAGTCGTGCAGTTTTGCATTTTGAAACCATGATTTCAAACAACTAGTGCGGGAAATCCGACCATTGGATTTTCCCGAAACCTCAACCGTCGGGTTCGCCTTGGAAATATCTTCTCAACGGCACCAACCTTGTAAAAATCCAACGGTTGGATTGTCTGGAATGTTTAATTCAAATCTGAAGAAAAACAGCGCCAGAAGCGATTTTATTTATATATATATAAATATAATTATATATTTAATTGAATAACGACGCTGCAGTTCGTATTTTGAAATCGAAAATTCAAACGATTGTACTGGGAGATCCGACCGTCGGATTTTCCCGAAACTGGATCCGTTGGATTCGTTTTGAAAAGACCTTTCTAATGATGTAAATTTTGTGAAGATCCAACAGTTAGATTTTCAGATATGTGTAAATCAATTCTGAAGAAAAACAGCGCCACGGCCGCGTTATGGCCCGAAGCGTCGTTTTGAATAAATTGGCTATTTTAAAATAAATAAAAATAGCGATAAATCGTTATAAAATATCATAAACGATATGGAATAGAAATAAACTGAATTTGCTCGATTTATGTAGTATTTGATGGTTGAATATGTTTGGTGTGAAAATTACATTAAAAGAACAAAATTGCTGTTGTCGACTGATTTAACCATTAAAGTAAATTGATTTGAAATTCTAAATGTACGTGAATTATTTGAGAAGGCCGAGTTAATTCTCATTTCAAATAATTGACCGACGATTGATAATCGAAGATGAAGACGATGGTCGAAGACCGGAGATCTTCACCTCGTTTGGATGGTAACCGAGGTCCTGATTGGGAGGCATCCCGAAATATGGATAATGAGTGGTGATCGAAGGGTTTGCGAGGTATTTAGTGCCTCCGGTTTCGTTCAGACCCAGAACGGACTTGTAAATGGACTGTGTGTCTGACATTGGATTTTATTTTGTGTCGATTGATCTCTATTAAATATACATCTGTTTGGCGGCGGAGAATTTATTCTTTTGCTCAACGCCCTTCTCTGAGACGCACGAGCTCAGAGGTTGTATATCGATGGACATCAGTCGCATAGCATGAATTGCCTGTGTGGCATGCTAAGATGCAGTGATCAGGGCTTCTGTTGAAAAGCAAAGTCTTGTGGTGATGATCAAAGCGCCGCCTGTGTGGTGTAGCTTTGTGTATAACGTGAAATCGCGAGCCTCACACCCCGGTATGAACCAGAAACGGGAGAAGGACCTCAGGGAGGGCATGCGTTTCTTTCTAGCTAGGGTGGTGCCAGTGACCTACCAGCCCTGACATTTACATACTTTTCACCTATGTGATTGTTGCTGTTGCGAGGCGCCTCGGTTTGATCGGACGATCCGGGTCCGATGGAGTCATTCGTTGGCTCGTTTACGCCCCAAAGGGCGGGGAAACGTATTGTTCAGGCATAATAATCCACATCGGTGGACCGACCCTGACGATCTAAAGGGTTGATGCGTTCTGATCCTGTGGCTCGGGCTAGAGAGTCACGAATTCGGTAAGGACTATCTTTTGCCTTGGTTCATGACGGAAGTCCAATTTCCAAATGCGTGACTGTGCGGTTTTGATTGTGTATATATATGGCGACAAAGTGGCATGGGACGCTCATGTCGTCTATGATTAATAGTTATGATCTGAAATTGTTTTCAAAGCATATAAACACTAGCAATAATATCAAATGCCTTTGTTTTATTCGTATCAATCATATTTTGGCCGTTATAAGGTAAAAACTCTATCCTCCGGTTTGCGTTGCATTGTGTGATGGGAACTGAGTCGTATAACGGCTTCATTTTTATAAAAAGCATAGCGATGTTTAAAAGAAAGATTTGTTTTAAAGCACTGGCAATCCAATGGAGTAAACCCGTTCCACGAAGGTGGCGTGGTCCTGTGATTAGCCAAAGTATATATGTGTTGAGTAGATTTCTCATACCAGTCCCATGACTGACTCGTAGTTTGTTTCACTTTCAAACTTGGGTGCCCCTTTTTCTGCACGAGCAGCCTTGTATTCAGGTTTAGCTGATTCTTTCAGGATAGCTGGAGCTGAAGATGGATTCTATCATTTATCTCTTTTTATGCTGTTCAGCTCCTATTGTACATATTTTGTTTGTTTTCCACTGTAGACATTTATGTATAGCTGAACTGTATTTGTACTAAGTAAGATCCTGTATACTGTGTAACTCTGATGATTACTTTTATCCAGTATATTCTATTGTTCATTATCTGGTGTATTTATTTAATTCTGTTCTGCTATTATATGTTTTTGTGTTATATTCCAAAGATAACCCTTGTTTCCGTCAGAACGGGATTTCGGGTCGTCTCGGAAAATATTTCAAAAATTCTTCTTTTAAAACAGATACGAAAAGTACCAATGTGATATTGATATGTTGATTGTTCATGAATCGCAGATACACAATGGTTTCGTCTGGATCCCCCAAAGAACATCCGTATCCGTAGGAAATTGCTTCCCTGCAAATTTCGTCATGGACAGATCAACGGAAGATAGTTAAGAATCAAATGACAAATCTGATATCAATGAGCGTTGATTGCTCTATCTCAGAATCACAGAAACAAATCAAGGATTTTTTTTTGAAGATACTTCAAGTTATGAGAACAAAACAAGTCCCAAAGACAAATCAGGTCACGAAGACCAATCAAGACATGAAGGCAAACTGCTGCATTAAACAGGTGGCTCACTATCACTAAGTTATCTAAAATACTGTGGACCGCAGGTACACAATGGCTACGCCTGTGTCCCCCAGGAAACATCCGTACTCGTAAGCTTTCACAGCTTTGCGGATTACGCCCTTACAATTCGACTGTAGATCGCAGCAGTCACAAAAGTTACGCTTGGTTCCCCCAAGAAACATCCGTCCGCCTTAGGCTATCTGCAGCCCTGCGAATTACGCTACACGGTCGAATTCAACGACTCTAGATCGCAGCGATCACAATGATTACGCCTAATTCCCTCAGGAAACATCCGACTGCCTTAGGCTATCTACAGCCCTGCATATTACGCTAGCAGTCGTGCTCAATGGCAACTCATGAGTTTTATGTCCGGACAACCTACCACCACCAGCAGCATATCTCAACAAAGCTCGAAATTCAAAGGAGAAGGAAGGTACTTCCCTTATTTTGCTTTGAAAATATATAATATAGTATTTCCTTCCACTCCCCATAAATCATACATAAAATTTTCTTTCTCAATCATATTTCAAATATCTCGTATAAACTCCAGAAATTTTTATTTCAAACTGATTACCTTCCAATTGACTAGTTTTCCAATTCATTGAATTCTTATATATTTTCCCCTGAAAGTTCCAGAAATTTCTATATCCAATATCTCAAATCGAATATCCCCAAATTTCATTTCAATTTCAAATTTTCGGTTTTGATCAATTCTGATATTTAATATCTCTTCAAACTCGGATTTTACAAATCTATTAGTTATAAATCAAATTTGCTTCCAAATTCTCCAATTATTCAAATCTTTATGTTCTTAAAATTTTCAGAATTTTTCTTCTTATCACAAATTTCCCCTCATGCATTATCACTCCTTCACATCCCAAGTCCTTTGACTGTAAATTTGCAAGTGAACAACTTCCTAAGTATCAACCCCGCAGGTCTAAACCAACATCAGATTAACACTCATGAAATTATTCGACTTAACTAATCGCCAGTCAGTTTCTGAATTCCTTAATTCCAATTCTTAATTTCCTATCAATCACTGCTTATGCAATTCTCGAATTCAGTTTACGAATCCATCTTTTATGTTCTGCCGACCTTCGTTCTCGTCGTGCGGCTCCTTGTTATTCGCTTCTTGCTATTGGACCTCAATCATTTCTTAGTCAATAATGAAGTCAATCAAGTTGGGGTAAATTTACCTCTCAGACCTTAACTGAAAAACATTATTAACTTCAAAATAAATCAAGTTCATAGCAAAACATCCATTCTTGCAACTTCTGAATTAAAAATTCCCTTCTTTTACGAAAATCGTTGATTATTATAATAATTCACGCCTTAGAAATATGAATCTTTAAACTATACTTTATTTATTACCCTGAATACATAAACAATTTATTAATAATATATTATATTTTTTTATCAAAAAACGGAATGTAAATAGTACTTCCTAACATTCAACATGGTTGACTTCCGTGAATAACTTTCTTTCGAACATCTCTTATTCGCTAATATATTCCAAACTTCGGAAAAATTTCCATTTGATTTGTATTTTGAACTTCAGAATATCTCATCGTCTTGGGCAACTCCATTTCCTCTATTCCCAATTTTATTTGCAACCTCCTTCCATTCAAACGTTATTTACATTTAATAGTGAATACCATTCCTTTGATACGTATCTGGACCCATCATATCAAATTAGTTTTGATTTCATTCAAATACAGGTCCAAATCTCTTTAACATCTTGATTCACATCTCACTTTATCTTATTTACGATTTTACCATATACTTCTTATTAATTAATTAACAAGTTTATATTACAATCGAATTCATATATTTGATCATACATCATTAGGTTGAACCCAATTATAATTTTTCTTATCACATTCTGAATAAGTTAATCAAATTTAACATAGTCATATTCCAATTATATTGCTTTTCCAATTTTATTTTTATTTATTTCAATAAATTTCATCATTTCGTTTTTTTTTTTGAAATGTTTTCAAATTTCCCTTTCATTTTCATTCCCTTCTGAAATCTTATTTCCAATCAATTCCAGTTATCATTGATTGCTAAAACACACAATCGATTCATTTATTTTCTTATACTTATCTTTTTTTTCGATCACGGATTCGAGATTCAAATCTAAGAGGGACCCTATCGAAGAATAGCTTTGGCATATTTGGATTCGAAGACTGGGGATTGCGAACAAATTTTTAAAACAAAATTTTACTTCCGCTGTATCAGTTCCAAAATGCTAATTGTCAAAATATACAATATTTCAAAAATAATTTTTCCTTCAAAATCTATTTTTCAAAAACCCTTTTTATTTTCAAAAATTTATTTTTCTAGTGTCGATCCTATTCTTTAAACCTGATAAGCTATGCTTTGAATAAACCAAAGCTCTGATACCAACTGTAATGACCCGCCAATTTAACCCCTTCAAATCGGTAATTAAACCAACTTAAAATGTCTAAACTGACGGATCGTTATTTAGCTTATAGAGTTTAAACACAGAATCAACACTGAAAACACAAAATAAATAAATAACACAGTACTGAACAATAAAATAACTTTTATATATAATCATAATCTTTTTGATATAAAGAATTTCTATACAGCGGAAAGAAAATGGTTGAATACAATAGAAAAATATTACTGTTTTAAAAATCTTCAGAGTGTGCGTCTCTTGAAACCCCAGTTTGTCAGTCTTCGAATCCTAAGTTGTGATCTTTATAATCTGTACTGCTCGAGTCTAACCCGAGCATTCCATGCAAAAACATAAAATACTTGAGTCAGGATTAATCATAGTTCAAGTAAATTAATCTCAATAGAAACTGAATATATTGGTTAATTCCTACTTCCGAAACATACGCAAAATAAGAGTGGTGTAGTATTTGTTCATATCAGTTCTATATGACGTATAGTATCAGTTCTCTATCAGTGACTAATCCAAGTGTGATATTCGGCCAATCAATTCTATATCAAGTGTAGTATATGTGTATGTCAGTTTCTGTTTTAGGAACAATTGGTCACGGGAGCCTGCACATACACACGTGCACAGGTACACGGGTGCACTGCCCCAGCATCCCGAGACCAGGAAATAACCAGTGCAAGCTGAGTACTCATGTTCAAAAAAGAAATATGTACTCTAGTTATGGCCAACAAATGTGCATCCATGCAAAGATAACGAGTAGACCAGGCCAGGCCACTCACAATATTTCGACTAAACAAAACCAAGAGGAACTGTCCAAACAAAGTACTTCATGAATGCTATTTTTGGCAAAGCATTATATGGATTCAGTGTACATAACTACTATCGCTTATCGATCGTAGCCATTATTTTAATCCAAACTGATGTAACCCTTTCTTTGCAAGCAGCAATTTGATGATATAAAAACAACATAGCGGTGGTATTGATGAAAAAAGTCACTAAATGGTGTTAATATGTCACAAATAGGTGGCAATAGTTGGTTAAAACATGTAAACATGCTAATAGTTGACTTGTATTACAATATCACAGTTTACCCATATAAACATGAAACTGCAAAGTTCCAACTCTTTGAATTATGTCAAGTACTGACAGAAAATAGTAGGAATGAAACATCTAAAAATGTAGAATGTTGTTACGTTCAGTTATAGATTTTATCTCAGCAAATTTCACTTTCATCTTTCTCCAATGACACTATCATCAATTGCCCAGCATGTTCATACAGGTGTCAAAACAACTAACAACTTATTCTACCCTATGCAGCTTCAATTGTTAACGGCCTTGTTGATGAATTTAAACAGAGCAAGACACAAATGCAATTTTTTTTACAGTTTACAGAAAGAAAATGCAACCCCATACGTGTAAAAACGGACATTGCTATGTACCCACATAGTATGTAACTAACTGCTCTTCCGCAAGTAACAAGAATTAAATGGTAAATTTTATGCAGCAAGAAAAAGGGTTTGACATCATGTATGGTTACATAGCATGCATCACCATGCCCATTTACCAGACTAAAATGATTATCAAGGTGGCCGTCTTTTAGTTAAATTTTAAAACTCCAGCTTATTTGTTTAATTTCCGCGACAAGGTAGGTTGATTCAACATGGATATTTCAGGTTTAAAAGAAAACAAGTCAAGTTAAAACATAATACTTGTATATTCAACATTACTTAGCATGTCCACCTCACATGAAACTACTAACCAAGACAACATGGAAAAAAACTTTTGAAACCATGTTAACTTTCTAAGATTAGCAATCAAACTAGTTGGCAGTTGTATCATTATGAGTGCTCGAAATATTGGCATAAAGGCGGATGCATGAAGATGAGAATGGAAACAGCAAAAAGTACTTTCATTTGACAATGTTCCAGTTTTAATAGCATGAACAGAAAAGCATGATGATTTTGCAGAATAAGGTAGATGTCCCAGTCATCACAGTGGCAGCCTTACCATTTTAACCAAGGTGAACCAAATAAAGGTTACAGTAACTAATTCATCAATTATATAAGGCTATGGAAACACCTCTAGTCAGGCCACTACACTCATGTACCATTTGTGCTGACATTTATTCTAACACGGTGACTTTGTGACATTGTGTTCATGGTGTCCAATTGAAGTCTTCTACAGATGTATGATAAACATGTTGATAGTCAACAAATTATGTATTCAAGTTGTGAAATGGGCTGATTCCACAGGTTTATATATCTCGAGTTAATAAGGGAACCCATAATGAAATGGGTAGTATATCTTACAGCTTTCTCGACAAATATTTCAAGTGAGTTCAAGGCCAAGGGTAATGAAGTAAATATAAAGTCTATGTTACCGGTTGTCTTTAACATATTTAAAGTATATATGGATGCCTATAGACATACATCTAAGCACATATATATACACACATATATACACACGAAAGCAGCCCAGACATTCAAAAGAATTATACATATATGTATAACCATGCATATAAGTATACAGTCGGCACATATAACAAGGCATTCAGTTTTAGCCCAAAAGCATATAGGAATGAGCTAAAAATCATACTTGTATACTCAATAGTGTACTAAATTGGCACCTTCATATACTGCAAATCTTTTATGTTTCCAAATTTAACTTGTACTGTTATTTTGATATCAGTCGATACACAATACTACGTTATTTTAAACCAGCTCCATAATGCTTTACAGCTAGTATGACTAAAATAACATATAAAGATACAAAAGTTATATACAAATATATGTTAATGTATCCTCTTGTTTTGAGCAATATAGTTATCGTAAATTTTATGCAGGACACAGAATATACTTAGTATTTCCTTTGCTACAAAAATTGATCATTTTATTTGACTGCACCATCGCATGGCATAAGTTCTACACACATACATTGAAGGGAAAAAAAATGGTGACAACTAACAGTCTCGCATCACCAGTTCAGGAACCAATTGCCAATGTGTCGGAATCAGTAACATTGGTCAATGGTACAATCCCAACAACCAGAGGTATTTAGTGTCAAATACCCATTCATAAGCAAGTATCAAGACAAGGCATTAATAATCCCAGCATCAACTAATATACTCAGTTAATATTAAATCAAAATACTTGATCCTAGATTAATCAATTGTGAGTGAATCAACACTCACCTGCAGCGGTAACGGAGGCGCAGGAGACGACTAACGTCGGGTACCGGCAGCGTCGACGGAGCTTGCAGGTAGAGGTTGGTGCGCCTCGAGCGACGTCGAGAAGGGAGTGGATGTTCAAAGCCTCCAGCTTTTATGGTTCAAAGGGAATCTTAGAGCTGACATGACTCGAGTGGGATGGAAGAGCAAGTCGCGGTAGCCATTAGGGTTTTAAGGAAACTTGGATTTGGGGAAACAGTTAGGGCTTCGGCTGATTTAAGACTAAAAAGGGGAAGAGGAGGGAGACGATGATGGAGGAGCTTCAACCATTAATATTCAGAAGAGAAAATAAATTTCTTTGATTTGGGAATTCAACCATTAAAGGGGAAAAGAGGAAGCAAATCGTGTTGAAGAAACTGGGGAAAACAGTTTCAATTTATAATGAAAAGACCGTGGGTAGCAAGGCAACAAAATACGTATTAACTGAGGAAGTTGATTTCCAATGACTTGAGCGTGAAGGAGTTTACAGTGTGGTGTTTAAATAAAAAGAGTGATCCCTGTTTTGTTCTACCACATATTTCATTAACGTTTAATTTATTTTTCCGTCTCAAATAAACTCCGAACATAACGAAATTTGACATGCTATTACGTCTTCATGCTCTGGATGCAATAAAGTTTGTTCGATTGTAAACCGACTTTGTTGGTATACAATGTCATTTTATTTTTAAATTATTTATGTTTCACTGATTTTATTCTGTTTTTCCACCAACAACTCTGTTCGACACAAAATGTTAAACTCAACCTCTTTACACGCACGAATATACACATATCCAAACCCAATTCGAATATTCAACAAAAATTTATTTGAATTTCAATTAGCCATTCGGAATTAATTATTGAATTCAATTCATGCATAAACAGTATATTTTTAAATTTCAAACTCCAGTATTAATATAAAAATAAACATTAATAATTAAATCTTCAATTAATCTCACCTTCCAATTGTCGAAATTTCTGGGTCGTTACACAAAGTGCAGTTGCGGCTGAGCCTGAGGCACAAGCTGGAGTGTCTTGAATTCGGTAAGGATGATCCCTTGCCTTGGTTCATGATGGAAATCCAACTTCCAATACGACATTGTGTTGTTTTAATTGTAGAAATAGTATGACGACAGGATATATGGTACCCATATCATCTATGATTGATACGTTTATATTTGAAGTTGTTTAAAACACAATGTACTTGTAATAGTATCAAATGATTTGTTTTAAAATGTATCAAGCATGTTTGGCTATTATAAGGTAAAACTCTATCCTCTGGCTTGAGTTGCATTATGTGATGGGACCTGAGTCTTATAATAGCTCTATTTTCTTTAATTAGCATTGCTCTGTTTGTTTTATGCACTGGTATTCTTAAGAGAAAACCCATTCCGTGTTATACGGTGTGGTCCCTTGATTTACCTGATTTTAGAATAAAAATTTGAATAACTGTTTTAGTTCTCAAACCAGTCCCATGACTGACTCGGTGTTTATTGTTTTAACCTAAACTCTTGGTGCCCCTAGTTTCCATACGGGCAGCTAGTAGTTTCGGTTTTGCAAATATTAATTTTCACCGGATCCTGGTTTACAGCTGGAGTTATATTCGGAAAGCTCTATATCCATGTATTTCTTTCAGTTGTGCTATGAATTATTTTTCCGCTGCATTTTAATTTAAATCTCTAATATTTCTCTGCTGTATATTATTCATGTATACTCTGATGTAATTGTTGTAACAGCAATGAAATGTTTTCTTGTTTGCGTTCCGATAGACTTGTTCTCAACTCAATCCGCCTTCTTCCGTCTCTTCGGAGATAGAGGAAGTTTGGGTCGCTATAAATCTTCATGGAAACACTATATAATTGATATAAATTTCCATATCAAATCAATACTATAAATGAAATTGCGGCAAGGCCTTCTAAATTTCATAAATAGTAACTGTCTTCATTCATAGAAGCTTATCCCGATTATTAACAAATTGAATTCCATTCGATTCCATTTTAGTATATTAAATTGGAAAACGTTACTTTGGAAAATTTCCATTAGATCTTAATAAAAAGATTTATAAATTGCAAATCATAACTTCACTTTTAATTGGGTTAAAGAACAAATGTTATTTAAAACACCGTTCATGATAAACCCAAAAATCCAATTTCAATTCAATTCCAATTGAATATTAATTAATTGGTAAACTTCTCAAAATCTTAATTAAAAGATTTATTCTTTTCTCAACTAGGTTTAAGAATAGTTTTATTTAAGACACCATTCACGACAAACCCAAAATGCAATTTGACATTAAATACAAGGCTCTAAATAGAAATTTTGTCAGCTAATATTCAATATCAAATTCTGAAATCAACAAATATCGGATTAGGAATTACGATATTTATATCTTCCAAATTCCTCAACAATATCTGTATAATCACAGAATCTAATATAGAAATATTCCGAAAATTATTTCCATTCCAATTCATACATTGGAAAATTCTGGTTATATTAAAACCATTTCAAATCCAATTTATTTATTTAAAAACATTGGATTATTATTCTGGTTAATAACTAGTTCATCTCGATAAAAATATATTTTTATCTTTTCGAACATGGAATTTTTCATCCAAAATCTTTCCAAATCATTTATTACGATTTTACATAATTTACTCATATTTTTAACGATTTTAGTATCGCCATTTTGGTCGATTTCCGTATATGGTCATCGAACTGCATTTACATCGACCTTTTCCAAAATTGATTTGAACATATTTTAAAATCTAACTGTTAGATTTCAAATCTCTTATTATCATTGGAAAGCTCTTTTCGATTCGAACCCAACGGTTTCAGTTTAAGGAGAATCCGACGGCCGGATCTCCTGTTACGTCAATTTGAAGCTAATGGTTGAAATTCGCGAACGGTCGCTGGGCGGCGCATTCTATTCAAGCCATTTAAATATGTATAATATATTTATCATCAATTTCCTTTTAAAACGTATTTTATAAATTCAGTTACAACTTTATTTCAAAATGATTCCAACTTCATTTTCAATTTAAAATCTAAATTGAATATTCTATATCATTATAATATTAAAATGATAATATTTTCAAAATATCAGATACTGAAGTCAATTCTTTTCGATATTCATTATAAAATGAATAAAACCAATCGAAAAACCCGTTCGGGTTAAAATGGCGAATATCTACTTACTCGGCTTCGTATATTCCAATATTTTTGTGCCCATCCAAAATCGGATATCAAAATCATATTTTAATTCTTCACTGAATATTATTTTAAAATATTCGTTATTTCCGAATCGGAATGCGACTCAACCAATTACCATATAATTTCAGTTATATGGATTTCCTGCATCACATGTATACAACAATACTGATAAATAATCATTCAACATTCAAACATCATCCAGAGTGCAATTTACAACTGTATAAGCATTAAAATAAATAAATAACGCTCATCATAGCTTATCAACCCATCGATTGACATACCATTAATTATTGGGATCAGTGTATGTCAAATATCATCCCAATACCCGTGTGGGGTTTTCAAACAACAACAGTCTATTTAAATAAATCATTGGTTAATAAATTTAACAAATTCTAATTTGGTTTGAATTATTTTCTAATTAGCCAATTTTCACTGTTTAAATTATAAATTGATATTTATAATTTTAATTTCAACAATCATAAATTTATTAACATTATTTTTAACACGTTAAGCATTTCAACAACACAATCAACACACAATACAGTAAATTAAATCGTCCATGGTCCGTGAACGAGGGAGGTGAGCGAACAGGCACCATATACAATTTATAATGATTAAAACTGATAAAAATCTCCACTGGCAATTATATATATATATATATATATATATATATATATATATATATTTATACATGAATCTAATAACGTGATAAAATAATTTTGAGTGAGAAGGGGTTCTCACTTTGGTTTCCACTCCGTCATTCTTTATTTCTTAATTGTTCTGTTTTGATTTAAAATTCGCCTTTAATTTTGATTTTCTCCCAACTGCTTCTAGTCAGTTCCATTGCGTAGATATTGTCGCCACGATCCCAACGTACCAGAAATTATCGAATTTCATTTCCATATGCAAAAGATATATCGTTACTAACCTTAATGACATTTTTAAATAATTAATTAATAATTATAACTCAATCAACCACCTTAAACCTTCTTCCCCAATCTGTAAAATTCGCATCCCATCGTTTAAATGAATCCGCCGCCGTTGCTCCGCCTATAGCCGACCGGACTCCGATCAAACGCTGCCACCCCGTCGCCATACCTGAGCTCCTCTGCCACCATGAAGCACACGCATTCCGATGGTCCATATCGCTAGAAAAAGGGGCTCGGACATGCAACCGTTGGGAGCAAAATACGAGCAATTCTTCAAATGAAAATCAACCGGAATTGTATGATTTTGAAGAGCGGAAGAAGATCTTCCATTTTCGTTTATAAACCCTGGTTTAATTCGAACTAAATTGGATGAGATTAAGGATTTTATTTCTGAGCTTTTAGGGCCATTCAAAAAGAAGAACGATGGCTCCTTCTAGGTTGACCACAGCTCAGACAAATCTAGGGTTTTTTATTAGAATTTAGCATATATATATATATATTTAAATAATAATATTAAATTCATGAATTTATTATTTAACGCTATGAACTCCAAATGAACTCCAAGGACTGTCGTCCCTAGCCAAATACCCCTATTCGAACATAATAGGATATGTTTCGTAAGCTAACTCGACTGTTTCGATCAGTTTTCATCAAGTTAAAATATAAATCAATATATATTGAATTTAAACGTACATTTTAATTTTCCGAGGCCAGATAATGACTATAAAAATAACATAAAAATTATATCTAGTTATGTTTTATCGATACAGTCCTAAGATAACTAATTTCATCAAATTTGGAGATCGTTTGAAAAATGGCCCCTTTTCCAGTCAACTAAATTTAAACTGAATTGACAAAACACGTTTAAATTTACCACGCTCACATATTAATTCCAAAAATTATGAAATTTTAAATCTAACAATAATTTGACATTCCGAATCCAACAAAAGTGGTTTTGTTGAAAATGGAGGTCGTTTGCAAAATGGCTAATTTTAAGGGCTACATATTATATTAGAATATATATAAATTTCATTACAACTATTTCAAATTTTAAAATGGACATAACTTTCAATTTAAATTAAAAAATCTGAAATTTTCACATTCGTTAGAAAGACATAATTAAACAGATTCAAATATTTTGGGTTTTACTGAATTCCGATTTATTTTGAATTATGTACATTCAGTTGAAATTTAAAATCGAATTTTCAAACTACTGTGCCATTTCAAACTCCTTTTATAATTAAATTAAATATATATTTTCTAACTTCGATTTAAAAAAAGTAGTTGTTATTATTTAAAATAAATCATTTTAAATATTCAAAATCCATTAAAATAGCTAAAATAAATTTTTTAAATTGGTTTAGAAATTCCGGGTTGTTAAAATAAATTTTTCCAAAGGAACAGAGTTGAAAGTTGCTTAACTAACCAACACAATTTTCATTCTGGCCTTCATTCTTCAACTTTTCAATTTCTAAGAATTTTCTAATTTCTCAAAAGTTTGGCTAGCACCCTAAATTTTTGAAAAATTTCGCCATAACCTCCTTTGTGCGGGATGATTGGTAAAATCGCAACTTGCCTCACAGGGCCCTCATCAATCCAATAAAAAAAGAAAAAAGCTGAGCGGCTAGCCAATTGGCTGATATAATCATCAAAACCCAATGAATATGGTAAACATGTACCTATTTGTTGGGCATACAATTTTATTTCTCTTCTTAGCTTCCATGTTATGACCTATTCAATTATATATACATGTATATGTATGGAATTTCAATCAATTTTCCGTTTAGTTCAATATTTGATGTTAATTACGCTAAATTAACTTTCATTTTCTTACTGGTTTTATCATCCCAACATTTTTGTTTAGTTAAACTAATAATCAAACATCACAACCAACAATCAATTGTTGATTAGCTTTTCAATCATATAACTTTTATGTATATTGAAAATCATATTTTTAGTGCCAAATCACAAACAATAAATTCTAACTAAGTTTGGTTCTCACACCAGTCAATTGTAATATAGATATCCCACTTTCGAAACTCGAACATAAATACTGATGATGTCCGGACGATCATCATAATCATCTCCGAGCGACTAGAATGTGATTCTATGTCAACCCTGTATATATGACACTTCGAATATACGTTCGGGAGACGTATATTAAAAATCTCCTTATACCTGATAGCCCAAAACCAATTTAAAATAAAATACTCAAATACGTTTATCAAGTATAATTTTCAAAACTAAATTCATTTGCATTTTTTTATATAAATAACACTCTTCCAACTCATTCTAGGATATTAAAAACCCTATCTCTAACGAGTCATTCTTATAGGATGTTACTAATCCTATCTCCGATGAATTCTTTCGTTTGGTTCTAATGTGCCTTGTTCTCTAGCTTTGTAAACCAAAGCTCTGGTACCAAATGTAACGATCTGAAATCCCCCGATCTCCGAAAATACGAGAAATAGTGGATTGCTTTGAGAACACAACGCGTCATACACAAACAAAAGAACATTTCATTGCTATTACAACAATTTACATCAGAGTACAAGAATATAACAAAGTTCAAATAATATACAATAGAAAATTATTAGAGATTTAAGTTACAAAACAGCGGAAAATATATACATAAATATAATGCACAGCAAAAATCATCTACAACCACAACTAAAAGAAATACACGGATACAAAACTTTCCGAATATAGCTCCAGCTGTAATCTGGGATCCTATGAAAAGAAATATCTGCGAAAAACCAAAACTACTAGCTTCACGTGTGGAAATATGGGCACCTAGAGTTTAGGTAGAAACAATAAACTCCGAGTCAGTCATGGGACTGGTATGAGAACTAAAACAGCTATTAAATATTTACTTTAAAAGTTGGGAAATCATGGGACCACACCGTATAACACGGAACCGGTTTACTCCACATGAACCTCAGTTTAAAATAAAACAACGCAATGCTTTTTGGAAAATGAAGCTATTATAAGACTCAGGTCCCATCACACAATGCAATGCAAGCTGGAGGATAGAGTTTTCCCTTATAATAGCCAAACATGCTTGGTACGTTTAAAACAAATCATTTTGATAATACTATAAGTGCATAGTGTATCAAAAAGCTTCAAATATAAATGTATCAATCATAGACGACATGAGCGTCCCATGCCACTATGCCGCCATATATGTTTACAATCAAATCCGTAATTCGTATTGGAAATAAGATTTCTATCATGAACCAAGGTAAGGGATCTCTCCTTGCCGAATTCGAGACAATCTAGCCTACCGTGTCTCAGGATTCAACTGCAACTGCGCCTGGAGCCACAGGGTCGGTCCACACTTTAGTGAATTATAATTCCTGAACAATACATTTCCCCGCCCTATAGGACGTAAAATCCGATCAATATGTCGACCATTATATCCGAGGTACCTCACTTTCCCACATCCACATAAGCAAAATGTCTGGGCTTCATATCATGACACCACTCCTAGATAGAAAGAGACGCATGTCCTCCCTGGATCCTTCATCCTATTTCTGGTTCATACCGAGGTGTGAAGCTCACAAATTAATGCTACATAAAGCTGTGCTAATTAAAGTTGTGCTTTGATCATCATCCACAAGACTCTACTTTTAAACAAAAGCCTTGTTCATTTGCGTCTTAGTATGCCACACTAACAATTCACGCCATACGACCAATGTCTATTAATATATAACCTCTAAGCTCGTACGTCTCAAAGAAGGGTGTCATGCAAGAGAATAAATTCTCCACCACCAAACAGATATATATATTTAATAGAAATCAATCAACATAGAATGAAATCCAATGTTAAACACACATCCATTTACAAGTCCATTCTAGGTCTAAACGGAACCGGAGGCACCTTATTCCTTATTCCATATGTCCAATACGGAAGAGAGATCCTTGCATATCCGGTCGATCTCCAAGTACGTCTGGACGATCACCACTTATTTCCTTGTCTTGGGTATACATCCCAATCAAGACATCAGTAATCATCCATACGATATGAAGATCTCCAGTCTTCAACCACCGTCTTCATCGTCGACTTTTAGTCGTCATATTAATTATTCAGAATGGGTTAAACCCGGTCTTTCCGAATAACTCGCGTATTTTATAATCAATAATCAAGTGCGATAAAATCACATCATAAGCCTCATTCTATTTTAGGATATTCTTTTATTCAAATATTCACATCTTTCGGGAAAGGTTCCCATTAATTTTATCAAAGATAAGTTCTTTTAAAATTATTCTTTAATCTTCCTTTGGATATCAATTTCAAAAAAATTATTGACTAGTCGGGATTATCGTGCCTTACCGAAGTAATCATTTATTTTATCTTTCCAATCCCAACCTATTCATCCCATAAAGCAAAACTGGTAGTACTCCATATCTAACACCTACTGTGTTATCGGTAAATTAATTAACATTTCCCGTTCAAATCTAATTAAAGAATTAACTACCGCCTGAAGTAAAACTAGTTGTACTCCATTCTCGATCATTTCATGAATTCAATAAATTTAATTATCTCATTCTCATTCCAATCTAATTAAAGTTTCATTAAAACTCTAGTTCGGTTTTAATCTCAAAAATAATTACTTAATGATCATTCAACTTTCTGGAAATTAATCCTGCTTTTCGCTGGTTTAAAGAACCAATGTCATTTAAAAAAAAGTTCACGATAAACCCAAATCATCTTCTATCGAAATGGAATCTTCACGGAAATCATAATAGTATATAACCGATATAAATTTCCGTATCAAATCAATACTATAAATGGAATAGCAGCAAGGCCTTCTAAATTCCATAAATAGTAACTGTCTTCATTCACAGAAGCTCATATCGATTATTACCGAATCGAATTCCATTCGATTTCAATTTAATATATTAAATTGGAAAACTTTACTTTGGAAATTTTCCATTAAATCTTAATAAAAAGATTTACAAATTCCAAATCATAACTTCACTGTTAATTGGATTAAAGAATAATTGTTATTTTAAACACCATTCACGATAAACCCAAAAATCCAATTCCAATTAAATATTAATTAATTGGTAAACTTCTCTAGATCTTAATTAAAAGATTTATTCTTTTCTCAACTGGGTTTAAGAATAGTGTTATTTAAGAAACCGTTCACGATAAACCCAAAATACAATTTGACGTTAAATACAAGGCTCTGAATAGAATTTTATCGGCTTATATTCAATATCAAATTCTGAAACCAACAAATATCAGATTGGGAATAACGATATTTATATCTTCCAAATTCCTCAGCAATATTCATATAATCACGGAATCCAATATCGAAATATTCCGAAGAATATTTCCATTCCAGTTCATACGTTGGAAAATTCTGGTTATATCAAAACCATTTCAAATTCAATTTATTTATTTAAAAACATTGGATTATTATTCTAGTTAATAACTAGTCCATTTCAATAAAAATATATTTTTATCTTTTCAAACTTGGAATTTTTCATCCAAAATCTTTTTGAATCATTTATTATGGTTTTACATAATTTGTTCATATTCATAAATATTTTAGTATCACTATTTCGGTCATTTTCCATATATGGTCATCGAACTGCAATTACAGCGACCTTTTCCAAAACTAATTTGGACATATTTTGAAATCTAACTGTTAGATTTCAAATCTCTTATTATCATTGGAAAGCTCTTTTCGATTCGAACCCAAAGGTTCTGGTTTTAGGAGAGTCCGACAGTCGGATCTCCCGTTATGTCAATTTGAAGTTAATGGTTGAAGTTCGCGAACGATCGCTGCGTGGCGCTATCTATTCAGGCCATTTAAATATATATAATATATTTATCGTCGATTTCCATTTAAAACGTATTTTATAATTTCGTTTATAACATCATTTCAAAACGATTCGAACTTCATTTTCAATTTTAAATCAAAATTGAATATTCTATATCATTATAATATTAAAATGATAATATTTTCAAAATATTAGATTTTGAAATCAATTCTTTTCGATATTCATTATAAAATGAATAAAATCGATCGATAAACCCATTCAGGTTAAAATGGAGAATATCTACTTAATCGGCTTCATATATTCCAATATTTTCATGCCCATCCAAAAACGGACATCAAAATCATATTTTACTTCTTCACTGAATATTAGTTTAAAATATTCATTATTTCTGAATCGGAATGCGACTTTATCAATTACCATATAATTTCAGCTATATGGATTTCATGCATCACATGTATACAACAATAATGATAAATAATCATTCAACATTCAAACATCATCCAAAGTGCAATTTACAGCTGTATAAGCTTTAAAATAAATAAATAACGCTCATCACAGCTTGACAACCTATCGATTGACATACCACTAATTATTGGGATCGGTGTATGTCAAATATCATCACAATACCCATGTGGGGCTTTTAAACAACAACAGTTTATTTAAATAAATCATTGGTTAATAAATTTAACCAATTCTAATTTGGTTTGAATTATTTTTCTAATTAGCCAATTTTCACTGTTAGACCAAAAAGTGGTTCTAACACCCTAATTGACTGAAATCAGAATAAAATAAGATCAAAAGTAAAATGGAGACACAGAATTTATAGTGGTTCGGAGTTGAAAAGCCTACGTCCACTTATCAATCACTATTCTCGATGATATAGTTGCAATTACAATGAGATATTCACTCAATTTCACTCACAACTTGCATACATTCACTCAATTGTCTCAAAACAAAAGTTGAAAGACGATTTGGATTATCTAGGAGTGATGGAATTCGGTTTATGAAAGTGTTTGAACTCTCAAAGTGCCAAAAAGAATATCCCTTTCATTGTCTCCAGGCGAGGTATTTATAGGTGAAAATTTGCTCAGAATCCGATCCGGGTCGGAGCCACGTGTCTTCCATCCCATCGTCCTCGGGTTCGGATGGACTCCAGTGCTGACAACGCATCAGAATAGAGATTATCGTGGGTAGGAACTGGTAATAACCGCTCTGAATCTTCAGGCGATCGTGGGGGGAAGTGACGTGGGTTATGGGTTCGGTTCGAAGGAGCCTGCAGAGGGGGTTCGGATCGGGGCATCCGATCCGACCCAAATTAAATTTAGCTCTGCTCCGTTTCGACCTGGTAGTAGCCCTCCCTCCGATCCGACTGGTAGTAGGTAGCCCTCCGATCCGACTGGTAGTGGGTAGCCCTCTGATCCGCTATGATGCTTTCTAAGTTCCTCAACGCTTTACATCTCGACTTTGTGTTGCCCAGTTCACAAAGTGGGCTAACATTCACTGTTTAAATTATAAATGGATATTTACAATTTTAATTTCACCAATCATAAATTTATTAACATTATTTTTAATACGTTATGTAACGGCCCGCCCCGCACTAGCCTGCATTTACTCCAAAAGTGCGTTGTACACATGCCCGACTAGCACGGGACGGTCGTCAGGAGAAAGGAAAGAAGAGAATGAACCAATCAAGGAACTTGTAGAATGTCTCACAGCGCATGAGATAAAATATAATAATAACAATATACTTGACATAAAACAGGCGAGACAGTGCATAAGCTGATACTAAAACCAACATCAACATCAAAGCAGCGGAAATCCAAATACAGCTTATTACAACTTTTCAAAATCTACTGTCTCTAAACAAACGAAAGCCAAAATAGAAGATACACCACCAATGCCCAAGCAGTGATCTTCAACAACACAGGGAGAATACTATATATATGTATTACGTGGAAGCCTCCTGCTCGTCTCCAGATCATCCACTCGTGCATCACCAGCTAACCTGTCTCTAGTCTGCTCATGTGAGCACCCAGAGTAATAAGAGGAGACTTAAAACTCGGGGTCAGACATAAAGCCTGGTATGAGCGATAAGCATCTAAACAGAATAATAACAGGTATACTAAACCATACCTGAACCTGGACCTGCAACCAAAGAGTTAGTACCACATACCGTACAGTTCTCTAAGGTGCCATAATGAATAGTGTAAAGAATACGGGGGTGGGGTGTGCATGTCATAATGATAGCAAACAAATCATCCATAGCAACCATCCTCACATTTCTCACTCAGTGCATAAAGCATACGATATCTACCACTTTGGAACACTAGACAAATTGAGGTAACGGCGAATCCCGACTTGTAGAAACCCTGCTATGACCAAGCCAAACACTTGGAGTCATGACCAAACATTTCAATGACCCACTTCATTGGTCGTAGCCCTTAGTTCTACCGATGCCATAATGGCCCTGAATCCGTCTTCGTACCTCCTACCATAGTGGTCCAAAGCTATAGACGTCGATAACCCCTTAGCACGCGTCCCGCAGCAAAGCCCAATCATGAAGCCCACTCATTGGTTCCCAGCTGGATCCTGAGTCAAAGCTCCTCATTTGGACTTCCTTTGCATCTCGGGTTTTGATCGAATTGGAGTTGGTCTTCAAAAGAGTCTTCGCATAGAAGTGGTCCTGAATTCGATTCGGTTCGGATATATACGTATAACACGGTTCGGTTCGGTGCAATGCTCCATGTTGTATTCCTGCGTGCGGTTCGGTTCGGTGATCCTTCCCCTTTAGACGTCGGTTCGGTTCGGGTGTCACGCTCCAGTCGGTTCGGTTCGCCCCTCCTACTACAGCTTACCTGCTCCGATCCGATCTCGTTCCCTAGCCTACTCCGATCCGGTCCCGCTCCATAGCTCCGATCCGATCCCCCTTGCTTGCCTCCTCCGATCCGATCTCGCTCCCTAGCCCACTCCGATCCGATCCTGCTCCATGACTCCGATCCGATCCTCTGTCCAACTCCAACTTAAAGCAGTGGCCTTCCTTCTTGTCAACCTTCTTTGTGCCAGATTCCAGTTCGGGTCGGATTCCTTGCCCAGCTCCCTACCCGATCCGAGCCCATACCCGATCCGATCCGAAACCCTGCACAACTTTCTACAACTTTTTCCAGCAACTTGTTTACGCCATTCGACGACGTTTTCGACAAATCTAACTATACTTATCAATCACAAATCATCCCAAACAGTCATAGCAACATAACAAACTAGCCACAAACACTAAAACAATGAATTTTCATGTCAAAATGGATCAAATATACCCAAAACCCAATAATTTCCCTTAAGCATGTTTAAGAAAAACTAATCATAGGGTAAACAAAACTTAATCAAATTAAACCAAATTTCTACCAGAGGTATAAAATATTATTTTCGAATTTCTAAACATTTTTCCAGAATTTATTGATGTATAAATTCGCTAATCTTCACTAATTACCCTTAATTAACTGTAATTAGTGTCAAAACGATGCTATCACTCACCTTTGCCACAACTAAAACCCCAAAACTGAAATATTCTCTGATTTGGCGCTGTTCCCAATCTTACACAGCAGCTCTACCTCGGTTCTCGTGCTAATACGCCTTGATTCGATGTTTGCTAAGATCTTCAATTAGAAAGTGATTAAGAGGTGTTTTGAAGAGATTTAGAGGGTGGAGGCCATGGCTAGGTTAAGAGGAATGAATAGTGACGGCTGAAAAATGAGAAAAAGTTATTCTCCAAACCCTAACAGCCCTTTTAAACTCCTAATCCCGAAATTCCCCTTTGGGCCTAGCTGTTAATCACCCGGTTAAGCCCAATTAAGCTGTTTTTCACCATCTGAAACTTGTTTCAGCCATATCTCCCAAACAGTGAGTCCGTTTGGCTAATGTGACCACTCTACGGAAAGAGAAACCATCATCCGGAGCCAATGGAAGTGGTTTCAAGTCAAAATTCATTTCCAGTCAAAAGTTATGGCCAAAACTGTACCAACTAGGGGTAAAATGGTCATTTAAAAATCGGGAAAAATCATGGACATGGGAAATGACCCTAATAGTCGTCTCCCAAAGTTACATGACCATACGACTTCGTATGTGACAGAAATAAATATTCTACGATCCTATGATGCATAGAATGCGGGTCGTTACACTCTCCCCCCCTTAAGAAATTTCGTCCCCGAAATTCCTTAACCCAAACATACAAAGGGTCCCGCATGCCTAACAACCACATACAACAATCAAACATGCAAAACAAGCAACCAAGCCTATCCTAGCATGCGGAAAACTAAATCGAAGTCAAAATCTTACCAGCCAAAGAGTTCTGGATAAGTCTCCCTAATGTTCTTCTCTGTCTCCCAAGTACAATCATTCTCGTCCTCGCCCCACTGAACCTGGACTAGCTTCACCGCCTTCCTTCGAAGTTGCTTCATTTCGTGCTCGACAATACGGGCCGGCTTGCGGTTCCCAACCGCCTCGGGTTCTACTTCGAAGTCCTCCAACTGATCAGGTGGAACAGTCATATCTGGGTCATGAACGAACTTCCTTAGTTGGGAAACATGAAATACATTGTGAACTCCCGCCATTTTCTCTGGTAAGCCAACTCTATATGCCAAATTCCCGACTAGTTCGAGAACAGGGAACGGGCCACCAAATCTTGGTGCCAACTTGCCTCTCCTACCAAATCGTATTACTCTCTTCAACGGAGAAATCTTGACAAACACCAAGTCACCAACGGAGAATTTTAGGTCTCTTCTCCTCTTATCAGCATAACTCTTCTGCCTATCTTGGGCGGCCTTCATTCGTTGTTGAATGGTCTTGATTTTAGCTGAAGTTTCCCTCACCACATCTGGTCCAAGCATAAACTTCTCGTCAGTCTCTATCCAACATGACGGTGAGTTGCACGGCCTTCCGTACAAAGCTTCAAACGGAGCCATACCGATACTGGATTGGTAGCTATTATTATATGCAAACTCCACTAGATGCAAATGGTCATCCTATGATCCACCAAAATCCAATATACATGCTCTCAAGAGATCTTCCAAAATACGATTCACCCTCTCCGTCTGACCGTTGGTTTGAGGATGATATGCGGTACTGAGATGTAACTCTGACCCCAGAGCCTCTTGTAAGCTCTTCCAAAACCCACTAGTGAACAACGGGTCTCGGTCGCTCACAATGCTTTTAGGTACTCAATGAAATCTCACTACCCACTTCATGTACAATTCTGCTAACTTAGCTGCCGTTCTGGTCGATTTGACTGGTATAAATCTTGCACTTTTAGTCAATCGGTCTACAATCACCCAAATGCTATCATGTCCCGATCTAGTTCTTGGTAAACCATCGATGAAATCCATCGAGACTCGCTCCCATTTCCATTCAGGAATTTCTAAGGGCTGTAATAACCCACTAGGCTTCTTTTGCTCGGCTTTAACTAGCTGGCAATTCATGCACTTGGATATAAACTTCCCAATGTCTCTTTTCATCCCTTCCCAGTAGTAGGTCTGCTTCATGCCTCGATACATCTTATTACCACCGGGGTGTATGGTCAGTTTTGAGTGATGACACCCTCTAAGCACTTCATCCCTCAATCCATTGACATTGGGTACGACTAATCTTCCATCCTTTCTAAGCCATCCATCTCGATCAAGCCCATACTTGTTCATCTCCTCATCGATACCCATCTCTAACTTGGAGATGATTTCCAATAGGTTAGGATCATCCCTCTGACTAGAGCCGATCTGCTCAATCAAAGTGGGTCTGATCGTCAAACTTGCTAACATTTCTGGATCCAATTCGCACTTTGGTCTGAAATCATATCCAGCGATGTACTCCAGTTGCTTCCATTCTAGAAACATAGCCCCTAGGCTGGCATGTCTCCTACTCAATGCATCAGCCACCGCATTGCCCTTTCCCGGTGTATATGCGATGTCAAAATCATAGGAAGCTAAGAACTCTAACCATCTCTGCTGACGGAGATTCAGATCTTTCTGAGAGAAGAGATACTTTAACGACTTATGATCTGTAAACAACTCAAATCTTTCTCCCAATAGATAGTGCCTCCACATCTTCAATGCGAACACAATCGCTGCCAATTCCAAATCATGGGTAGGGTATTTTCTCTCGTGCGGTTTCAATTGCCGACTTGCATAAGCAACAACCCTACCTCCTTGCATCAATACAGCACCCAGTCTGGTACCACAGGCATCCGTGTATACCGTCATCTCTTCATTCCCCTTAGGAATGACTAACACTGGCGCGCTTGTCAACTTGTCCTTTAGACTCTTGAATGCATTCTCGCACCTTCCATCCCAGACAAAAGCTTGATTCTTCTTAGTCAACTGGGTCAATGGTGCTGCTATCTTGGAGAAACCTTGGATAAACTTACGATAATATCCAGCTAATCCCAAGAAACTTCTTACATCTGTTGCATTCTTGGGCGTAGGCCAATCCTGTACCGTAGCCACCTTTGCCGGATCCACGGCAATACCATTCTCTGATACAACATGGCCCAAGAACCTCACTTCCCTCTTCCAGAAGTGACACTTAGAAAACTTTGCTTTCAATTGGTGTTTCCTCAACACCTCCATCACTACTCTTAAATGTTCCTTGTGTTCTTCCTCTATCCTCGAATAGACCAAAATATCATCAACGAACACAAGGACAAACTTATTCAACTGATCTCTGAATACCCTATTCATAAGATCCAGAAAATATGCTGGGGCATTGGTTAGCCCGAATGGCAAGACCAACCACTCATAAAACCCAGACGGCGTCCGAAATGCCGTTTTAGCTATACTCTCAGCTTCCACTCTAAGCTGATGAAAACCTGTCGCGAGATCCAACTGAGAAAATACTCTCGTGCCACTCAACTGATCGAACAAATCATCTATCAGCGGTAGAGGATACTTATTCTTCCTCGTCACTTTATTCAACTCGCGGTAGTCTACACATAAACGAAGGGAACCATCCGCCTTGGTAGCAAACACAACTGGTGCTCCCCATTCAGAAACACTCCTTCTGATAAATCCCTTCTTCAAAAGATCGCTGACTTGCACCTCGAGCTCTCGCTGCTCCCTTGGTGCCATACGACGAAGTGGCATCACTATAGGTCTGGCATCTTTTACCAAATCAATACGGAACTCAATCTCTCGGTGTGGTGGAAGTCCGGTCACTTCTTCGAAAACATCCGGATACTGGCTAACCACGGGCAAACCTGACAACTCACTATGCGGAATGTCAAGGGAGTTTAGAAAACTAGCGAATACCCCCTCACTGGGTAGACCACCAAACACTATACTCCGCCCATCGTCCGCTCTAGCTGTCACCAAAAAGCCCTCACAGTCTACCACCACCCCGTATCTTCGGAGCCAATCTACTCCCAAAATAATGCCAAACCCAGTAAAGCCCAAAACATAGCAATCACAAACAAACATGCATCCATGACTCGATAAGACCACATTACGACAAATCATGCTAAGGCTAGTAGAACCACCAATCGGGTTCGTCACTACTAAAGGTCTATCGACAATCTCGGGCTCCAATCCCAACCTATCTACCAGGTCACTAGATATGAAAGAACTGGAAGCTCCGGTATCAAACAAAACTCTAACAGGAACATCCTAAACAGAAAGCATACCTTGGATGACGACATTCTTTCCTTTCTCCGCCGCAGTTGGGGCATTCGACGAAGAAGGAATAGCATTAAGGGCGTATGCTTTCACCATTTGCTTTTCTTTAGGGGGTTGCGGACACTTGTCCTTGTGATGTCCCATTTGGCCACAGTTGAAGCACTTCCTATCCGCTGGCTTGGCCCGACAATTACTAGCATAATGGCCCTTCTTACCACAGCTGAAGCACTCAACATCTTGTTTATTCTTTTTCTTTTGGCCATCCTTAGTCTGATTCTGCTTTCTCTTATTCTGGGAACCACCTTTGCCTCCACCACTTGCTTGTGGTTTTGGCTCCTCTGCGGATGCAACCTCAGTCTTCGGCCTAGGGTAGAGACTTTCTGGTCTTAATGCTTTCCCCACAATCGATTCAAACATCTCATCGATGTGGTTAATAAGCCTTTCCCCTAAGTACTGATCCAAACCCGTTATGAATTTCTCATTCTTCTTCTCGGCAGTATCAATAAGAGATAACCCATATTTCGACAAAGTGTCGAATTCAGCAATATACTCCGAGACAGCTCTGCCATTCTGCCTGAGCTCCAAGAATTTCTTAAACAGCACTGACTTCTGAGCAGCTGGAATGAACTTCTCGCTAAAGCGAGCCTTAAATTGCTCCCAAGTAATCTGGTCTTCGGGAGTAGATGCCTTTATAGCACTCCACCAATTCATTGCCCGCCCTTGCAGCTGACGGGACGCTAGCTTTCTCTTCATCGCATCCTCGATACCTAAATCCTCGAAGATACGTTCGCAACTATCCAACCAATCTTGAACATCCGTTGCCGACTCCGTTCCGTGAAACGGCTTCCCACCAAGGCTAGTATAATCCTTATTTAGCTTGGCGAAATCGACCCTCGGCGCCTGCACTATTGGACCACCACCATTTCCATCATTGGGAGCTGCCCTCTGTACATCTCTAAGCATCTCTCTCATGAGGTCAGTAAACATCGTCCTCATGTCTGCAGCATTCCCATTATTGGCCCCTCTACCGGTACCTCTAACATATTGGCTCATCGCCAATCTGAAAAAGGAAATGATTAACGATCCCATAGTGGTGCTAGTGCAGCCCGACTTCATTCTTATACTACTAATAGTATATATATAACTTTTGAAAACCAAAATAATCACAAATATGCTCTCTCGTATACGTATAGTATCTCTCCCTGATAACTTCCCTAGGTTAACTACGCAACCTAGAGCTCTGATACCAAGTGTAACGGCCCGCCCCGCACCAGCCTGCATTTACTCCAAAAGTGCGCTGTACACATGCCCGACTAGCACGGGACGGTCGTCAGGAGAAAGGAAAGAAGAGAATGAACCAATCAAGGAACCTGTAGAATGTCTCACAGCGCATGGGATAAAATATAATAATAACAATATACTTGACATAAAACAGGCGAGACAGTGCATAAGCTGATACTAAAACCAACATCAACATCAAAGCAGCGGAAATCCAAATACAGCTTATTACAACTTTTCAAAATCTACTGTCTCTAAACAAAAGAAAGCCAAAATAGAAGATACACCACCAATGCCCAAGCAGTGATCTTCAACAACACAGGGAGAATACTATATATATGTATTACGTGGAAGCCTCCTGCTCGTCTCCAGATCATCCACTCGTGCATCACCAGCTAACCTGTCTCTAGTCTGCTCGTGTGAGCACCCAGAGTAATAAGAGGAGACATAAAACTCTGGGTCAGACATAAAGCCTGGTATGAGCGATAAGCATCTAAACGGAATAATAACAGGTATACTAAACCATACCTGAACCTGGACCTGCAACCAAAGAGTTAGTACCACAT
The DNA here is from genome assembly GCA_030737875.1 of Allium sativum. Lineage (NCBI taxonomy): Eukaryota > Viridiplantae > Streptophyta > Magnoliopsida > Asparagales > Amaryllidaceae > Allium > Allium sativum. Next base: position 267,228,874 of record CM060916.1, read on the forward strand.
ACCGTACAGTTCTCTAAGGTGCCATAATGAATAGTGTAAAGAATACGGGGGTGGGGTGTGCATGTCATAATGATAGCAAACAAATCATCCATAGCAACCATCCTCACATTTCTCACTCAGTGCATAAAGCATACGATATCTACCACTTTGGAACACTAGACAAATTGAGGTAACGGCGAATCCAGACTTGTAGAAACCCTGCTATGACCAAGCCAAACACTTGGAGTCATGACCAAACATTTCAATGACCCACTTCATTGGTCGTAGCCCTTAGTTCTACCGATGCCATAATGGCCCTGAATCCATCTTCGTACCTCCTACCATAGTGGTCCAAAGCTATAGACGTCGATAACCCCTTAGCACGCGTCCCGCAGCAAAGCCCAATCATGAAGCCCACTCATTGGTTCCCAACTGGATCCTGAGTCAAAGCTCCTCATTTGGACTTCCTTTGCATCTCGGGTTTTGATCGAATTGGAGTTGGTCTTCAAAAGAGTCTTCGCATAGAAGTGGTCCTGAATTCGATTCGGTTCGGATATATACGTATAACACGGTTCGGTTCGGTTCGGTGCAATGCTCCATGGTGTATTCCTGCGTGCGGTTCGGTTCGGTGATCCTTCCCCTTTAGACGTCGGTTCGGTTCGGGTGTCACGCTCCAGTCGGTTCGGTTCGCCCCTCCTGCTCCAGCTTGCCTGCTCCGATCCGATCTCGTTCCCTGGCCTACTCCGATCCGGTCCCGCTCCATAGCTCCGATCCGATCCCCCTTGCTTGCCTCCTCCGATCCGATCTCGCTCCCTAGCCCACTCCGATCCGATCCTGCTCCATGACTCCGATCCGATCCTCTGTCCAACTCCAACTCAAAGCAGTGGCCTTCCTTCTTGCCAACCTTCTTTGTGCCAGATTCCAATTCGGGTCGGATTCCTTGCCCAGCTCCCTACCCGATCCGAGCCCATACCCGATCCGATCCGAAACCCTGCACAACTTTCTGCAACTTTTTCCAGCAACTTGTTTACGCCATTCGACGACGTTTTTGACAAATCTAACTATACTTATAAATCACAAATCATCCCAAACAGTCATAGCAACATAACAAACTAGCCACAAACACTAAAACAATGAATTTTCATGTCAAAATGGATCAAATATACCCAAAACCCAATAATTTCCCTTAAGCATGTTTAAGCAAAACTAATCATAGGGTTAACAAAACTTAATCAAATTAAACCAAATTTCTACCAGAGGTATAAAATATTATTTTCGAATTTCTAAACATTTTTCCAGAATTTATTGGTGTATAAATTCGCTAATCTTCACTAATTACCCTTAATTAACTGTAATTAGTGTCAAAACGATGCTATCACTCACCTTTGCCACAACTAAAACCCCAAAACTGAAATATTCTCTGATTTGGCGTTGTTCCCAATCTTACACAGCAGCTCTACCTCGGTTCTCGTGCTAATACTCATTGATTTGATGTTTGCTAAGCCTAATCTTCAATTAGAAAGTGATTAAGAGGTGTTTTGAAGAGATTTAGAGGGTGGAGGCCATGGCTAGGTTAAGAGGAATGAATAGTGATGGCTGAAAAATGAGAAAAAGTTATTCTCCAAACCCTAACAGCCCTTTTAAACTTCTAATCCCGAAATTCCCCTTTGGGCCTAGCTGTTAATCACCCGGTTAAGCCCAATTAAGCTGTTTTTCACGATCTGAAACTTGTTTCAGCCATATCTCCCAAACGGTGAGTCCGTTTGGCTAATGTGACCACTCTACGGAAAGAGAAACCATCATCCGGAGCCAATGGAAGTGGTTTCAGGTCAAAATTCATTTCCAGTCAAAAGTTATGGCCAAAACAGTACCAACTGGGGGTAAAATGGTCATTTAAAAATCGGGAAAAATCATGGACATGGGAAATAACCCTAATAGTCGTCTCCCAAAGTTACATGACCATACGATTTCGTATGTGACAGAAATAAATATTCTACGATCCTATGATGCGTAGAATGCAGGTCGTTACACGTTAAGCATTTCAACAACACAATCAATGCACAATACAGTCAATTAAATCGTCCATGGTCTGTGGATGAAGGAGGTGAGCTAACAGGAACTGTATACAATGTATAATGATTAAAACTGATAAAAATCTCCATTGGCAATTCTATATATTTTTATACATAAATACAATAACATGATAAAATAACTTTGAGTGAGATGGGGTTCTCACTTTGGTTTCCACTCTGTCATTCTTTATTTCTGAATTGTTCTGTTTTGATTTAAAATTCGCCTTAAATTCTGATTTGCTTCAAATTGCTTCTAGTCCCATTGCGTAGATATCATCGCCACAATCCAACGCACCTGAAATCATCGAATTTTGTTTCTCTATGCAAAAGATATAGCGTTACTAGCCTGAACGACATTTTTAAATAATTAAATAATAATTATAACTCAATTAACCACCTTAAGCCATTTTCCCCAATCTGTAAAATTCGCAACCCATCGTTCAAATTAATCCGTCGCCATCGCTCTACCTATAGCCAACCGGACTCCAATAAAACGCTGCCACCACGTCACCCTACCTGGGCTCCTCCGCCGCCATGAAGCACGCGCCGTCTGGTAGTTCACATCGCCAGAAAAAGGGGCTCGAATGCACAACCTTTAAGAATAAAATCCAAGCAATTATTTAAATGAAAATCGATAAGGATTGTATGATTTTGAAGAGCGGAAGAAGCTCTTCCATTTTCGTTTATAAACCTTGGTTTAATTCGAACTAAATTGGATGAGATTAAGGATTTTATTTTTGAGCTTTTATGGCCATTCAAAAAGAAGAATGACGGCTCCTTCTAGGTTGACCACGGCTCAGACAAATCTAGGGTTTTTGACCAAAACTTAGTGTGTGTGTATATATATATATTTAAATAATAATATTAAATTCATGAATTTCTTATTTAATGCTACGAACTCCAACGACTGTTTCAAACATAATGAGATATGTTTCATAAACCAACTCGACTGTTTCGATTAGTTTTCATCAAAATTAAAATATAAATTAATGTATATTGAATTTAAACGTACATTTTAATCTTTTGGGGCCACATACTTACTCCAAAAATTACAGAAAAATAATATCTAGCTATGTTTTGTTGATATGGTCCAAAGAAAACTAATTTCATCGAATTTAGAGACCGTTTGAAAAATGTTCCTTTTTCCAATCGATTAAATTTAGACTGAATTGACAAAACACGTTTAAATTTACCATGCTCACATATTAATTCCAAAAATTACGAAATTTGAAATCTAACAATAATTTAATATTCTGAATCCAACAAAAGTGATTTCATCAAAAAAGGAGGTCGTTTGCAAAATGGCTTATTTTAAGGGCTATATATTATATTAGAATAAATATAAATTCCATAGTGACTGTTTCAAATTTTAAACTGGAGATAACTTTCAATTTATATTATGAAATCTGAATTTTTCATATTCGTTTGAAAAATATAAGTAAACAAATTCAAATATTTCTGGTTTTACTAAAATCTGATTTATTTTGAATTTTGTACATTCGGTTGAAATTTAAAATCGAATTTTCAAACTACCGCGCCATTTCAAACTCCTTTTATAATTAAATTAAATATATATTTTCTAACTTTGATTTAAATAAATTTTTAGTTGTTATTATTTAAAACAAATCATTTTAAATATTCAAAATCCATTAAAATAGCTAAAATAAAAAATTTAAATTGGTTCAGAAATTCTAGGATGTTACAATTTAGTTTAATAAAGGGGTATTTTTGTATAACTTGAGTAGGCGATCGAATTAAGCAACAAAACCAATTCTGTTAAGTTCGTATTGGCATTTGGAGTCATAATAGTTAGGTAGTTTGTTATTTTTGGACATCAGGTATTTTGGTGTCCAAAATGGCGTTGTTTGGGATATAAAAATTGCGTACCAGGAAACAGTCTCGGAATGCGACCAAACTTGTGTCGTTGGATTCTATTAATTAATTATTATAAGATTTCAATTTTCTTGTCAATCAGACTTACCGTTTGATCGTGGCAACGATAAACGCCTTAATCAATTATATTATTTTGGTCAATTCAGACATGGGTAACTTTAAAGGGATGGATAACTGGCCAAACAAACTCCAATTTTAACGAAAAAAATTTCATTTGATCTGTAAGGAAGAGATCTAGCAGAATTTTAAAGTTTCAAATTGATTGGATTTATGTATTATTGTCAAAATACGGGCATCAAATTCTTTCAGGTCGTTACAGTGGTATCAGAGACATTGGTTTAGTAATAACCTTGGCTTTGTGGCATAACTCGATAAATATAGGGTTAGTAATACCCTAGATTGAGTTAAGTGTATATGTGAGAGAGCGTATTTGTAGATTTTATATACAAGTGTTTTTTACTATATTATTTGATCGGTTCAAGTATTGAGAAGCATTGAACTGGTAATGGACACAATATTGTTTTGTAAAGAGGGTAAATGAAATAATTTTACCCAAAATTATATTTTAAATAGTAAGGAAATAATTTTATAAATTCTATGTGTTGATTGATTTGAATGGAATTCAAATCAGTGGTTAAGTCAAATTAATTTAAGGATGATTTTGAAATTAAAATAAATATATTTGGAATTTGAAAATTTAATGGACATTAATTAAATAGAAATCAATCGAATATTAACCGATTGATGTTCAAATATGTTAAACCAAAATAAATGTTAATATTGAATGTAAATTCAATTGATTTGGTTGTGTATTGGTGGTTGATTGTGAATTATTTGTTATTGGATAGTAGATTGTCTGAATAGAAATAATCAACAATTTAACAGAGCTGAATGAATTATAAACTGAAGAACAAAATGTCAGTATAAATAAAACTGGAATAAAAATGCGTATTAATTGAAATTTATGATTTAACCCTGTATTTGAAATGAATTGATGTTACCTATTTGATTTTTTAATTCGCGTAGCTATACTTGTTGATTAATGGAAGATTATTTAAGAATTTCATATATATGTTATTTATATGTTGAATTGAGTAAGTACAGGTGCCAAATGGCTTGACGATTGATTTTGATTCCGTAGATTGCAGTAAATTGAGCAAATATGCTCAATAGCACTTGTAAAAGGTATGCCTATGCGAAAATAAAATTTTTGGTTTTTGGGTTCGATTTTTGATTTCCAACCGTGTCGGTCGGGGTATATATATACTATTTGTTCGTGCAAAATCATAGATGTCACTCCGTACAAGGAAGACTCTGCCGAATTTTTCCGAGAATTTAAGATGTTAATTTTTCTTTTGATATTTTTGAAAAATATTTAGTTACAGTACTGAAATGATTTTTGATTTAAAATAAATTGGATTTTGAAAATCTACGAGTTTGTGGCATTTTTCTTGCCTTAGTAATTTCGTCGACGAAATTCTTTTAAGGTAGAAAGAATGTAATGTCCTGAATTTTTGGCAGTCAAATATTTTATTTAACTTATTATTTTAAATATTATATTTGGAATATTAATGGATTTAATATTGAATTCATATTTAAAAACGATGTTTGAACATTAAAATTAATACAATATAAATCGAGCTCGAAATGGCGCGACAGTTCGTAATATTGAGTTTTGAACTTTAATTGAGTATACAGGATCTAATATAAGTCGGATTTCTGTGAAACAAGAAACGTTGGAATCTTGTTGATTATACTTTTCATATGGAAGAGAAAAATCGAGATTTCGTGTAATAGATTGTTTGTTATTTCCAATTCAAATTTGGAAATAGTCGCTATGGAAATCGTTATTAAAATATAATGTTTCTTAATAAATTCAAAAGCATTTTAACATAAATTGGGCACCATTGTAACACGAATAGATGATATTAAGTTATATAACTTATATTTGAAGCTATGTGATATTTCCAGCGGTTATTTATTAAATAATAATTTATTATTATTTAATTCGATTATTTTGGAATTTATATAATATTTTATTTATATATTATATAAGCCTTAATATAGTGATTTTTGCAAACGGTCTTTGTTTTCGATGAAATTAGTTTCATTGGAACCATAACGTTAAATTATTATACGATATAAAATTTCATGGAAAACCGATGTCGTATGTGATGATGGCAGTCATAAACGCTCATTCATTTTCTATAGCGCATAATTAAATTTATTTAATTTAATAGAGGGGTTTTTATGTATAACTTGAGCAGACGAATGAATTAAGCCACGAAACCAATTCCGTTGAGTTCGTATCGATGTTCAGAGTCAGAATAGGCAGGCAGTTTATTATTTTTAGACATAGAGTATTTTGGTGTCCAAATAGCGTTGCTTGGCATATAAAACTGGCATACTGGAAAACAGTCTCGGAATGCGACGAAACTTGTGCTGTTGGAGTCGTATTAATTAATTATTATAAGATTTCAATTTTCTTATCAATTGGACTTACCATTTGATCGTAGCAACGATTAACGCCTTAATCAATTATATTATTTTGGTCAATTCAAACATGGGTAAATTTAAAGGAATAAACAACTGGCCAAACAAACTCCGACTTTAACAAAACGAATTTCATTGGATCCTAAGGAAGAGGTCTAGTAGAATTTCAAAGTTTCAAGTTGATTGTATTTATGTATTATTGTCAGAATTCGGGCATCGAATTCTTTTACGTCGCTACACTATGAAATCGTTTATAAAGTATAACGATTTATTCAATTAAATAAAAGGTTTTTCATGTAAATTGAACACCATTTGACTAGAAAATTGTAGTATCGATTATAAAACTCAAGTATGTTTATTTTATAGTTATATGATATTTTATTTGGATATATGAAGTAATAATAATTATTTATTATTAATTTGAAATTTTTTAGAATTTAATAATATTATTATAATATTACATAGCTCTTAAAAATAGTCATTTTGTAAAGAAACTCCGTTTTCAACGCAATTAATTTAGTTGGATCCGGAACGTCAAATTATTGTTAAGTTTAAAATTTTAAGTCAATTGGAATTCATATGTAAGCGTAGTAAATTTAAACACGAGTTCAATTTCAATTTAATCAAGCTAGTTAAAAGTACATTTTCCAAATGGTCTCCAAATTTGATGAAATTAGTTTTTAGAACCGTATTTGTAAAATATAGCAAGATTTCAAATTTTGAAAATTTTGGAGTTAGTATGTAGTCGTGGTAAATTAAAACGTACGTTTAAATTCAATATTTAGTGTTATATTGAATTACATTTTAATTTTGATAAAAACTGATCGAAATAGTTGGATTAGCTTACGAAACATATTTCATTGTGTCCGAAATAGGGGTATTTGGTTAGGAACATCAGTCGTTGGGGTTCGTTTGGCGGTCGAGCGTTAAACAAGTTGTAACACCCCGTATTTTCTGTGAACTTAAGAATTACAAATTTGAGTATAATTAAAATATAAAATCAGAATAAAGGGAAACGGGATGTGCCATTGCGTTCGTCTCGGAAAAATACGCGAAATAGAGTCCGAAATTTCGTAAATCGGAGTCCGTATGACCAAGTTATGGCCTTCCAAAGTTCAGAAAAAAATTAAACAGCACAGACCAGGTCGACTGGGGAGTCGACCCTAGAGTCGACCTGCCCCCAGGGGGTCGACCCTAGAGTCGACCTGCCCCCAGGGGGTCGACCCTAGAGTGGACCCTAGAGTCGACCTGGGGGTCGACCTGCGTCCCGAATCTGCTTTTCTGCCTGGGTGCGTTCTGATGTATCTGGTCTCGTTTTCTGTCAAGATTCGTCTGCCTAAACCTATTTAAACAGCCCCAAACCCAGCCTTCCCTGCACACAATTCTATTCTGCTTCTTCTCTGCCTCTGTTCTAAATAAAAATAAAAATGGTGTCGCTACTCTGCTGGAATCAAAACTAGAAGCTAATCAACATCAACCTAAGCAACTCAATTCAAATTAGAAATTAAAGCTTCTGCAACAATTCTGCAACAACTAAAGTTTTTTCCTTTAATCCAACCAAGGCAAGTACAATTATTTTCCGCTATAAACGTTAATTTTGATTGTGACATGAATTCTAAATCTGAATCTGAGGTTATATCTGTTCTGTTCTGATTTGATTTATCTTATTCTGTACCTCTTTCCTCTTTCTGTTCTATAGCCAGGCTACCACGAGCCTGAGCCAATCTCATAAGAGATTAACATACGCTAAAATGTTTGGGACAGTAAAATGAATGATGCATGAATTTTGCATGGCCAATAGGTGACTGATTTGAGGAAAGAACATGGACTGTAGCTAGAACATAAATCTGAGATAATTTGACATGTTATGTTTATAACATAAAAAGGTATTGAACATATGATTTGTGGACACGACATAAAAAGGTATATAATTGGACATAAATGTAGACTGTATTGAACATATAATTTGAGATAAAGGGAATATGGCTTAGGTATAAAGACTTACATGGAAGTAGGATATCTATTATGTAAATAAACACCTAAGTAGGGGATCTTTGGGATATATAACATGCATAGTAATCTATGGCTATATTTGGTATAATCTATAAATGGATCTTCTGTACTATGCAAGTTTAATAAAAATGGGAACATATGATATATGGTAAATTATGACCATAATCTATGCTATGTAAATGTAATGCAAACATGGGGTATATGATTATATTGTGCATCACAACTATTATTTATGCATGTGAACTTAGGCAAGATTTATAATTGGGCAAGATATATTTGTGAAACTCTAAGAAATGAGTAAATCTGTTATATTTGCCTAATTTGTTAGTTTTGTTACATTGCATAATCTGCTAGTTCTGTTATATTGCTTAATCTGCTAGTTCTGCTCTACTATCTAGTCTGCTAGATTTGTTCATCTGCCATCTGCTAAGTCTGTTGAAAATGCTAAATCTGCTAGTTTGCTTAATCTGCTAAGTCGCCTAGTCTGAGAAATCTGTTATCTGCTATATCTGTTGAGTTGATATAATTAGTCCGCTATTGACATAATCTGAATTGGCTATAGTTATGAATAATGGACATGTATATTAGGCATGGGTATAAATGGGAAATCATTAATTAATTGGCCGTAAAGATAAACATGGCTAACTCGAGGTTAGAATGAGTTTGCGGCGTAATTCTGCCCGGAACCGCCCGGCATATTCCAGTGGTCACAAACAATAGGCTCTAATGTGAGAAGTTAGTCATAACGTGCTTGAAAACCCGAGGTTAGAATCAGTTTGCGGCAGAAACCTGCCCGGAACCAACCGGCCTAACCAGTAGCCGCAAACTGTCAGTCTAATGTGAGAGGTTTTGGGCATTAATATTTAATTAATGAAAATCTGAGATAAATATGATGTCTAAAACATGTTGGGTGGGTAAGGTTAAACCAATTGGACCAATGAATCTGATAAACCCGTTTCGTGAATCCGTAGGCCCAATACAAAGTTATATAATCTGTAACCGGTTAATCCGTAAGTCTGTAACCAGTTAATCTGTAAGCTTGTTAATCCGAACATCTGATCCGTTAGTCTGAAAACCGGTTAGCTTGTTTTTTTGATCTATGAACTAGTTGATCTAAACTCTGTATGTCTGAACTTCTAAACAAGTTAATCTGAAATCTGTTAGTCTGGGGACACAAGGTTAGGAGGGGAATTACTTGTGTCATCTGTTGTTTGGGACCCATATTAGTCAGTAACCCTTTCTGGAATCAAAACTTTGACACAACTGTAGGTAGGGTCTGGGCACGCTTACTGAACTAATTATAAGCAGTTCATTCTGATAATGGCGAGGGGTGTTGATGGTGCGTTCCAACCGGGTCATGTGCGTGCATGGATCCCGGTCTGCCTCTGAGGATGTAAGACGCCGTGACATATGTAAATAGGTCTGTGCCAATTGGTTGTCACTTTAGGGAGTGATACACCCTACTGTGGGGCCGACACAGGATATTTATGTATTAGGGAGACGATCGCTTGGGGTAGGGTTTTAGGGTACACTTAGTTCTGTCTGTTTCTGTTGGTACCGTCTATTTCCGTTGGGTGGTAACACCTGTCTGTTTCTGCGTGGTACCGTCTGTTCGGCTGGTAAAGGCCCATTACTAGTGTAACACCCCACCTACGTTAAGGACACTCGCAAGGGGAATGCCTTAACTTTGGTGGAGCATTTTAGTAAACAGAACATAAACTTACAAGACAGATAAAACAGTACTTGAAATTTTTTAACTTTATTACAGCGGAAACAGAAATCAATATGGTTACATCCTTTCAAATCTCAGAATTCAAGTACAAAATATCAGTCTTGTACAAAAGCCTTCAAAATGCATGGTTTACAATCATAATCCCCATAGAACGGAAGCTATACAGAGCCAAGCCATACTTTAAGCACTTCAAGCAAAGAGAAATCCGGATCAAGCTAAAGTATTCCCTCCTTGGATAACCTGGGGGGGAAACGGAAGAAAGGAGGCGAAACAACAAGGGTCAGACAAAAAGTCTGGCAAGTCCAGTGACTTTCAGCATATGAACAGATAATAATAATATGACATGAACATAAAACTGGATGAGAGATAACTGTAACAGGTGTAGCAGATATAACAGAAGAACAGAATGACATAAACTATTGCTTTACACTTCTCTGCACTAATACTAGTATAACAGAATTAGGTGTCACCCTAATGTCTAAACTGAAACAGAAACGGGTACAGAATAATTTAACAGAAACAGATTGCTAATAATGGGCCTTTACTACCCGATAAGAAACAGACAGAAGCAGAAACAGATTAATCCCTACGGAAATAGAATGTAGAAACTCATTCTAACCTCGAGTTAGTCACGTTTTATCTTTGCGGCCAATTAATTAATAATTTACCGTTTATGCGCACGCCCAATATATATGCCAATTCAGATTATCATATGATAATACATAACTTGCAAATCTGGAATATTAAGATCTGAACTAAAACACATATCATATATTAGATCTAGATCTTTGGGCATATTTTATAACGGATTATAACTTAGGTGTGAAGATCCATATTAAGATTTGATAACTATCAAGTGTGAATAACACCTAAGTAGGAGATTTTTGAATATATGACATGCATTGAAATAGATGGCTATAGTTGGTATAAGTTTAATAAAAATGGGAACATATGATATATGGTAAATTATGACCATAATCTATGCTATGTAAATGTAATGCAAACATGGGGTATATGATTATATTGTGCATCACAACTATTATTTATGCATGTGAACTTAGGCAAGATTTATAATTGGGCAAGATATATTTGTGAAACTCTAAGAAATGAGTAAATCTGTTATATTTGCCTAATTTGTTAGTTTTGTTACATTGCATAATCTGCTAGTTCTGTTATATTGCTTAATCTGCTAGTTCTGCTCTACTATCTAGTCTGCTAGATTTGTTCATCTGCCATCTGCTAAGTCTGTTGAAAATGCTAAATCTGCTAGTTTGCTTAATCTGCTAAGTCGCCTAGTCTGAGAAATCTGTTATTTGCTATATCTGTTGAGTTGATATAATTAGTCCGCTATTGACATAATCTGAATTGGCTATAGTTATGAATAATGGACATGTATATTAGGCATGGGTATAAATGGGAAATCATTAATTAATTGGCCGCAAAGATAAACATGGCTAACTCGAGGTTAGAATGAGTTTGCGGCGTAATTCTGCCCGGAACCGCCCGACATATTCCAGTGGTCGCAAACAATAGGTTCTAATGTGAGAAGTTAGTCATAACGTGCTTGAAAACCCGAGGTTAGACTCAGTTTGCGACAGAAACCTGCCCGGAACCAACCGGCCTAACCAGTAGCTGCAAACTGTCAGTCTAATGTGAGAGGTTTTGGGCATTAATATTTAATTAATGAAAATCTGAGATAAATATGATGTCTAAAACGTGTTGGGTGGGTAAGGTTAAACCAATTGGACCAATGAATCTGATAAACCCGTTTCGTGAATCCGTAGGCCCAATACAAAGTTAGATAATCTGTAACCGGTTAATCCGTAAGTCTGTAACCAGTTAATCCGTAAGCTTGTTAATCCGAACATCTGATCCGTTAGTCTGAAAACCGGTTAACTTGTTTGTTTGATCTATGAACTAGTTGATCTAAACTCTGTATGTCTGAACTTCTAAACAAGTTAATCTGAAATCTGTTAGTCTGGGGACACAAGGTTAGGAGGGGAATTACTTGTGTCATCTGTTATTTGGGACCCATATTAGTCAGTAACCCTTTCTGGTATCAAAACTTTGACCCAACAATAGGTAGGGTCTGGGCACGCTTACTGAACTAATTATAAGCGGTTCATTCTGATAATGGCGAGGGGTGTTGATGGTGCGTTCCAACCGGGTCATGTGCATGCATGGATCCCAGTCTGGCTCTGAGGATGTAAGACGCCGTGACATCTGTAAATAGGTCTGTGCCAATTGGTTGTCACTTTAGGGAGTGATACACCCTACTGTGGGGCCGACACATGATATTTATGTATTAGGGAGCCGATCGCTTGGGGTAGGGTTTTAGGGTACACTTAGTTCTGTTTGTTTCTGTTGGTACCGTCTGTTTCTGTTGGGTGGTAACACCTGTCTGTTTCTACGTGGTACCGTCTGTTCGGGTGGTAAAGGCCCATTACTAGTGTACACCTAATTCTACATTCTATTTCCGTAGGGATTAATCTATTTCTGCTTCTGTCTGTTTCTGATCGGGTAGTAAAGGCCCATTATTAGCAATCTGTTTCTGTTAAATTATTCTGTACCCGTTTCTGTTTCAGTTTAGACATTAGGGTGACACTAATTCTGTTATACTAGCTTTAGTGCAGAGAAGTGTAAAGCAATAGTTTATGTCATTCTGTTCTTCTGTTATATCTGCTACACCTGTTACAGTTATCTCTCATCCAGTTTTATGTTCATGTCATATTATTATTATCTGTTCATATGCTGAAAGTCACTGGACTTGCCAGACTTTTTGTCTGACCCTTGTTGTTTCGCCTCCTTTCTTCCGTTTCCCCCCATGTTATCCAAGGAGGGAATACTTTAGCTTGATCCGTGTTTCTCTTTGCTTGAAGTGCTTAAAGTATGGCTTGGCTCTGTATAGCTTCCGTTCTATGGGGATTATGATTTTAAACCATGCATTTTGAAGGCTTTTGTACAAGGCTGATATTTTGTACTTGAATTCTGAGATTTGAAAGGATGTAACCATATTGATTTCTGTTTCCGCTGTAATAAAGTTAAAAATTTTCAAGTACTGTTTTATCTGTCTTGTAAGTTTATGTTTTGTTTACTGAAATGCTCCACCAAAGTTAAGGCATTCCCCTTGCGAGTGTCCTTAACGTAGGTGGGGTGTTACACTTGGTATCAGAGCTGAAGGTTACCGGATTTGATAAAGAATTTTTGAAAACTATTTTCAAAAAGGTTTTGAAAAGGAAGTATTTTCAAAAGTAAAGCTTATTTTGAAAAACATAGTCCCCTAAGCCATATATCTATCTTTTGATCCTCTGCTTGAATCCTTGTTTCCTTCTTTCTTGAGTCTCTGGGGCTCCCGGCTTTCTGGGAGGTAACCTCGTCGAAGGGCAAAGTAGTGCCCGACTTCCATCGATAGCTGTAGTAGCTTCACCTGCGGCTAGTTTTCTTTAGAGCTTTGAAGGATTTTTCCGGGCGATGGCGGCAGCTTTCGAGGGATTGGTCAACGTGTTACACAAGGATAGTAAAGATGAGAATGATGAGGTTTGGCTAAGGAGCACAACCTAAAGGTGAGAAACTCATATAGACTTAGTTCACAATGGAGGCAAAAGGGAAACACAAAAGAAGGAAGGAAAGTTTGAAGATAAGGAGGAGGAAAGTGTTTTACTTATGGAAGCTCGACTCATCTGAATAAGGATTACCGAAAGACGAAGGGGAAGGTGCTTGCTTCAACTGTGGTGAGATGGGACACTTCACTAGGGACTGTCCGAAGAGACGAGGGCAAGGAGGGCAGGCAAACACTCTCGAGGCTAGTGGCTATGATAGAAATAGGAAAATTTCTATAGTAGGTTTAATTTCTTTATCTGATTATGGAGTTAAGACTTTTACTGATTCTGGTATTTTGATTTTTGTAATCAATACTCTGCACTTTAATACTAGTCTTGTTTCTGATCTGGTTATAGTCTCAAACCCCATAGGGGGTACGACTCATCTGTTTTTGGATAGATTGGGGTTTGAGGGAATATCTGTGTTAGGCGTCAAGTATGACACATACATTCTGAGTTTTTATGGGATATGATTTTATCATGCTTAGCTTCCTAAGAATCATTAGGGAACCTGATCTGTACCAGTAGTTTGTAAATATCTGAATACTTCTGATAAGATTTGCAGTTTTGACATTGTCTAAAGAGGGTAACCCTCTGGGTGTCAATTTGATGTTGATTTCGGTCTTCGGGGTTGACACTTAGGGGAATTATTTTCTCAACCAATGTCTGATAGGAACCAAGTTTTTGTTTTATCTGTACTCGCTTCCATCACTCGACTGTATACTATCGATCGAGTGTTCAACTTATAGATAGGAATCCTAATGGGTGTAAACATGTGTTTGAGACATGTTATGTTTGATGGTTGCAAGTGGATGCAAGTGGTTGCTAGTGGTTGCTCGTGGACGCATATACACACACTAGGCACTAGATCGGCTCGAAAACACTCTCATACTGCATATGGATGTGTGAGCATTTTAAAATTTTATGGATGCAAAATGGTTGAATCAGCACATGGATGTTGCATATGAGTTGATAGTTGTTCACTCATATAGAAATGATATGTATCAAATAGGAAAATTGCATACATATTGGACTCATGGCACTGACATAATTTGCATTAAGGAGGTCAACTGAATCAGTAGACCGCCTGATCTTTGCATTAGATATGGAACATATACACACACTTTTGCAAATTTTCATACAGCACTAGAAATTTCTAAGGACAATGGATGATTGTGAATGATGACTGAGTAGATGAGTGATTGGATGGTAGGACACATTCTTCTTAACTTGAAGATTTCGGGGACGAAATCCTTTAAGGAGGGGAGAATGTAACACCCCGTATTTTCTGTGAACTTAAGAAATACAAATCTGAGTATAATTAAAATATAAAATCAGAATCAAGGGAAACGGGCTGTGCCGTTGCGTTCGTCTTGGAAAAATACGCGAAATAGAGTCCGAAATTTCGTAAATCGGAGTCCGTATGACCAAGTTATGGCCTTCCAAAGTTCAGAAAAAAATTAAACAGCACAGACCAGGTCGACTGGGGAGTCGACCCTAGAGTCGACCTACCCCCAGGGGGTCGACCCTAGAGTCGACCTGGGGGTCGACCTGCCTCCCGAATCTGCTTTTCTGCCTGGGTGCGTTCTGATGTATCTGGTCTCGTTTTCTGTCAAGATTCGTCTGCCTAAACCTATTTAAACAGCCCCAAACCCAGCCTTCCCTGCACACAATTCTATTCTGCTTCTTCTCTGCCTCTGTTCTAAATAAAAATAAAAATGGTGTCGCTACTCTGCTGGAATCAAAACTAGAAGCTAATCAACATCAACCTAAGCAACTCAATTCAAATTAGAAATTAAAGCTTCTGCAACAATTCTGCAACAACTAAAGTTTTTTCCTTTAATCCAACCAAGGCAAGTACAATTATTTTCCGCTATAAACGTTAATTTTGATTGTGACATGAATTCTAAATCTGAATCTGAGGTTATATCTGTTCTGTTCTGATTTGATTTATCTTATTCTGTACCTCTTTCCTCTTTCTGTTCTATAGCCAGGCTACCACGAGCCTGAGCCAATCTCATAAGAGATTAACATACGCTAAAATGTTTGGGACAGTAAAATGAATGATGCATGAATTTTGCATGGCCAATAGGTGACTGATTTGAGGAAAGAACATGGACTGTAGCTAGAACATAAATCTGAGATAATTTGACATGTTATGTTTATAACATAAAAAGGTATTGAACATATGATTTGTGGACACGACATAAAAAGGTATATAATTGGACATAAATGTAGACTGTATTGAACATATAATTTGAGATAAAGGGAATATGGCTTAGGTATAAAGACTTACATGGAAGTAGGATATCTATTATGTAAATAAACACCTAAGTAGGGGATCTTTGGGATATATAACATGCATAGTAATCTATGGCTATATTTGGTATAATCTATAAATGGATCTTCTGTACTATGCAAGTTTAATAAAAATGGGAACATATGATATATGGTAAATTATGACCATAATCTATGCTATGTAAATGTAATGCAAACATGGGGTATATGATTATATTGTGCATCACAACTATTATTTATGCATGTGAACTTAGGCAAGATTTATAATTGGGCAAGATATATTTGTGAAACTCTAAGAAATGAGTAAATCTGTTATATTTGCCTAATTTGTTAGTTTTGTTACATTGCATAATCTGCTAGTTCTGTTATATTGCTTAATCTGCTAGTTCTGCTCTACTATCTAGTCTGCTAGATTTGTTCATCTGCCATCTGCTAAGTCTGTTGAAAATGCTAAATCTGCTAGTTTGCTTAATCTGCTAAGTCGCCTAGTCTGAGAAATCTGTTATCTGCTATATCTGTTGAGTTGATATAATTAGTCCGCTATTGACATAATCTGAATTGGCTATAGTTATGAATAATGGACATGTATATTAGGCATGGGTATAAATGGGAAATCATTAATTAATTGGCCGTAAAGATAAACATGGCTAACTCGAGGTTAGAATGAGTTTGCGGCGTAATTCTGCCCGGAACCGCCCGGCATATTCCAGTGGTCACAAACAATAGGCTCTAATGTGAGAAGTTAGTCATAACGTGCTTGAAAACCCGAGGTTAGAATCAGTTTGCGGCAGAAACCTGCCCGGAACCAACCGGCCTAACCAGTAGCCGCAAACTGTCAGTCTAATGTGAGAGGTTTTGGGCATTAATATTTAATTAATGAAAATCTGAGATAAATATGATGTCTAAAACATGTTGGGTGGGTAAGGTTAAACCAATTGGACCAATGAATCTGATAAACCCGTTTCGTGAATCCGTAGGCCCAATACAAAGTTAGATAATCTGTAACCGGTTAATCCGTAAGTCTGTAACCAGTTAATCCGTAAGCTTGTTAATCCGAACATCTGATCCGTTAGTCTGAAAACCGGTTAGCTTGTTTTTTTGATCTATGAACTAGTTGATCTAAACTCTGTATGTCTGAACTTCTAAACTAGTTAATCTGAAATCTGTTAGTCTTGGGACACAAGGTTAGGAGGGGAATTACTTGTGTCATCTGTTGTTTGGGACCCATATTAGTCAGTAACCCTTTCTGGTATCAAAACTTTGACCCAACAGTAGGTAGGGTCCGGGCACGCATACTGAACTAATTATAAGCGGTTCATTCTAATAATGGCGAGGGGTGTTGATGGTGCGTTCCAACTGGGTCATGTGCGTGCATGGATCCCGGTCTGCCTCTGAGGATGTAAGACGCCGTGACATCTGTAAATAGGTCTGTGCCAATTGGTTGTCACTTTAGGGAGTGATACACCCTACTGTGGGGCCGACACAGGATATTTATGTATTAGGGAGCCGATCGCTTGGGGTAGGGTTTTAGGGTACACTTAGTTCTGTCTGTTTCTGTTGGTACCGTCTGTTTCTGTTGTGTGGTAACACCTGTCTGTTTCTGCGTGGTACCGTCTGTTTGGGTGGTAAAGGCCCATTACTAGTGTACACCTAATTCTACATTCTGTTTCCGTAGGGATTAATCTGTTTCTGCTTCTGTCTGTTTCTGATCGGGTAGTAAAGGCCCATTATTAACAATCTGTTTCTGTTAAATTATTCTGTACCCGTTTCTGTTTCAGTTTAGACATTAGGGTGACACCTAATTCTGTTATACTAGTATTAGTGCAGAGAAGTGTAAAGTAATAGTTTATGTCATTCTGTTCTTCTGTTATATCTGCTACACCTGTTACAGTTATCTCTCATCCAGTTTTATGTTCATGCCATATTATTATTATCTGTTCATATGCTGAAAGTCACTGGACTTGCCAGACTTTTTGTCTGACCCTTGTTGTTTCGCCTCCTTTCTTCCGTTTCCCCCCCAGGTTATCCAAGGAGGGAATACGTTAGCTTGATCAGGATTTCTCTTTGCTTGAAGTGCTTAAAGTATGGCTTGGCTCTGTATAGCTTCCGTTCTATGGGGATTATGATTTTAAACCATGCATTTTGAAGGCTTTTGTACAAGACTGATATTTTGTACTTGAATTCTGAGATTTGAAAGGATGTAACCATATTGATTTCTGTTTCCGCTGTAATAAAATTAAAAATTTTCAAGTACTGTTTTATCTGTCTTGTAAGTTTATGTTATGTTTACTAAAATGCTCCACCAAAGTTAAGGCATTCCCCTTGCGAGTGTCGTTAACGTAGGTGGGGTGTTACACAAGTAACGTAGGAATTAAATAATAATATAATAATATATAAATACCCTAAAAATATCAAAATCCTAATTTCCTTTAATAGATGTATCGCGCCATTCTCTTTCAAAAGTTGATATCATCCTTTTTTGATTCCTCAAATTCTTCCAATCCATTGAATAATTTCAAAAGCGTATAACACGGAAAACGAAGAGGATGTTGAGATATTTATAATCTACGGTTAAGATCGGATCTGGAGTTGTATTTTGTTCGATTTCCCCATGCAAAGGACCACCGTTCGATCAGGTTTTGGGGTAGAAGGGGGTTCGAACTTTGAGGCATTCATGGTGGTGGTGGAGCACAGGTAGGCGCGTCGCGTGGTAGGAGTTGATCAGCGGCATGTGGTCAGTTGGTGCTGCGATGTGGAGCCCTAGGTGACGATGGTGGGTGCGGTTTACAATAGAAGGAGAAAACGAAGGAAAAAGGGAAAAAATGTAATTAAGTAATTAAGTTTTTTATTATTTTTAGATTAATTATTAATATAATTAGATGTTTAAACGATCGTAACTTTTCATATGACGTCAGAATTCGACGATTTCAGATGCGTTGGAATCACAATGACGAGAACTACACTGTAAGATGGACTAGAAGGAAAACGAAGCAAGTTACATTTTTTGGGTCAAATTAAATCCAAGTTTAATTTGATTTAAAAATAAATCGACAATCCAAAGCTATCAGAGTGAGAACTCTCTCACTCAATTATTTTGTTACGTTATTAAAATCATACTTAAATATATATTGATTACCTATGTTGATTATTATCTGGTTATTACCACAAATTGTTATATGGTATATGGTAGCTCACATCACAGTTGTTTGCAAACTCGATGGACGAATGGATGATTTATTATGATATGGTTTGAATGTGATTTATAAATAATTAACATGTTAAATCGATGTTAAATTATTTATGGTAGTTGAAATTGGATTAAACATCCATTTACAGGTCGAACGACTTATTTATGTTCACCTATTTAAATGATATAGATTGGAATAAATATAAAAAACTATAAATTGATTATTTATTGGTTGAAAACACCACAGGGGCATTGGGATGATATTTGATTTACACTAATCCCAAGTGTTTAGATTGGATGTTAATCGATTGATTGATAGACCGATAGAAGCGTTAACTAATTATTTAAGGCTTATATGGATGTAAGTGCACACTGGATGTTAATTGAATGTTCGATGGTTGTTTACAATTATTGTTGAATGAATGAAATCCATATAAATAATTTATATGGATATTGGTTGAGATTTTATGCCAATCCAGAATACATATGAATATATTTTTATAATATAATATTAAATGAAAATTGAAGTTTGATTTAGACGTCCGATTTTCGATGGATGCAATGATTTAAAAATATCGATGAATTTTCTTAACAATAACAAATGGTTTTGAATTAATTTTCAATTGATTTTGGCATGTCGAAGTTTTCAAATTGGAATGAATAGTGACTTTTCAAAGTGAAGTTCAGTTAGTCCATATAGAAAA
Source organism: Allium sativum (assembly GCA_030737875.1). Classification (NCBI taxonomy): domain Eukaryota; kingdom Viridiplantae; phylum Streptophyta; class Magnoliopsida; order Asparagales; family Amaryllidaceae; genus Allium; species Allium sativum. The sequence continues at coordinate 267,248,844 of CM060916.1, forward strand.
CGTTTTAAAAGAAGTTTTCTTTTGAAAGTTCTTCATTTATTTTTATAACAACTGTAATGAAAATTTGGATGTAAAATAATGACTTTTGAAAAATAGTATTATTTTATTCATTAAAATAATACTAAAATTGACTGTATAGTGAAATATGCGATTTTGAAAATAAACAACTGAAATGTATTTTCAAAAATGACTATATATATTTTATATAATTTATATAAATGGATTAGAGGCATTTCGATTTATATTTAAAATTTATAAATTGGTTCGGGCTTGAATAGAACGCATCGCGCAGTGATAGTTCGCGAACGTCATCCCGTAACTTTGAATTGACATAATGGGAGATCCGACCATCAGATTCTCCTGAAATTGGAATCATTGGAACCGTAATGAAATGAGATTTCTATTGAAATAAGATTTCTATTGAAATAAGAATTTTAGGAATCCAACGGTTTGATTTTAATTTAAGTCCAAATCAGTTTTGGAAAAGGTCGTTATATATGCAGTTCGGTGGCCAATATTGGAAACCGTCTGTAAGGGCCTTAATAAAATTATTAAAAATATAGTTAAATTATGAAAAATCATAATAAATGATTTGGAAATATTTTTAGATGAAATACTCTAAGTTAGAAAAGATAGATGATACTTTTATCAGTATGAATTAGTTAACAACTAGAGTAATAATCAAATGATTTTAAAATAATAAATTGGACTTGTGAATGGTTTTAATATAACTAGAGTTTTCCAATAAATAAATTGAAATGGATTTAAATGGAAATTATCTTCGGATATTTCGATATTGGATTCCGTAATTGTACGGATATTGTTATGGGAATTTGGAAGATATAGCTATCGTTATTCCAATACGATATTTATTGGTTTCGGAATTTGGTATTGAATGTAAGTCGACATGGTTTCCATTTAAAGCCTTGTATTTAATATCAAATTGAATTTGAGTTTTGTTGTGAATGGTATCTTATATAATACTATTCTTGAACCCAGCTTTGAAAGGAATAAATCTTTTAATTAAGATTTAACGAAGTTATCCAGTATTTTTAATTAATTTGGAATTGAATGGAATTCAATTAATAATAATCGAGATGAGCTTCTATGAAGGAAGGCATTTACTATTTATGAAATTTAAAAGGCTTTGTCGTTATTTCACTTATAGTATTATTCGAATGCGGAAATTTATATTGATTATATTTTGTTCAGATTTCCATGAAGATTCCATATTAAATGGAAGATGATGTTGGTTTTATTATGAATGGTGCTTTTAAATGGAAGTTGTTCATTATCTTAATTAAAGACAAGATTAATCTCCTAAAGTTGAATAATCATTGAATAGTGATGTATGAATATTAAAACAAAATTGGAGTTTTAATGAATATTTAATTAGATTGAAATGTAAAAAGAGGTCATTAAATTTACCGAATTAGAGAAAGTTCGAGATGGAGTACCACCAGTTTAACTCCATGCGATAGTTAAATCTTTAATTAGATTTAAACGTTAAGTGGTAATTAAAATTACCGATAACATGATGGGTGTTAAATATGGAGTACCACCAGTTTTGCTCCACGGCATGAATAGGTTGGGTCTGGGAATAATGAAATAAATGATTACTTTGGTAAGGCTCGATAACCTCGACTAGTTTTATAGCTTGGTTTAAGTTGTGAAAAGATATAATAAAATCTTTTGAAATGATATCCAAAGGAAGATTTGAACAAAAGTTTAAATGATTTAAATCTTTGATAAAAGTAATGGGAACCATCCCTAGAAAAATGAATATTTGAATAAAAAGAATATTCCAGATTGGAATGAGATGTGTGTTATCTTTATTTATCATTTGATTTTAAAGTTATGTGAGTTGTTCGGAAAGACCGCGTTTAATCAATTCTGAATAACTGTTACGACAATTAAAAGTTGAAGAAAGTAGACAGTAGTTGAAGACAAAAGATCTTTTCATCGTATGGATGGTTACTGATGTCTCAATTGGGCGGTACACCCAAGACGAGGTAATAAGTGGTGGTCGTCCAAACATACTTGGAGATCGACTAGATATTTGAGGACCTCTCTCCTGTATTGGATATATGGGACGAGGAATAAGGTACCTCCGGTTTCATTCAGACATAGAACGAACTTACAAATGGATTGTGTGTCTGACATCATAGTTTGCATTATATTAATTGATTACTACTATATATATTTGTTTGGTGGCAGAGAATTTATTCTCTTAGCTTAACACCCTTCTCTAAGATGTATGAGCTTAGAGGTTATATATTGGTGGACATCAGTTGTATGGTATGAACTGACAATGTGGCATGCTGAGATGCATTGATCAAAGCTTTTGTTGAAAAGAAAAGCTTTGTGGATAATGATCAAAGCTCGGCTTTAATATAGTGTAGATCTGTGTTTAGCATTAACTCGCAAGCTTTACACCCCGGTATGAGTCAAAAATGGGATGACGGACCGTAAGGAGAATATGCATTTCTTTCTAGCTAGAAGTAGTCTCATGGTATGAAGCCTAGACATATTTATTTTTGTGGATGATGGAAACCAAGGCACCTTAGATATGGTCGCACAAGGCCAATATGATCAACGTACTGACCAGATAGTATGTGCGATAGGACCAGGAAACGTATGATTCAGGATCAGTAATGTAGTGACTGACCGTCCCCGATCCAAGGTCGCGTAAGTATATGATCCTGAGCATCTCGCTAGAGATGGCCCGAATTTGGTGAGGAGAGATCCCTTGCCTCGGCTCATAGATGGAATCCAAATTCCAATACGTGACTTCACGATTTTAATTGTAAACGTATATGGCAATATAGTAGGATGGGGTACTGTATCGTTTATAATTGATACATTTATATTCAAAGTTGTTTTATATATTATGCACTTATAATAATATCAAAAAAAATTGTTTTAAAGCGTACAAGCAACTTTAGCAATTATAAGGTAAAACTTTGTCCTCTGGTTTGTGTTGCATTGTGTGATAGGACCTGAGTCTTATAATGACATCATTTTTCAAAAAGCATTGCACTTTTTTATTTTTAAACTGATATTCAAATGGAGTAAACCTGTTCTGTGTCATACAGTGTGGTGCCACGATTTTTCCCAACTTTTAAAGTAAAATTTTAATAACTGTTTTTAGTTCTCATACCAGTCACATGACTGACCTAGAGTTTATTGTTTTCACCTAAACTCTGGGTGCCCATATTTTTCACATGGGCATCTAATTGTTTTGGATTTGCAGATATTTAATTTTAATAGGATCCTGGATTTATGGTTGGAGCTATACTCCGAAAAGCTTTATATCCGTGTATTTCTTTCAGTTGTGTTAGTTGATGTATTTTCGCTGTACATTGTATCTATATATTTTAATCCCGCTGCTATGTAATTTATTCTTTGATATTTATTTTTCCGCTGTGTATTTGTCCGTACTACAGTATTCTTGTAATATGATGTAATATTTCTGCAATAGCAATGAAAAATTCTCTTGTTTTGTGTTCCGATGCATCGTGTTCTCAAACAATTTGCATTCTTGTTTGGTTTAGGCCGACCGGGGATTTCGGGTCGTCACGTGTGGTAGTGTGTAGATAATAATCACCAACCCCACATGGGTCTTGAAGTGATATTTGATTGTACACTAATCCCATGTGTTTAGTTGTATGTTAATCGGTTGATTGACAGACCGATATAAGCGTTAATTATATATTTAAGGCTTATACGGGTGTAGTTGCACTATGGATATGAATTAGATGTTTGATAGTTGTTTACAGCTATATTTTAATGCATATGTCGTATAAAATCCATATAAATTAATTTATACGGAAATTGGTTGTGATTTCTTTCGAAGTCGGAAGAAACTGAATATTTTAATAATATAATTTTCGATGAAAAATGAAAGTTTGATTCTGACGTCTGATCTTGGATGGACACGAACATATTAAAATATTGATGAATTTTCACAACTAAACCAAATGACTTTGAATTAACTTTCACTCGATTTTGGCATGTCAAAGTTTATGATTCGAAATGAATAGTAACTTTTCAAAGTGAAGTTCGGTTAGGTTATTAGCTAACGTTTTAAAAGAAATTTCTGATCGAATTTTTTTTGTTTATTTTTATTACGAATGACAGAAAATTTTGAGTTTAAAATAACGAGTTTTGAAAAATAATATTATTTTAATGATTAGAATAATATTAAAAATGACCTAAAGGCGAAATATGTGATTTTAAAGAGAAACGATCGAAACAAAATTTCCAAAATTGATATATATTTTATATAATTTATAAAATACTTTGGAAGACGTTTTGATTTGTTAATTAATTATAAATCGATTCGGGCTTGAATAGGACTTGTTGGAGCAGCGACAGTTCGCGAACGTCAACCCATAACTTCGAAATGACGTATCGGAATATTCGACCATCAGATTCTACTGAAACTGGAAGCATTGGATCTGTAATGAAATAAGCTTTCAAATAAAATAAGTATTTTTAAGATCCAACGGTTTGAATCTAAAATAAGTCAAAATCAGTTTTGGAAAAGGTCGTTATGGATGCAGTTCGGTTGCTGAAATTGGAAACTGACTGTAAGGGCCATAATTAAATTATTAAAAATATAAATAAATTATGTAAAATCATAATAAACGGTTTGGAAAGATTTGGGATGAAATACTCCAAGTTTTGAAAAGACAAAGGATATTTTTATCTGAATGAACTAGTTAACAACAAGAGTAGAGAGCCAAAAGGAATATGCGATGATTCCTGAGAGTACAGTCTAGTATCACTCATGAGATCTATCGGAAATTATTCCATTAGACGAAGGGTGGGAAGAATTGAAAGGAACATCGGATATTCGACTAAGACCAAACGATGTTTTCTGAGTAAATTGGATCTAATAGTTTTAAAATAATATATTCAATTGTGAATGGTTCGGAAATAACCAAAGTTTTCCAACACATGAATTGGAATGGATTTGAGTGGAAATTATCTTCGGATATTTCGATATGGGATTCTGTAATTATACGGATATAACTGAGGAATTTGGAAGACAGATATCGTTATTCAAAAACGGTATCTATTGGTTTTAGAATTTAGTATTGAATGTAAGTCGACATGATTTCTATTTAAAGCCTTATATTTAATATCAAATTGTATTTTTTGGTTTGTCGTGAATAGTGTCTTTAATAACACTGTTTTTAAACCCATTTGAGAATGGAATCTATTGAATACATCTTTTAATTAAAATTCAATGGAATTTTCCAATTTAATAAATTAAATTGGTATTAAATGGAAGTTGATTTTTGGTTTATTGTGAACTATGTTTTAAATGACATTTGTTCTTTAACCCAGTTAAAGAACGGATTAATTTCCTAATGTTGAATAATCATTAACTAATGATTTATGAGATTAAAACTATTATACACTTTTAATGAATCTCTAATTATATTGGAAATGTAATGGAAAAGGGGTAATTAAATTCACTGTAGCACGATGGTTGATAGATACAGAGTACCACTAGTTTTACTCCATGGGATGAATAAGTTGGGATTTAGGGATAAGGATATAAAATATAATCGTTTCTGTAAGACCTTTTTTTCCCGATTAGGTTTGTAAACCATAAAGCATGAAAACATATTATGAAATCTTTTTCCATGGTTTCCAAGGAAGATTTAAACAAAAGTTTAAATGATAAGAATCTTTGATAAAATTTGAGACGACCCAAACTTCCCCATAAAGGAAAGTCTGGATTGAATTGAGGACAAATCATAACACAAACAATAGAACACTTCATTGCTGTTACAACAATTACATCAGAGTACAAGAATATAACAGAGTATGAATAATTAATATACATCAGAAAAATATTAGAGATTTTAATTACATTAGCAGCGGAAAAATAATACATAACACAACTGAAAGAAATACACGGATACAAAGCATTCCGAATATAGCTCTAGCTGTAAATCTAGAATCCTGGAAAAATAAATCCGCAAAACCAAAACTACTAGCTGCTCGTATGGAAAATATGGGTACCTATAGTTTAGGTTAAAACAATAAACTCTGAGTCAGTCATAGGACTGGTGTGAGAACTAAAATAGTTATTTAAAACTTTACTTTAAAATAGAGTAAATCAAGGGACCACGCTGTATAACACGGAATGGGTTTTCTTCCAAGAATACCAGTGCATAAAACAGTTTATAAACAACACAATGCTTTTCGAAAAATGAAGCTATTATAAGACTCAGGTCCCATCACACAATGCAATGCAAGCCATAGGATAGAGTTTTTCCTTATAATAGCCAAACATGCTTGGTACATTTAAAACAAATCATTTTGATATTACTATATGTGTATAGTGTCAAAATCGGTTCAAATATAAATGTATCAATCATAGACGACATAGTATCCCATCCTACTATGTCGCCATACTAGTTCTGCAATTAAATCCGAAATGTCACGTATTGGAAATTGGATTCCATCTATGAGTCGAGGCAAGGGATGGCTCCTCACCGATTCGAGACACTATAGAAAATGCCTCAGGATCCCTCGTAGTGAACCCTTGGATCTTCAGGGATGGTCCACACTTACGTTAGTGGATTAGTATTCCTGAACACACGTTTCTCGGTCCTATCGGACCTATCCATCGACCCCGTAGTGACCAATATATCCAAGGCACCCCGCTATCCATCATCCACGTAGGTAAAATAATATAAATGTCTAGGCTCCATACCATGACACCACCCATAGCTAGAAAGAAATGTCGTGCACTCCTGCAATCACAATCCCATTTTTGACTCATACCGAGGTGTTAGACTTGCGAATTAACGCTATACACAAAGCTATGCTATTTAAACCCGTGTTTTGACCATCAACCACAAGACCCTGCTTTTCAACAAAGGCCTTGATCATTTGCATCTCAGCAAGCCACATTGACAATTCACGCCAGGCGACTGATGTCTATCAATATATAGCCTCTAAGATCGTACGTCTCAGAGAAGAGTGTTAAGCAAGGGAATAAATTCTCTGCCACCAAAACAGATATATATTTAATAGAGATCAATCAACACAGAATAAAATCCAATGTCAGACACACACATCCATTTACTAGTTCGTTCTGGGTCTGAACTAAACCGGAGGCACCTTATTCCTCGTCCCATATGACCAATACAGGAAAGATGTAACGTCCCATATTTTTATGATATAATAATTATTTTATTTAATTATTTAAATAGTGATTTAGAGATTTAAATGGCTGTTTAATTAAATAATAATGAATATTTAATTAATATTTATAATAAAATAAAATATTATAACTTCGAAATAGTCGGGAAATAGTGGAATTCACAATATTGTTTGAATTGGATCATTTATAATATATAATTCAGTTTAGAGTTGAATTATATTAACGAATTTATTTATAAATGTTAGTTGAACGTATAAATTATATTATAATTATAATCGAGCTCGAAACGGTGCGACATTTCGTAATTTGGCGATTCGAACTTTAAACGAATATACAATCCGTTTTAAATCAGATTTCTGCGAAACAAGAAACGTTCGGAGCTGGTGAAGTATATTTTTCTAATGGAAGATAAATCGAGATTTCGTCATGTAGATTGTGAGTTGTGTCCAAATCAAATTTTAGAAAAATCGCTATGGAATTCCTTTATAATTTAAAACGATTTATTTATATTATAAATGGAATTTCAATATAAAATTAATACTGATTTAATTTGAATTTGAAATGTCGAGTTATAAATTCAGAGAGAAATATTTTGGAGCTATATGATATTTTACTGTGAATATATACGATAATATTAATTTACTAATATTCAATTTAAATTTTTTAATATATTTATATTTATACGGTCTATTTAGAGCATTAAAAATAGCCATTTTTGCAAACGACCTCCAAATTCGACGAAACCAATTTCGTTGGATCCGTAATGTCAAATTATTGTTATATATCAATTTTCGTGATTTTTGAAGTCAGTATGTGGCCGTGCGCAGTTTTAACGTGAGAAACAGTCGATATTTTGACGATTAAAAATATGCTGTGTGAGAAAACGGAGTCGAAATTCGATAAAACCAACTTTGTTGGGCCCGTAATGTCAAACTCTAGCCGCATGTCAATTTCCATGATTTTTGGGTATTTTATGTAATCACACGAATTTTTAGAAGACGAATACAACTAGAAATTGGCATAAATAAAATATAAATTATTAATAATAAAATATACAAACCAACCCTATATATACTCTTTACCATCTAACTCTAATCCATTTTTCTCCGTTGTCAAAACAGCACCATCACCTCCAGGAAAAATTCCAACAGTAAAATCCACCTTTGAAAAATCAAATCAAATACAAATAAAATCGATAAATTCCAAAGTTTATATCGTTGTGATCCTCATTCAATGATCTTCAGTCTGATGTGCATGTTGTTGGATTCGATGGAGTTTTCAGTAGCTCAAATTTTGTATAGCGTGTTCATTTTAGTTCAGGGTTGGATTTATTCGCAAATACAAAGATTGATGCAAGATTTGGTTACTATTTTTGAGATCGTGATGGAGTTTAGCATATTGTGTGAAATTTTAGGGTGTTTTAGCACTGAAAAATGTCGGGATCTTTACTATACCCATGCATTTGAAGCTCCAGGTCGCGATGATCATGATGGCGTCGAGTTGTACATGATGGAGATGTAGAGATTTGAATGACGAGAAGAATGGAGGTGGTCTTGCGTTGATTGGTGGAGTAATGATGGAGATATGGAAGCATGAAGTGGTGGCACCGGTGAGGAAAACGGTTTTGGAGCTTGCGATGTGTTTGGGGAAGATGGAGATACGGTGGTGGGCTGATTTGATCGGGTATGGGCTGTGTTTTAAAGGGTAAAGGCCCGTTTAGTATTAAAGTCCAAATTTAACTAATTTAAATATGCGCTAACTTCTAAATGTCATAACTTTGCCATACGGAAACAAAATTCAGCGAAACTGGTTGCGTTGGGATCGCATGGACGTAGGCTTCACAATGAAAATGGTTTGGAGTAATTTAGATCTCGTCTCAATTTATGGCGAAATAAAACGCTTGAACCAGTCCGACGATCGAATATCGTTATTTAACGATAACCAACCAAAGTGAGTAAAACTCACTAACTCTGTTTAAATTATATTTTTATAAATATAATCTAGTACTGATAAATAATGATTACTTTCTATGTGATGATTGTTTGGTTGAATTATTGATTGTTGGTTGAAATTTACAGATAACGATATACACACGCATCGTTAATAAACATTGATTTTGTTTATCAGAATAGTGCATATTGAACTGAAATTGCTGTGAATTATATTGTGTAACATCTGTGGATGCAGGGAAACAGGTCGGAGTGATCCAACTGGATTCCTCAACATTTATTTTACTATTTTTCATATACTGTGTTATATGATGTGATATGCAATTTATTGCTGATTTTGTGTGTTTGAATGATACCGATCATTGTTATATGGTACGATAAATACTATAAGAAGTACCGGAATATGAAAAGTGAACTTTTACAGTGTAGATTGAAAATAAATTATTTATATAAAATAAATATACATTGTATAAAGAAGAACAGTTATAAAATGAGCATATTTTATAAGAAGAACATTTATGAAATGAAAATATTTTATAAAGAATAACATTTATAAAATGAAAATATTTTATAAAGAAGAACATTTATAAAATGAGCATATTTTATAAAGAAGAACATTTATAAAATGAGCATATTTTATAAAGAAGAACATTTATAAAATGAGAATATTTTATAAAGAAGAACATTTATAAAATGATAATATTTTATAAAGAAGAACAGTTATAAAATGAGCATACTGAATGAAAATATTTTATAAAGAAGAACATTTATAAATGAAAATATTTTATAAAGAAGAACATTTATAAAATGAAAATATTTTATAAAGAAGAACAATTATAAAATGAGCATATTTTATAAAGAAGTACATTTATAAAATATTCATTTTATAAAGAAGAACATTTATAAAATGAAAATATTTTATAAAGAAGAACAGTTATAAAATGAGCATATTTTATAAAGAAGAACATTTATAAAATGAAAACATTTTATAAAGAAGTACATTTATAAAATGAAAATATTTTATAAAGAAGAACATTTATAAAATGAAAATATTTTATAAAGAAGAACAGTTATAAAATGAGCATAATTTATTAAGAAGAACATTTAGAAAATGAAAATATTTTATAAAGAAGAACATGTATAAAATGAACATATTTTACAAAGGAGAACATTTATAAAATGAACAAATTTTATAAAAGGGAATTGACAAGATATTAAAGAATAACGAGAAGATGAATTCAAAGTAGATTGTAAACAAAAATCTATTATAACAGATAAAATGGAGACGATTAATTTATAAATAATATTTTATAAACAAATATTTATCTTTTGATAAATGGAATATATAAGTCTGAACTTAAATAACGAAGTAGAAATTGGTTTCAACACCGATATTTTAAAGAGAATGTGAACTCAACATTTATAAAAGGAATTATAAATGAGATTTAAGTGGTAGAAATAAAAAGGAGATTTTGTATGAATAATTCTATAAAGAGAAGAATAAATAAGATTTGGAAACAAGATATTATTTTAAAATACGAAATCAAACTTAATGGAGTATATAAAGGAAATATTATTCACATTAGATGTAAATAATGAAATTAAGTAAAGATTTTGCAATAAAAACATTTGTAAAGGAAATTGGACTTTTGAAACGTGAATTTAAACAGAAATGGAAATTCGAATGGCTAGAGATAAACAATTTGTGTAACAATGAAAACAAGTGTTGTGATTTATAAAAAATGTTTATAAATGAATTAAAATACATTATCAATGGATAATTTGAATTGTGAATTCAGCAGTGAATATTAAATGAAGAGAGGAAATCGAATATAAGCTATTCGAAAATAAGTTAATCGAATATAAGTTATTCGAAGTGAGTAAATCAAATGTAAGTCATTCGAAAGAGAGTCAATCGAATATAAGCTGTTCGAAAATAAGTTAATCGAACATAAGTTATTAGAAGTGAGTTAATCGAATGTAAGTCATTCGAAAGAGATAAAATCGAATATAAGCTATTCGAAAATAAGTTAATCGAATAAAAGTTATTCGAAGTGAGTTAATCGAATGTAAGTCATTCGAAAGAGAGAAAATCGAATATAAGCTATTCAAAAGTGAATTAATCGAATATTATTTATTCAAAGTGAGTTAATCGAATATAGGTTATTCGAAGAAGAGTTAATCAAATAGAGATTACTCGAAAGAGAGTTATATGTCGAATTCAATTATATCAAATTCGGGAAAGTACTATTTACTTTCCGGGTTTTTAAATTAAGATTTATTTATTATTAAATAAAAAGATTATTATTTAATCAAATAAAAGTTATAGTTTTATAGTTAGATATTCCAGAAGTACGAATTATAACGTTATCATTATAAAATTGTTTTTCATAAAAGAAATGGAATTGTAAACTGAAATCCAAGAATCGGCGTAAGCAATAAGTGTTAAGATTTGAGTTGTGAACTTTCTCTGTTGCAAGATTAAGAACGTTGTTCAGTTAAGGTCTGAGAGGTAACTATAACCCAACTTGATTGACTTCGTAATTAACTAAGGAATAGTTGAAGTTCGATGGCGAAGGTTGATTAGAAATATTGTTAAGTAATAAACGATAAATGGATTGAGCGATCATAATAATGTTTTATATAACATTAGTTTGAAATCCATACAAATGAGATTTGGAAACGTTTTCCACATATAATTAGAGATGTTTTCTAAGCATAGAAAATGAAATGTTTGTTGATAATAAATACTGGAATGACAATGACATGTGAATAAAAGACGGAAATGTTTTCCAATGATTAATAACGTATATTTTCTAGACTTAGAAAATAAGCAATTATGAATATATGGAATAGGAAATGGGAAATGAATAAATTAATGATAATCTAATATAAAGAGATAAATGATGTTTGATGATTGATCGATAGAATTTCCATCTGGAAATAATATCGTTGTTTGCACACATGTTTTTCTTTGATAGTTAAATCACCTACTATCGAAGTTTTTGACCATTTTTACGTCGTCAATATGGGGGGACCGGGATCAGATTCATTATCTGAAAACCACTCTGTATAGACGTTAACGTTGCGAATCAAATATGATGAAGATAAATGAAGACGGTGTTATGCAAGGGTTGTCCTATTTACAGAATAGTGCCTTCAGTTTGTCTAGTCCCAGGACAAATTTATATGGAAGAATGTCTGACAGAGTATATCTAAAGGATCGCGTAAGTTGATCTTTTCAAACGTAGTTACGTTTGGTGGCATAGGAATTCGTTTCTCTTAGCTGTATACCCATAGTACGTTTGGCGAAATCATTTTGTGATTTGGCGGATATGACAATGTGACATTCAAAGTGAATGAAGACCAAAAGATACGTTATAGCCTCTAGCCTTACAATCGGGAAATGGTATAAAATCGGGTAGGTCGCATGGCTAGTTGGGTCATACCCAAGCAGGGTGTCACCTGATCTAGAGAAAATCCTTTTGCTTCTTAAATCTATCGATGTTGTCCCTTTTGGGAAACGGTTGCTGATCCCAACCGTTGGTGATAATACATTCGGTACTCTCAAACTAAGTGAGAGACCGGTCATGTTTAGCCTGGGTTGCAAGATGTTCTTGTTGAACCCGGTGTATTTCTCTCTAGAGGTACACTGTCGGAAGGTGGTCTCATACCTTGCCAGTTGGAATCCATTATCTAATAAGAGCCCACGGTTTTGATTGTATACTATATATGTAGAGCGTGAGATGCAAGCGTTCTGCTAGATTGATATTACTTGTATTTAGACAATATTATAATATCAGACGAATATTGATTTCAAAGAATGCTTTGGGTTATCGTAAAGTAAAAACCATCCATTTTTATGTGTGGATCGGTCTTACGATTATCTTTTCTTTTAAAATGGATTTTTAAAAGTTAAACCAAATGGTTATAGTTTACTTACACTAGTCCTTGATTGACCCAGAGTTTATATTTGTTTTGTTTTCCCCTAAACTCTTGGGTGCCCAAATTTGTACGGACTGTCAAGTAGTTCAGGTATTTTCAGATATCATTAGAGGAGCTTGGAGCAGGAGGCTTCAACGTTATCTAGTATTGTTATTTCCGCTGTGTTGTAAGTGTTGTACTCTGATAATGTTATTGTATATATATACTGTTTTATTTAAAAGTTATGTTATATTTTATTCATTCCGCAGTGAGATTCGTGTTACTCTGATGTGTTGTATGTTCTTCTTCTTCTATTCTAATTTTCTATCTTATCTATTCTCACCCTTTAACTTCTTTCATTAACATTCCGGTATTTTCGATTCTTGAATAGTCGACAATGGGTTTTTTGTCGAGTACCAAGGTCGCAAAATCCCCGGGTCGTTACAAAAGAGGCCCTCGCATATCTGGTCGATCTCCAAGTATGTATGGACGATCACCACTTATTACCTTGTCTTGAGTGTACAGACCGATCAAGACATCAGTAATCATCCAAACGATGTGAAGAACTACGGTCTTCAACCACTGTCTTCATCATCGACTTATCATCGAATCAATTATTCAGAATGGGTATAGACCTGGTATTTCCGAATAATTCACGTATCTTATAATCAAGTGCTATAAAAACACAACATACGCCTCATTCCAATTCTGAATATTGTTTTATTCAAATATTCATATCTTTTGGGAAAGGTTCCCATTAATTTTGTCAAATATAAATTCTTCTAAATTTATACTTTAATCTTCCTTTGGATATCAATTCTAAATCAAATTAAGGTTTATCAACTAGTTGGGATTATCGAGTCTTACCGAAGTAATCATTTATTCATTAATCCCAATCCCGACCTATTCATCCTATGGAGCAAAACTGGTAATACCCCATATATAATACCACGGTGTTATCGGCAAAATCAATTACCATTTCCCGTTCAAATCGAATTAAAGATTTAACTATCGCCTGGAGTAAAACTGGTGGTACTCCACTCTCGATCATTTCCCAAATTTGATAATTTAAATTATCACATTCACATTTCAATCTAACTGAACATTCATTAAAACTCCACTTAGTTTTACTCTTCCAACAATCATTATTAATGATTATTTTACTTTGGGAAATCAAACTTGTCGCATCAACAATCTACACCGTACCGTTGATTTCTGCCAATATATAACCTCTAAGCTCGTACGTCTCAGAGAAGGGTGTTAAGCAAGAGGATAAATTCTCCGCCACCAAACAGATATATATATTTAGAAGAGATCAACAATACGGTTTGAAATACAATGTTATACATGTAATCCTATCTTTAGCTGGGTTAAAGAACCAATGTCATTTAAAACACAGTTCACAATAAACCCAAAATCACATTCCATTAACCATGGAATCTTCACGTAAAACAGAACAATATATAATCGATATCAATTTCTGTATCTGACTAATAATATAAATGGAATAACGACAAAGCCTTTTAAATTCCATATATATTAACAGTCTTCCTCCATAGTAGCTCACTTCGATTATTACCAAATCGAATTCCATTCAATTCCAATTTAATATATTAAATTGGAAATTTTTACTTTGGGAAATTTCCATTAATCTTGATTAAAAGATTTATAAATTCCAAATCACATTTCATTGTTAATCGGGTTAAAGAACGTATGTCGTTAAAAACACAATTCACAATAAACCCAATTCACATTCTATTTTATTCCAATTACTAAATTTAATTGGAAACTCTAATAATCTTAATTAAAAGATTTATTCTTTTCAACGGGGCTTAAGAACAGTGTTACTGAAGACACCATTCATGACAAACCCAAAGTCCAATTTAATATTAAATATAAGGCTCTGAACAGAAATTATATCGTCTTATATTCAATATCAAATTCTGAAACCAACTCATATCGTATGGGGAATAATGATATATATATATATCTTCCAAATTCCTCCACAATATCCGCATAGTCATGAAATCCAATATCGAAATATTCCGGAGATGATTTCTATTCAAATCCATTATAATTCATAGACTGGAAATTTCTAGTTATATTAAAACCCTTTATAAATCCAATTTATTTATTTAAAAGTTATTGGATTATCTTTCTAGTTAATAACTAGTTCATTTTGATATAAATATATTTTTATCTTTTCAAATATGGAATTTTTCATCCTAATTCTTTCCAAATCATTTATTATGATTTTACACAAATTATTAATATTTTTAATAAATTTATTAAGGCCCTTTTAGTCGATTTCCATAAACGGTCATTGAACTGCACTTACAACGACCTTTTACAAATTTTATTTGGACATAATTACAAATCCAACCAACAGATTTCAAATCCCTTATATTCGTTGAAATGCTCTTTTCGATATGAACCTAATGGTTATTGTTTTAGGAGAATCCGACGGTCGGATCTCCCATAATGTCCATTTGAAGTCAATGGTCAAAATTCGCGAATGGTCGCAGCGCGTTCTATTCAGGCCATTAAATATATATATTATATATATCTCGTCGACTTCCATTTAAAAGAGATTTTATATAAAAAAATTAAATTCGTTTTAAAACGATTCCCACTCATTTCAATTTTAAATCGAAATTGAATACTCCTTATCATTATAATATTTAAATGATAATATTTTCAAAATATCTGATTTTGAAATCGTTTCCTTTTCGATATTCACTATAAAAATGAATAAAATCGATATAAATAATGTTCGTGTTAAAAGGGAGCATATCTAATCAACACGGCTTCTCATATTTTAATATTTTCATGTCCATCCAAAATCGAACCTCTAATTCGCATTTTAATCCTTTACTGAATATTATTTTAAAATATTCTTTATTTTAAAATATTCGTTATTTTAAAATATTCGTTCATTTAAAATATTCGTTCTTTCTGAATTGGAATCAAACACAGTCAATTACCATATAACGTTATTTATATGGATTTCATACACACATGTACACAACAATAATTATACACTGTCAACCATCATCTAGAGTGCATTACACAACTGCATAAGCATTAAATACAATTAATTAACGCTTACTACAGTCTGTCAACCAATCGATTGACATACAGCTAAATAATTAGGATTAGTGTACGCCAACACCCATTGTGTATGTGTGAACAATTATTCAAATAAGTAATAAATGATTAAAGTATGGGGAAACACAACTTTTATAGTGGTTCAGCACTAACGCCTACATCCACTTTATAATCCTCATTCAGCGTATCTTTTGTCGATTACAAGGTTGTACAAGTTCGGACAATAGCTGAGTTCAAAGTGTTACAATAGAATAACAAAATATATGTTTGTTCTACACTTTGACTAAATTGCCCTTCTTCTTATTCGTTGAGAAGTGTTGACTTGGTCAACAATATCCAAGTTTAGCGGTCATGTCCATGAAGTTCAAAGGTAGCATAACAATCCTTGTTAATGTTCAAGTGTTGATGGAAAACATGCATGCCATGTTTTAATTATCCATGCCATCTCCAATGGCCATGGTGGAGGTGTTGGAAGCCATTAATGAGCGTTTAGAGCTCTCAAGGTCCAAAAATTCCAAGGGAGAAAGATCCAAATAAAGTCCAAGGATTGGGGTACTTATAGGAGGAAAGTTAGGTGGGAGTAGGTGAGCAGCGGGACCCACCAAAGCCAATTTTTGCATCCAAAACAAGGCCCAACATAGAAAATTCACACCCCTTTGTGCGGGGTTCGAAATTTCGACCCCACTAGGGGGGTTCGAAATTTCGACCCCACCAGGGGGGTTTGAAATTTTGACCCCATCAGGGGGGGTTCGAAACTTTGACCCCACCAGGGGGTTCGAAATTTCGACCCCACCAGGGGGTTCGAAATTTTGACCCCCCTAGTAGGGTGCGAAATTTCGATCCCACCAGGGGGTACGAAATTCGAACACCCTGTAACACCCCGTATTTTTTGTGAATGTTATAGTAACGAATTAAAGAATACTTAATTTTAAAAGTTAGAATTAAGTAAAACGGGTTGTTCCATTGCGTTCGTCTCGGAATTCTGCTTGAGATGGAGTCCGAGTTTCCGTAAATCGGACTCCGTATGAGGAAGTTATGGGCCTCGGAATATTACAAGAATTTAGAGATTTAAATAATTAGTTAACCAGCCCAGAAAAATAATTCAAAAACATTCGAAATCAGAGAAGCGGGCTGGGCAAGAAATATCCCGCCCATGGGTGTCGACCCCCCTAAGGGGAAGTCGACATAGGTGTCGACCCCCTAAGGGGGGGGGTCGACATAGGTGTCGACCCCTTAGGGGAGGGGTCGACCCCTTTTTGGATCCGATCCCAAACGAGCTGAGCTGCTTCGTATGACGTGTTTTGATGCGTTGGACGGACCTGATGGCTTCTGTGGTGATCTAAAGACTTTAAAACACTCTCTACACCTATAAACTAGTGCCTAGACTTAACCTAATTCATAACAATTCCTTCTGACGCCTCTATGCTGCTGAACTCTCAATCCTCTTAGCTGCCGCCTCTAAAAACCTAGATCATATTAGAAGATCTTCATCAACAATCAACCTTGGAGATGAATCAACATCTGCACACCTATTTTCTCCTAATCTAAGCACTGTAAGTTAAAGTTACTTTCAAATGTGAATTCTTAATTGAAATTCTTGGCATGTAATAATCTAAATCCAAGCTATACCAAATTATGAGATAATCCTTTTAGATTTATCAAATCTATTTTATCAGATTTGTGCCTGCGATGTTATTCAAAACTATTTTATCAGATTTGTTCCTGTGATGTTATTTAAATCTATTTTATCAGATTTGCGCCTACGATGTTATTCAAATCTAATCTATCAGATTTATGCCTACGATGTAATTTTATTCAGATCTATACTTCTTTTATGTTCCTGATATTGCTATTATCAAATCTAGCGTCATGTGGCTATTTTATGCCTAATCTTTTATGTTTCCTCTTCTTCCCTTTTTATTATGGATCTAGGTTGTCTCGAACCTAGACGAAATCTCGATATATATACAATTGGAATATGGGGCAATTGGGCCTAATCTATTTTATGTACTATTGGGCGTAACTTATAATTGAGATTTGGGCGTAACTTGTAATTGAGATTTGGGCATAACTTGTAATTGAGATTGGGGCATTATTATCATTATAACTGCAAGTTTGGGTTAATTGGCATATAAATCAAGTTTTGGGGCATAATTGTTATTGTTGCGAACTTGGGGTAAATTGAAATATTAAATCTAGATTGGGCGTAAACTGTAAATTGGGATATTAATCTAGATTGGGCATAACTATTGGTTGGGACGCCAAGCATAATGTATATTGTGATTTGGGGCATGACTATTATTGCGAATTTGGGAAGATTGGGTGTAACCTATTTTGAGTATTAACTTGAATTTGAATTTATGGGGCATAACTTGCAATTAGCTTTGTTGGGGTATAACTTGAGAATTGGAACATGACTAGTTTTGTTAATTTGGGATGATTAACATAAAAAATCTAGACTTGGACATATATGGTAAATATGCTAAAAGATAAACATGCCTAACCCGAGGTTAGATTGAGTTGTGGTGTAAAACTGCCCGGAACCGCCTGGCACATCCAGTAACCGCAACAACGCCTATCTAATGTGAGAGGTTAGTGCATCATGCCCAAGAAAAACCCGAGGTTAGATTGAGTTGTGGTGTAAAACTGCCCGAAACCACCCGGCACATCCAGTAACCGCAACAACACAGATCTAATGTGAGAGGTTGGTGCATTAATAAATCAATTAATGCTAATGAACAGGACATGTTAAGAATGGTAGGGTTAAGTTAACTAAGGCAACACTTAACCAGTACAACATGTTAATTAAACAAATGGTAGGGTTAAGTTAACTAAGGCAACACTTAACCAATATATAACATGATGTATGGTAGGGTTAAGTAACACAAAAAGGCAACACTCAACCAATATATAACATAATGTATGGTAGGGTTAAGTAACACAAAAAGGCAACACTTAACCAATATATAACATGATGTATGGTAGGGTTAAGTAACACAAGAAGTCAACACTTAACCAATATATAACATGATGTATGGTAGGGTTAAGTAATACAAGAAGGCAACACTTAACCAATGTATATAACATGATGTATGATAGGGTTAAGTAACACAAGAGGGCAACACTTAACCAATATAACATGATGAACGAGTGGGGTTAAGTTAATAGAAAACACTTAACCAATACAACATGATGTGTGGGTGGGTTAAGTTAACAAGAATGGAAAACACTTAACCAATATTACATGAACGAAGCGGATAGGGTTAAGGCAAGCTTAACCAATAATACGTATTGACTTGATCAGTGGGAGGGTTAAGTACATCTCGTGTAGGTGGGTAATATCAGTATATATAGGCCTACAAACTTAACCGTTAATAAACATGTTTGAATCGATGAGAGGGTTAAGTACATCTTGTATAGGTCGGTAATATTTGTATATATAGGCCCACAAACTTAACCAGTAGGAAACCCTAATAATGGGGACCCATTTCAGCAGTAACCCACATAGATGTATCATGGTACCCTGAACTAGGCAGGGTGGAGCACGATTACTGGGCTGATTATAAGCGGTTAAAATAGCGGCAAGGGGTACGTCAGTGTAGGTTCCGATGGCTTACGGGCGTGCACGTACTCCGGAGTGGGAAAAAGCAGGCACTGGGTACCAGTAGTTACACACTGTGCATCTTGAATCATGTCAGATTGCTATCATAAGGATTGATACACCTTATGGTGGGACCAGCACAGGGTATCTACGTGCAAGAGAGGGTCGATTGACACAGACACAAGGAAAATTAATACGAGTAAGGAGCCGATCGATAGGGTAGTAAGGGTACATCTAACATATTCATGACTATTAGGCAGACTGAGGTGGAATCCTCACAATAGATGTACACCTGAAGGCTACCACAATTGCGGGGATTGGGATCACATTATCATATGATCATTTCATACAGATTACTAGTTGGGACACTAGTTAGATAGTGCAGAGATATATAAATCAGAATAACAGGGTAGTAGCGAAGCAGAGAAAGAGTAGAAGTGCATTCAGTTTATCTTGCCTTATCATATCTATGCTAATCGTATGTTATCTTGTTATCCTTGTTATCACGGTATTGTCTTATATTCAGTTTATTCATGTCATGATGCTTTCGCCTATTTACATGCTGAAAGTCACTGGACTTACCAAACTTATGTCTGACCTAGTTTGTTCCGCCTCTTTTCTTCCGTTTCCCCCCAGGTTCACAGGGAGGAAATGTTACCACTTAGCTCAGTTTTCTTTCCAAGCTTGAAGATAGTCGATGTATTGCTTTGGACTCTCTCTTCCACTGTTATGGCTGGTTCATGATTTATTGGGGAATATCATTGTTATTTTTATGCTTCTTTTATACTTGGAAGTTTTTGAATCAAGACAGAAGTTCTATGTATTACTTTTAAGTATGATTGAGACAATTGTTGTAAAAGCTTGACTGCACATTGTTTATAAAATGACTTTATTTTCCGCTGTTTTATTTGTCTGTCTTGTAATTTATCTGCATCTTTTACCTAAAACGCTCCACCGTAGTTAAGGCATTCCCTTTGTGAGTGACCTTAACGGAGGTGGGGTGTTACACACCCTGGAGAGGTTCGAAATTGATATATGATGAGGTTTAAACCACACTGCCAAGGGAGTTGAAATTCCTGAATGGAAGTAAGGGAACCTACAGTTTTACTGGTCCGAAGTGAAGGAATCTGATCTTCCAGCATGGAGAAAATCGGATGAATCGGGCGGTGCCCACAGTTTCGATTGATCGCCGCTGGGACTATAGGGCCCAGGACCCCCACCGGCGTTGCGCCCGGACCAGCTTGACAACTCGCCTTTGGCTCGGAGCATGGCTCACCTTCGCCTTGGAGCACGACTCGTCTTCGGCTCGGAGCACGACTCGACTAAGAGTTCATTGGGCCCGACAGGGGCCACCTTATCGGGGTTCGGGTCTCCTTGCGTTTGCGATGCGACTTCGACCCAACTACTTTGTACTTTTTGACGCTTGAGCGCGTCGCTCACCAAATACTTAACGTGTGACATCTTCGACAAAAAAGCGTGTCAACAAATATCATCCCAATACCCGTGTGGGGTTTCAACCAACAAATACTGAATATTATTTGTGCAGTTGGGCGATGTGTAAAATTTATCGTCCCAATCAATATCAGTTAAATGTGTGTACATAAATAAATCATCTGATTTGTAAATGAATATTTATTTTCATTTCAAGAGAATTTTATGCCATTCGTATATACGTTAAAAATTATATTTTTAACGATAAAATATTTATTTCAGTACATGAATATTTTATATAGTTCATACATTTAATAAAAATGATATTTTATTGTTCAAACATTTTATTCAATACATGAATATTTTATATAGTTCATACATTCAATAAAAACGATATTTTTATTGTTCAAACATTTTATTCAACACATCAATATTTTTATACAGTTCATATACACATTAAAAATTGTACTTTTAATGAATAAATATTTATTTTAGAAAATTTCGGCATTATAACGGCGCGATATTAAAACCGAAGTAATGTCTAGCACTACCTCTCTCCTCATACTGGCTTGCGCTATACACAATAATCAATCCAATCAATACACCACAATACAATCAATTTTCAACACAACCAAATTTCCACAATACAATCCAAACAAACAAGCATGGTTTGTACAATAAATAGTTTCGGGGGCTTCTAAGCCACGTCTGCATCCTAGTATATATTTAACTATAAAATAATTAGAGTGAGGAGTTATCACATTAGGATCCACTCTGTCGTGATTTAATTGGCGATTCTGGTACCGTTCGGGTTTGAATTTGCCTAAATTTCTAACTAGCTCCAAATTGGACCCGGTTAGTCTTGTTGTGAAGCTCTCGTCCTCATGATCTCAATGGATCCAGTTTTGCATGATTTGGACCTCGTATGGAAAGGTTGTAAAATTTTAAACTTTGGGTAATCAATTATGGAATTAATTAAATTAATAACGTTAATAAACATTACCTTTTCACTGATTAACACGACAGACCCCGTCGATCGGTTGTTCAAAATTAGGTTTTGATTTTTTGTCGAATTCATGAAGCTAGGCGTCGATCGAGCTACACCACATCGAAGGGCTTAAAAAACCGCACCAGCCCCATGAACGGCGGCGAACTCGGTTGACCACAGGCGGCAGAAATCTCAGGCGAACGGCGGCTCTTTGAGGGATCGATTCGAGTAAAATACACCACGATAAATTACCAAACTAGCATGGATTTAAAGCTCTGTCTTTCCTCTTTGTTTTTGCTTTAGGAATTTTTAAATTCCATTTCATGGATTGAAAGGAAAATGAGGGGGAAGATCTGAACGGGTTTCGCCATTCATCGCTGGTCAAAGAGGCATTTTTATTTAGTGAAAATTAGGCTCACATCCCTAAAATAACTTAACTCACGCCACATCCACCGAAACTATTCATGTGTTTCCAGTCCCTAAAATGAAGATGACGCCCAAAACTTTTGGTCCCTTCCGCCTCCTGCTTCTCCTCCTTCGCCTTTTGCCATTTATGACCAGAAAAAAATGCGCCAACCACTAAAAAAAACTCAAAAAATAGGAAATATTCCTATAAGCATTCGCCAAAAAAAAATTGCATATTTCTGTGCAACTATTGCCATAGTAGCATACATACATGCATGTATTAATGTAGTGTATTATTGTTGAAAATCTGGACCAATATACGCATACATGTATGCAACTATTACCAAATAACTGCATACATATATGCATACAAAGTTGAACTGAGATTCATGTGTTACGAAAAGTTGTATACATGAATGCAACTATTCCGTATATATGCATGCATGTGTGCAACAAATTTAAAAGGGACGACGACTTCTGAATGTATGCAACTATGTACGAATATGTGCATCTGTTGATGCAAAAACCTATTGTTTCGCTGTTTTTGTGTTATTTTGGGTTTTGATGTGGTTTTTGATTGTTTTTCCACCTGAATTTTTTGGCGTGAACGTGTTTTATTTTATAATGAATTTTCGTGATTTTTTTTATATTTTTTAATATGTTTTTGAAAAATAGGGACCTAATTTACAATAAGTTTAGCACCGGATGTGAGCCTAATTTTGAAACTTAATAGGGATCTATGAAAAATGGACCCTTTTATTTATATAAATTCTGATTGGCCGGTTTATATTTATAATTCCAAAAATACTTGTTTTCATTACGAACTCCAAATCGAACCCAACGACTATCGCTCCTAGCTAAATACCCTCATTCCAGACACAACGGGGTATGTTTTGTAAGCCAATTCTACTGTTTTGATCATTTTTTCCTTAAATTAAAATATATATCAAGATATATTGAAATTAAACGTACATTTTAATTTTCCGGGGCCACATACTGACTCCAAAAATTACAGAAAAATAAATCTAGCTATTTTTGATGATACAGTCCTAACAAAACAAATTTAGTCAAATTTGGAGACCATTTGAAAAATAGTCTTTTTCCAGTTAATTAAATTCAAACTGAAATTACCAAACACTTTTAAATTCACCACGCTCACATATTAATTTCAAAAATTATGAAAATTGGAATCTAGCCATAATTTGACATTCTGAATCCAACAGAAGTGGTTTCATTGAAAACCGAGGTCGTTTGCAAAGTGGATATTTTTAAGGGCTATATATTATATAAAATATATATAAATTCCATAGCGACTATTTTAAATTTTAAATTAGACATAACTTTCAATTCTTGTTATGGAATTTGAATTTTTCATATTTGTTAGAAAGTTATTGTTAAGTAGATACCAACGTTTTTGGTTTTACTGAAATCCGATTTACTTTGAATCGTGTACATTCATTTGAAATTTGAAATCGAATTTTCAAACTACCGCACCATTTCAGGCTCGTTTTATAATTAAAATAAATTTATACGTTCTAACTTCGATTAAAATAAACTTTTAGTCATTATTATTTAAAATAAACCATTTTAAATATTCAAAATCCATTAAAATAGCTAAAATAAAATTTTTAAATTGGTTCTAAAAATCTAGGTTGTTACAAAATTATTCGGAACCATTTCCAGAGTAATGAATATTGGAATAAAAGAATATTCTGGATTGGAATGAGATGTGCGTTATCTTTATTTATCACCTAATTTTAAAGATGCATGAGTTATTCAGAAAGACTTGGTTTAACACATTCTGAATAACTGTTGCAACGATTAAAAGTCGAAGATTGAAGACAGTGGTTTAAGATTGGAGATCTTCACATCGTTTGGGATATTGTTGATGTCTCGATTTGGTCATACACCCAAGACGAGATAATAAGTGGTGGTCGTCCAGATGTACTTGGATATCTACTGGATATGCGAGGACCTCTCTCCTATATTGAACATATGGGATGAGGAATAAGGTGCCTCCGATTTCGTTCAGACCCAAAACGCACTTGCGAATCGATTATGTGTCTGATATTGTAATTTACATTGTATCGATTGATTTCTACCAAATATATATCAGTTTGGTGGCGGAGAATTTATTCTCTTGGCTTAACACCCTTCTTTGAGACGTATGAGCTTAGATATTATATATTGGTGTATATCAGTTGTATGGTAGGAGTTGACAATGTGGCATGCTGAGATGCATAGGTCAAAGCTTTTTTTTTTTTTGAAAAGCAGAGCTTTATGGATGATGATCAAAGCACGGATGATATAACATAGCTTCATGTTATGTCATTTTTCCGCGAGCTTTATACCTCGATATGAGTCGAAAACAAGATGAAGGACCGCATGGAGGACATGCGTTTCTTTCTAGCTAGAGGTGATGCCATAGTATGGAGCCAAGCATTTTACTTATGTGGATGTTGGAATCGAGGGCCCTCAGATATGGCTGCACAAGGCAAAGGTGGTCGACATACTAACCAAAAGGTCCAATGGGATCGGGAAATGCATTGTTCGGGCACTGATTAATTTGCGGGAATATGCAGAGCGGCCTTGTCGCTCCAAAAGGATGATTTTTTTCCCTGGGACATTCCACTAGAGATGTTTTGAAGTTTGGATGAGGAAGATCCTTTGCCTCGACTCATGATGGAAACCCAATTTCCAATACGATCCTTGCGATTTTGGTTATAGACCTGTATGGCGATATAATAGGATGGGGTATTATGTCATCTAAGATTGATACATTTTTATTCAAAATTGTTTTCTGCACTATGCACTTGTAATAATAAATAAAGAAATTTTGTGTATCATGCATATTTGGCTATTATAAGGTAAAACTCTATCCTTAGGTTTGCGCTTGCATTGTATGATGGGACATGAGTCGTGTAATAGCTTCATTTTTTCTCCCCAAAAAGCATTGCGTTGTTTTGTTTTAAACTGGTATTCATGTGAAGGAAACCCATTTCGTGTCATATGGCGTGGTCCCGTGATTTACCCAACTTTAAAATAAAGTTTTTATAATCACTATATTAGTTCTCACTCCAGTCCTATGACTGATCTGGAGTTTATTGTTTTTCACCTAAAATTTGGGTATACGTATTTTCCATACGGGCAGTCAATAGTTTTAATTTTGCAGATATTCTTTTCACAGGATCCTGGAATATGGTTGGAGTTGTCCTCTGGATTATTTTATGATCTTGCTCTGTGTTAGTTGATGTTTTCCGCTGTGCATTGTATCATTGTATTCATGTTATTATATTTTCGTTGTATTGTTTTAATTATTTATTTCTCTGATACATATTTTTCCGCTGTGTAATTATTCGCACTTTGATATTCTTGTACTCTGATATAATATTATCTTTATAGCAATGAAATGTTCTTTTGTGTTTTGTTTTGATGCACCACGTTCTCATAAATATTCGAGTTTTCCCGTCTCTTTGAAGACCCAGGGATTTCGGGTCGTCACATTTTCTTTTTCTAGATGCCGCAACTTTTATATTTATGGGTCTTCCACACTTTTGTCTTGCTTTAGATTCATTTACTGCTCCTAGTCCTTCTATGACTTCAGTTCTAGTTGGTTTATTAGCTGTTGGAATGTGAGTTTTAATTATGTTTGCAGCATCATTAACTGCACCTAGCATTTGATTTGCAATATCCTGAAATGCAAAATTCTTTGTACGTTGTATTGGCATTGGTCGATACGTGAATCCAAATGAAATATAGATGAATTATTTCATGTTCGACTGGAACAATTTTCTTCCTCTTATGATGGAAAAATTGACTAGGCAAATTTACAATCTAGAAATCTTATAGTGGAACACACCTGTAAGTGGTTCAAGATAACAAATTATCGAAGGCAAATCAAATCACACATAAATTGACAAATTCGTTGAGGATCCATTTTAATATGACATGCTGGACTAGCAGGAACATTCATAGCGGAATCAAATTTTCGTAAATGTGAAATATTTGGTTAGGATTTAGTTAAAAGCCATGACGGTGAAAATTGATGATAAGTTGTCAGTCTAATTTTAACCAATTTTGATGCATACAAAATTGTATGTCCCCCTGTAAAAATATGTAGCCATAAATGCATAACCAACTTTCTTGTAATAAGTTGAAAACACTTAACTAATAGTTCTACTAGACCGTTTTGAATATGAATATGAGTTGTTGCATGTTAAACTTTAATTTCCAAAGATTGATCGTAATCATCAAATGCTTGAGAAGAAAGTTCTCATGTAGTATCTTGTCGAATTGAGTTAATTTGATGATCAAAGAAATATGCTTTCAATTTAATTATTTCAGCAAGTAATTTGGCAAATACCATTCTTCTAGCATAGATTTGTCTTGATGATATGTTGGAGGAGGAAGTAGTGTTGCATTGTTAGTGTTGTAGTCTCGATAGTTGGATTTGTCGTGTTGTGCAGCACTTGGGAGGTAAGAAGGGGAGTTATCAATGTTATCATGTCCTTTGTTTTTTTTTTTTAGCTATGTAAGATGTTTTTAAACACTAGTTTGGAGCTTAGCCTTTGTAATGTTTTTTCAACTCTTATTTGAAAATTTTAAGTGCCTTGCCTGTAATATGTAACATACTAGTGTAGTGTAGGCCAGTGTTTGAGGTTTATGCCTAGGGTATCTCTACTTGGTCAGTTTTCAACTGGTAATATGGTGCTCCCTGCATATAGTAATCTATAGTAGTTTAGATACATAGTCTGTCTCCTATACTTTAAACAAGAATAGTTTCAGTGGACAGACCACTCTAAAAACCATATGCAGTAGTTAGGCAGTCTGCCTAACTCCTGTACTTATATATATTTATTATTTGTTGTAATAAAATGTTTTACGGATCATTGTAAAAACTAGTCAGTCTTGCCAAAAAATTGATGCATCAATTAATAACATATAATATCTAGATGGTCCAGTCATCATGGATTAACCATATATATCACCTTGAATTCTTTGGAAAAATATCAGAGATTCGGAAATGATATTAGTACATGCACATCGAGTGATATATTTTCCTTGTGCACGTAGAGTACCGAAGTAATCACTTGGTAAGTTCATCTGGGTTGATAAACCATGCCCAGTTGAGTTTTTAGCAATTTACACACCATAGTTGATCTAGGTTGACCCAACCGGTCATGCCAAAGGATCAATGTCTTTCTATTTGTGAGTGTATAGCTCATGTTTATGGAACAAGACTCAACCATGCCAATTTTTGTGAAGTATTGTCTGGTTGAATTTTTTTCGGAAATAAGCTTCTGGCTTTTAATTCTAGAAATAGCACAAAGCTACTCTTTATTGTTTTCATTTATGGTTTCATTATGGTAACCATTCATTCTTATGTCTTTAGAGGCTTAGCAGATTTATTTCATAATTGCTTAAGTATAGTGCATTTTGAATGAATATATGTATACCATTTGGTAATACTATATGGGCTTTTCCAAATTCCTCTCAATTATATTAGCAACTATAGTTCAAACTTTAGCTAAAATATTTTCAGATAATTCATAGAACAAATTCTGATTTTCAAAATCATATATGTAGTTGCATCATCTAGCATGCATATATCATCACTTAAATATTGACGGTCTATACCTTAAGAATTAAAGATAATGCAGTTCATCAATTATTAAAATAACTTATAAACATAAATAAATTTAATACTTTCTAAGACAAGAAGGATAACAAACTGCTTATTAACATCTAGTAGTACATACTATTTCAGCGAGTCCATACAAACAAACCGATAAACTAATAAACAAAAATTTCAAACTAACTTATTAATATATGCTAATAAAAAATCGAATAAAACAAAAACCTGCATTTCATTTTTCATCGCTAATGAAATTTCCATAATCATCTTTAATGAAATCATTCAACTTCAAGTTAGTATTATTAGATAATCGCTCAGTATTATCTGTCTCGATAATCTTCAAACGTTGGTATTCCTTAACTGTTTTCTTTGGTGATCTACATGTACGTGACTAGAGCTCGCATCTATAACGAAATCCCTCATAATATTTTTTATTTTCTAGAGTTGAATCATCATTCTTTTCAAACACAATCTTCCTTTGTTGCATTTTAAAAATATAGTTTTGTTAATTCTAAAACCATAATCAGCTCCATCAGAGTTGTATCCACATCACGACCACATCCTCTTTCGAAGTAAGCAAAATTAGCATTAACTTCTGTAATGCTACAGAACCAATTGGTCTTAAGGGGTGATTTTTGATATGTAATTCATTATTTTGCTCAATAATTAATAATCATTCAATGAGTTCATAATGTTTTGTAAAATGCCACTTCGATATTGTTGATGTAGGAGTATAATCGAAGCATGAAATGTTGAGAATATTTTTTCTAGCATTTGTGCATCATCCGCCATTTCTCCACATAACTTCGGTTTAAAAGTAGTTCCAAACATAGAGGAATTGTATTCACTTACAGCGATAATTTCTTAAAACTTCAGGCTCAACAACTCTTACCTTGTGTTTCGAAATATGACTATCTTTAGGTGGTCATATCGCACTTTTTGAGAGTTCTATAAGTGGATATGATCATTTTTCAGTTAAATATTCTGTTTCGGGATCGTACGAATCTGACATTTTAAAAATATCAAATTTTTTTCTTTGTTTTGTTGGGGTATATTATTACCATGTTTAATGATATTTTTTAAGAATTAAGATTGTAAATGAATCTCAACATTAAGTATCCAAGACAAATAGTTGTATCCTAACACGTCCAAAACTTTAAATTTTAGTTTATCACTGTGTGTCATGTCATGAACCGAGTCTCCTACCAATGGAAATAAATAAATAAATAAATAAACAAATAGGCTGACAAGCAAAATCACGCATAGTATAAAGATTAGGTTTAAAATGAAATAAAGTGTACTATGATGATTTTCGTAACCATTTGCTTAAATGAAATCCATAGAAGTCAAAATAATAACCTTGTGAAAAAAGCAATTTCCATGTAAAATAAAATGCAATAACAAACGGATTTTTATTTGTCTTCAAGAAGTAATAATGTAACTTTGGGTCTCGTAAAAGACTGGTATTATACATTAGCACAAAAGTGCAGCTGTAAAATGCAACTTGACCTTTTGCAAAACAATAAGAAATACTACTACATATTAGCTAGATGAACTTTGGAGTAAACTTACATATTACTCTTATATCACACATAAGGCTGGTAATTAGAACCGAGAACCGAAAACCCGAACCAATCCGATCCGAAAATATCCGAACCCGAACCAAACCCGATGGGTATCGGGTTGGGTCTAGATGATGAAAAATACAATAAAGACCCGATAAAACCCGACCTGAACTGACCCAACTCGGAAGACCTGAGCGAAAAGCATTAAAACATATCTAATTTTAGTGTTACTCCCATCCAAACCAGAACCGACCCGACCTGAACCGAACCTCAACTCGGATTGGGTTGGGTCCAGATTTTGAAAATGTATAGTTTAGACCCGACAAAACCCGATTCGCCTAAACCCGAGACCGATCGGGTCGGGTCCGGATCTATCGGATCGGGTCTAATTGCCACCCTAATCACACATTAGAAAATAAGATGAAACATAGAGAGAAAGAAAAGTGACCATGCGGAAAACGCAATAAAGAGCACTTTATTGGTTCGCGTTCAAAATAAAAGCCAACATTGTCATTAGTTAAATTGTAAAACATGCAAATGATATGTTGAACATAATAAGATTATAATCAAAACTCAACTCAATAAATGAATGAAAGCATTTTGAGATTCAAAGTTAATTGTTTTGAGCATGGAAAACATAGAACTTGCTGACTAAAAACAAACGAAAGCATTTGAGTTCCAAAGTCAACAAACCCGAAGTTGAAACAAAAGTAATGCATAATTCCAAATTAGATTAAAAAAATAAT
Source organism: Allium sativum (assembly GCA_030737875.1). Lineage (NCBI taxonomy): Eukaryota > Viridiplantae > Streptophyta > Magnoliopsida > Asparagales > Amaryllidaceae > Allium > Allium sativum. The sequence continues at coordinate 267,279,385 of CM060916.1, forward strand.
ACTTCCATCATATCAACAAAAAAACTTACAGGAAATTAATCGCGGTAGTTCTTATTTTCTTTCTTTTTGAAGATAACGTGTTATAATTGACTACTCTTGTTTTTAAAACCAAAAAGTAATGCCAATAATATACTTTGGTTGACAAGTCAATAAAGTTTGAAGCAAAAGGTTTCTATAGCATAGAAATTGAGTCGTGAAAAAAATATATAGTAATAAGACTTAGAAGTTATTCAATTTCAAGAAAAGACTTAGCAGCTATATGATCCATTGAGAAAATATCATACTTAACGGATACTTTTCCTAACTCTTCCCAAAAAATTGTAAATATGTCCAAGGGAATTATAAAAAAATGGAAAAGACAAATTAAAGAAAATTATCGCATTGATAACATGTTATAAAATAAAATAAGAACGGAAGATGTTAAAAGAGAAGAATTGTTTTATTGACTCAGATTAACAACACAATACAAATAAGCTCACTATTTATAGATTCTATATGCCTTGGAAATTACAATAATGCCCATTTACATTTAGCATATTCACTCTTATTACTTGTACATATTATAACACACACGTGAGTATGTGTATTTATGTATGTGTGTGTATATATATTATAGTATAATCAGTGAGTTATCTTTCCAGCGCACACAAACCTCCGCGGCAAATTTGGGGAATTTAAACTGAACTGTCGCAGATTTGTTTTCTCGCTCGAACTTTTTCTTCCTCAATTCACGAAACCCCCCTTCTCTCTTCCTGTTCCTGACCCTAAATATTCGTTTGCTTTGATTTCTCAGATAAACTCTCTATATGCTATTGTTGACTATTCCTCATACTCAACGCCAATCCTCCTACAATCAGAAGCCCTCGCCAATCTATAATTCGGCTTGCTTGACACCCATGGACTCGCAAATTTCCGGAGCTACCCACGGTCCACCATCATCTTCGCTTCAAATCTGGTAATAACATTTAGCTTTTTAGCCTTTCAAAAAAAGGGGATTTCCGCCCTTTAATTAACATTTTTACTTCCCGAGAATTAGTTCAAAACTTTGTTTTTTTTTTTTTTTTTCATTTTGTCTTTTTTCGCTTAAAGTACTAATATGTTTGAATTCTTGCTATCTGCATAGTAATTTTCGATAGGCATAATGCTACTATTTTTTGGCAACTCTGTGCTTGACTGTTGATTTAGGTCAACTATGTTCTTATTTTATACTGTATGAACTGACAACTTGTAGAAGTTTCAAAGTTTTGCATGCTTTTTGAAGCATTGTTTAATTATCTTTCAGATTCTATGTATTGTTATTTATAAAATATTTTCAAGGTTTCTATTTTACTATATTTTTTCTTCACTGGGACTAGATTAAGCTGATTATTAGATATTGAATTGCAACTGGAAACTTCAATTCATTCTTAATCCTGATTTAAGTGTATTGTTAACAATCATGTTTCCTATTTCCTGCAAGTAAATACGTTATTTATTTATCTTCCTTCCCTTTCTTTATTGGTATCTCAATTTTAACCTCCAGCTTAAATGTTGTTATTACAAGAGTTGCCTTAAGGATCCAACATACCATCTCCATTAAGGTAAAATCATAAATTTGAACTGATTTCTTTGTTCTTCATTTACTGTTTAAATTGGTATTGTTGATTTATGATCAAATTTGAGTTTTAATGTCAGTTTTCAATGTTTCAGCAAACTATAAAAAATAATTAGCAGCCATACATCATTTGAAAAAAAAAATGTTAGTATGGTGATGACTTAATAAACTTTGAAAACAAAATCATTTTATCTTTTGTTTTATTTTCATGATTATTTATACAAATATTCGGTTCATCTTTGATTTACTTGATGCAACTAAATTCGGATTTTGTTTAGATCGGGAATAATTAATAAATAAACTTTGGATGATAATTAAACTAAAACCTTTGCGCCTGAAAACAATTAGCATGGAAATTTCACATTATATGTCTTGCCAAGTAGCATGACTATTCTATGTTAATTTTTACCTAACAATACTATTATAAAGATGATGAGATATTAACTTTATTATGCACACACAGTAACGGCTGCATTCAATATTAGGTATGTTATTCTAGAATCTACAAATTTATAATAATATATAAAAATTACCTGCCATTTGATGGTATAAACTTTGTTTCTTGGTTACAGAGTTACAGTGTGCATCTAGCTGAATAAATAAATAAAATGTTTCTCATCTAATATATGTAACTATTGCTGATATGTTGGTTTGATGGGCCACTAAACATGACCACACTGCCTATTTTAGCTAATATTAAACCAACACTAACCTACCCTTGGGCTTGTACAATATTGAATATTTAGCATAGTATTAGTAGTTACTTATTTGAATTATTTCTTCAACTTCTGACTTCAGTTTTCTTCAATATTCATTACTCCAAAAGTAAGAAATCAACAATTCAGATTAAATTTATTGATTGTATGCAGCTTCTAAGGTACAATTTGTTTACAAGAAACTTCAAAGAAACACTAAACACCATTGTTTATATTCTAATACTTGAAGCTTTTCCTCCTTGCATAATGTTTCAAGGAGTATTTTCTTATTAAAAGTACACTTATCTTGAAAGCTTTGTTTTGTAAACTAATCTTCTACCAACTTTTTTTGATTTATGAAGATTGCACATAACCTTCAAATTTGAAATTTTGATGTGTACTTGGATGAAGATTTATCAGTGTCTGCTTTTGTTCATATTCTTAAAGATAATTTTTATATTACATTTTCTTGAAGATTAGTGCATTAAAAACCGATTTGAAATTCGAAATATTAAGATTTTCTTGATTATTTGAAATATTGTTTGAAATATGTGCATAATGCATATACGTACTAGAGAATATGCATATTACGATTGGTGCTTAAACAATTTTATTGTTTTTTCTATTACTAATTTAAACGTGAGAGTTTCTTTGCTATTTTTTCATTTAGGTCTTATTTGGTAGACCAAAGCCATGATGATTCACTTTTGACTATGAAGCCTTGGTTTAGCTTAATTTTTTTTAGTGCTTATATGAGTACAGTTTGGTATGTTTTTGGTTTTCTTCACTTCATTTTCACTGGTATAACTAGAGAAAGTGATTGTTATACTTTTACCCTTATAAATATTATTAAATCATATAGCATATCCAACCTTAAACTAGATTTGTGCCACATCTTATTTATGTTCAATTGTTGGTAATTGATTTAAAAATAAGTTACTGATACAAATTTGTACTCATATTCATTAGTGGATGTTTTATATTCCATTTTTGTCACAAATTGATTACAAAAGATAAAATTTTCTATTGCATAACCTTTGTTGCTAATTTTATCTGAACTGAAGACTCACAATCATTCGATTTTAATATATTTTTTCTATAGTGGGAATATCACTATTTAATATCGAATTTTTTTCAATTTAGATGATTGAAAGTTACTCTTCAAATTTGCAATTTTGTGGTTGCATCAATATTTTACAAGCCTATATATTTATATAATTGGTAGTTTAGTATTTCAAGGATAAATTTGATACCATTACAATTTGTGTATTATCTTTCTATTTGCATATAATATCTTTCAGATTATAGGAAAGAGTTTGCAAAGCAGTTTCAGGAAAACAATATTTAATGATGGACTTACATATTTAATATATTCCTTCATCAATAAATTTTCTATTCTACTAAGGGTAACTACTTAAGAAATTAAACAATCATGTAACCAAAATGGACTTTAGTTGAATACTTGAGCGTATTTCTTATTTTTACTTTTATCTAATTACTGTGTTATATTATGCTAACCAAAAATGATAATTTTATCTTCAAAACACCGTTTCAAAGAAAAAATATTGTAACTAATTAATACTCTGAACTATGTTATGCTCGGTAACATAATAGAGTGTTATCAACATAATTTTGGATTGTATAAAATTGAGTTTCTTTTTAATTTACTCGATTTCCTAGCAATCGACTATTCATTACATGAGAGTTTCCACAGTGCTACAGTATAAATGAATTCCATATTTATTACATTAGTGTCATCCACATACTTATTTTCGCGATCATTGAAAATTCAAATGTTACACATGCACGTTGCATGGGGTTCTAACTATGTTCCACTTCAATAAGCAATGCTCAGCTTCTGATGTTTCAATCTCAATTTGTATTTATTTGCAACTTTAATTTTCTTTTCTCAATTTACCTCATATTGATATTACAGGAAAATAGTATTAAGGACAAAATTGCGGGATTTTTCAAACGTAAGGACGACCTGATGAAATTTTATTCTAAAGGACAAAGTATCATATTTTAGGTATCAGTTTTATAGCATGCATGGTATTACAATTTGACAACCAGTTTTTAAATATTAGTTTTACCGTGTGTATGGTATCAAAATTTAACAATCGGTTTTTAAGTATCAGTTTCACGGTGTGTATGGTATCAGTTTTACAATGTATTGTCCCTGAGAATAAATTTTTGATGGATTGTCCTTTAGCTTTAAAAAAATTATGAAATTTGTCCTTCACGATAAAATCCCCTTGATATTATTTATTGTTTTTCCTAAGATTATTTTGAGCTAATGGCCAACTTATGGTTTATATATATAATAATTTATTTAATTACCTAATAATTTGATAATACCAAAAAAATAACTATCGAACTACATAATATCCCAGATACATGTGTTTACAGCACATTGTTGGAGTTCTGTGCGCGGCGAAAGTTTGAAAAAACACTCGAAAAACAAGATCTTTTTCATTCAATCACTTGAAGATGAATTTAATTGAAAATAACAACACAATAAATCGGAAAATAACAATACACAAATATTCCACCCAACCACCCTCTTTATTGATTCACCAAAAATAAATTTTGTTTACACTCAATGGATAAAAAAAAACAATTGAATCGATAACCTTATTGAGAAAGAAAAAGAATATCTAAACGACTACAAATATTATTGGAGAAGAAGAGCGATGAAAAACGACGACAAACTTATGACTCACAATGTTCCTTGTACTTTGAACTAACCAAGAAGGCTGCATATATAGGAGAATAAAAGACCTAGGTAAATATTCAAATTGCCCCTTCAAAATATCTCTAGAATATAATCATTCATTTCTTTCCTTCTATGATAAAATCAATCAATCAATCACACCAATCAATCAATCAGTTAATCAAATCAATTAATTGATCTATCAATCAAATCACTTAATTGATTGCATCCTCTTTATAAAATATTTGAATCAAAGATTCAACACTCCACCTTGATTCAAATATCACATATCTCCAATAATCCTTAAACAAGTCAACCTAGCTCTTTCAACGAAAAATACTCTCAATTAAAACCAACCTCGATTTCTAGGCAACGCGATACACCTCACATGTTTCCGCAGTACCGGGACTCAATTGATTTCAGGGCAACGATCACATCCAGTCGATTTGAAAGGACTATGACCACACCTCGATTAATATATGAACAATGAATATTCACTTCTTGAATCAGTGTTTTTATGTATTAGCTTTGGTTCGGTACAAAAGTTCATACAAATCATAGTAAAATTAGCTTCATTAATATATGAGTAGACGTGTGCATTCATCGATGCTTTTCCTTGGTTTCAAGAACTATTGTTGTAATAAAACTTAAATCAAAGGTCCATGATTGTGCCTCCAAGCAATATACTGGTTTGCTAAATGTACATCAATAATTATCCAATATATTTTCATACATAGAAAAGCATACAAGGAACAATTTCAAACCCTATATTATTTCTTTATGTTCGAAAATTCAACAACCATTTTACTATATGTTCTTCTACTGCACCTTGGAGAAAAAATAGGCTTAAAGTTGAACTATAAATCACATAGCATTTTGTTTATTGCTTCTTTCAATGCAAATGTCAATCGAAGTATTATGAGCATAATAAATTTATTAAATAATATTCTACCTAAACATGTCTAGGCATACTTATGCTTTCTATGGCATGCTTAGTCCAATATCTTATACTAGGATTCGTTTATGTATTCGATGATTTTATTAGATTCATGGCTTGATTAGTACAAATCTATACTATATTATTGTAACGACTCACCTTTTACCCGGGTTTCGCCGGTAATTAAACCAAATTAAACTGTTCATAAATACAGATTGTTAGGGATACACATTTGCACAAAAGTGAAAAACATTTTCTATTATCATTACAATAATATTACATTAGAGTTACAAGATATACATCAGAGTACATTGATTACACAACGGAAAAGATACAAAACTCAACGGAAGAATATGAATGCTCTAAGATATAATAGCTCTAGCTAACCAGAATCCGACTCTAACCAATTCCAAGGCTAAATCTGCAAACCACATTACTAGGCTGCCTGTGTGGAAAATTATGGGCACCCAAAGTTTAGGTGTGGGAATAATAAACTTCAGGTCAGTTATGAGACTGGTGTGAGAACTCAAAACAATTTTTTTAGGGTTTATTTTAAAGTTAGGTAATTCACCGGACTACGCCGCTAATACGGAAGGGGTTTTGAAACGACCCAAACTTCCCCTTACGGGAAAACCTAGATTGCTTTAAGAACATGACACATCAGAACAAAAACAATAGACCATTTCATTGCTATTACAACAATTTACATCAGAGTACAAGAATATTACAAAGTTTATGTAATTTACAGCAGAAAAATATCAGAGATTTAATTACAAAAAAGAGGATATATATATATATATATATATATATATATATATAATGTACAGCGGAAATCATCTACAACCACAACTAAAAGAAATACATGGATACAAAGCTTTCTGAATATAGCTCCAGCTATAATCTAGGATCTTGTGAAAAGAAGTATCAGTGAAAACCAAAACTACTAGCTGCCCGTGTGGAAAATATGGGCACCCAGAGTTTAGGTAGAAACAATAAACTTCGAGTCAGTCATGGGACTGATATGAGAACTAAAACAGTTCTTTGCTTAATTTTTAAAGTTAGGTAAATCACGGGACCACGCTGAATAACACGGAACAGGTTTATTCCCCATGAATACCAGTGCGTAAAACAACAGCGCAATGCTAAACAGAAAAATGAAGCTATTATAAGACTCAGGTCCCATCACACAATGAACGTAGTCGAGGATAGAGTTTTCCCTTATAATAGATAAATATGCTTGATACACAAAATTTCATCTTTTATTATTACTATAAGTGAAGAAATCAATTTCAAATATAAATGTATCGATCATAAGTGGCGTAGGTACCATTATATTATGTCGCCATATAGGTTTACAACTAAAACCGTAAAATCGCGTATTGGAAATTGGATTTCTATCTATGAACCGATGCAAGGGATCGTCCTTACCGATTTGAGACATACTAGCAGTACCTCAGGATCACACCTACAGGTAACCCTTGGATCCTGCAGAGCCGGTCATTCGTCGATGATTGGCAATACCATAAACTATATGTTAACCGGTTCTATCGAACCTCCAAAATGGTTAGTCCTTCGACCATATCGAGAATCATTTAAGCATTTACCTCGCTTTTCCATTAATAAAGTTTTCCAACATCTACACAAGTAAACAGTCTGGGCTCCATACCATTACGTTACTAATAGCTAGAAACTAACATATGTCCATTTCCCTGCGTCCCTAATCCCGTTTTAGGTTCATACCTGGGGGTGAAGCTCGCAAATTAACGCTACACAAATCTATGCTAATTAAATCTGTACTTTGATCATCAACCACAAGACTCTGCTTTTCAACAAAAGCCTTGATCCATGCTACTCAACTTGCCACACTGTCAATCCATACCGTACCATTGATTTCCACCAATATATAACCTCTAAGCTCGTACGTCTTAGAGAAGGGTGTTAAGCAGGAGAATAAATTCTCTACCACCAAACAGATATTTATTTAACAGAGATAAACGAATACTTTACAAAGGAATACAATGTTAGACACACTACCCATTTTCAAGTCCATTCTGGATCTGAACGAAAACGAAGGCACCTTATTCCTCGTCCCATATGTCCTATACAGGAGAGAGGCCCTCGCATATCCGGTCGATCTCCAAGTACGTCTGGACGATCACTACTTATTACCTTGTCTTGGGTGTACATCCCAATCAAGACATCAGTAATCATCCAAACGATGTGAAGATCTCCGATCATCAACCACCGTCTTCATCGTCGACTTTCAATCGTCGTATCAATTATTCAGAATGGGTTAAACCCTGTCTTTCCGAATAATTCGCGCATCTTAAAATCAAGTGCTATAAAAACACAACATACACCTCATTCCCATTCAGAATATTCTTTTATTATGATACCCACAATTTTAGGGAAAGGTTCCCCTTAATTTTTTCAAAGATAGATTCTTTTATAATTATTCTTTGATCTTCCTTTGGATATCAATTTCAAAAGATTTCATTTTATCCTTTATCAATTCTAAACCAAATTAAGGTTTCTAAAACTAGTCGGGATTATCGAGCGTTACCGAAGCAATCATTTATTTTATTCATCTAATCCCAACCTATTCATCCCATGGACCAAAATTGGTAGTACTCCATATCTAACACCCTCTGTGTTATCAGTAAAATTAATTACCATTTCCCGTTCAAATCTAATTAAAAATTTAACTATGCTTGAAGTAAAACTAGTGGTACTCCATTCTCGATCGTTTCATGAATTCAATAAATTTAATTATCCCATCTTCATTCAAATCTAATTAAAGATTTATTAAAACACCAATTGGTTTTAATCTTCCAAAAATTATTATTTAAATTTAGAAAATAAATCCTATCATTAATTAGGTTAAAGAACCAATGTCATTTAAAACATAGTTCACGATAAACCCAAAATTCGTATTCCATCAAAATGGGATCTTCACGGAAAACAGATCAATATATATAATTGATATAAATTTCCATATCAGACTAATAACATAAATGGAATAATGGCAAAGCCTTTTAAATTACATATATATTAACAGTCTTCCTTTACAGAAACTAATCTCGATTATTACCAAATTGAATTACATTCAATTCCAATTTAATATATTAAATTGGAAAACTTTACTTTGGAAATTTTCCATTAAATCTTAATAAAAATATTTATAAATTCCAAATCATCTCTTCACTGTTAATTGGGTTAAGGAATAATTGTTATTTAAAACACCATTCACGATAAACCCAAAATCCAATTTCAATTCAATTCCAATTAAATATTAATTAATTGGTAAACTTCTCTATATCTTATTTAAAAGATTTATTATTTTCTCATCGGGGTTTAAGAACAGTGCTATTTAATACACTATTCTCGACAAACCCAAAATCCAATTTGATATTAAATACAAGACTCTGAGTAGAAATTATACCCGCTTATATTCAATATCAAATTCTAAAACCAACGGATATCGTATTGGGAATAGCGACATCTGTATCTTCCAAATTCCTCAACAACATCCGTATAATCATGGAATCCAATATCGAAATATTCCGAAGATTATTTCCATTCCAATTCATTCGTTGGAAAATTTTGGTTATTTTAAAACCATTTTCAAATCCAATTTATTATTTCTAAAAATAATTGGATTATTATTCTAGTAATTAACTAGTTCATTTCGATAAAAATATATTTTTGTTTTTCCAAATATGGAATTTTTCATCCAAAATCTTTTCAAATCATTCATTATGATTTTACATAATTTTTCCATATTTTTAGTAATTTTATTTAAGGCCTATACAGTTGGTTTCCAATAACGGCCACCGAACTGCATCCATAGCGATCTTTTCTAAAATTGATTTGGACATAATTTAAAATCCAACCGTTCAAATTTAAATCTCTTATATTAATTGGAAATCTCTTTTCGATACGAATCCAACGGTTCCGGTTTTAGGAGAATCCGGCGGTCGGATCTCCCGTTACGTCAATTTGAAGTTAATGGTCGAAATTCACGAACGGTCGCTACGCGGCGCGTTCTATTCAAGCCATTTAATATATATAATATATATTATACATATTTTATCGATTTCCATTTAAAACGTATTTTATAATATTTATAAATTCGTTTTAAAATGATTTTAATTTCATTTTCAATTTTAAATCAAAATTGAATATTCCTTATCATTATAATATTGAAATGATAATATTTTCAAAATATCAGATTTCAAAATTAATTCTTTTCGATATTATTTTAAAATAAATAAAATCGATTGATAAACCCGTTCGGGTCAAAACTAGCGTTTCTATACTTAACCCGGCTTCATATTTATATATATTTTCGTGTCCATCCAAAATCGGACATCAAAATCATATTTTGATTATTCACAAAATATTATTTTAAAATATTCGTTGTTTTAAAACATTCGTTATTTCTGAATCGGAATGCGACTCAATCAACTACCATATAATTTTAGTTATATGGATTTCATACATCACATGTATTCAACAATAATGATAAATAATCATTACACATTCGAACATCATCCCGAGTGCAATTTTCAACTGTATAAATGTTAATATAAATAAATAACACTTACAACAGTCTGTCAATCAATCGATTGACATACTACTAAATATTGGGATTAGTGTATGTCAAATATCGTCCCAATACCCGTGTGGGGTTTCAACCAACAAATACTGATTATTATTTGTGCAGTTGAGCGATGTACAAAATTATCATTCCAGTCAATATCAGTTAAATAGGTGTACATAAACAAGCCGTCCAACTTGTAAATGAATATTTATTCTAATTTCTTTGCATGATAATTTTATATACATTTTATATAAATAATTTATACATCTCAGTTTTCAGAAAAAAATCGGCATACAACAATATCAACCAATGACAATCCAAACAAATAATCAACCATGGTTTACAAAAAGTAGTGACAGGAGCTACTAAGCCCCATTTACAACCTATGATATAATTATATAACAAAAATAGTTGAGTGAGAAGGTGTCCTCACATTAGTTTCCACTCCGCCAGTCTTTAGTTGACGGTTTTGCTTCTGTTCGGATTTGTAATTGCCCCAAATTCAAACAAGCTCCAAATTGGACCCGGTCAGTTTTGTTGTGAAGCTCTCGACTCCACGATCGCAATGGATCCAGTTTCACTGGATTCCGACCTCGTATGGAAAAGATATGATAAATTAAACATTGGACAATTTAATTAAATAATTAATTAAAATAGTTAAGTTATAAATTAATAAACCTTTCTCTCCCGTAATCCCTTTCTCGTGTAACACTTCTGGACCGACATCGTTCAAACCCTTTCAAAACCTTCCTCGAATTCTGCACCACCCACGAGCTACTAGCGCTGGATCTGACTACCCCACGACCTATGCCTTCACGTCCCCTTCCCCTCCAATGCTCCAAAAAGCTCAAGACCCGACGCCCCCTTGGCCCTCAAAAACTATTACGAGCGAACCAGGTTGGAGCTCGAAAATCTAACAAACCATGGTACCATACTAGATTATTACCGTTCAGTATTTAGATCTCATTACGCTCTTGGATTTTCCCTTTAGGTGTTTCAGAAATCATTGAATGGATTAGAGGAGATTTGGATTTAAAATCGAGACAAAATCGCCCGTTGAATAGAGGATGATGGCGGCTGAATAGAAAGTTAGGGTTTTAAGGATTTTGGGCTATTTATAAATATATTTTTTTGGCAAGGCTGACCGGTTTTTAAAGTGATCTATAACACTTTTTTATTAAAAAAAATAGTAATACAAGAGAAATCTGGCTTCCACACTTGGGAGACAGAACTGCTTTCACATCTTAGATTTCAGTTTCACTTACTTTCTAATTGACTATTATTAATTTCCTACATGACATTGTCGATTTGCAAACAACTAGCCTTTTTCATGTAGATTCCTTAGCATCTCCTTCCTCATACTTTGAGTGACTGGCTTGCGCCATACACAATAATCAATCCAATCAATACACCACAATACAATCAATTTTCAACACAACCAAATTTCCACAATGCAATCCAAACAAACAAGCATAGTTTGTACAATAAATAGTGTCGAGGGCTTCTAAGCCCCGTCTGCATCCTAGTATATATTTAACTGTAAAATAATTAGAGTGAGAAGGAGTTCTCACATTGGAATCCACTATGTCGTGCTTTAACTGGCAAGTCTGGTACCGTTCGAGTTTGAATTTGCCTAAATTTCTAACTAGCTCCGAATTGGACCCGGTTAGTCTTATTGTGAAGCTCTCATCCCCATGATCTCCATGGATCCAGTTTTGCATGATTTGGACCTCGTATGGAAAGGTTATAAAATTTTAAACTTTGGATAATCAATTATGGAATTAATGAAATTAATAACGTTAATGAACAATACATTTTCACTGATTAACACGACAGACCCCGTCGATCATTTGTTCAAAATTTGGTTTTGATTTTTCGTAGAATCCTTGAAGCTAGGCGTCGATCGAGCTACACCACGTCGAAGGGCTTGAAAAACAACATCAACCCCATGAACGGCGGCGAACTCGGTTGACCACAGGTGGCAGAAATCTCAGGCGAACGGCTGCTCTTTGAGGGATCGATTCGAGCAAAATACACCATGATAAATTACCAAACTAGTATGGATTTAAAGCTCTCTCTTTCCTCTTCGTTTTTGCTTTAGGAATTTTCAAATTCCATTGCGTGGATTGAAAGGAAAATGAGGAGAAAGATCTGAACGGGTTTTGCCATTCATTGCTGGTCAACGAGCGCATTTTTTTGTATAAATTCTGATTGGCCGATTTATATTTACAATTCCAAAAATACTTGTTTTCGTTACAAACTCCAAATCGAACCCAACGACTGTCGCCCCTAGCTAAATACCCCCATTCTGGACACAATGGGATATGTTTTGTAAGCTAATTCTAATGTTTTGATCAGTTTTTCCTTAAATTAAAATACATATCAATGTATACTGAAATCAAACGTACATTTCAATTTACAGGGGCCACATACTGACTCCAAAAATTATAGAAAAATAAATCTAGCTATATTTTGATGATACAGTCCTAACTAAACTAATTTCGTTGAATTTGGAGACCGTTTGAAAAATGGTCTTTTTCTAGTTGATTAAATTCAAACTGAAATTACCAAACACTTTTAAATTCACCACGCTCACATATTAATTTCAAAAATTATGAAAATTGGAATCTAGCCATAATTTGACATTCCGGATCCAACAGAAGTGGTTTCGTCGGAAGCGGAGGTCATTTGCAAAGTGACTATTTTTAAGGGCTATATATTATATAAAATATATATATATTCCATAACGACTATTTTAAATTTTGAACTGGATATAAATTTCAATTCTTGTTATTAAATCTGAATTTTTCATATTTGTTAGAAAGTTATTGTTAAGTAGATTCTAACGTTTCTGATTTTACTGAAATCCGATTTATTTTGAATCATGTACATTCATTTGAAATTTGAAATCGAATTTTCAAACTACCGCGCCATTTCAGACTCGTTTTATAATTAAAATAAATTTATACATTCTAACTTCGATTAAAATAAACTTTTAGTCATTATTATTTAAAATAAACCATTTTACCTATTCAAAATCCATTAAAATAGCTAAAATAAAATTTTTAAATTGGTTCTGAAAATCTGGGTTGTTACAAAATTAATGGGAACCATTCCGAGAGTAATGAATATTTGAATAAAGGAATATTTTGGATTGGAATGAGATGTGCGTTATCTTTATTTATCACCTGATTTTAAAGATGCATGAGTTATTCGAAAAAGACTTGGTTTAACCCATTCTGAATAACTATTGCGACGATTAAAAGTCGAAGATTGAAGATAATGGTTTAAGATCGGAGATCTTCACATCGTTTGGGCTATTGTTGATGTCTCGATTGGGTCATACACCCAAGACGAAGTAATAAGTGGTGGTCGTCCAGACGTACTTGGATATCTACTGGATATGCGAGGACCTCTCTCCTGTATTGGACATATGGGACGAGGAATAAGGTGCCTCTGATTTTGTTCAGACCCAAAACGCACTTGCGAATCGATTGTGTGTCTGACATTGTAATTTACATTGTATCGATTGATTTCTACCCAATATATATCTGTTTGGTGGCGGAGAATTTATTCTCTTGGCTTAACACCCTTCTTTGAGACGTATGAGCTTAGATATTATATATTGGTATATAGCAATTGTATGGTAGGAGTTGACAATGTGGCATGCTGAGAAGCATGGATCAAGGCTTTTTTTTTAAAGCAGAGCTTTATGGATGATGATCAAAACATAGATGATATAACATAGCTTCGTGTTATGTCATTTTTCCGCGAGCTTCACACCCCGGTATTAGTCGAAAACGAGATGAAGGACCATATGGAGGACATGCGTTTCTTTCTAGCTAGCGATGGTGCAATGGTATGGAGCCAAGCATTTTAATTATGTGGATGTTGGAATCGAGGGCCCTTGGATATGGCCGCTCAAGGCCAAGGCGGTCGACATACTAACCAAGAGGTCCAATGGGATCGGGAAATGTATTGTTCAAGCACTGATTAATCTGCGAGAAAATGTTGAGCGGCCTTGTCGCCCCAAAAGGATGATGTTTTTCCCTGGGACATTCCACTAGAGATGTTTCGAAGTTTAGACGAGGAAGATCCTTTGCCTCGACTCATGATGGAAACCAAATTTTCAATACTGATCCTTGCGATTTTGGTTGTAGACCTGTATGGTGATATAATAGGATGGGGTATTATGTCATCTATGATTGATACATTTTTATTCAAAATTGTTTTCTGCACTATGCACGTGTAATAATAAATAAAGAAATTTTGTGTATCATGCATGTTTGGCTATTATAAGGTAAAACTCTATCCTTAGGCTTGCGCTTGCATTGTATGATGGGACGCGAATCTTTTAATTGCTTCGTTTTTTCCCTAAAAAGCATTGCGTTATTTTGTTTTAAACTGGTATTCATGTGGAGGAAACTCATTCCGTGTCATACGGCGTAGTCCTGTGATTTACCCAACTTTAAAATAAAGTTTTTATAATAACTATATTAGTTTTCACACCGGTCCCATGACTGACCTGGAGTTTACTGTTTTTCACCTAAAATTTGGGTATCCGTATTTTCCACACGGGCAGTCAATAGTTTTAATTTTGCAGATATTCTTTTCACAGAATTCAGGATTATGGTTGGAGTTGTTCTCTGGATTATTTTATGATCTTGCTCTGTGTTAGTTGATGTTTTCCGTTGTGCATTGTATCATTGTATTCATGTTATTATATTTCCGTTGTATTGTTTTAATTATTTATTTCTCTGATACATATTTTTCTGCTGTGTACTTATTTGCACTTTGATATTCTTGTACTCTGATATAATATTATCTTTATAGCAATGAAATGTTCTTTTGTGTTCTGTTTTGATGCACCATGTTCTCATAACTATTCGAGTTTCCCATCTCTTCGAAGACCCGGGGAATTCGGGTCGTCATATTTTTTTTCTAAACGCCGCAACTTTTATATTTATGGGTCTTCCACACTTTTCACTTGCTTTAGATTCATTTACTGCTCCTAGTCCTTCTATGACTTCAATTCTAGTTAGTTTATTAGCTGTTGGAATGCGAGTTTTAATTATTTTTGCAGCATCATTAATTGCATCTAGCATTTGATTTGCAATATCCTGAAATGCAAAATTCTTTGTACGTTGTATTGGCATTGGTCGGTTCGTGAATCCAAATGAAATATAGATGAATTATTTCATGTTCGACTGGAATAATTTTCTTCCTCTTATGATGGAAAAATTGACTAGGAAAATTTACAATCTAGAAATTTTATAGTGGAACACACCTGTAAGTGGTTCAAGATAACGAATTATCGAAGGCGAATCAAATCACACATAAATTGACAAATTCCTTGAGGATCCATTTTAATATGACATGCTGGACTAACGGGAACATGCATAGCGGAATCAAATTTTCGTGAATGTGAAATATTTGGTTAGGATTTAGTTAACATCCGTTATGGTGAAAATTGATGATAAGTTAGTTAATTTTAACCAATTTTGATGCATGCAAAATTGTATGTCCCCCTGCTAAAATATATAGCCATAAATGCATATCCAACTTTCTTGTAATAAGTTAAAAACACTTAACTAATGGTTCTGCTATACCATTTTGATTATGAATATGAGTTGTTGGATGTTAAACTTTAATTTCCAAAGATTGATCATAATCATCAAATGCTTGAGAAGAAAGTTCTCATGCAGTATCTAGGCGAATTGACTTAATTTGATGATCGAGGAAATGTTCTTTCAATTTAATTATTTCAGCAAGTAATTTGGCAGATACCATTTTTCTAGCGTGGGTTTGTCTTGATGATATGCTGAATAAGGAAGTTGTGTTGCATTGTTAGTGTTGTGGTCTCGATAATCGGATTTTTCGTGTTGTGAAGCACTTGGGAGGTAAGAAGGGGAGTTCTCAATGTTATCATGTCCTTTGTTTGTTTGTTTGTTTTTTGCGCTATGTAAGATGTTTTTAAACACTAGTTTGGAGCTTAGCCTTTGTAACGTTTTTTCAACCCTTATTTGAAAATTTTAAGTGCCTTGCCTATAATATGTAACACACTGGTGTAGTGTAGGATAGTGTTTGAGGTTTATGCCTAGGGTATCTCTACTTGGTTAGTTTTCAATTAGTAATGTGGTGCTCCCTGCATATAATAATCTATAATAGTTTAGATACATAGTCTGTCTCCTATACTTTAAACAAGAATAGTTTCGATGGATAGACCACTCTAAAAACCATATGCAGTAGTTAGGCAGTCTGCCTAACTCCTGTACTTATATATATTTATTATTTATTGTAATAAAATGTTTTATGGATCACTGTAAAAACCAGTCAGTCTTGCCAAAAAAAATTGATGCATCAATTAATGCCATATAATATCTAGATGGTCCAGTCATCATGGATTAACCACATATATCACCCTGAATTCTTTGGAAAAATACCAGAGATTCAGAAATGATATTAGTACATGCACATCGAGTGATATATTTTCCTTGTGCACGTAGAGTACCGAAGTAATCACTTGGTAAGTTCATCTGGGTTGATAAACCATGCCCATTTGAGTTTTTAGCAATTTACGCACCATAGTTGATCTAGGTTGACCCAACTGGTCATGCCAAAGGATCAATGTTTTTTATTTGTGAGTGTATAGCTCATATTTATGGAATAAGACTCAACCATGCCAATTTTTGTGAAGTATTGTCTGGTTGAATTTTTTTCCGAAATTAGCTTCTGGGTTTTAATTCTAGAAATAACACAAAGCTACTCTTTATTGTTTTCATTTATGGTTTCATTATGGTAACCATTCATTCTTATGTCTTTAGAGGCTTAGCAGATTTATTTCAGAATTGCTTGAGTACAGTGCATTTTGAATGAATATATGTATACCATTTGGTAATGCTATATGCGCTTTTCCAAACCCCTCTCAATTATATTAGCAGCTATTGTACAAACTTTAGCTAAAATATTTTCAGATAATTCAAAGAAAAAATTCTGATTTTCAAAATCATATGAGTAGTTGCATCATCTAGCATGCATATATCATCACTTAAATATTGACGGTCTATACCTTAAGAATTAAAGATAATACAGTTCATCAATTATTAAAATAACTTATAAACATAAATAAATTTAATACTTTCTAAGATAAGAAGGATAACAAACTGCTTATTAACATCTAGTAGTACATACTATTTCAGCGAGTCCATACAAATAAACTGATAAACTAATAAACAAAAATTTCAAACTAACTTATTAATATATGCTAATAAAAAATCGAATAAAACATTCGATCATATTTTCAATCATTGCATTTTATTTTTCATCGCTAATGAAATTTCCATAATCATCTTCAATGAAATCATTCAACTTCAAGTTAGTATTATCAGATAATCCCTCGGTATTATCTGTCTCGATATTCTTCAAACGTTGGTATTCCTCAACTGTTTTCTTTGGTGATCTACATGTATGTGACTAGAGCTCGCATCTATAACGAAATCCCTCATAATATTTTTTATTTTCTAGAGTTGAATCATTATTCTTTTCAAACACAATTGAGACGACCCCAAACCCCGTACGGACGACGGTAAGGGTAATCCTTGGAATATAACACATAAACAGATAATAGCAGAACAGCATTAAATAAATACACCAGATAATGTACAATAGAATACACTGGATAAACGTAATCATCAGAGTTACATAGTATACAGGATCATATTTAGTACAAATACAGTTCAGCTATACATAAATGTCTACAGCAGAAACAAACAAAATATGTATAATAGGAGCTAAACAGCATAAAAAGAGATAAATAATAGAATCCATCTTCAGTTCCAGCTATCCAGAAAGAACCAGCTAAACCTGAATACAAGGCTGCCCATGTAGAAAAAGGGGCACCCGAGTTTGAAAGTGAAATAAACTACGAGTCAGTCATGGGACTGGTATGAGAAATCTACTCAACACATTTATAATGTGGCTAATCACAGGACCACGCCACTTTCGTGGAACGGGTTTACTCCATTGGATTGTCAGTGCTTTAAAACAAATCATTCTTTTAAACATCACTATGCTTTTTATAAAAATGAAGCCATTATAAGACTCAGTTCCCATCACACAATGCAACGCAAACCGGAGGATAGAGTTTTTACCTTATAACGGCCAAAATATGCTTGATACGAATAAAACAAAGGCATTTGATATTATTGCCAGCGTTTATGTGTTTTGAAAACAAATTCAAATCCTAACTATCAATCATAGACGGCATTAATGCCCCATACCACTATGTCGCCATATATAGGTATACAATCAAAATCGCACGATGTCGTATTTGGAAACTGGATTTCCGTCATGAACCAAGGCAAAAGATAGTCCTTACCGAATTCGAGACTGCCTAGCCCGAGTCTCAGGCAAGCCTTGGATCGTCAGGGCCGGTCCACCGAGGTGGATTATTATGCCTGAACACTGCGTTTCCCCGCCCTTTGGGCGTAAACGAGCCAACGAATGACTCCATCGGACCCGGATCGTACGATCAAACCGAGGCGTCTCGCAACAGCAACAACCACATAAGTCAAACTCGTCAGGGCATGTAAAACCACTGACGCCACTTCTAGCTAGGAAGAAACGCAGGCCCTCCCTGATGTCCTCTCCCATTTCTGGTTCATACCGGGGTGTGAGGCTCGCGAATTTACGTTATACACAAAGCTACGCCACACGGGCGGGGCTTTGATCATCACCACAAGACTTTGCTTTTCAACAGAAGCCCTGATCGCTGCATCTTAGCATGCCACACACGCCATTCACACCGTGCAACTGATAGCTATCAATCACACAGAATAAATTCCAATGTCAGACACACTGTCCATTTGCAAGTCCGTTCTGGGTCTGAACGAAACCGGAGGCACTATATACCTCGCAAACCCATCGATCACCATGTATGTCTGGACAATCACCACTCATTATCCATATTTCGGGATGCCTCCCAATCAGGACCTCGGTTACCATCCAAACGAGGTGAAGATCTCCGGTCTTTGACCAGCGTCTTCATCTTCGATTCAGTTATTCAGAATAGGATAAACCCGGTCTTTCTGAGTAACTCGCGTATATAATAAACAAGTGCAACACTAACATACACACACATCATTTCAATTCATTAGTCACTAACCGTTAATCAGTAAGAGAACGATTTCCCAAATATTAACCCCGAAGGCCGAAACCAACATCAGATCAACACCCGGGAAACCTTTCGACTTAGCTAACCTTCAGTTAATTTCTAAATCACATCCATATTGTTTATAATATTTTATAACGATTTATTGCTATTTTTATTTATTTTAAAATAGCCAATTTATTTAAAACGACACTTCGGGCCATAACGTGACCATGGCGCTGTTTTTCTTCATATTTTATTTACACATATCTGAAAATCTAACGATTGGATCTTCACAAAATTTACATCATTAGAATGATCTTTTCAAAACGAGTCCAACGGTTCCAGTTTCGGGAAAATCCGACGGTTGGATCTCCCGGTATAATCGTTTGAAGTTTCGATTTCAAAATACGAACTGCAGCGTCGTTATTCGATTAAATATAATTATATTTATAAATATATATAAATATAATCGATTCTGGCACTGTTTTTCTTCAGATTTGAATTAAACATTCCAGATAATCCAACCGTTGGATTTTTACAAATGCCGTTGGAAAGATATTTCCAAAGCGAACCCAACGGTTGCGATTTTAGGAAAATCCGATGGTCGATCTCCCGGTATAATCGTTTGAAATCACGGTTTCAAAATACGAACTGCAGCGTCGTTATTCGATATATTTTAATTCTATATATATATATATATATATCGATTCTTCGATTTCAAAGCTATATTCTTTTAATATATTTGAGAAAAATGATATTTTTATCTAACTGTCTTCTATTTCAACACTTCACTATATTTAACAATTCATGTATATAATAAAAATGTGATTTTTATTGTAAAACAATTCATTTCAAAACACTATTATTTTATATAGTTCATATAGGTAATAAAAATGTGATTTTTATTATAAAACAATTTCTTTCAAAACAAGATTATTTTATATAGTTCATATAGATGATAAAAATGTGATTTTTATTATAAAACAATTTATTTCAAAATATGAATACCATTCAACACATGAATTTCAATTCAACGAATGAATATCGATTCAACACATGAAGGTTTTCTATAGTTTATATATATATAGATAAAAAATGTGATTTTTATATTTAAAATACGAACACCATTCAACACATGAATTTCAATTCAACGAATGAATATCGATTCAACACATGAAGGTTTTCTATAGTTTATATATATAGATAAAAATGTGGTTTTTATATTTAAAACACGAACACCATTCAACACTTGAATTTCAATTCAACGAATGAATATCGATTCAACACATGAAGGTTTTCTATAGTTTTTATATATAGATAAAAATGTGATTTTTATATTTAAAACACGAATACCATTAAACACATGAATTTCTATCCAACGAATGAATATCGACTCAACACATGAAGGCTTTCTATTCAACGAATAAATATAGTTTCAACAAATGAAAATAATTCAAACACATGAATATTATTCAAAATTTCGGCAGCATAACGGCAGGGTAGTTAAAACCGGGACCGTCCCTAGTACGGCTCCTCGCTCTACCTTAAAACCTCGCGGTTTTTGACAATGGGGAATCATGCATCTAGTTCGCACGCAGGCGACATGTATATATTTTTCATTTCCACAAACTAATCCTATGTGGGTTCAACCAAATATTTCTCAACCACAAACGGGTATTTTTCAACCATAATCAATCAATATCAACCACAAACAATTCCAATCAACCATTCGCTATCAATCAATTTTCACACCAATCACAACCAACAAATATCGTCCATGGTTTGTGGACGAGGGGCGTATATATATATATAGCTTTTCACTTCTATTTCAACACATATATAATTTTTACAACGCATATACAACTTGTACATCGAACGTACAACTTATACAACGCTTATACAAGAGGTGTACAACGCTTATATAACTCATACATCGATTATATAATTTATACATCGTCGTTTTCCATATCGTTTATAAATTAGAAATCTCACATTGGGTTCCACTCCACCAAAAATAGCAGAAGGCTCAGAAAAATATGCGGTCTCTTCTAGAATGTAGAAGACGTCCACACATGGTCACGATGTTTCCTGTTTCATCGAATTTTGTTAACACACTAAAAAGATATGATTTTTCAAAGTTTTGCAACACTTTAAAGCGTCAAAATCATTTCAGAAAATAAAACCCGTACCTCAGCGTTTTGATTCAAAACTAGGTTTGGATTTTCTGGCCAAAGCGTGTAGTGTGGTGAAGATCAGACCTCGCCACGTTGGAGAGCTGGAGGCGCGCACCCGAAGAAGCAGGTGGGGCCCAGCTCGACTGTGCCAGTCGACGGCGGCGGCTCCTTGAAGTTGCGAACTTCGAGCTGGTAGATCTCAACGCTGGGGCGACTAGACAACACGAGGTCGGTCTTGATTTGAAGAGGGGGAAGAGATCTTCGAAAGGTTCAACTGCGGCGAGGATCAACGATGGACGAGGCAATCGGAATCGGGGCTGGAAGGTTGGAAGGCTCTTCCGCCTTCGATCGGGGAGAGAGAGAAAAGTTTTTTTTTTCTTTTTTTTAATAAAAAATCTGATTGGCCGGTGGGTTTTAAAAGGAGTTTTCTGACATGACCACCAATCCAAACCCAATGACTGTCGTCCCTAGCGTTTTACCCCCATTCCGAACACAATGTGATATGTTTCATAGGCCCATTCGACTGTTTCAGTCAGTTTCCATTCAATTTAAAATATATAACATTCAATATTCGATTTGAACGTACATTTCAATTTGCCAGGGCCACAAACTAATTCGAAAAATTCCAGAAAAATATATCTGGCTATGTTTTGACGATACGGTCCCAACAAAACTAGTTTCGTCGAATTCTGAGACCGTTTGCAAAAAGGCCCATTTCTAGTCGATCCAATTTAACTGTAATTGATCAAAACACATTTTCCTTTTCCACACTCACATACTAGCTTCAAAAATTATGAAATTTGAAACCTAGAAATAACTTCTCATCCCGGATCCAACAAAAGTGGTTTCGTCGAATTCCGAGGTCGTTTGCAAAATGGTCAATTTCACGGGCTATATAAATTCCATAGCGACCTTTCTGAAAATTCATTTGGCCATAACTTTTGCTTCCACTATGGAACTTCGATTTTTCAGATTCGTTAGAAAGGTATTCACTAACAGATTTAAATATTTTTGGTTTTACTCAAATCCGTTTTGTTTTGCACCCGGTACAGTCCGACAAAGTTTGAATTCAATTTTTGAAACTGCAACGCCATTTCAGGCCTTGTTTATAATTAGAATTAATTATATTCGTTTTCAATTGTCGATTCAAACTCACTTTTCATCGCTATTATTTAAAATATTTATTTTAAATATTTAAAATCCATTATTTTAGCCAATTTAAAAATTTTAAATTGGTTCAGATTTTCTGGGTCGTTACAATCTCCCCCACTTAAAACTTTTCGTCCCCGAAAAGGAACAAAGTCGAAAGCGGTTTGATTAATCAACTCTACGTTCAATCTGGCTTCCATTCTCCAACTTTTCAGTTTTTGAGAATTTTCAAATTCTTCAAAAATTTGGCTAACACCCGGAATTTTCGAAAAATTTCGCCATAACCTCCTTTGTACGGGGAGAGATTTGGAAAATTATTGGGTCGTATTAGGTACCCAATAAATCCTAATAAGCATACACATATTTATAGTGATATATTCTGGTGTTTACAGGGGAGCGTGTATAGATAATAACTCCAGAGAATAAATTCTCGTCACCCTGTCAAAGCCTGAGGGAGTGTGTATTTTAAATGCTCCAGAGGATAAATCCTCGTCACCTCGTCCCGTGTGGGAAATAAATAGTCCATGTGCCGTATCTAATAACTAGAGAGACGTGATTATTGTCAACTCCAGACCCGTGTGGGGTTTTTATTAATCTGGCAATTTTTTCGTTACAATTTAAATAATCCATATCAGTCATCAGTTCAACCTGTAAAATATAGTCATCGCCATACAAGCCTCTCGCTCGTATGGTAAATCTTCCATCTCGTCACACAAGCTCCAAATGCTTATATGGTATATAATGAAGTATGTCTATCTTCCAGAAGTATGCCATGTAATGTAGTTCAAAATTAATTGTTACTATCCTATGGCGATGTTTATTATTTCACACGGAATAACCAGCACTCCGCATCCAATGGCATTCACAGGAGTTGATATAATAATATTTCGCATCCAACTCATTAAGGTTTACCTATTTGTCGAGCACACAAATAAAATCTTTACTCAACAGCTATCCATTTACCTGTTCAAACATATATAATGCACATGTATATATTTCTATCTATTTTCTAATCAGTTCAATGTGTGAGTTAATCGAATAAATCCTACCATTCATTCTCTTATTAAGTAAATTAACTATCGTTTCAATAATTTAATTAATCTAATTTACTATCACACAACACAAACAACAATCAAATCATTTTTAACTTTTCATAATCATACAAATCAATTTCTATATTCTTTTAAAATCATTCAGACTATAGAATTAAAAGTGCACATCCATGGAAAGAAAATAACAACAGAGTAGAGAACTAATTGGTAATGCAAAGTATGGTAAATGTACCTTGCACCGGAGTCAATCAGAGATATCCACTCGGCATCTAGGATAGGCCTTATGAATGCTCTCCTCAGTTTCCCAAGTACAATCTCGCGGATCTCCACTCCATTGCACTTTGACTAAGTGAACTTTCTTGTTCCTCAGCTCTTTGGTTTCTTTGCCGATAATCTTTAGTGGCTCTCTTCTCACAGCCAATTCTGGGGTAGTTTCAATATCCTGTTGAGCTGCTTCTTCCACGATCAAGTCTGGATCATGAACGTGCTTTCGAAGTTGAGATATATTTGAAGTACATCATGAACTCCAGGCAACCAATCTGGAAATTTAACCCTATATGCGAGAGTCCCAATCTTTTCCAGAATAGGAAACGGTCCAATGAATTTGGGTGCCAACTTTCCAGTTTTACCGAACTGGATAATTCCTCTCATTGGCGATACTTTCAGATATACATAGTCGCCAACAGCAAACGATAAATCTCTTCTTCTTCTATCGTCATAGCTCTTTTGTCGGCTTTGAGCAGTGAGTAATCGTTTCTTGATAAAATCGACTTTGTCGGCAGCTTCTCGGATCATATCGGGCCCCAATACAAGTCTATTACCGGGTTCGACCCAACAAGTAGGAGATCGGCACGGTCTACCATATAATGCTTCGAATGGTGACATTGTCAGGCTCGCCTGGTAGCTGTTATTATATGAGAATTCAGCCAAATGCAGATGGTCTTCCCATGATCCACTGAAATCTAGAACACAAGCCCACAATAGATCTTCTAAAATACGATTCACCCTCTCAGTCTGACCGTCTGTCTGAGGATGATAAGCGGTGCTTAAGTTCAACTTCGTTCCCAGTTCTCCTTGAAATGCCTCCCAGAATGTAAATATTGTATCTCTATCACTGACTATACTGAGCGGCACTCCATGTAGTCTAACTATTTCCTTGAAGTATATCTACGCCAGACTCTGAGCAGTTCTGTTTGATCTGACAGGTATGAAATGGGCGGTCTTCGTGAAGCGATCTACGATCACCCAAATACTGTCATTTCCTTTTCTGGTTCTGGGCAAACCATCAATGAAGTCCATGGAAATATGTTCCCACTTCCAACCAGGAACGTCTAGCGGTTGTAACAATCCAGCCAGTTTCAGTTGGTCGCTTTTAACTAGCTGGCAAGTAGGGCATCGATTAACATATATTGAAACGTCTCTTTTCATAGCCTTCCACCAGAATGTTCGCTTGAGGTCGTTATACATTTTGGCCACACCAGGACGGATACTCAGCTTGGACTTGTGACACTCGTCTAACACTTCCCTTTTTAACTCTGGGATGTCAGGAACACAAATCCTTCCTTTCAATCTCAGGATTCCATCGTTATCTATTTGAAAACACAAGGGTTTGCCTTTCTGAATCCTTTTGATCATATCCTTAATAAAGTTATCATCCTTCTGAAGAATGGATATTTTGTCAATCAAGGAAGTCGTAATAACAAAGTTGGCGATCATTACATTCTTTCGGCTCAGCGCATCGGCCACGACATTGGCTTTCCCTGGAGTGTATATAATTTCAAAATCGTATGCTGCAAGGAACTCTAACCAACGTTGTTGCCTCAGATTCAAGTCTTTCTAGGTGAACAGATACTTTAACGACTGGTGATCTGTAAACAGTTCAAATCTCTCACCCAGAAGATAGTGTCTCCAGATTTTCAAGGCGAATACTATAGCCAATAACTCAAGATCATGAGTTACGTAGTTTTTCTCATGCGGCTTTGCTGACGGCTAGCATAAGAAATCACTTGACCCCTTTGCATTAACACTACGCCAAGGCCTTCTCTAGAAGCATCTGTCCAGACTTTTAAATCCTGATTGCCATCAATGATGGTTAACACTGGAGCAGTTGTTAATCTTAACTTTAGCTCTTCAAAAGCCTCTTCACTTTCTGGAGTCCATTTGAATTTAGAGTGCTTCTTTGTAAGCTTCGTTAAGTGACCAGATATCTTCGAAAAGTTTTTAACGAACTTCCGGTAATAACTAGCCAATCCGAGAAAACTATGGACTTCGGTAGGGGTACTGGGCTGTTTCCAATTTTGAATAGCTGTGATTTTACCTGGATCCACAGCAATTCCTTCTTTCGATACAACGTGGCCCAGAAATTTGACTTCTTCTTGCCAGAATATACATTTGGATAGTTTGGCTTTCAATACATTCTTTCTGAGAATTTCTAACACTTGTTCCAAATGTTTTTCGTGCTCGCTTTCTGACTTAGAGAAGATAAGAATATCATCAATGAAAACCAGAACAAATTTATTCAATACTCCTATGAATACTCTGTTCATTAGATCGACGAAATAGGCTGGAGCGTTACATAAGCCGAACGGCATTACTAACCACTCGTAGAATAAGTCTGGACCTCTGAATGCTGTTAAAGGAACACACTCCTCGGCAATACGAAGCTGATGGAAACCTGTAGCTAGGTCCATTCGTGAAAATACTTGTGCTCCATTTAATCGATCCAACAAATCATCAATCCACGGCAATGGATATTTATTCTTTGTTGTCTGTTTGTTCAGATCACAATAATCCACACATAGACGTAGAGTACCGTCAGATTTTGGGACAAACACCACTGCTGCACCCCAATCAGAGAAACTAGGCCTGATCAGACCCTTCCATACGAGCTGTTGTGTTTGATTGTCAAGTTCTTCTTTCTCTTTCAAGGACATTCTTCGAATAACGTGAACTACCGGCCTTGCATTCGGAATTAAAGCGATCTTGAAATCAATTTCTCTTTGCGGAGGTAAGCGAACAACTTCTTCGAACACATCCGCATAGTTCTTGACGACAGGAATGTCTTTGATGAGGTCAGGAATATTCTCTGTGACTTCAGGGGTATTTCCTATTTGAACTGGAGAAATATCGAGAGCTGCCCAAAAGTCTTTTCTATTTGATTTCTGACCTTCACACGGTATGGTTATATAATTTCCCAATTTAATCTTAGCCCTAACAACTCTCTCGGCGCATCTAAGCTCTGCTTCATATTTGGTTAGCCAATCCAATCCCAGAATAAGATCGAATTCATTAAAATTCATAAAAATAGAGATAGTAGGGAATTTATAGCAGGAAAAAGAGGTAGGCACCCCACACACCCAACTGAGATCGATGGAACCCCCAACTAGATTTTGGACAGTCATTGGTTCTTTGAGCTTCTTCAATTTCAAATCCAACTTCTTGACTGCACTCTTTGCAATAAAGCTTCGTGACGCGCCAGTATCAAAAAGTACTTTAACTGGAATGTTCTTGACATTGAGCGTGCCTTCTAAAACATCAGACCTTTTCTGAGAAGACGAAGATGCAGGCACTTCTGCCACTTCATTTACCTGAGCCTCTTTGGTCTTTTTTAACAGCCAGCAATCTCGCTTTATATGACAGGCCTGATGACAAAGATTGCACTCTCGAGTCACAGGAAACTTGCCCTTGGATTTAGACCCATCCTCCTTTCGTTTCTTCGAGGATTTACAATTTCTGGTCAAATGCCCTGGTTTCTTGCAGTTAGAGCAGGTGGCCGTCGTTGCTGGTTCCTTTTCAGATCTGGCCCTTTTTCGATTTACTTTGGGCTTCTTACTCACCTCAGATATCGCACTGGCCTCGGGATTATCAATTTCAGGCTCATCTTCATTACTAGAACTGACCCCTTCTTCGCAAGGTAACATACCTTTCTTGTCGAGATCTTCGTACTGGTAAGCCATGTATATCATTTCAGAAAAGGGGAGCTTCACATTCTTCATTACACTATTCTGATATTTTCTTTGAAGGCCATGAATAAATCTCAGATTTTTCCTCTTTGGATCTTGAATCAAATGAGGAGCAAAGTGAGAAAGTTCATTGAATTTTTTATGATATTCTGGGATGGTCATATTATCTTGTATCAGATAAGAAAATTCATCACATAATCGTTCGGTTGCTTCGGGAGGAGTAAATCTTTCTAGGAAAATCACTTTGAATCTGTCCCAGGTGATATCACCTTCTGGATTATCTTTAATAACTGAATCCCACCAAAACAAAGCTTCTTCTTTGAGTGCCCAAGACGCCAATAATCTTTTCTGATCGTCTCTCAGCTTTAAACCCTCAAAGATTTACTCTGCAGAACGAATCCAAGCTTGTGTTTCCATAATGGACTCTTTGCCTAAGAATGGCGATCCACCCAGATTTCGAAATCTCTTGAATAGAACTTCTATATCTGATTCTGGCTGAGGGAGCACAACTGGTTCATTAACTGGTCGAGCCATACGATTATTTCTTCTGTTCCTGTCACTCATTTTCTAGTGTGTCTGCGATTAGCAGACAAAGTGTCAGGTCAACAGAAAAGATATTTCAAAATATAGAGACAAATACTTCAATGTAAATGTGTCTATTGGGGTGTATTTCATTCTGCTTTACTTATACTAGGATATTACTGATCCTATCTGTATAAGTTACCCGTCCTAGAACACTACTGGTTCTATTTCTGACGAGTTCGTTAATATGTTATATTACAGAACTAAGTTTAACCAAAGCTCTGATACCAAATTGAGACGACTCCAAACCCCGTACGGACGGCGACAAGGGTAATCCTTGGAATATAACACATAAACAGATAATAGCAGAACAGAATTAAATAAATACACCAGATAATGTACAATAGAATACACTGATAAACGTAATCATCAGAGTTACACAGTATACAGGATCATACTTAGTACAAATACAGTTCAGCTATACATAAATGTCTACAGCGGAAACAAACAAAATATGTACAATAGGAGCTGAACAACATAAAAAGAGATAAATAATATAATCCATTTTCAGCTCCAGCTATCCAGAAAGAACCAGCTAAACCTGAATACAAGGCTATCCGTGTAGAAAAAGGGGCACCCAAGTTTGAAAGTGAAACAAATTACGAGTCAGTCATGGGACTGGTATGAGAAATCTACTCAACACATTTATAATGTGGCTAATCACAGGACCATGCCACTTTCGTGGAACGGGTTTACTCCATTGGATTGCCAGTGCTTTAAAACAAATCATTCTTTTAAACATCGCTATGCTTTTTATAAAAATGAAGCCATTATAAGACTCAGTTCCCATCACACAATGCAACGCAAACCGGAGGATAGAGTTTTTACCTTATAACGGCTAAAATATGCTTGATACGAATAAAACAAAGGCATTTGATATTATTGCTAGCGTTTATGTGTTTTGAAAACAATTTCAAATCAAAACTATCAATCATAGACGGCATTAATGCCCCATACCACTATGTCGCCATATATAGGTATACAATCAAAATCGCACGATGTCGTATTTGGAAATTGGATTTCCGTCATAAACCAAGGCAAAAGATAGTCTTTACCGAATTCGAGACTGCCTAGCCTGAGTCTCTGCCAAGCGCGCAGGCAAGCCTTGGATCGTCAGGGTCGGTCCACCGAGGTGGATTATTATGCCTGAACACTGCGTTTGCCCGCCCTTTGGGGCGTAGACGAGCCAACGAATGACTCCATCGGACCCGGATCGTCCAATCAAACAAAGGCGCCTCGCAACAGCAACAACCACATAAGTCAAACTCGTCAGGCCGTGTAAAACCACTGATGCCACTTCTAGCTAGGAAGAAACGCAGGCCCTCCCTATGTCCTCTCCCGTTTCTGGTTCATACCGGGGTGTGAGGCTCGCGAATTTACGTTATACACAAAGCTACGCCACACGGGCGGGGCTTTGATCATCACCACAAGACTTTTCTTTTCAACAGAAGCCCTGATCGCTGCATCTTAGCATGCCACATAGGCCATTCACACCGTGCAACTGATAGCTATCAATCACACAGAATAAATTCCAATGTCAGAAACACTGTCCATTTGCAAGTCCGTTCTGGGTCTGAACTAAACCAGAGGCACTATATACCTCGCAAACCCATCGATCATCACGTACTTCTGGACGATCACCACTTATTATCCATATTTCGGGATGCCTCCCAATCAGGACCTCGGTTACCATCCAAACGAGGTGAAGATCTCCGGTCTTCGACCAGCGTCTTCATCTTCGATTCAGTTATTCAGAATGGGATAAACCCGGTCTTTCTGAGTAACTCGCGTATATAATAAACAAGTGCAACACTAACATACACACGCATCATTTCAATTCATTAGTCACTAACTGTCAATCAGTAAGAGAATGATTTCCCAAATATTAACCCCGAAGGCCGAAACCAACATCAGATCAACACCCAGGAAACCATTCGAGTTAGCTAACCTTCAGTTAATTTCTAAATCACATCCATATTGTTTATAATATTTTATAATGATTTATCGCAATTTTTATTTATTTTAAAATAGCCAATTTATTTAAAACGACGCTTCGGGCCATAACGCGACCGTGACGCTGTTTTTCTTCAGATTTGATTTACACATATTTGAAAATCTAATCGTTGGAACTTCACAAAATTTACATCATTAGAAAGATCTTTTCAAAACGAATCCAACGGTTCCAGTTTCGGGAAAATCCGACGGTCGGATCTCCCGGTATAATCGTTTGAAGTTTCGATTTCAAAATACGAACTGCAGCGTCGTTATTCGATTAAATATAATTATATTTATATATATATATATAGATATATATAATCGATTCTGGCACTGTTTTTCTTCAGATTTGAATTAAACATTCCAGACAATCCAACCGTTGGATTTTTACAAAGTTGGTGCCGTTGGAAAGATATTTCCAAAGCGAACCCAACGGTTGCGATTTCAGGAAAATCCGATGGTCGGATCTCCCGGTATAATCGTTTGAAATCACGGTTTCAAAATACGAACTGCAACGTCGTTATTCGATATATTTTAATTATATATATATATATATATATATATATCGATTCTTCGATTTCAAAGCTATATTCTTTTCATACATTTGATAAAAATGATATTTTTATCTAACTGTCTTCTATTTCAACACTTCACTGTATTTAACAATTCATGTATATAATAAAAATGTGATTTTTATTGTAAAACAATTCATTTCAATACACTATTATTTTATATAGTTCGTATAGGTAATAAAATTGTGATTTTTATTATAAAACAATTTCTTTCAAAACAAGATTATTTTATATAGTTCATATAGATGATAAAAATGTGTTTTTTATTATAAAACAATTTATTTCAAAATATGAATACCATTCAACACATGAATTTCAATTCAACGAATGAATATCGATTCAACACATGAAGGTTTTGTATAGTTTATATATATAGATAAAAAATGTGTTTTTTATATTTAAAATACGAACATCATTCAACACATGAATTTCAATTCAACGAATGAATATCGATTCAACACATGAAGGTTTTCTATAGTTTATATATATAGATAAAAATGTGATTTTTATATTTAAAACACGAACACCATTCAACACATGAATTTCAATTCAACGAATGAATATCGATTCAACACATGAAGATTTTCTATAGTTTATATATATAGATAAAAATGTGATTTTTATATTTAAAACATGAATACCATTCAACACATGAATTTCTATCCAACGAATGAATATCGACTCAACACATGAAGGCTTTCTATTCAACGAATAAATATAGTTTCAACAAATGAAAATAATTCAAACACATGAATATTATTCAAAATTTCTGCAGCATAACGGCAGGGTAGTTAAAACCGGGACCGTCCCTAGTACGGCTCCTCGCTCTACCTTAAAACCTCGCGGTTTTTGACAATGGGGAATCATGCATCTAGTTCGCACGCAGGCGACATGTATATATTTTTCATTTCCACAAACTAATCCTATGTGGTTTCAACCAAATATTTCTCAACCACAAACGGGTATTTTTCAACCACAATCAATCAATATCAACCACAAACAATTCCAATCAACCATTCACTATCAATCAATTTTCACACCAATCACAACCAATAAATATCGTCCATGGTTTGTGGACGAGAGGCGTGTGTATATATATATATATATATATATATTTATATTTATGTATAGCATTTCACTTCTATTTTAACACATATATAATTTTTGCAACGCATATACAACTTATACATCGAACGTACAACTTATACAACGCTTATACAAGAGGTGTACAACGCTTATATAACTCATACATCGATTATATAATTTATACATCGTCGTTTTCCATATCGTTTATAAATTAGAAATCTCACATTGGGTTCCACTCCACCAAAAATAGCAGAAGGCTTAGAAAAATATGCGGTCTCTTCTAGAATGTAGAAGACATCCACACGGTCATGACGTTTCCCTGTTTCATCGAATTTCGTTAACACACTAAAAAGATATGTTTTTTCAAAGTTTTGCAACACTTTAAAGCATCAAAATCATTTCAGAAAATAAAACCCGTACCTCAGCGTTTTGATTCAAAACTAGGGTTGGATTATCTGGCCAAAGCGTGTAGTGTGGTGACGATCAGACCTCGCCACATTGGAGAGCTAGGAGGCACGCACCCGAAGAGGTAGGTGGGGCCCAGTTCGACTGTGCCAGTCGACGGCGGCGGCTCCTTGAAGTTGCGAACTTCGAGCTGGTAGATCTCGACGCTGGGGCGACTAGACAACACGAGGTCGGTCTTGATTTGAAGAGGGGGAAGAGATCTTCGAAAGCGAGGGTCAACGATGGACGAGGCGGTCGGAATCGGGGCTGGAAGTTTGGAAGGCTCTTCCGCCTTCGATCGGGGAGAGAGAGAAAAGTTTTTTTCCTTTTTTTTATAAAAAATCTGATTGGCCGGTGGGTTTTAAAAGGGGTTTTCTGACACGACCACCAATCCAAACCCAACGACTGTCGTCCCTAGCGTTTTACCCCTATTCCGAACACAATGGGATATGTTTCGTAGGCACATTCGACTGTTTCAGCCGGTTTCCATTCAATTTAAAATATATAACATTCAATATTCGATTTGAACGTACATTTCAATTTGCCAGGGCCACAAACTGATTCGAAAAATTCCAGAAAATTAAATCTGGCTATATTTTGACGATACGGTCCCAACAAAACTAGTTTCGTCGAATTCTGAGACCGTTTGCAAAAAGGCCCATTTCTGGTCGATCCAATTTAACTGTAATTGACCAAAACACATTTTCCTTTGCCACGCTCACATACTAGCTTCAAAAATTATGAAATTTGAAACCTAGCAATAACTTCTCATCCCGGATCCAACAAAAGTGGTTTCGTCGAATTCCGAGGTCGTTTGCAAAATGGCCAATTTCACGGGCTATATAAATTCCATAGCGACCTTTCTGAAAATTCATTCGGCCATAACTTTTGCTTTCCGCTATGAAACTTCGATTTTTCAGATTCGTTAGAAAGGTATTCACTAACAGATTTAAATATTTTTGGTTTCACTCAAATCCGTTTTGTTTTGCACCCGGTACAGTCCGACAAAGTTTGAATTCAATTTTTGAAAGTACAGCGCAATTTCAGGCCTTGTTTATAATTAGAATTAATTATATTCGTTTTCAATTGTCGATTCAAACTCACTTTTCATCGCTATTATTTAAAATATTTATTTTAAATATTTAAAATCCATTATTTTAGCCAATTTAAAAATTTTAAATTGGTTCAGATTTTCTGGGTCGTTACAACAATCTTCCTTTGTTGCATTTTAAAATTATAGTTTTCTTATTTTTAAAACCATAATCGGCTCCATCAGAGTTATATCCACGTCGACGACTACATCCTCTTTCGAAGTGAGCAAAATTAGCATTAACTTCTGTAATGCTACAGAACCAATTAGTCTTAAGGAGTGATTTTTGATATGTAATTCATTATTTTGCTCAATAATTAATAATCATTCAACGAGTTCATAATGTTTTGTAAAATGCCACTTCGATATTGTTGATGTAGGAGTATAATCAAGGCATGAAATGTTGAGAATGTTTTTTCTAGCATTTGTGCATCATCTGCCTTTTTTCCACATAACTTCAGTTTAAAAGTTGTTCCAAACATAGAGGAATTGTATTCACTTATAGAGATAATTTCTTAAAACTTCAGGTTCAACAACTCTTGCCTTATGTTTGGAAATATGACTATCTTTAGGTGTTCATAGTGCACTTTTCGGGAGTTCTATAAGTGGATATGATCATTTTTCAGTTAAATATTCTGTTTTGGGATCGTATGAATCTGGCATTTAAATAATATCAAAGTTTTTTCTTTGTTTTGTTGGGGTATATTATTACCATGTTTATTGGTATTTTTTAGGCATTAAGATTGTAAATGAATCTCGACATTCAGTATCCAAGACAAATAGTTGTATCCTACTACGACCAAAACTTTAAATTTAAGTTTATCACTGTTTATCATGTTATGAACCGAATCTCCTACCAATGGAAATAAATAAAGAAATAAATAAACAAATAGACTGACAAGCAAAATCACGCATAGTATAAAGATTAGTTTTAAAGTGAAATAAAGTGTACTATGATGATTTTCGTAACCATTTGCTTAAATGAAATCCATTGAAGTCAAAGTAATAACCTTGTGAAAAAAGCAATTTCCATGTAAAATAAAATGCAATAACAAACGAATTTTTATTTGTCGTCAAGAAGTAATAATGTAACTTTGGGTCTAATAAAATACAGGTATTATACATTAGCACAGAAGTGCAGCTATAAAATGCAACTTGACCTTTTGCAAAACAATAAGAAATACTACTACATATTAGCTAGATGAACTTTGGAGTAAACTTACATATTACTCTTATGTCACACATAAGGCTGGCAATTAGAACCGAAATCCCGAACTGATCCGAACCGAACCCGATGGGTATCGGGTTGGGTCTAAGTGTTGAAAAATACAATAACAATAAACACCCAATAAAACCCGACCCTAGATGACCCAACCAAGAAGACTTGACCGAAAAGCATTAAAATATATATCTAATTTTAGTGTTACTACCATCTAAACCCGAACCGACCCGACCTGAACCGAACTGAAACTCGGGTAGGGTCGGGTCCAGATTTTGAAAGTATATGGTTTAGATCTAGCAAAACCCGATCCGCCTAGACCCAAGACCGATCTGGTCGGGTTCGGATCTATTGGATCGGGTCTAATTGCCACCCTAATCACACATTAGAAAATAAGATGAAACATAGAAAGAAAGAAAAGTGACCACACGGAAAACGCAGTAAAGAGCACTTTATTGGTTCCGTTCAAAATAAAAGCCAACATTGTCATTAGTTAAATTGTAAAACATGTGAATGATATGTTGAACATAATAAGATTATAATCAAAACTCAACTCAACAAATGAATGAAAGAATTTTGAGATTCAAAGTTAATTGTTTTGAGCATGGAAAACATAGAACTTGCTGACTAAAAACAAACGAAAGCATTTGAATTCCAAAGTCAACAAACCCGAAGTTGGAAAAAAAAGTAATGCATAATTCTAAATTAGATTAAAAAAATAATACTTCCATCATATCAGCAAAATAACTTACATGAAATTAATCGTGTTAGTTCTTATTTTCTTTCTTTTTGAAGATAACGTGTTATAATTGACTGCTCTTGTTTTGAAAACCAAAAAGTAAAGCCATTAATATACTATGGTTGACAAGTCAATAAAGTTTGAAGCAAAAGGTTTTTATAGCATAGAAACTGAGCCATGAAAAAAAAATATAGTAATAAGACTTAGAAGTTATTCAATTTCAAGAAAAGACTTAGCAGTTATATGAGGGAAAACGAGTAAAAATATGATCCATTGAGAAAATATCATACTTAACGGATACTTTTCCTAACTCTTCCCAAAAAATTGTAAATATGTCTAAGGGAATTATAAAAAATGGAAAAGACAAACTAAAGAAAATTATCGCATTGATAACATGTTATAAAATAAAATAAGAACGGAAGATGTTAAAAGAGAAGAATTGTTTTATTGATTATGATTAACAATACAATAAAGATAAGCTCATTATTCATAGACTCTATATGCCTTGGAAATTACAATAATGCATGTTTACATTTAACATATTCACTCTTATTACTTGCACATATTATAACACAGACATACGTGAGTGTGTGTATGTATGCGTGTGTGTGTGTCTATATATATATATATATATATATATATATATATATATATATATATATATATATATATATATATATATATATATATATATATGTATATAGGCAGGTTCGAGAGCACCCCAAACAGTGTAGCACCCCAAATGCCCCTCAATCTCCACAGGGGGCATTTGGGGTGCTCCATTTTTGGGGTGCAACCGAACGCTTGCATATATATATAATTACTGAGTTATCTTTAAAGAGCACACACACCACCGCACCAGATTTGGGAAATTTAAACTGAACAGTCGCATATTTGTTTTCTCACTTGAACTTTTTCTTCCTCAATAATTTGGAACTTTTTATTTTGTCTTTTTTCACTTAAAGTACTAATATGTTCGAATTCTTGTTATATACATAGTAATTTTCGATAGGCATAATGCAACTATTTTTTGGTAACTCTGTGCTTGACTGTTGATTTAGGTCAATTATGTTCTTATTTTATACTTTATGAACTGACAACTTGAAGAAGTTTCAAAGTTTTGCATGCTTTTTGAAGCATTGTTTAATTATCTTTTAGATTCTATATATTGTTATTTATAAAATATTTTCAAGGTTTCTATTTTACTATATTTTTTCTACATTGGGACTAGATTAAGCTGATTATTAGATATTGAATTGCAACTGGAAAACCAAATGGAAACTTCAATTCATTCTTAATCCTGATTTAAGTGTATTGTTAACAATATGTTTCCTATTTCCTGCAAGTAAATACGTTATTTATTTATTTTCCTTCCCTTTCTTTATTGGTGTCTCAATTTAAACTTCGAGCTTAAATGTTGTTATTGCAAGAGTTGCCTAAGGATCCAACATACCATCTCCATTAAGGTAAAATCCTAAATTTGTACTGATTTCTTTGTTCTTCATTTACTGTTTAAATTGGTATTGTTGATTTATGATCAAATTTGAGTTTTAATGTCAGTTTTCAATATTTCAGCAAACTATAAAAAATAATTGGCAGTCATACATCTTTTGAAAAAAAATGTTAAGATGGTAATGACTTAATAAACTTTGAAAACAAAATCATTTTATCTTTTGTTTTATTTTCATGATTATTTATTCAAATATTCGGTTCATCTTTGATTTACTTGATGCAACTAAATTTGGATTTTGTTTATATCGGGAATAATCTATATAATAAAATTCCCTCCTTGGACAAACAACAAGACAAAGAGTGGTTCAGATTTGATCCCGCAAAAACAAATCCACCGTCCTAATTTAAACACATCCACTGATATTTTGATTGCCACCTCATCCACATTTGCCTTATATTGATTGATGTAATTCTTGCTGCTAACCATATTTGTTATGGCAGTAGTCAAATTTACAAAGCATTTCTTCATTTATTAACACATTAATATTAAATTTATATTGTATTAAGAATATTTGTCCACTTTTGAAATGCATAATAACAAACGAACTATATAAATATGACATATTTAAATATGTATTATTGGCAGAGGCACATGAATAAAGGAGCATTAAGCATATAAAGAAGGATGAACTATTTTTTTTCCTACTGCGTATTTAATATGACGAAGATGCTGGAATTGCATTTTCTTTCTACTTCTGCTAACCTAAAAAGTATTTCATCTTTTATTTAATATAAACTGTGTGAAGTTATTACTGTAAATTAAATAATTGCAGACTAATTGTCAAATAGGAAAAACATGCACACTTATATGAAAGGTAACTCATTTATTGTGTCATAGCTTGATTTAATTATTCTATTCACTGCTTGCTTCAAATTAAAAAATTACTCCAAACTACCGGCTAATTGTTTTATCGTTTTGTCGTATACTCACCTTTAAATTGACATATAATCAAACAGAATGATTATGTATACATGTTATGTAAATTTGTTTCGTGTAACACACCTTTTAAATTTTCAACACGCTAATTACTACAGCGAGAGGAAATGAATTTAGAGTTGCTTCATCTTTATGCCTCTCTACGTACTTCATCTTCCTTCTTCTCATAAGTTAAATAATTAGCTCTTCAAATATTATATCGCTTAATGGAAAGGTTAATTTCTCCATATAGAAATCAAATTGTGTTTATTAGTTTTTACATATAATAATTACTTATATTAAAGCTTTAGATGCCATATAATGCTAATTACAGCATATGTAATTATACTAGCCTCGATTATGAAAATTAAATTTAATAATTTCCTTCAATAACTTTGCACTTTGGTTGAATTTATGCGCTCATTTTGACAACTTTTAAAACTGCTAACAAAATGTTTTTGGGTAAATAAACATAATAAATATCAAATTAGTCCTTTAATTGATTCTCATTTGTGTTGTTCTCCATTTTTTCAAAAAGTGTTTCAGATTCAATCAATAATTTTATTCCCATTTATTTCAGTTACTATCCATTGACAAAATTTTCAACTATTATCTGTTGATAACCAAAAACAAATATGTTTTCACATTGACTTTTTGGGTTTACCATGTTAAAATCCATTTTCATTTTGCACTTCAGGCAACATTGATTAGTAAAATTCCCTTCAAATCAAAATGCAGTAAAATCAATTATCATGTCCACTGCAGATTGTACCTGATTTTAGAACTGATCACTTTTGAATTTTACTGAATAGAACTTAATATGATGTTAAAAAGACAAATTAGAATTTTGACGCCAGTAGATTCATGTCTATAATAAATTTTACGATCCTTATGAAGGAAAATCTATGCCAATTATAGTTCATTTATTAGTAACCTATTGTTGTTTGTTAGTCGTAATATTCATAAACTATGCTCAATTGTAGCTGTCATTCCTATATTATGTAATATATGTCAGTTTAAATGACTGTATTGCTTAATAGTCATCGAAAACTCATACAAATAGATTACTATTTGGAATATCCTACAAATTTAAGTTGTTATATTTTTTGTTTTGCACCAAAGATTTATTTACTACTAAAACTATAAATTCATCCGAAAATTATTGTGGCTTTTTTTTTTGTATTTTGCTGAAGTTTACTCTTTTTCTATATCATGTAATTATTATGTTAATCAAAGAAATAAAATCTAATTATCAATGATTTTTTTTCCTTTAATAACTTTGCACTTTGGTTGAATTTATGCGCTCATTTTGGCAACTTCTAAAACTGCTAACAAGATGTTTATGGATAAATAAATGTAATAAATCTCAAATCACCTTTAATTGATTCTCATTTGTGTTCACTTCTCCATTTTTTTAACAAGTGTTTCAATTTCAATCAATAATTTTATTCCCATTTATTTTAATTACTATCTATTGATAAAATTTTTTTGACTATTATCTGTTGCTAACCAAAAACAAATATGTTTTCACATTGACTTTTGGGGTTTACCATGTTAAAATCCATTTTCATTTTGCACTTCAGGCAACATTGATTAGTAGAATTCTCTTCATATCAAAATGTAGTAAAATCAATTACCATGTCTACTGCAGATTGTACCTGTTTTTGGAATGGTCACTTTTGAATTTAATTGAATATAACTTAAAATGATGTTAACAAGACAAATTAGAATTTTGACGTCAGTAGATTTATATCCATAATAAATTTTACAATCCTTATAAAGGAAAATCTATGCCAATTATAGTTGATTTATTAGTAACCTATTGTTGTTTGTTGGCCATAGCATTCATAAACTATGCTCAATTGTAGTTGTCATTCCTATACTAGTATTACCGCACAACGGTGGGAAAACCAACCGTTAGATGATTTGATATCAAAGTGAAAAAATTCTATTAACTATATTCTTAAACAAGAAATTAATTAAAAATTCACAATGTTATTTAAAAAAATGAAAATAAGTGCAAATATGTAAAGTATATTAATTAAAATATTTTGAATCATTACCGATTTTATAAAATGAAGTTAGAAGTCAAATAAATATTAGCTTATAACACATCATTATATTTGTTAATTGCCAAAATACCAAAGGAATCATAATTTGAATACTTCCAAACCGGTTAGATTGAATCAAAATACCAAATGTGAATGATTAAATCATAGGAGAACAAACTGGGGATTACATAAGGGAAGAAGGGGTTGATTCATTGATGTTATAAGTAGGGATGCAACAAAATATACAGCTCAATT
The DNA here is from genome assembly GCA_030737875.1 of Allium sativum. Lineage (NCBI taxonomy): Eukaryota > Viridiplantae > Streptophyta > Magnoliopsida > Asparagales > Amaryllidaceae > Allium > Allium sativum. The sequence continues at coordinate 267,319,876 of CM060916.1, forward strand.
TGTATTTCACTACATTCTCTAATTACTTAGCAAACATAAGGCTTTACATCACTAAATCATTTTGGTATCCAACTATGACTTTTGCGTATCTTAAAATTGATTAAGACGTTAACACTACAAAATTGACAAAACGGGCTTGGCATGATTTACAACTTCTGTCATAAATTATTTTACATAGGATAAGCCATAACCTTGATAAAAAAATGATTGTAAATCACCAATATTAAATTTTTTACATAGGAGAAGCCATAGCTTGGATTGCATGAGCCCAACTGATTTGGAGATTTCAAGTAACATCACCATCATATTCTTAGCATATACCTCCCATTCAATTCTTTGCCAGCAAGCACGTTCCCAATTCTACACCTTCCTTAAGCGTCTCTGCTGCTCCAACAACTGCCTTATCTACCACACCTGTAGCCACCCCGATCTCCGTGGTTAACTTCAACCCTCCTATACCATATCCTTCGTCACTTTATTGCCAGCTTTTGATCTTCACCCCATCTATCGTGCATTTTGTAATTCCAACTTAGTTATTTTTTTCCCTCTTTTTTCTACCTGGTGCATTGAAATTGCAAGAATTGTAAGTTGCAAAGTAATGGCAGCAATTCCTTTGTGGCATAATAAACAGACATTAATATACTAAAAGCATGACATAAAGGAATTCAGTCTCACTAAATTTATTGCAGCATGTTGATCCCATTCACATTCCAAATGCATACCTGCAAAAAACCAGTTCATTTTTTTTACATATAGAAGTAAATATAGCCTAGGGAATATGACAAAATTTGATTTGAGGCTTGCCTGCATTTGCCTTAGCAGTTAGTTCCTCCTTGGTCTGATGAAGCCATCTTTGATCATCATGCATGTACCGATATATGTAACTGTCAGAGACAACACACCTGTTAACATAAATATCTAATAACATGAGTATTTATAATACATTTGTGTTGAATCTGAAAAAAAATACCAGAATAATCAATTTTAATCATCCCAAACAATTTTATATGAGATATTTAAAATAATATCTAGTTCAGATTCAACAAACTTTCGGTCATTTTGTGATACCTTCAGCATGCTCCTGTCTGTTTTGTTTTCCTTTGCCCACGTATCTTAAAAGATTCTCCCCTAATGGGTGTAAAAAAATACCATGGTTCCTTCATTTACTACTAAGTGGATTTCCTCAATTATAAAGAGATTGGAGAAGGCCTTTCAAGAACTATCAACAACAACTACAGATCTGTCAAAAAGAAGCCACAAGTCAATGATAAATTAGAAAAAAATGCAGGAAACGAAGTCAACTTTTATAAAATTAAAAGACATTAAGAATTACAAAGATCATGATGGAACTTCAAGGTATGATATTCATAGATCTAAATCTCTTTGATAACCTCACATTTAATAGCAAAGGTTCAATATTTATGTTCCTCCAAATAACAGATTCCCTCTATTAATCAGGCTAGAACTTAAAGACGTTGATAAATCGACTTCGAGAAACACCGACCTTATTGTAAATTGTCCATGAGACAATGCTAAAATCAACATCAAAATAGATTGGGTCAATGATTCGTCGAGACAGGTTGAACAGATTTCCAAATACAATAACATTGATATTCAAGAATGAGTCCATTTTTCCTTTCCATCATAAGAAAGAGGCACTATAATGGTTCATGTTTTACAAAATAAATATAGATGTTCATGTTTTACAAAATAAATATAGGTGTTCAAAAGAAGAGTCTAATTTCGATGTTATAGCTGCTAACCCTCAAGATTTAGATGCAGCAGCAACCTCAGCAATTTTCTTTGAAGCTAGATGGCTTTCAACAAACAGAAATAACATGAAAATAGTTCTACTTTTAAAAAAATTCGTATAGTAGTTGAAATAATTCTTCGCAAAAGTACGCTTTTAACAATTCGGATGCAGTATCTAAAATCAAGAAACTTTCACCTGAGGGATTGTTATAAAAGAAAATTTAATTTTTGTCTTGGTTTAATGAAAAATATCACTTTGGTCATAAATGCAAAGTTAAGCAAGTTTACATTACGGGGGGTGTTATAGTTATGAAAAATGGTTCTAATACTGATGATGACAACATCAGCAAGTATTTACAATTGCCTAATCTTAATCCATATTAAAATTTGAATCATACCTGATTATTTGTCTCTACCAATGCTTTACTAGGTATTACTACATTAGGTACAATAAAGATCAAAGTGTGATTAATAGTAGATTAGTTAGATTTCTTTTAACTCAGTTTCAATACATAGTTTTATTAATATTCTTTAGTCCAAAAGTTAAATTCATCTAAGAGTCAATTAAGTATTTTGAGGTTCAGGTTTCAAATGGGCGTAAACTGCAAGGGACTTAAATGTGTACTCGAGTTTTACTTAAATATCAAGTTGCAAAATGCACATTTAAAACAGCTCAAAAAAAGAGATGTTGCACACAAGTTAAAGATGCCCAAACATGTTCAAATTCATCTATATAGCCTTGCATATTAGTCAACTGAAGAAAATAATAGGATCAAATAAAATAAAAATTATATGCACATAAAATAGTTATAAAAAATGTTTTTTTTCTTCTATAAATTGTATTTCATCCATGTTCCCCTCCATAAGTAGGTCGGGCAAGACAGCAAGAGAATTGTTTAGTTAAAATTGGTTTTTTCTGTAAATTTCATTCATAAACTTAATTATCAAAATCATTGAAATATTAGATAACTAATGTTAATATATGCTGTAAATTTTCAACCAGGATTGTATAATTTCGTCTAGGGTAAAATAATTTACATTATCTGTTGGGAATAATGCATTAAAATCTAACATCAAAACCGTACTAACAACAGCCAAAATCATAAAAATATTAAAGAAGAATATCATGAAAAAATATATGGCATCTTATAAAGAATCTGTAAGATGAATCTCCGTTGAAAACGGGGGTCAGTGTGTATTTTTGTTGCGATCCAAGGATGAAGAACTGCTTAATATTTAGGATCACCATTGAGAATTTTCTTTCAATGGATAACGTTGGATTAAATCGGCTTTCAGATTCGCAAATCTGATTCAAAAATAGTTTTTTTGGAGTGAAAAAAATGCAAATTTGTGTATAAATCGGTGATAAAATTGTTTTTTTTTTGGAGGTTTGGGGAATATGTTATAAAGCAACAACTGATGTTGAATGATTCTTATAGCTAACCTTGTGCTAATTAAAGGTGCATCCAAGTTTTGGAGTAGCTTGACATATAGCATCATCTGGAATTCTAACTCTAACTTGTTTTCTATGTGCTAATTTAGTTGCAGCACCATATCTTGTGCATTGTTCAGGAAGCCCTATGCTTGCAAGGAGAATAAAAATATATTGTTAAATAGAAAACCTTTAAGATGCTTTTTGCTTGCAAAGAGAAATGAAGCATACTGTTAAATAGAAACTTCAAATCAAAATGTTAAACATAGAGAATTGAAGTATACTGCATAACATACTTACAGGACCCGACAAACAATGTGCGACTACTTGCTACTCACTTTTAATTATAGAAAAACATCTTAGTGATAGAGTAATGACCCGCATTTTTAGCTGTCAAATAATTAATTAATTTAATTATTTAATATCGAGTTGGCGATATCGATAACCAGAATTAATTATATTAAATATTTAATTAAAATAATAATTAAATAATATATTTAATTCAGAAATAATCAAAATTGGTGGAATTCACAATATAATGTGAACTGGACAATTTATAATATATAATTCGGCTTATAGTTGAAATATGTTAACGAATATATTTAATTAACGAAGTTTGAACGTATAATTATATTAAAATTAAAATCGAGCTCGAAATGGCGCGGCAGTTCGTGATTTGGCGATACGAACTTTAAACGAATATACAGAAGCCGTTTTAAATCGGATTTTTGTGAAACAAGAAATGTTAGGAGCTGGTGAAGTATATTTTTCTAGTGGAAGAGAAAAATCGATATTTCGTCAAGTATATTTTGATTTATGTCCAAATCAAATTTTAGAAAAGTCCCTATAGAATCGTTTATCGACCGTAACGGTTTAGTCGATATAACTAGATATCGGTTTCGAATTTAGACAAGATTCTTTTGAGACGTAGTGATAATTTAATTTTTAGAATTTTACTGTAATTTTTAATAAATTAAATACGCAACTTTTATTTGGAGTATTTTGCACTCTTAACTAATACATAAGGGGTTTCACAATATAAGTTAATCTACCGGTATTATTATATTTTCGGGATCACAGCACCTCACTAAACACGACTGTATTTTTATTTCAGCCTGCAATGCTCGTACATGGGTATAATTATACGTAGAAGGGTATATAAACATTCATAACTTAAAACAATTTAAAAATATGCATTTGTATGTTCAAATCGGCAGCCACGTTCTCTTCTTACCTTAGAGCCACTTTCATCCCTTCTCAGCCATATCTTCTTTTCTCCAATGCGTGGACCTCAAAAGCTCCACAATAATTAAACCAAAATACTATAAAAACATTTCAACTCTCTGAAACCTAAAGACATCACTCTCCAGCAAAACGGTTGAGCCGCCGCCTCCACTTATCTTCCAAACGAAAAAAAGCTCCTCAAAAAAACTAAACTGTGCGTCTCAAAAACAAAATCCCGTAATCCTTCTTTTCAAACGCATATGAATCGCGCTGAGTGGGCGGTCCTCTCGTCCGCTGAGATTATGGAAGGCGGTGTGGGGTTTTTAGCTACCGGAGTTAGAGAAGGGGGTCAGCCGCAGTTTCGGGTTTGTAGTGGGGCGCGGAGGTTGAGTGATGGGTACGGTAGGAAAGCTGAACGCGAGGTGAAAGAAGAGTGCGATACAGTATGAGTTGGTGGGCGATGTCAGTGGGGTTCTGTGTTCATGACGGTCTACAGGGAGGTTTTTGAGGTGACGCAATGGCTTGGTGCGTAAGTGCATGCGGGCGAGAGTGGGTGGGAAGATATAGTTGAATGAGAAAGTTTGTGGGTTGGTTGTGTTTGAGGGGGTCAGTCTGTTTTCAACTGAAATTGGAAGGCGAGAGTTGGCTACAAACGTGGGGGTGTGAAGGAGAAATGGTGCTAAGTGCTTTTGGTCTCATGCAAGGATGGATTTTTGCTGTGTTTCTATGGAGTGGATAAAAGGAGAAACGAGAAGAAGAAGGTGATGTCGGTTTTGAAAATCATGAAGAAATGGGATTGAACAAGGGGTGCAAGGGTTCGTTAATGGCATGTTTAAATTCCTGGAAGTCACGAAGTGTTTGGGGAAGATGGGGTATTGGGTGCGGACGGGTTTAAAGGTAGATGGGCTTGGATGGGCTGATATCAAAGTAAAGGGTTAAGGCCCAAGAGGCTTTTACTAATTAAATTTAAAATCAAATGTGTAAATCAAAAAAAAAAAATTAAAATCAAATGTGTGTATTAATTTATAAATACTGTAACTTGATCATACGTTATCGAAATTGGACAAAATAGGATCCGTTGGGATCGTATGGACGGACACTACCCAATGGAACTGACTGGGAGTGGATTGGAGCTCGTTTGAATTTATGGCGAAATAAATTGTTTGATTCAAATCAAACAAACAGTTTATCATTCTTTAACGATGAACTGCCAATGTGAGTAAAACTCACCAACCCTGAATAGTTATATTTTTATAACGTATTCTTAGAACTGATAATTATCTGTTGATTGATGTGTTTTAACTATTTGGTTGAATTGCTTATGTATTGGTTGAAATTATAGATAACGATATATATATATATATATATATAAATCGTTAATCAAATGTTGATTCTGTTTAGCAGACTATTTCATATTGAGATGAAATCGATGTTATTATATTGTTTAACATCTGTGGATGTAGGGAAACAGGTTAGAGGAATCCAACTGGATTCCTCAACATTTATTTTACTGTTTTCATATATAGTAATATATGATGTGGTATATAATCTGTTGATGATTATGTGTGTTTAAATGATATCGATCATTGTGATTTGGTATTTTAAATACCGTAAGAAATACTGGGATGTAAAAAGGGGATTTTCAAAGTATTTTTGAAAATAATTTATTTACATAAAATCAATGGATTTAATATAAAAGGAAAAAGGATTATATGAAAGAAAATAATTATAAAATCAAAAGAGTTAAAAGGAAACATATGCGTAAAACAAATATAAAGGAAATATATTTGTAAAACAAATATAGAGGGAATATATTTGTAAAACAAATACAAAGGAAGATATTTGCAAAACAAATAGAAAGAGAAATATTTGTAAAACATTTACAAATAGAATTTAAATGGAAATATTTATTTATAGGAAATAAATAGAAATGTTATAAATAAGATATTTATTTGTCAAATAAATAGGAAAGATAAAGGAAATATTTATTTGTTAAATAAGTAGAAAAGATAAAGGAAATATTTATTTGTTAAATAAATAGGAAAGATAAAAGAAATATTTATTTGTTAAATAAATAGGATTTGAAAAGGGAATAGTTATTTGTTAAGTAAAGAATTAGAAAAGAAATAATTCAAAGGAATAAATCAATGGAGTTAATTCAAAAGAGATAATCGAATATTAGTTGTTCTGTTAGAGTTAATCGAATAGAGTAAATTAGATAGAGTTAATCAGTCAGAATTAACTAGTCAGAATTAACCAGTCAGCGTTAATCAGTTAGAATTAATCAGTTAGAATTAATCAATTTATAATTAATCAGTTTAGAATTAATCAGTTAGAGTTAACCAGTTAGAATTAATCAGTTAGAGTTAACCAGTTAGAATTAATCGGTTAGATTTAACAGGTTAGAGTTAACCAATTAGAGTTATTCAAATGGAGTAAATCGAGTAGAGTTATCGAATATCACTTATTCGAAGTAGAGTAAATCGAATATGGTGTATTTGAGAGAAGAGTAATCGAATATGGTGTATTCGAGAGAAGAGTAATCGAATATTGGTTATTCGAGAGTAGAGTAATCGAATATTGGTTATTCGAAGTGAGTTATCGAATATTGGTTATTCAAAGTGAGTTAATCAAATATTGGTTATTCGAAAGGAGTTATCGAATATTGGTTGTTCGAAAGGAGTTATCGAATCTAGTTATTCGAAAGGAGTAAATCGAATATAGTTTATTCGAATAGAATTAAAGGAGTTAATCGAATATAGTTTATTCAAATAGAATTAAAGGAGTTATCGAATATAGTTTATTTGAAAGGAATTAAGTGAAAAGTGTTAATCAAATTTGAGTTAATCGAATATTAGTGATTCGAATAAAGTTAAAAGGAGTTATCGAATATTAGTTATTCGAATAGAGTTAAATAGAGTTATCGAATATAAGTTATTCGAATAGAGTTAAATGGAGTTAAATAGAGTTAATCGAATATTAGTTATTCGAATAGAGTTAATCAGAGTTAATCGAATATTAGTTATTCGAATGGAATTAAATAGCGTTAATCGAATATTAGTTATTCGAATAGAGTTAATGGAAAGGGTATCGATGTTAGTAAATTGAAAGGAGTTATTGATGTTAATTTAATCGAAAGGAGTTATCGATTATAGTTTAATTGAAAGGAGTTAATCGATGCTAGTAATCGAAAGGAGTTATCGATGTTAGTTTAATCGAAAGGAGTTAATAGAATTTAGTTATTCGAAAGTGAGATTATCGAATATAAGTTATTCGAAAGGAGGTTATCGAATATAGTGTATTCGAAAGAAAGGAGATTATCGAATATAGCGCATTCGAAAGAAAGAGATCGAATATAGTTTATTCGAAAGAGTGAATTATCGAATATAAGTATTCGAAGAGAGATAATCGAGTATGAAGAGAGATAATCGAATATAAGTTATTCGAAGGAGAGTTAATCAAATATAGATTACTCAAAGAGAGTTATTCGGAGAATTCGATTATATCGAATTAGGGAAAGTACTTATACTTTCCGGTGTTTAAATCAAGATTTGTTTATTTATAAATTAGGTGTTTATTTATTTATTCACATTAAAGAATAAAAGTTATAATTGAAGTTAGATATTTCGAAAGTAGGGATTATAACGTTACCGTTATAATCAATGTTTTCAATAAAGAAGTGGATTTTGTAAATAGAATCTGAGAGTTACGTAAGGAAGTTTGTTAAAGATTAAAATGATAAACTTTGACTATTTCGAAGTTAAAACGTTGTTCAGTTAAGGTCTGAGAGGTAATTATACCCCAACTTGATTGACTTCCTTCTTAACTAAGGAATGGTAAGGTTTGATCGTGAAGGAGTTTGGAAATGTTTTCCAAATAAGAATCAGAAATGTTTTCTGATAATAGAAGATAAGAATTTATAATATATGGAAACAGGAAATGACAAATAAATTAATGATAAATTAATTTAAATGATAAAAGTTGATTGGTGATTGATCGATATAATTTCCATCTGGAAATAATCTCGTTGTTTGCACACGTGTTTTTCTTTGATAGTTAAATCACAGACTATCAAAGTTTTGACCATTTTAACGTTGTTAATATGGAGAGACCGGTTGGATTATTATCCAAAGAACCACTCCGTATTGGCATAAGCATTGCGAATTATATATGCCAAAGATAATTGAAGACGGAGTAAAGTGCAAGGGATGTTGTTTAAATCTTAGATAACAATTGCCTAAGATGGATATACTGAATAGTGCCTTCGGTTTGTCCAGTCCCAGGACGACCTGTATGGAAGAATGTCTGACAGAGTATATTTAATAGATCGCGAAAGTTGATCTCTTCAAACGTATTTACGTTTGGCGGCGGAGGAATTTGTTTCTCTTAGCTGTATACCCGTATTATTTTTGGGGAAATTAATTTGTGATTTGGCGGGTATGACAATGTGACATTCAAAGTGAATAAATGGGTGATCTGTCAGAGATAAGCGTAGCCTCTAGCCTCACAACCGGGAAATGACAGAAATCGGGCAGGCAACATGGCTATGTAGGTCGCACCTATTAGGGTGTATAATCACCTGATCTAGAGTTTCATTTACTTCCAAAAATCTATTGTCGATGTTGTCCCATTCGGGAAACGGTTGCTGATCCCAACCGTTGGTGATATACATTCGATACACTCAAGCGAAATGAGTGGTCGGTCATGTGTGGCCGGTTTGCAAGATGTTCTTGTTGAACCCAGTGTATTCCTCTCTAGAGGTAAACTAGTGAAAGGTGGTTCCATGCCTTGTCATAGTTGGAAACACATTACCCAATACGTGCTTGTTGTTTTGATTGTATACTATATATGTAGAACGTGAGATGAAAGCGTTTCTGCTAGATGATTATTATATTGTGATTGATAGACATTATAATAATATCATGAGAGTTTGATATGAAGATTGATTTTGGATTCTCATAAGGGAAAAACACGTTCCGTAATACGGTGTGGTCTTATGAGATATCGTTTAATGCCTCAAACTGTTTTAAATTGTTTTACTCATACCAGTCCCATGACTGACCCAGAGTTTATTTTGTTTTGTTTCCCCTAAACTCTTGGGTGCCCAATTTTATACGGGCAGTCAAGTAGTCGGGATTTACAGATATTTGAAGAGCTGGAGCAGGAGGCTTCAGGATCATATAATTATGTTTATTTCCGCTGTGTTGTAAGTGCTGTACTTTGGAAATGATATGTATATTCAAGTACAGATTTGTATTTCAAAGTTATGTTATGAAATATATTTATTCATTCCGCTGCGAGATTCGTGTTTACTCTAATGTTGTATGTTCTTCTTCTTCTATTCTAAGTTTCTATCTTATCTTTCCTCACCCTCTAATTTTTTCATTAACCATCCGTTATTTTCGACTCTTGATGTTCGATATGTGTTGTATATCGAATAATCAAGGTCGCTAATTTTCGGGTCGTTACAGTTGGTATCAGAGCATAAGGTTAAGTATTACCTTGGCTTTGTGGCGTGACTCGGTGGAGATGGGGTTAGTAATACCCAAGATTGAGTTTGAGTGTATATATATGAGCGCATATTTGTTATTTGATATAAAAAGTTGTTTTATATCGTGGAGCTTTATTGGTCGAGTAGTTTATGAATTTTGGTCGATACAGTAATGCAAATTGTATTGATAGGTGTTTATAAACACTTGAATACGATGAACCAACATGGTATGTTTTGAAAAGAGGGTAAATGGAATAATTTTACCAAATTTATATTTTTGGTATCCATATTGGAAATAATGTAGTATATTGGTTGTGTTGGTTGTTATTATAATCGAGTAAGATTATAAAAGTGAAGTGGTTATAAATAACCAATCAAATTTTGTATAAGTATTATGAAGTGGATAAAATCTGAATTAAGAATCAGAATTGAAATTAAAAACCTAGAAATTCGTATAAGTATTACGAATGGATATGGATTAAATATACGTGAATTTTAAAATCCTGGGATATTTTAAATTGTATTCCAAGCATTTGTGAACGATATTTTGAACTGATTTCAAAATAAAAGTGTTTAAGAATGATTTTGAAAGTGATATAGTATTTAACTCACTTCGGTGGCTGGAAAGTAATTTTGATGATGACTGTGCAGCATCATCAGTGTTCATTTTCGAGTTGTAAGTGACGGATTACTACCAAAGATTTTGTTTTGAATTTGTTTTGGGAAAAACAAGTTGTGTTGAAATTTCAAAAAGGAAAATTTGATTTTTGAAAGAGGTAAATTGTTTAAAACTCCTAGGAAGAGATTGTCTGAATTAAAAACAAATTTAGATAGAAATTTGTAGAAGTAAATAGAAATTGAATTGGAATCAGTTAAGTGGTAACTGAAATTGAATTAGAATGATATCGAGACAAATTGGATTTATGGGATTTGAATTTGAAGTGTAATTTGATAACCAAGTTAAGAGTTGGGAATCGAGAATGAAACTCGAGTTGAAATAATATTTGGCTTGGATATAAGCGAATGGTTGTGTTGGAGATAAAAGTGATTGGAGTTTGATTAAGATGATATTGGTATATGTTAAATTGGGAACAGATGCAAAGGATATAATGATATGCCCGACAAAAAGGTACAAGTTTATATTTATATTGGGTATGAGATTTATGAGCCGATTTGGCAAGCCGCTTGGCTGTTTGATTTTCTTTTGGGTTGGAGAAGGCCTAGAGAGGCGAGTTGTGGTTTTACCGATAGGGCTGTACAAAGGAGGTTATGGCGAAATTTTCCGAAAAATTAAGGCATTAGAAAATTTTCAGAATTTTTGAAAATTTTAGTTAATCGGAGTAAATTAATATTTTAGTCGATACTAATTGGTTCAGTTGAAACTGAAGTTAAGGGGTAAACCGATAAATATTTACCCAGTAGAAAGGGTCGTCCTCTACCTTAGCAATTTCGAGGACAAAATTATTTTAAGGGGGAAAGATTGTAATGACCCGCATTTTTAGCTGTCGAATAATTAATTAATTTAAATATTAATATCGATTTGGCGATATAGATAACCAGAATTAATTATATTGAATATTTAATTAAAATAATAATTAAATAATATATTTAATTCAAAAATAATCAAAATTGGTGGAATTCACAATATAATGTGAACTGGACAATTTATAATATATAATTCGGTTTAGAGTTGAAATATATTAATGAATATATTTAATTAACGAAGTTTGAACGTATAATTATATTCTAATTAAAATCGAGCTCGAAATGGCGCGGTAGTTCACGATTTGGCGATTCGAACTTTAAACGAATATATAGAAGCCGTTTTAAATCGGATTTCTGTGAAACAAGAAACGTTAGGAGCTGGTGAAGTATATTTTTCTAGTGGAAGAGAAAAATCGATATTTTGTCGTGTAGATTTTGATTTATGTCCAAATCAAATTTTAGAAAAATCGCTATAGAATCGTTTATCGACCGTAACGGTTTATTCGATATAACTAGATACCGGTTTCGAATTTAGACAAAATTCTTTTGAGACGTAGTGATAATTTAATTTTTAGAATTTTACTGTAATTTTTAATTAATTAAATACGCAACTTTTAGTTGGAGTATTTTGCACCCTTAACCAATACATAAGGGGTTTCACAATATAAGTTAATCTACCGGTATTATTATATTTTCGGGATCACAACACCTCATTGAACACGACTGTATTTTTATTTCAGTCTGCAGCGCTCGTACATGGGTATAATTATACATAGCAGGGTATATGAACATTCATAACTTAAAACAATTTAAAAATATGCATTTGTATGTTCAAATCGGCAGCCACGTTCTTTTCTTACCTTGGAGCCACATTCATCCCTTCTCAGCCATATCTTCTTTTCTCCAATGCGTGGACCTCAAAAGCTCCAAATAATTAAACCAAAATACTATAAAAACAATTCAACTCTCTAAAACCTAAAGACATCATTCTCCAGCAAAACGGTTGAGCCGCCGCCTCCACTTATCTCCCAAACGAAAAAAAAGCTCCTAAAAAAAACTAAACCGTGCATCTCAAAAAAAAATCCCGTAATCCTTCTTTTCAAACGCATATGAATCACGCTGAGTGGGTGGTCCTCTCGTCCGCTGAGATTATGGAAGGCAACCTGGGGTTTTTAGCTGCCGGAGTTGGAGAAGGGGGTCAGCCGCAGTTTCGGGTTTGTAGTGTGGCACGGAGGTTGAGTGATGGGTACGGTAGGAAAGTTGAACGCGAGGTGAAAGAAGAGTGCGATACAGTATGAGTTGGTGGGCAAAGTCAGTGGGGTTCTGTGTTCATAACGGTCTACAGGGAGGATTTTGAGGTGACGCAATGGCTTGGTGCATAAGTGCATGTGGGCGAGAGTGGGTGGGCAGATATAGTTGAACGAGGAAGTTTGCGGGTTGGTTGTGTTTAAGGGGGTCGGTCTATTTTTAACTAAAACTGGAAGCCGAGAGTTGGATGGAAACGTGGGGGGGGGGGGGGGGGGGGGAGGAGAAATGGTGCTGAGTGCTTTTGGTCTCATGCAAGGATGGATTTTTGTTGTGTTTCTATGGAGTTGATAAAAGGAGAAACGAGAAGAAGAAGGTGATGTCGGTTTTGAAAATCATGAAGAAATGGGATTGAATGAGGGGTGCAAGGGTTCGTTAATGGCATGTTTAAATTCCTGGAAGCCACGAAGTATTTGGCGAAGACGGGGTATTGGGTGTGGACGGGTTTAAAGGTAGATGGGCTTGGATGGGCTGATGTCAAAGTAAAGGGGTATGGCCCAAGAGGCTTTAACTAATTAAATTTAAAATCAAATGTGTGTATTAATTTATAAATACTGTAACTTGATCATACGTTATCGAAATTGGACAAAACAGGATCCGCTGGGATCGTATGGACGGACACGACCCAATGGAACTGACTGGGAGTGGATTGGAGCACGTTTGAATTTATGGCGAAATAAATTGTTTGATTCAAATCAAACAAACAGTTTATCGTTCTTTAACGATGAACTGCCAATGTGAGTAAAACTCACCAACTCTGAACAGTTATATTTTTATAACGTATTCTTAGAACTGATAATTATCTGCTGATTGATGTGTGTTAACTGTTTGGTTGAATTGCTTATGTATTGGTTGAGATTATAGATAACGATATATATATAAATCTTTAATCAAATGTTGATTCTGTTTAGCAGAATATTTCATATTGAGATGAAATCGATGTTATTATATTGTTTAACATCTTTGGATGCAGGGAAATAGGTTGGAGGAATCCAACTGGATTCTTCAACATTTATTTTTCTGTTTTCGTATATTGTAATATATGATGTGGTATATAATCTGCTGATGATTATGTGTATTTAAATGATATCGATCATTGTGATTTGGTATTTTAAATACCTTAAGAAATACTGGGATGTAAAAAGGGGATTTTCAAAGTATTTTTGAAAATAATTTATTTATATAAAATCAATGGATTTTATATAAAAGGAAAATGGATTTTATAAAAGGAAATAATTATAAAATCAAAAGAGTTAAAAGGAAACATATTTGTAAAACAAATATAAAGGAAATATATTTGTAAAACAAATATAAAGGGAATATATTTGTAAAACAAATACAAAGGAAGATATTTGCAAAACAAACAGAAAGAGAAATATTTGTAAAACATTTACAAATAGAATTTAAATGGAAATATTTATTTATAGGAAATAAATAGAAATGTTATAAATAAGATATTTATTTGTTAAATAAGTAGGAAAGATAAAGGAAATATTTATTTGTTAAATAAATAGAAAAGATAAAGTAAATATTTATTTGTTAAATAAATAGGAAAAATAAAAGAAATATTTATTTGTTAAATAAATATGATTTGAAAAGGGAATAGTTATTTGTTAAGTAAACAAATAGAAAAGAAATAATTCAAAGGAATAAATCAAAGGAGTTAATTCAAAAGAGTTAATCGAAATGAGTTAATCGAATATTAGTTATTCGGTTAGAGTTAATCGAATAGAGTAAATTAGATAGAGTTAATTAGTTAGAATTAACCAGTCAGAATTAACCAGTCAGAGTTAATCAGTTAGAATTAATCAGTTAGAATTAATCAGCTTAGAATTAATCAGTTTAGAATTAATCAGTTAGAGTTAACCAGTAAGAATTAATCAGTTAGAGTTAACCAGTTAGAGTTAACCAATTAGAGTTATTCAAATGGAGTAAATCGAGTAGAGTTATCGAATATCACTTATTCGAAGTAGAGTAAATCGAATATGGTGTATTCGAGAGAAGAGTAATCGAATATGGTGTATTCGAGAGAAGAGTAATCGAATATTGGTTATTCGAGAGTAGAGTAATCGAATATTGGTTATTCGAAGTGAGTTATCAAATATTGGTTATTCGAAGTGAGTTAATCGAATATTGGTTATTCGAAAGGAGTTATCGAATATTGGTTATTCGAAAGGAGTTATCGAATCTAGTTATTCGAAAGGAGTAAATCAAATATAGTTTATTCGAATAGAATTAAAGGAGTAAATCGAATATTGTTTATTCGAATAGAATTAAAGGAGTAAATCGAATATAGTTTATTCGAATAGAATTAAAGGAGTTAATCGAATATAGTTTATTCGAATAGAATTAAAGGAGTTAATCGAATGTAGTTTATTCGAATAGAATTAAAGGAGTTATCGAATATAGTTTATTCGAAAGGAGTTAAGTGAAAAGAGTTAATCAAAAAGAGTTAATCAAATTTGAGTTAATCGAATATTACTGATTCGAATAAAGTTAAAAGGGGTTATCGAATATTAGTTATTCGAATAGAGTTAAATAGAGTTGTCGAATATTAGTTATCCGAATAGAGTTAAATGGAGTTAAATAGAGTTAATAGAATATTAGTTATTTGAATAGAGTTAAATAGAGTTAATCGAAGATTAGTTATTCAAATGGAGTTAAATAGCGTTAATCGAATATTAGTTATTCGAATAGAGTTAAAGGAAAGGGTATCGATGTTAGTAAATCGAAAGGAGTTATCGATGTTAGTTTAATCGAAAGGAGTTATCGATTATAGTTTAATCGAAAGGAGTTAATCGATGCTAGTAATCGAAAGGATTTATCGATGTTAGTTTAATCAAAAAGGAGTTAATCGAATTTAGTTATTCGAAAGTGAGATTATCGAATATAAGTTTTTCGAAAGGAGGTTATCGAATATAGTGTATTCGAAAGAAAGGAGATTATCGAATATAGCGCATTCGAAAGAAAGAGATCGAATATAGTTTATTCGAAAGAGTGAATTATCGAATATAAGTATTCGAAGAGAGATAATCGAATATAAGTTATTCGAAGAGAGATAATCGAATATAAGTTATTCGAAGGAGAGTTAATCAAATAGAGATTACTCGAAGAGAGTTAATCGGCGAATTCGATTATATCAAATTCGGGAAAGTACTTATACTTTCCAGTGTTTAAATCAAGATTTGTTTATTTATAAATTAGGTGTTTATTTATTTATTCACATTAAAGAATAAAAGTTATAATTGAAGTTAGATATTTCGAAAGTAGGGATTATAACGTTATCGTTATAATCAATGTTTTCAATAAAGAAGTGGATTTTGTAAATAGAATCCGAGAGTTACGTAAGGAAGTTTGTTAAAGATTTAAAAGATAAACTTTGACTATTTCGAAGTTAAAACATTGTGCAGTTAAGGTCTGAGAGGTAATTATACCCCAACTTGATTGACTTCCTTCTTAACTAAGGAATGGTAAGGTTTGATCGTGAAGGAGTTTGGAAATGTTTTCCAAATAAGAATCAGAAATGTTTTCTGATAATAGAAGATAAGAATTTAGAATATATGGAAACAGGAAATGACAAATAAATTAATGATGAATTAATTTAAAGGATAAAAGTTGATTGGTGATTGGTCGATATAATTTCCATCTGGAAATAATATCGTTGTTTGCACACGTGTTTTTCTTTGATAGTTAAATCACAGACTATCAAAGTTTTGACCATTTTAACGTTGTTAATATGGAGAGACCGGTTGGATTATTATCCGAAGAACCACTCCGTATTGGCATAAGCATTGCGAATTTTATATGCCAAAGATAATTGAAGACGGAGTAAAGTGAAAGGGTTGTTGTATAAATCTTAGATAACAATTGCCTAAGATGGATATACTGAATAGTGCCTTCGGTTTGTCCAGTCCCAGGACGACCTGTATGGAAGAATGTCTGGTAGAGTATAACTAATAGATCGCGTAAGTTGATCTCTTTAAACGTATTTACATTTGGTGGCAGAGGAATTCATTTCTCTTAGCTGTATACCCATGGTATTTTTGGGGAAATCAATTTGTGACTTGACGGGTATGACAATGTGACATTCAAAGTGAATAAATGGGTGATCTGTCAGAGATAAGCGTAGCCTCTAGCCTCACAACCGGGAAATGACAGAAATCGGGCAGGCAGCATGGCTATGTAGGTCGCACCTATTAAGGTGTATAATCACCTGATCTAGAGTTTCATTTACTTCCAAAAATCTATTGTCGATGCTGTCCCATTCGGGAAACGGTTGCTGATCCCAACCGTTGGTGATATACATTCGATACACTCAAGCGAAATGATTGGTCGGTCATGTGTGGCCGGGTTGCAAGATGTTCTTGTTGAACCCAGTGTATTCCTCTCTAGAGGTACACTAGCGAAAGGTGGTTCCATACCTTGTCATAGTTGGAAACCCATTACCCAATACGTGCTTGCGGTTTTGATTGTATACTATATATGTAGAACATGAGATGAAAGCGTTTCTGCTAGATGATTATTATATTGTGATTGATAGACATTATAATAATATCATGAGAGTTTAATATGAAGATTGATTTTGGATTCTCATAAGGGAAAAACCCGTTCCGTTATACGGTGTGGTCTTATGAGATATTGTTTAATGGCTCAAACTGTTTTAAATTGTTTTACTCATACCAGTCCCATGACTGACCCAGAGTTTATTTTGTTTTGTTTCCCCTAAACTCTTGGGTGCCCAATTTTGTACGGGCAGTCAAGTAGTCGGGATTTACAAATACTTGAAGAGCTAGAGCAGGAGGCTCCAGGATCATATAGCTATTGTTTATTTCCGCTGTGTTGTAAGTGCCGTACTTTGGAAATGATATGAATATTCAAGTACAGATTTGTATTTCAAAGTTATGTTATGAAATATATTTATTCGTTCCGCTGTGAGATTCGTATTTACTCTGATGTTGTATGTTCTTCTTCTTCTATTCTAAGTTTCTATCTTACCTTTCCTCACCCTCTAATTTCTTTCATTAACTATCCGGTATTTTCGGCTCTTGATGTTCGATATGTGTTGTATATCGAAGAATCAAGGTCGCTAATTTTCGGGTCGTTATAGATAGAATATTTGTATCTAACTACCTGCAAGTCACTTTTACTTTAAAAAATATGTATGTTTTATCATCTGTGTACTTCCATAAAAAAAAGAAAAAAAAATTATGAAGTTGTACTTTAGAATGTTTTGATTATAAGAATGCTACATAACCACTTTTTTAGTGTTAGGCCAAGTTGCTCAGATTTTCTACTATCACAATACTTCATGTACCATTCAATCAAGGTTGTGGAGCATGTACATTTTCTTTTATGTTTCCCTTAACTTCAAATTATTTTCTCAATATTTTTGTGTACTGCTTGAGTACTACAAACAGGCGTTCTGTTTAAATTTCTGCTACTCATTGTTAACAAATACATCTAACTAATCAATCTTCTCTAACAAAATTTCAGTAAATGATAACCAAGAGTAAATTCGGATACAGACAAAAAATCCATTAACCAAAGCTTTGATTTTAGATCAAAACGGATCCAAAAAAAAGAATGCTTTTGTACTGTACTTTTCTGAATGTATGTAATGAAATTACTAACATGCAATGAAAAAATATTTGACTGTTTTACTGGAAATAATAATAATAATATTTAACCAAAAACGGATCATGGGAAATCAATTTATCTGTTAATACCAGTAATTATGATATTGACTCAGTCTAATTTATGGGACATAATGAATTTATTAAGAAAATTACAATCATCTTTTAAAGTTAACAGCAAAACAAATGATCTCAGGTGTACAATTTGAAACATCAAAAATGAAATCAACCGATTTAAATATTGTAGATGATGTTTGGATGTATAAAATTGAATTACTCATCCTGATTTTGACACCAAAAATAAAGTTAGTTTACATTTCAGAGACAAATATGGATTTAGAAAAAACGATACGATCTTCTCACGATGAAGCATGGAGGTGCCGCGGGATAGCTTGAAGTAGAGCAGTGATCGAAAAGTTCAACACTTGTTTGGAGAGGCAATTAGTGTAGGATTTGGATTTAGAGAATCAGAGTTGAACAAAATTAGGGGCGACATAATTGGAGTAAAGAAGAACACGAATCAAGGCAAAAAAGGAAGAAAAGAAGTCGTGGTACATCTTAACGAAGAAATTGGCTCAGCATATCACTGGCGGAAGAATTAGACAAGATTTGATTTGAAGAAAGAATCAATCGGCGGAGAGGAACAACGATATTTGATTTGCAGGAAGAATCGAAAACGAGGAAAATGTCGAAAAAATGAGATTTTTGAGTCGAATTTCATTGGGATGGACAGATCAAGATATAAAAACGAAATCAACACATCATCAATCAATTAAATATGCATGTTCAATACAAATGCTTTCCTAAAGTAATAATAGCTTCATCCTTAAAAACTTGGACGACTAGTATAATAAGGAAGTGGAAAATATTGTCACAATTATAAAAAATGAAAAAAAAAATCTGGTTAAAAAGTTAAATGTTCGTCGCTTTCCTATGAATTAGAAAAGCGCGAATTTTAAATTAAATTCTGCAAGCGTACAGGTGTGTAGTATGCAGGTCGAACACAGGGAGGATAAATTAAATTTTGTTATTTATATATTCCTTGGGCGAGTTAGACAAAATTGGAGGGTGATTAAATTTGAAATTGCAACTTGGTTCAAAACAAAACTAATTGAATCAACGACCAAATTATAATTATCAATAAAACAAATTAAAACTACGATTGAATTCACAACAGATTCGAATCTAATCGAATCTATAATCAATTCAATGATTAGGAAATAAACAGATTGCTAGAAATAGACTTGCAAAATAGAAATAAATTAACAGGAAAATAAAATTGCAATAACAATTGTGTTCTAGCAAATCTAATTAACTAGACAACACCACTTGTCATGAGAATAAAAATGCAAAAAAGAGAAAATAGAGAAAACTTTATTGATTCCCGGATCCTTTTTACAATGAGAGTACAACGGTATTTATAAGATAAAATGCCAACCTCAAACCTTAATCCAATATATGCATATATGGCCCTTTTAATAGCAGTTATTTCTCTTATATTAATCAGCAATTATTCCTCCAATCAGCAATTATTCCTCCAATCAGCAATTATTCTTCCCATCAGCAATTATTCTTCCCATCAGCAATTATTCCTCCCATATCTTCCTTGTTTGACATGTGATTAATTGAAGGGAGATAAGATCACATGTGATTAATTCTTCCAAACAAGGACGTTTATTAGATTCCAAAGGAAACATAGGATAAAATATTCAAAATTGGTCTTCTTCTTGGGTAATATCTTTGCTTTTCGGGGTGTATGAGAATAGATGAACAAACTGTGAAAATATATGAAAATACCCAATGTAAAATTTATTTATTTACAATAAAGATAAATTATAAGCAAAAAAAAAATTAACACTTTTACATGATAATCAAATACCCCTACACTTATCTTTTACTCATCCTCGAGTAAAAAGAAAGAAAGATAAAAAAAATGAAAAGCTAAACTAGGTAGGTCACACTTTCGTAGGAAACACGATTGCATTGAGCGTATGCAACAAGCCATTAAACCTTTAGGTGTCCCTAGTAGGACGAGTGGTGTCTCGTGAGGGTTTTCAGTGGATACTACCCACAAAATCCAAATGCAATGTGTAATTATTTTAACGCAACTATATGAATACATGAAATGACCCAAACTTCCCAGTAAAGGAAAGGCTGGATTGCTTTGAGAACAACACACATCAGAACACAAACTGAAGAACATTTTCATTGCTGACTACAACAATTACATCAGAGTACAAGAATATACAGAGTATGAATACTTGTTACATAATAGAAATACAATAATATCAGAGTTTCAAATTACATTTAAATAGCAGCGGAAAAATATTACAAATATACAACTGAAAGGAATACCCGGATACAGAGCTTTCCGAATACCGCTTCAGCTGTAAGCCAGGATCCTGTATATATATCTGCAAAAAGCTACTCGACTGCCCATGTGGAAAATATGGGCACCCGAGTATGCCAGTGAAACAAACTACAGGTCAGTCATGAGACTGGTATGAGAAATCTTAGCTTAACTATCTAATAATAAGGCTAATCACAGGACCACGCCGCTAACGCGGAACGGGTTTACTCCATTGGATTGCCAGTGCATAAAATAAGGTAAATCGTTAAACAACGCAATGCTTTTTAGAAAAATGAAACCATTATAAGACCCAAGTCCCATCACACAATGCATCGCAAACCAGAGGATAGGGTTTTACCTTATAATGGTCAAAAGATGCTTGATACGATAAAAACGGATTTAGTATTAGTGTGTATATCTATGGGTATATAAATTTCAAAAATAATTTCAATCATAATGTATTAATCATAGACGGCATAGTACCCCATCCTACTATGTCGCCATACTAGTTCTACAATCAAAACCGCAAGGTCGATTTGGAAATTGGATTTCCATCATGAGTCGAGGCTAGGGGCAAGCTCCTCTCCGATTCGAGACACTCTAGCAAATGCCTCAGGATCACACCTATGGGAAACCCTTGGATCTTCAGGGCCGGTCCCTACCTAAGGGTAGTGGATTAATTATGCCTGAACACACGCTTCCCGGTTCCTTTGAACCTATAATATGACCACTATCGGCCTATAAAAAAAACAGAGGCGCCTCAAAATCCATCATCCACATAAGTAAAATGCCAGGCCGTGTCAAAGCACTGACACTACCACTAGCTAGAAAGAAACGTGTGCACTCCCTGCAGTCCATATCTCGTTTTTGACTCATACCGGGGTGTGAGGCTCGCGAAGTCACGATATACACAAAGCTATGCCGTAATAGGATATGCTTTGATCATCCCACAAGGCCCTGCTTTTCAACAAAAGCCTTGATCAATTTCATCTTGGCGTGCCACATTGACAATTCACGCCATGCGATCAATCACTATTAATATATACCAGGGTGTTAAGTAGAGAATAAATCCTCCACCACCAAACAGACATACATTAACAGAAATCGATTTAATTCACATGGAACAAAATCCAATGTTAGACACGCATCCATTTACTAGCTTATGCTCTGGGGCTGAGCGAAAACCAAATCCGAACAATCAACAATAGTCCGGACGGCCACCACTGAAGCCCCTTCAAGGTAGCTACTCCCATCAGGGTCTCTGTAGCAACACATCCATTCGATGTGAAGATCGTTGGTCTTCAACACCGTCTTCATCTTCGACTCTTCATCATCGTAGTAATTATTCGGAATGGGTTAAACCCGGTCTTTCCGAATAACTCTCGTATTTTTATAATTAAAAATCGAGTACTATAAAAACACATCCAACGTCTCATTCCAATTCAAAATATTCTTTTAAATAAAATATTCAAATTATTCTATCAAAGATAAATTCTTCAAATTTATTCTTAAATCTTTTTTTAAAGATTTATTAAAACCCAATTTGGTTTTTAAATATCAAAAATCATTATTCGATGATTATTTAAATTTAAGAAATAAATCTTATCTTCAACTGGGTTAATGAACTAACGTCATTTTAAAACATAGTTCACGGTAAACCTAAAATCGTCTTCCATAAAATATGGAATCTTCATAGAAATCAAATCAATATATAATTGTTATAAATTTCTGTATCCGACCAATAATATAAATGGAATAACGGCAAAGCCTCTTAAATTCCATATGTAGTATCGGTCTTCTTTTACAGAAGCTTATCTCGGTTATAATTAATTCGAATTCTATTCAATTCCAATTTAATAAATTAAATTGGAAATCTTTACTTTGGAAAATTTTCTATTAAATCTTAATAAAAGATTTACAAATTCCAAATTTTATTCTCACTGTAAATTGAGTTAAAGAACAAATGTCGCTAAAAGCACCATTCACGATAAACCCAATTCACATTTATTTTTATTTCAATTGTCAAATATAATTGAAAACTCTAATAATCTTAATTAAAAGATTTATTCTTTTCTCAACTGGGTTTAAGAATAGTTTTATTGAAGACACCATTCACGACAACCCAAATCCAATTTATTTTATTTAATTCCAATTAAATATGAATTAAATGGAAAACTTCATTTAATATTAATTTAAAAATTTATTCTAGTTCATAACTAGTTCATTTTGATAAAAATATATTTTTATCTTTTCAAATATGGAAATTTTCATCCTAATTCTTTATAAACCATTTATTATGATTTTACATAGTTTATTAACATTTTTAATAATTTTATTAAGGCCTGTACAGTCGGTTTCCAATAACGACCACCGAACTGCATCCATAGCGACCTTTTTCAAAATTTGATTTGGACATAATTCCAAATCCAACCGTTAGATTTCAAAACTCTTATATTCATTGGAAAGCTCTTTTCGATACGAACCCAACGGTTCCGGTTTTAGGAGAATCCGACAGTCGGATCTCCCGTTACGCCAATTTAAAGTTGAAGGTCGAAATTCGCGAACGGTCGCTGCGCAGTGCGTTCTATTCAGTCCATTATATAAATATATAATATATAGATCGTCGATTTCTATTTAAAACATATTTTATAAAACATTTATAAATTCGTTAAAAATGATTTTAACTTCATTTTCAATTTTAAAGCAAAGTTGAATATTCTATATCTTATTATATTAAAATAATAATATTTCAAGATATCATATTTTTGAAATCATTTCTTTTTATTATTCATTTTAAAATGAATAGAAATCGATCGATAACCCATTCGGGTTAAAAATAGCGTTTCTACATAGCACGACTTCACATATATATATATATATATATATATATATATATATATATATTAATCCTTCACTGAATATTATTTTAAAATATCCTTTATTTTTAAAAGATTTCTTTAAAACATACTTTATATTAAAATGTTTTTTATTTAAAATATTCTTTATATGAAAAGATATATTGAATCGGAATGTGACTCAATCAATTACCATACAATTTCAGTTGTTTGGATTTCATACATAGCATGTATATAACAGTAGTGATAAATAACCAATACATGATCCATTCACAACCAGAGTGAAATTTATAATTGTGTGAGCGTTCAAATAAATATATATAAATAATGCTCAACACATACTGTCCATCCATCGATTGACATACAGGTAAAGATTGGAATAGTATACGTCATCCCAACACCCATGTGGGGTTTTCAGCCAACAACAGTTCATCCAAAAAGATTATTGGTTAATAAGTTTAACCAATTTTCACTATTACATTATAAATGAATATTTATAATTTACTTTCAACAAACCATATGTTCTAATGTAACATGGCATGGTTTATGACATATTTATTTGACTAACATAAAAGACATGTTTATCTGTAATCTAAATGACAAGTTTATCTCTAATATAGATGACATGTTTATTGCTAATATAACATTTCTAATCAAATGACACTTTAATCTAATAGAACATTCCTAATAGAAATGACATTTTTAATCTAATAAAACATTCCATCACAAAATGGTATTTTTATTCTAATGCAACACTGTATAACAAAATGTTATTTTATTTCTAAGGTAATACTTCATACAACCAAAATGGTATTTTTTTTAAATGCTAACATTTTATACAACAAAATGGAAAATTTATTTTCTTAACATTTCATAAAAATGTTATTTCTATTATGCTTACATAAAAAGGATATATCTTTTTTACCTCGAACTGACATGTTAAAATGTTTCTTTTAATAACAAAATAGGTTTAACATGTTTTTCTTTTTATTTGTATCTAAAATGACAAATAAAATGTAATGTCGAATTCTATTCTCTTATTATGACCAAAATTGATGAATTTGTCTAATTCTTTTTTTTTTTTAATGTAAACAAAATATGAATTTTGTTATAACCCTTTTAACAACAAAAATGTGATATTGTTGTCTACTCTTTTTAATAAACAAAATGTGATATTTTTGTCTACTCTTTTTATTTTTATTTTTATAAACAAAAATGGCAATAAAACTTATCTTACATTCTACTCTTTAAAAATAAAAAGGTAACTTCTAATTTGAAAGTAAAAATGCAGCTTTTATTTTAATGTCTTATTTGCATTAGTGAATGTAAATAAAGAACAAACTTATTTTCAATGTATATTTGCACTAGTGAATGCAAATAAAAGAACAAACTATATTCCAACGACTATTTGCATTTGTTAATGCAAATAAAAGAACAAACTTTATTTTCAATACATATTTGCATCTGTAAATGCAAATAAAAGAACAAGTTTTAAGGACAATTAAAAAGTGATTTTATTTGTAAATAAGTTCTACATTTCTAATTTAAACAAATAAAAAAGGAGAATTTTATTTGTTTACAAACTCTATTTTAATGGAACATTTCAAAATAAAATGTTACTTTAAATCCTAGGGTAAGACTTATAACAAAAAGGTTAATTTCTACAAAGATGTTATTTTTCTGTTCTAGTGTAGCGTTCATAACAAAATATTATTTTTGTTCTAACATGATATGGTCTAAAATAAAATGATGTTTTAGATCTAACATAACATTAGCTAACAAAACGGTATTTTTATTTCTAATGTAATCTTCCTATCAAAAATGACATCTTTGATTTTTACATAATAATTCAAACAATAAATATTTTACATACACAATATAAATGAATTTTTAATTGTAACATATTTTCTTTTTTTCATTATATACAATTACAACAACCAGATCACAACAACAATATCAGCCAATTCGATTTACGTTCTACAAGCAATATCAATTTCTGTAATAACAAGTACGATATATTTGTTTTTAACACCACGACCATCACATCACTAGGTCTACATAACGAGGACAATCAATTGCAATTTAACAACGGATCAAAAGAAAATCACCATCACAATTACTTATTTTTAATTTAAATAAATAAACATATAGAATTCTCACATTGAATTGGCCATAACTTTTGATTTCCGCTATGAAATTTCAATTTTTCTGATTCGTTAGAAAGATATTATTAAACAGATTTAAATATTTCTTGTTTCGCTCAATTCTGATTTATTATGAATCATGTACATTCAGTCAAAGTTCAAATTCAAAATTTCAAACTGCAGCGCTGTTTTAAACTCCTTTTTATAATTAAACTAAATTTATTCGTTTTAAAATAAATTTTTAGTTGTTATTATCTAAAATAAATTATTCTAAACATTAAAATCCATTAAAATTTCTAAAATAAAAAAATTAAATTGGCCCCAAAATTCCGGGTCGTTACAATCGCCCCCACTTAAAATCTTTTCGTCCTCGAAAAGGAATGAAGCTAAAAGTTGTTTAATTAACCAACTCAACTAAATTTTATTCATTGGTTTTAATTAATTATCACTCTAATATTTTAATTAGTGAAACTAATTATCAAACATCACAACCAGCAATCAATTAGGTGATTAATTTTTCAAATATATAATCTTTATATATAGTCAAAAATCATATTTTTAGTGCAAATCACAGCAATGTGTACTAACTAAGTGTTGGTTCTCATACCAGTCAATGGAAATATATAGAAGTCCCACTTTCGATACTCGAACATAAACACTGGTGATGGTGCACCGATCATCAGAATTATCTCCGGGCGACTAGAGTGTGATTCTATATCTATCCAGAATATTAAAACTTCGAATATCCGTTAAATACTCGTATATCCGAAATCTTTATATACTCGGTTGTCCACATAAAAATATAATATATTCAAATACGTATATTTAGATAAAATTTTAAAAACTAAATTTGTTTTCATTTTTATTTTTAAAGAAAATAATACTCTTCACACTCGTTCTAGGATACTACTGATCCCATCTCTAACGAGTTATTCTTATTGGATATTACTAATCCAATCTCTGATGAATTCTTTCGTTCGGTTCTAATGTGTCTTGTTCTCGAGCTCTGTAAACCAAAGCTCTGATACCAACTGAAACGACCCAAACTTCCCAGTAAAGGAAAGGAGGGATTACTTTGAGAACAACACACATCAGAACACAAACTGAAGAACATTTTCATTGCTGACTACAAAAATTACATCAGAGTACAAGAATATACAGAGTATGAATACTTGTTAGATAATAGAAATACAATAATATCAGAGTTTCAAATTACATTTAAATAGCAGCGGAAAAATATTACAATTATACAACTGAAAGGAATACCCGGATACAGAGCTTTCCGAATACCGCTTCAGCTGTAAGCCAGGATCATGTAAATATATCTGCAAAAAGCTACTCGACTGCCCGTGTGGAAAATATGGGCACCCGAGTTTGCCAGTGAAACAAACTACAGGTCAGTCATGGGACTGGTATGAGAAATCTTAGCTTAACTATCTAATAATAAGGCTAATCACAGGACCACGCTGCTAACGTGGAACGGGTTTACTCCATTGGATTGCCAGTGCATAAAATAAGGTAAATCGTTAAACAACGAAATGTTTTTTAGAAAAATGAAACCATTATAAGACCCAAGTCCCATCACACAATGCATCGCAAACCAGAGGATAGGGTTTTACCTTATAATGGTCAAAAGATGCTCGATACGATAAAACGGATTTAGTATTAGTGTGTATATCTATGGGTATATATATTTCAAAAACAATTTCAATCATAATGTATTAATCATAGATGGCATAGTACCCCATCCTACTATGTCGCCATACTAGTTCTACAATCAAAACTGCAAGGTCGTATTGGAAATTGGATTTCCATCATGAGTCGAGGCTAGGGGCAAGCTCCTCTCCGATTCGAGACACTCTAGCAAATGCCTCAGGATCACACCTATGGGCAACCCTTGGATATTCAGGGCCGGTCCCTACCTAAGGGTAGTGGATTAATTATGCCTGAACACACGCTTCCCGGTTCCTTTGAACCTATAATATGACCACTATCGGCCTATAAAAAAAATCCGAGGTGCCTCAAAATCCATCATCCACATAAGTAAAATGCCAGGCCGTGTCAAAGCACTGACACTACCACAAGCTAGAAAGAAACGTGTGCACTCCCTGCAGTCCATATCTCGTTTTTGACTCATACCGGGGTGTGAGGCTCGCGAAGTCACGATATACACAAAGCTATGCCGTAATAGGCTATGCTTTGATCATCCCACAAGGCCCTGCTTTTCAACAAAAGCCTTGATCAATTGCATCTTGGCGTGCCACATTGACAATTCATGCCATGCGATCAATCACTATTAATATATACCAGGGTGTTAAGTGGAGAATAAATCCTCCACCACCAAACAGACATACATTAACAGAAATCGATTTAATTCACATGGAATGAAATCCAATGTCAGACATGCATCCATTTACTAGCTTATGCTCTGGGTCTGAGCGAAAACCAAATCCGAACAATCAACAATAGTCCGGACGACCACCACTGAAGCCCCTGCAAGGTAGCTACTCCCATCAGGGTCTCTGTAGCAGCACATCCATTCGATGTGAAGATCGTTGTGACGACCCCAAACCCCGTTCTGACGGAGACAAGGGTTATCTTTGGAATATAACACAGAAACATAAAAACAACAGAACAGAATTAAATAAATACACCATATAATGAACAATAGAATATACTGGATAAAAGTAATCATCAGAGTTACACAGTATACGGGATCTTACTTAGTAAAAATACAGTTCAGCTATACATAAATGTCTACAGCGGAAAACAAACATAATATGTACAATAGGAGCTGAACAACATAAAAAGAGATAAATGATAGAATCCATCTTCAGCTCGAGCTATCCAGAAAGAACCAGCTAAACCTGAATACAAGGCTGCCCGTGCAGAAAAAGGGGCACCCGAGTTTGAAAGTGAAACAAACTACGAGTCAGTCATGGGACTGGTATGAGAAATTTATTCAACACATATATAATATGGCCAATCACAGGACCACGCCACTTTCGTGGAACGGGTTTACTCCATTGGATTGCCAGTGTTTTAAAACAAATCTTTCTTTTAAACATCGCTATGCTTTTTATAAAAATGAAGCCATTATAAGACTCATTTCCCATCACACAATGCAACGCAAACCGGAGGATAGAGTTTTACCTTATAATGGCCAAAATATGATTGATACGAATAAAACAAAAGCATTTGATATTATGACTAGTGTTTATTTGCTTCTAAAACAATTTCATATCATAACTATCAATCCTAGATGGCATGGGTACCATATATCATGTCACCCTATATATATACAATCAAAACCGCACGATGTCGTATTTGGAAGTTGGATTTCCATCATGAACCAAGGCAAAAGATAGTCCTTACCGAATTCGTGACTCTCTAGCCCGAGCCACAGGCAAGCGCGCAGGCAAGCCTTTAGATCGTCAGGGCCGGTCCACCGATGTGGATTATTATGCCTGAACACTACGTCTCCCCGCCCTTTGGGGCGTAAACGAGCCAACGAATGACTCCATCGGACCCGGATAGTCCGATCAAACCGAGGCGCCTCGCAACAGCAACAACCACACAGGTGAAAAGTATATAAATGTCAAGGCTGGTAGGTCACTGACACCACCCTAGCTAGAAAGAAACGCAGGCCCTCCCTGATGTCCTCTCCCGTTTCTGGTTCATACCGGGTTGTGAGGCTCGCGATTTTACGTTATACACAAAGCTACGCCACACCGGGGGTGCTTTGATCATCACCACAAGACTTTGCTTTTCAACAGAAGCCCTGATCACTGCATCTTAGCATGCCACGTAGGCAATTCATGCCATGCGACTGATGTCCATCGATATACAACCTCTGAGCTCGTGCGTCTCAGAGAAGGGCGTTAAGAAAAAGAATAAATTCTCCACCGCCAAACAGATGTATATTTAACAGAAATCAATCAACACAGAATAAAATCCAATGTCAGACACACAGTCCATTTACAAGTCCGTTCTGGGTCTGAACGAAACCGGAGGCACTAAATACCTCGCAAACCCATCGATCACCACGTACGTCTGGACGATCACCACTCATTATCCATATTTCGGGATGCCTCCCAATCAGGACCTCGGTTACCATCCAAACGAGGTGAAGATCTCCGGTCTTCAACCATCGTCTTCATCTTCGATTTCTTATCGTCGATCAATAATTTGAAATGAGAATTAACTCGGCCATTTCAAATAATTCACGTATATTTAGAATTTCAAATCAATTTATTTCAATGGTTAAATTATTCGACAACACCAATTTTGTTCTTTAATGTAATTTTCACACCAAACACAATCAACCATCAAATACCACCTAAATCGAGCAAATTCAGTTTATTTCCATTCCATATTGTTAATGGTATTTTATAACGACTTATCGCTATTTTTACTTATTTTAAAATAGCCAATTTATTCAAAACGACGCTTCGGGCCATAACGCGGCCGTGGCGCTGTTTTTCTTCAGATTTGATTTACACATATATGAAAATCTAACCATTGGATCTTTACAAAATCTACATCATTAGAAAGGTCTTTTCAAAACGAATCCAAGGGTTCCAGTTTCGGGAAAATCCGACGGTCGGATCTCCCGGTACAATCGTTTGAAGTTTCGATTTCAAAATACGAACTGCAGCGTCGTTATTCGATTAAATATAACTATATTTATAAATATAAATAAATATAATCGTTTCTGGCGCTGTTTTTTCTTCAGATTTGAATTAAACATTCCAGACAATCCAACCGTTGGATCTTTACAAGGTTAGTGCCGTTGGAAATATTTTTCCAAGGCGAACCCGACGGTTGCGGTTTCGGGAAAATCCAATGGTCGGATTTCCCGTACTAGTTGTTTGAAATCACGGTTTCAAAACGCGAACTGCACGGCCACGTTTCGTTTTAATTTTATTTATATTTATATATTTATATAAATATAGTTCATTCAACAATTTCAATATCGTTTTCACTTCAAATATTTCACTAACGCCTTAAAATTTTGGAAAATTTCGCCATAACCTCCTATGTACGGGAGGGGCTGGGAAAATTCCCAAATAGCCACACGGGCGTCTCATGTCGAAAAGAAAAAGAAAAAGCCAAGCGGCTAGCCAACAGGCTCATGAAATCATCACCCAAACAAAACAGTAAATGTGTACCTATTTGTCAGGCCCAAAATTTTATTCCTCTTCTCTAGCCCCTTTGCTATAACCTGTTCAATAAATATGCATGTACATATATATAGTTCTTATCACTTAACATTTTCTATTCCACTTCACATTTGATTCCATTTGGTTTAAAAAACGCCATTCATTCTAATGTTGCATGTATAGGCAAAAATCATATCAGTAGTTAATTAATGAATATTTCAACTCATATATGTTTATTTGAACGAGTTGCTATTTTTAACACTTCACATTTCAACAATTCATGTGTATAATAAAAATGAGATTTTTATTGTAAAACAATTCATTTCAAAACACTAATATTTTATATAGTTCATATAGGTGATAATAAGGTGATTTTTATTATGAAACAATTTATTTCAAAATATGAATACCATTCAACACATGAATTTCTAATCAACGAATGAATATCAATTCAACACATGAAGGTTTTCTATTCAATGAATAAATATAGTTTCGGCAAATGAAAATAATTCAAACACATGTATATTATTCAAAATTTCGGCAGCATAACGGCAGGGTAGTTAAAACCGGGACCGTCCCTAGTACGGCTCCTCGCTCTACCTTAAAACCTCACTGTTTTTGACAATGGGGATCATGCATCTAGTTCGCACACAGGCGGCATGTATATATTTATTTCATTTCCACAAGCTAATCCTATGTGGTTTCAACCAAATATTTCTCAACCACAAACGCGTATTTTTCAACCACAATCAATCAATATCAACCACAAACAATCCCAAACAACCATTCGCTATCAATCAATTTTCACACCAATCACAATCAATAAATATCGTCCATGGTTTGTGGACGAGGGGTGTATATATATATATATATAGCGATTCAATTTTATTTCATCACATATATATAATTTTTACAACGCATATATAACTTATACATCGAACATACAACTTATACAACGCTTATACATGAGGTGTACAACGCTTATATAACTCATATATCGACTATATAATTTATACATCGTCTCTTTTCATATTGTTTATAAATTAGAAATCTCACATTGGGTTCTACTCCACCAAAAATAGCAGAAGGCTCAGAAAAATATGCGATCTCTTCTAGAATGTTGAAGGCGTCCACACGGTCACGATGTTTCCTGTTTCATCGAATTTAGTTAACACAGCAAAAAGATATGATTTTTCAAAGGTTTGCAACGGTTTTAAACTATAGAAATCAGTTTTAAATTAAAACAGCCGATACCTTTCAGAACTGTTCGAAACTAGGTTTCGATTTTTCGATCAATCCGTGCAACGGTTCCACGATCGGGTTGCGCAGGGTCGAAGAGCTACGTGAGGCGCACGTGCGCCAGGAAGGGGGGTCAACTCGGTGGCTTCTGGTGACGGCGACGGCGGTTGGAAGCTCGGAACTTTCGAGCTCGATATCTCTTCGAATGATGCACGAAAAAATACAAACTACATATGGATTTGAAGATCTTCTTGAGCTCTTCAAAATCTTTAACTGGGGGAGGGGCTAATTTTGCTTGTGGGAGGAGAAACGGAGGAGAGAAGACACGGGGGGTTTTCCGCCGTATATCGCGATCGGGGAGAGAGAAGCGGGGGGGGGGGGGGGGGTCTGACGTGGACTAATAGATTTTTTTTATTTATTTATAAAATTTTAAAATCCGAAAATACCCCTTGCCACCCACGAACACCCATCCAAGCCCAACGACTGTTGTCCCTAGCGTTTTACCTCCATTCCGAACACAATGGGATATGTTTCATAGGCCCATTCGACTGTTTCAGTTAGTTTTCCTTCAAATTAAAATATAAAACATTCAATATTTAATTTGAACGTACATTTCAATTTTCCAGGGCCACAAACTAGTTCGGAAAATTCCAGAAAAATAAATCTAGCTATGTTTTGACGATACGGTCCCAACAAACTAGTTTCGTCGAATTCTGAGACTGTTTGCAAAAAGGCCCATTTTTGGTCGATCCAATTTAACTGTAATTGACCAAAACACATTTTCCTTTGCCACGCTCACATACAAGCTTCAAAAATTATGAAATTTGAAACCTAGAGATAACTTCACATCCCGGATCCAACAAAAGTGGTTTCATCGAATTCCGAGGTCGTATGCAAAATGGCCAATTTCACGGGCTATATAAATTCCATAGCGACCGTTCTGAAAATTCATTCAGCCATAACTTTTTCTTTCTGCTATGAAAATTCGATTTTTCAGATTCGTTAGAAAGGTATTCACTAACAGATTTAAATATTTTTGGTTTCACTAAAATCCGTTTTGGTTTGCACCCGGTACAGTCCGACAAAGTTTGAATTCAATTTTTGAAACTACAGCGCCATTTCAGGCCTTGTTTATAATTATAATTAATTATATTCGTTTTCAATTGTCGATTCAAACTCAGATTTCATTGCCATTATTTAAAATATTTATTTTAAATATTTAAAATCCATTATTTTAGCCAATTTAAAAATTTTAAATTGGTTCAGATTTTCTGGGTCGTTACAATCTCCCCCACTTAAAACTTTTCGTCCCCGAAAAGGAACAAAGTCGAAAGTGGTTTGATAAATCTACACTCACACAATACAACAACCAATCAAATTGTTTTAACTTCTCAAATCCATACAAATTAATTCCTATTTTCCTTTTAAAATCATTCAGACCATAGAATTTAAAAGTTCACATCCATGGAAAGAAAATATCAGCAGAGTAGAGAATTAAATGGTGATG
Organism: Allium sativum; assembly: GCA_030737875.1. NCBI lineage: Eukaryota > Viridiplantae > Streptophyta > Magnoliopsida > Asparagales > Amaryllidaceae > Allium > Allium sativum. Next base: position 267,353,455 of record CM060916.1, read on the forward strand.
TAAAGTATGGTAAATATATCTTGCACCCGAGTCAATCAGAGATATCTACTCAGCATCTGGGATAGGCTTTCTGAATGCTCTCCTCGGTTTCCCAAGTACAATCTCGCGGATCTCCACTCCACTGCACTTTGACTAAGTGAACCTTCTTGTTCCTCAGCTCTTTGGTTTCTTTGCCGATAATCTTTAGCGGCTCCCTTCTCACAGCTAATTCTAGAGTAATTTCTATATCCTGTTGAGCTGCTTCTTCCACGATCAAGTCTGGATCATGAACGTGCTTTCGAAGTTGAGATATATGAAATACATCATGAACTCCAGGCAACCAATCAGGCAGTTTGTCCCTATAAGCGAGAGTTCCAATCTGTTCCAGAATAGGAAACGGACCAATGAATTTGGGCGCCAACTTTCCAGTTTTACCGAACCGGATAACTCCTCTCATCGGCGATGCTTTCAAATATACATAGTCGCCAACAGCAAAGGATATATCTCTTCTTCTTCTATCGGCATAGCTCTTTTGTCGGCTTTGAGCGGCGAGTAATCGCTTCTTAATAAAATCGACTTTGTCGACAGCTTCTCGAATCATATCAGGACCCAACACAAGTCTATTTCCTGGTTCGACCCAACAAGCAGGAGATCGGCACGGTCTACCATACAATGCTTCGAATGGCGACATTGTCAGACTCGCCTGGTAGCTGTTGTTATAAGAGAATTCAGCCAAATGCAGATGGTCTTCCCATGATCCACTGAAGTCTATAACACAAACCTGCAATAGGTCTTCTAAAATACGATTCACCCTCTCAGTCTGACCGTCTATCTGAGGATGATAAGTGGTGCTCAAGTTCAACTTCGTTCCCAGCTCGACTTGAAATGCTTCCCAGAATTTGCTAGTGAATATTGTATCTCTATCACTGACTATACTGAGCGGCACTCCATGTAGTCTAACTATTTCCCTGAAGTATATCTGCGCCAGACTCTGAGAGGCTCTGTTTGATCTGACAGGTATGAAATGGGCGGTCTTCGTGAAACGATCTACGATCACCCAAATACTGTCATTTCCTTTTCTGGTTCTGGGCAAACCATCAATGAAATCCATAGAAATATGTTCCCACTTCCAGCCAGGAACTTCTAGCGGTTGTAATAATCCAGCCAATTTCTGTTGGTCGCTCTTGACTAGCTAGCAAGTAGGGCATCGGCTGACATATAAAGAAATGTCCCTTTTCATCGACTTCAACTAGAAAGTGCGTTTGATGCCATTATACATTTTTCTTACTCCCGGATGGATACTGATTTTTGACTTGTGGCATTCATCCAGTACTTCCTTTCGAAGCACAGGAATGTTAGGGACACATATTCGACCTTTGAGCCTTAAAATCCCATCATTATCAACTTGAAAACTCGAGGGTTCGCCTTGTTGAATTATCTCTCTGATCTTCTGAATGAAGTGATCATCCTCCCGAAGAGCAGATATTTTATCTAGCAATGAAGTCGTGATAATAAAACTGGCGATCATTTCATTTTTTCGGCTTAACGCATCGGCCACGACATTGGCTTTCCCTGGAGTTTATAGAATTTCAAAATCATATGCTGCAAGAAACTCTAGCCAACGTTGCTGCCTCAGATTCAGGTCTTTCTGAGTGAACAGATACTTTAATGACTGGTGATCTGTAATAGTTCAAATCTCTCACCCAGAAGATAGTGCCTCCAGATTTTCAATGCGAACACAATAGCCAATAACTCAAGATCATGAGTTACGTAGTTCTTTTCGTGCGGCTTCAGCTGACGGCTAGCATAAGCAATCACTTGGCCCCTTTGCATTAACACTGCGCCCATGCCTTCTCTAGAAGCATCAGTCCAGACCTTTAAATCTTGGTTGCCATCGATGATGGTTAACACTGGAGCTGTTGTCAATCTTAACTTTAGCTCCTCAAAAGCCTCCTCACTTTCTGGAGTCCACTTGAATTTAGAATGCTTCTTTGTAAGCTTCGTTAAATGACCAGATATCTTCGAAAAGTTTTTAACGAACTTCCGGTAATAGCTAGCCAATCCAAGAAAACTGCGAACTTCAGTGGGGATGCTGGCCTGTTTCCAATTCTGAATAGCTGTGATTTTGCTTGGATCCACAGCAATTCCTTCTTTCGATACGACGTGGCCTAGAAATTTTACTTCATCTTGCCAGAAGATACATTTGGAAAATTTGGCTTTTAATACATTCCGTCTGAGAATTTCTAGAACCTGTTCCAGATGCTTTTCATGTTCGGCCTTTGATTTAGAGAAGATTAGAATATCATCAATAAAAACCAGAACAAATTTATTCAAAACTCCTCTGAACACTCTATTCATCAGATCGACGAAATAGGCTGGAGCGTTACATAAGCCGAATGGCATTACTAACCACTCGTAGAATAAGTTGGGACCTCTGAATGATGTCATTGGAACACACTCTTCGGCAATTCGAAGTTGATGGAAGCCTGTAGCTAGGTCCATTCGTGAAAATACTTGTGCTCCATTTAATCGATCCAACAAATCATCAATCCGCGGCAGTGGATATTTGTTCTTTATTGTCTGTTTGTTCAAATCACGATAATCCACACATAGCCGTAGGGTACCTTCAGATTTTGGGACAAACACCACTGCTACACCCCAGTCAGAGAAACTAGGCCTGATCAGGCCCTTCCATACTAGTTGTCGTGTTTGATTGTCTAATTCTTCTTTCTCTTTCAAGGACATTCTTCTAATAGCGTGAACTACCGGCCTTGCATTCGGAATCAAAGCAATCTTGAAATCTATTTCTCTCTGCGGAGGTAAGCGAGCAACTTCTTCGAATACATCCGCATAGTTCTCGACGACAGGAATGTCTTTCACTAGGTCGGGAATATTCTTTGTGACTTCAGGGTCATTTTCCAGTTGGGCTGGAGAAACATTCAAAGCTGCCCATAAGTCTTTTCTATTAGAAGTCGGGCCTTCACATGGTATGGTTATATAATTCCCCAATTGTGCCTTTGCCTTAACAACCCTCTCGGCGCATCTAACTCCGCTTCATATTTGGTTAGCCAATCCAATCCCAAAATAAGATCGAATTCATTAAAATTCATGACGATAGAGATAATGGGGAATTTATAGCAAGAAAAAGAGACAGGTACTGCACAAATCCAACTGAGATTGATGGGACCCCCAACTGGGTTTTGGACAGTCATTGGCTCTTTGAGCTTTTTTCAAATTCAAATCCAACTTCTTGACTGCACTCTTTGCAATAAAGCTTCGTGACGCGCCTGTGTCAAATAGTACTTTAACTGGAATGTTTTTGACATTGAGTGTGCCTTCTAAAACATCAGACCTTTCCTGAGCAGACGAGGATGCAGGTACTTCTACCACTTCATTTACATGCGCTGGTTTAGATTTCTGAGATAGCAGGCAATTTTTCGCAATATGGCCAGCCTGATGGCACTTATGGCATCCTCTTTTCTCTTGTAACCTCTTACCGGATTTAGAACCATCCTTAACTTGTTTCTTTAGAGATCTGCAACTTATCGAGAGATGTCCTCGCCTATTGCAGTTATTGCATACGGCGGTCGTTACTGGTTCTTTCCCAGATTCAGCCCTTTTCCTCTTGGCACTGGGCTTCTTACTGATCTCCGACGTAGTACTAGCTTCAAGAATATCAGTTTCCGACTCTGCTTTGTCACTAAAACTGACTTCTTCTTCGTCGCATAACATTCCTTTCTTATCTAGATCTTCGTACTGATAAGCCATGTATATCATTTCATTCTGCTACTCATACTAGGATATTATTGATCCTATCTGTATAGAGTTACCCGTCCTAGAACACTACTGGTTCTATTTCTGACGAGTTCGTTCAAATGTTATATTCCAGAACTAAGCTTAACCAAAGCTCTGATACCACGTTGTGACGACCCCAAACCCCGTTCTGACGGAGACAAGGGTTATCTTTGGAATATAACACAGAAACAGAAAAACAGCAGAACGGAATTAAATAAATACACCATATAATGAACAATAGAATATACTGGATAAAAGTAATCATCAGAGTTACACAGTATACACGATCTTACTTAGTAAAAATACAGTTCAACTATACATAAATGTCTACAGCGGAAAAAAAACATAATATGTACAATAGGAGCTGAATAGCATAAAAAGAGATAAATGATAGAATCCATCTTCAGCTCCAGCTATCCAGAAAGAACCAGCTAAACCTGAATACAAGGCTGCCCGTGCAGAAAAAGGGGCACCCGAGTTTGAAAGTGAAACAAACTACGAGTCAGTCATGGGACTGGTATGAGAAATTTATTCAACACATATATAATATGGCCAATCACAGGACCATGCCACTTTCGTGGAACTGGTTTACTCCATTGGATTGCCAGTGCTTTAAAACAAATCTTTCTTTTAAACATCGCTATGCTTTTTATAAAAATGAAGCCATTATAAGACTCAGTTCCTATCACACAATGCAACGCAAACCGGAGGATAGAGTTTTACCTTATAATGGCCAAAATATGATTGATACGAATAAAACAAAAGCATTTGATATTATGACTAGTGTTTATTTGCTTCTAAAACAATTTCATATCATAACTATCAATCCTAGACGGCATGGGTATCATATATCATGTCGCCCTATATATATACAATCAAAACCGCACGATGTCGTATTTGGAAGTTGGATTTCCGTCATGAACCAAGGCAAAAGATAGTCCTTACCGAATTCGTGACTCTCTAGCCCGAGCCACAGGCAAGCGCGCAGGCAAGCCTTTAGATCGTCAGGGCCGGTCCACCGATGTGGATTATTATGCCTGAACACTACGTCTCCCCGCCCTTTGGGGCGTAAACGAGCCAACGAATGACTCCATCGGACCCGAATAGTCCGATCAAACCGAGGCGCCTCGCAACAACAACAACCACACAGGTGAAAAGTATATAAATGTCAGGGCTGGTAGGTCACTGACACCACCCTAGCTAGAAAGAAACGCAGGCCCTCCCTGATGTCCTCTCCCGTTTTTGGTTCATACCGGGTTGTGAGGCTCGCGATTTTACGTTATACACAAAGCTACACCACACCGGGGGTGCTTTGATCATCACCACAAGACTTTGCTTTTCAACAGCAGCCCTGATCATTGCATCTTAGCATGCCACACAGGCAATTCATGCCATGCGACTGATGTCCATCGATATACAACTTCTGTGCTCGTGCGTCTCAGAGAAGGGCGTTAAGCAAAAGAATAAATTCTCCGCCGCCAAACAGATGTATATTTAACAGAAATCAATCAACACAGAATAAAATCCAATGCAAGACAGACAGTCCATTTACAAGTCCGTTCTAGGTCTGAACGAAACCGGAGGCACTAAATACCTCGCAAACCCATCGATCACCACGTACGTCTGGACGATCACCACTCATTATCCATATTTCGGGATGCCTCCCAATCAGGACCTCAGTTACCATCCAAACGAGGTGAAGATCTCCGGTCTTCAACCATCGTCTTCATCTTCGATTTCTTATCGTCGATCAATTATTTGAAATGAGAATTAACTCGGCCATTTCAAATAATTCACGTATATTTAGAATTTCAAATCAATTTATTTCAATGGTTAAATTATTCGACAACACCAATTTTGTTCTTTAATGTAATTTTCACACCAAACACATTCAACCATCAAATACCACCTAAATCGAGCAAATTCAGTTTATTTCCATTCCATATTGTTTATGGTATTTTATAACGACTTATCACTATTTTTACTTATTTTAAAATAGCCAATTTATTCAAAACGGCGCTTCGGGCCATAACGCGGTCGTGGCGCTATTTTTCTTCAGATTTGATTTACACATATATGAAAATCTAACCGTTGGATCTTTACAAAATCTACATCATTAGAAAGGTCTTTTCAAAACGAATCCAACGGTTCCAGTTTCGGGAAAATCCGACGGTCGGATCTCCCGGTACAATCGTTTGAAGTTTCGATTTCAAAATACGAACTGCAGCGTCGTTATTCGATTAAATATAATTATATTTATAAATATAAATAAATATAATCGTTTCTGGCGCTGTTTTTTCTTCAGATTTGAATTAAACATTCCAGACAATCCAACCGTTGGATCTTTACAAGGTTAGTGCCGTTGGAAAGATTTTTCCAAGGCGAACCCGACGGTTGCGGTTTCGGGAAAATCCAATGGTCGGATTTCCCGTACTAGTTGTTTGAAATCACGGTTTCAAAACGCGAACTGCACGACCAAGTTTCATTTTAATTTTATTTATATTTATATTTATATATCTATATAAATATAGTTCATTCAACAATTTCAATATCGTTTTCACTTCAAATATTTCACTAACGCCTTAAAATTTTGGAAAATTTCGCCATAACCTCCTTTGTACGGGAGGGGCTGGGAAAATTCCCAAATAGCCACACGGGCGTCTCATGTCGAAAAGAAAAAGAAAAGCCAAGCGGCTAGCCAACAGGCTCATAAAATCATCACCCAAACAAAACAGTAAATGTGTACCTATTTGTCGGGCCCAAAATTTTATTCCTCTTCTCTAGCCCCTTTGCTATAATCTGTTCAATAAATATGCATGTACATATATATAGTTCTTATCACTTAACATTTTCTATTCAACTTCACATTTGATTCCATTTGGTTTAAAAAACGCCATTCATTCTAATGTTGCATGTATAGGCAAAAATCATATCATTAGTTAATTAATGAATATTTCAACTCATATATGTTTATTTGAACGAGTTGCTATTTTTAACACTTCACATTTCAACAATTCATGTGTATAATAAAAATGAGATTTTTATTGTAAATCAATTCATTTCAAAACACTATTATTTTATATAGTTCATATAGGTGATAAAAAGGTGATTTTTATTATGAAACAATTTATTTCAAAATATGAATACCATTCAACACATGAATTTCTAATCAACGAATGAATATCAATTCAACACATGAAGGTTTTCTATTCAACGAATAAATATAGTTTCGGCAAATGAAAATAATTCAAACACATGAATATTATTCAAAATTTCGGTAGCATAACGGCAGGGTAGTTAAAACCGGGACCGTCCCTAGTACGGCTCCTCGCTCTACCTTAAAACCTCGCGGTTTTTGACATTGGGGATCATGCATCTAGTTCGCACGCAGGCGGCATGTATATATTTATTTCATTTCCACAAGCTAATCCTATGTGGTTTCAACCAAATATTTCTCAACCACAAACGGGTATTTTTCAACCACAATCAATCAATATCAACCACAAACAATCCCAAACAACCATTCGCTATCAATCAATTTTCACACCAATCACAATCAATAAATATCGTCCATGGTTTGTGGACGAGGGGCGTATATATATATATATATATATATATATATATATATATATATATATATATATAGATATAGATATATATCGATTCAATTTTATTTCAACACATATATATAATTTTTACAACACATATATAACTTATACATCGAACATACAACTTATACAACGCTTATACATGAGGTGTACAACGCTTATATAACTCATATATCGACTATATAATTTATACATCGTCTCTTTCCATATTGTTTATAAATTAGAAATCTCACATTGGGTTCTACTCCACCAAAAATAGCAGAAGGCTCAGAAAAATATGCGGTCTCTTCTAGAATGGAGAAGGCGTCCACACGGTCACGATGTTTCCTGTTTCATCGAATTTCGTTAACACAGCAAAAATATATGATTTTTCAAAGGTTTGCAATGGTTTTAAACTGTCGAAATCAGTTTTAAATTAAAACAGCCGATACCTTTCAGAACTGTTCGAAACTAGGTTTCGATTTTTCGATCAATCCGTGCAATGGTTCCACGATCGGGTTGCGCAGGGTCGAAGAGCTACGTGAGGCGCACGTGCGCCAGGAAGGGGGGTCAACTCGGTGGCTTCTGGTGACGGCGACGGCGGTTGGAAGCTCGGAACTTTCGAGCTTGATATCTCTTCGAATGATGCACGAAAAAATACAAACTACATATGGATTTGAAGATCTTCTTGAGCTCTTCAAAATCTTCAACTGGGGGAGGGGCTAATTTTGCTTGTGGGAGGAGAAACGGAGGAGAGAAGACACGGGGGGGTTTTCCGCCGTATATCGCGATCGGGGAGAGAGAAGCGGGGGGGGGGGGGGGGTCTGACGTGGACTAATAGATTTTTTTTTTTATCTATAAAATTTTAAAATCCGAAAATACCCCTTGCCACCCACGAACACCCATCCAAGCCCAACGACTGTCGTCCCTAGTGTTTTACCCCCATTCCGAACACAATGGGATATGTTTCGTAGGCCCATTCGACTGTTTCAGTCAGTTTTCCTTCAAATTAAAATATAAAACATTCAATATTTAATTTGAACGTACATTTCAATTTGCCAGGGCCATTAACTAGTTCGAAAAATTCCAGAAAAATAAATCTAGCTATGTTTTGACGATACAGTCCCAACAAACTAGTTTCGTCGAATTTTGAGACTGTTTGCAAAAAGGCCCATTTTTGGTCGATCCAATTTAACTGTAATTGACCAAAACACATTTTCCTTTCCCACGCTCACATAATAGCTTCAAAAATTATGAAATTTGAAACCTAGCGATAACTTCACATCCCGGATCCAACAAAAGTGGTTTCGTCGGATTCCGAGGTCGTATGCAAAATGGCCAATTTCACGGGCTATATAAATTCCATAGCGACCGTTCTGAAAATTCATTCGGCCATAACTTTTGCTTTCCGCTATGAAAATTCGATTTTTAAGATTCGTTAGAAAGGTATTCACTAACATATTTAAATATTTTTGGTTTCACTAAAATTCGTTTTGGTTTGCACCCGGTACAGTCCGACAAAGTTTGAATTCAATTTTTGAAACTGCAGCGCCATTTCAGGCCTTGTTTATAATTATAATTAATTATATTCGTTTTCAATTGTCGATTCAAACTCAGTTTTAATTGCCATTATTTAAAATATTTATTTTAAATATTTAAAATCCATTATTTTAGCCAATTTAAAAATTTTAAATTGGTTCAGATTTTCTGGGTCGTTACAATCGTCGGTCTTCAACACCGTCTTCATCTTCGACTATTCATCGTCGTAGTAATTATTCGAAATGGGTTAAACCCGGTCTTTCCGAATAACTCTCGTATTTTTATAATTAAAAATCGAGTACTATAAAAACACATCCAACGTCTCATTCCAATTCAGAATATTCTTTTAAATAAAATATTCAAATTATTCTATCAAAGATAAATTCTTCAAATTTATTCTTAAATCTTTCTTTTAAATATTTATTAAAACCCAATTTGGTTTTTAAATATCAAAAATCATTATTCGATGTTTATTTAAATTTAAGAAATAAATCTTATCTTTAACTGGGTTAAAGAACTAATGTCATTTTAAAACATAGTTCACGGTAAACCCAAAATCGTCTTACATAAAATATGGAATCTTCACAGAAATCAAATCAATATATAATCGTTATAAATTTCTGTATCCGACCAATAATATAAATGGAATAATGGCAAAGGCTCTTAAATTCCATATGTAGTATCGGTCTTCTTTTACAGAAGCTTATCTCGGTTATAATTAATTCGAATTCTATTCAATTCCAATTTAATAAATTAAATTGGAAATCTTTACTTTGGAAAATTTGCTATTAAATCTTAATAAAAGATTTACAAATTCCAAATTTTATTCGCACTGTAAATTGAGTTAAAGAACAAATGTCGCTAAAAGCACCGTTCATGATAAACCCAATTCACATTTATTTTTATTTCAATTGTCAAATATAATTGAAAACTCTAATAATCTTAATTAAAAGATTTATTCGTTTCTCAACTGGGTTTAAGAACAGTGTTATTGAAGACACCATTCATGACAACCCAAATCCAATTTAATTTATTTAATTCCAATTAAATATGAATAAATGGAAAACTTCATTTAATCTTAATTTAAAAATTTATTCTAGTTCATAACTAGTTCATTTTGATAAAAATATATTTTTATCTTTTCAAATATGGAAATTTTCATCCCAATTCTTTCTAAACCATTTATTATGATTTTACATAGTTTATTAATATTTTTAATAATTTTATTAAGGCCTGTACTGTCGGTTTCCAATAACGACCACCGAACTGCATCCATAGCGACCTTTTTCAAATTTGATTTGGACATAACTCCAAATCCAACCGTTAGATTTCAAAACTCTTATATTCATTGGAAAGCTCTTTTCGATACGAACCCAACAGTTCCGGTTTTAGGAGAATCCGACGGTCGGATGTCCCGTTACGCCAATTTAAAGTTGAAGGCCGAAATTCGCGAACGGTCGCTGTGCAACGCGTTCTATTCAGTCCATTATATAAATATATAATATATAGATCGTCGATTTCTATTTAAAACATATTTTATAAAACATTTATAAATTCGTTAAAAATGATTTTAACTTCATTTTCAATTTTAAAGAAAAGTTGAATATTCTATATCTTATTATATTAAAATAATAATATTTCAAGATATCATTTTGAAATCATTTCTTTTTATTATTCATTTTAAAATGAATAGAAATCGATCGATAACCCATTCGGGTTAAAAATAGCGTTTCTACATAGCATGGCTTCACATTTATATATATATATATTTAATCCTTCACTGAATATTATTTTAAAATATTAGTTATTTTAAAATATCCTTTATTTTTAAAAGATTTCTTTAAAACATACTTTATATTAAAATGTTCTTTATTGAAAATATTCTTTATATCAAAAGATATATTGAATCGGAATGTGACTCAGACAATTACCATACAATTTCAGTTGTATGGATTTCATACATAGCATGTATATAATAGTAGTGATAAATAACCAATACATGATCCATTCACAACCAGAGTGAAATTTATAATTGTGTGAGCATTCAAATAAATATATATAAATAATGCTCAACACATACTGTCAATCCATCGATTGACATACAGGTAAAGATTGGAATAGTATACGTCATCCCAACACCCGTGTGGGGTTTTCAGCCAACAACAGTTCATCCAAAAAGATTATTGGTTAATAAGTTTAACCAATTTTCACTGTTACATTATAAATGAATATTTATAATTTACTTTCAACAAACTATATGTTCTAATGTAACATGGCATGGTTTATGACATATTTATTTGACTAACATAAAAGACATGTTTATCTCTAATCTAAATGACAAGTTTATCTCTGATATAGATGACATGTTTATTGCTAATATAACATTTCTAATCAAATGACACTTTAATCTAATAGAACATCCCTAATAGAAATGACATTTTTAATCTAATAAAACATTCTATCACAAAATGGTATTTTTATTCTAATGCAACACTGTATAACAAAATGTTATTTTATTTCTAAGGTAATACTTCATACAACCAAAATGGTATTTTTTTTAAAAATGCTAACATTTTATACAACAAAATGGAAATTTTATTTTGTTAACATTTCATAAAAATGTTATTTCTATTATGCTTACATAAAAAGGATATTTCTTTTTACCTCGAACTGACATGTTAAAATGTTCCTTTTAATAACAAAATAGGTTTAACATGTATTTCTTTTTATTTGTATCTAAAATGACAAATAAAATGTAATGTCCAATTCTATTCTCTTATTTTGACCAAAATTGATGAATTTGTCTAATTCTTTTTTTTTAATGTAAACAAAATATGAATTTTGTTATAACCCTTTTAACAACAAAAATATGATATTGTTGTCTACTCTTTTTAATAAACAAAATGTGATATTTTTGTCTACTCTTTTTATTTTTATTTTTATAAACAAAAATGGCAATAAAACTTATCTTACATTCTACTCTTTAAAAATAAAAAGGTAACTTCTAATTTGAAAGTAAAAATGCAGCTTTTATTTTAATGTCTTATTTGCATTAGTGAATGTAAATAAAGAACAAACTTATTTTCAATGTATATTTGCACTAGTGAATGCAAATAAAAGAACAAACTATATTGTAACACCCCACCTCCGCCAGGGTGGCTCTTGCAAGCACTCTGACTTTGGAGGGGCGTTTGTATCGGGTAAACATGCATAATGATATATCAAGGCAGAACAAGAACATATGTATATATGTAAACAGAGTAAATAAGATAAGTAAAACAGTGGAAGATTTCAAACTATTTCAAAACAAGTCTGGTACAACATAATGTCAACTTTCCAAATACACAAGTCTAGATAAAAACAACATCACTGAAAAACTGAAATACATAAGTACTATCCCCAAAATAAGTGATGACCATAGCTAGCTTCATGTCAAGACCGTACATGAGCTAAAATCCCACAAGCAAGTGATCAGAAATCCAAGCTAAGCTCCAATATTCCCACCCTGAGAACCTGGGGGGGAAACGGAAGAAAAGAGGCGAAAGAAAAACAGGTCAGTCAAAAAGACTGAGTAAGCCCTACTACAATCAATGTAAACTGATAAAGTTAACTGGCATGAGAAGCAGGGATGAACATAAGGATAACAACATACTAGCATGATGATTAACCAACAAGGTAGATAAAGGTGTCATCGCATAATCAGGTTTAAGGTTTTTGCACCACAGGTGTACTAGCAAGCTAACATGATTTGAATAAACAAGTATTGATCCCTTGGCCCAAGCTTTGGCCCAATAACATGAAATGACCCTAATACAAGGTCCAACCAAACGGTCTAATCGATCGGCTCCCTAAGCCTAACTCGTCACGTGTTGGTGTCAATACGGCCCAAATATAATTGTAGTTGGACTGTGCCGGGTCCACCCTTCGGGTGTATCAAGCCCTAGGGTGTAAACCCCTGGACACCATAAACATAAGTGCATAGTCTCGATCTACTGGTACCCGTGCATGTTTTCTCCGGCTACGGACTATATGCACGACCATAGTCCGTCCGGAACTACACCGGCGTACCACTCTGCCGTCGTTTTTGGTCACTTACCTCAAGTCCAGTAATCGTGCCCCCTCCCTAGCCTAGTCCTTAGGGTCTTAATGATACAAACTTGGGATTACTGCTGGAGTGGACCCCCATTGCTAGGATTTTCTAGTGGGTTAAGTACGGTTTAACCCTCTTGCTAATCATGGATTAACTTGGTTAAGTGTAACGATGAGTTCACGACTTAACCCTGATTAATCTACCAAGCCCAAATTGGTTAAGTATTAAGTGGACCATGACTTAACCCTAATCATGAGGCATTAATTAATTTAATGTGCCTTAACCTCTCACATTAGACCTTGTTGTGGTTACTAGTTAAGCCGGGCGGGTCCGGGTAGCTTTACACCACAACTTGGTCTAACCTCGGGTTCAAGGTACAACATGACCAACTTCTCACATTGGGTCCTATTGTTTGTAGCAACTAGTTAAGCCGGTCGGTTACGGGTAGGTTTACGCTACAAACTCAACCCAACCTCGAGTTGGTCACACTTATATTTTCTAAGTGTCATGTCCATCATGTTTCCAAAACATATTACAAGTTTTCAAGAATTTGGGTAGACCTAACTTAATAGGTAAATTCCCAATGGGTAGACCTAACTTAATAGGTAAATTCCCAATCTTATGTTTTTATGTCTTTTAAGTTTACCCAACCCCAAACGCAATCCCATCGCTTACATATCGCAATAGCGCATAAAGGAAAGAAAGAGGGAACTTGGCATAATCATGACATAAAGGTGTTGAAGCCACAAGTTTAACATGGTGGCATATGAAATGTACATATGTTCATATACTTGCATATTACATTTTTAGGCCTCAAAAGTATGCATAAAACCAAACTTAGCATATAAGTGATACATGGTGATAAATGACATGTAGAAGTTGCCATAAGTTCGCATTTAGCCTCACATGCAAGTTATCATAAGGGATATGATAACTTACATGTTGCCAAAATGCAACCTTTAGCATAAAGCTTGAAGCTTTAAGCTCATAAACCCAATATAAGCTTGCATAACATGATAACATGAGCAAAATGATCAACCATAATATAACTTGCATATCATATGGCAAACTTGCATATCATAACATAGCAAACTTGCATAACATAACATGATAAACTTGCATATCATAACATGGCAAACTTGCATAACATAACATGATAAACTTGCATATCATAACATGGCAAACTTGCATAGCATAACATGGTAAACTTGCATATCATAACATGGCATACTCGCATAACATAACATGATAAACTTGCATATCATAACATGGCAAACTTGCATAACATAGCAAGGCAAACTTGCATATCATAACATATCAAACTTGCATAACATGACATGGTAAACTTGCATATCATGGCAAACTTGCATATCATAATGATCAACCAAACTTGCATCATTCATTTAACTTTAGAGTTTAAATATGAAAGTAGAAAAGGGCTTACTAATTCTTATGAAGACACAAATATATTAATAGATTGAGCCAAGCCCTTATGAAATCAAATAAACCCAATATGAAAGCTCCAAATCAATAAAAACCCTTGCTTTATGATGTAAATATGGAAACTTGACTTGAATGCAAGCTAATGACACTCATACAAGCTTGAAAACACTTGTATGCATGGAAAATCTCTCATAGAAATGACTTAGGAATTTTATGAAGAGAGTGGAGGCCATGAGAGGAATGATTTTGCCATAGTTTAGTTACTTGAATGAATAATGATGATTTAGGGTTAGGTTAGGGGTTTATTTATAGAGATTAGCATTAGTTTTCAACCTTAGGGTTAAACCCTAATTCCAATCTCAGCCCTTAAAACCGAATCTGGCCCCAAAACCTAACCAAAACCCCAAAATGGTGCACCAGGCAAAACTGCCCGGCTGAACCAAGTCGACAGCCAAGTCGACAGGGCTGTCGACTTGGGCCTAACCATGTCGACTGCCCAGTCGACAGGGCTGTCGACATGGGTGGTCTGGCGGGAAATTTCCCGCCTGCGCCCAACTGCCCTAATTTCCAAATTCAAACTTGAATTTGAAATCTGTTTTTACTTTGAATTTTTCTGAAAACTTCGTTGGGCCTTAATCGGGTCATACGGACTCCGATTTTCGAAAACTCGGACTCTATTTCGCGTATTTTTCCGAGACGAACGCAATGGCATAGCCCGTTTTCCTTGATTCAGATTTATAAATTAAATTCTGCCTTGATTTACGTTATAACAGGTTATTGAAAATACGGGTTGTTACATTCTCCCCTCCTTAAAGGATTTCGTCCCCGAAATCTTCAAGTTAGGAAGAACGTATCCTACCATCCAACATCCATCTACTCAAAACATCATCCACGAGCAATCATTGTCCTTACAAGATTCTAAATGTTGTATGAACATATGCAAAGGTGTGTGTATATGTACTTATCTAATGCAAATATCATCGATGCAAATTATGTTAGTGAAATGAATCCATATGTATGCAATTCCTAGCATAATGTATAACATCTATATGTGTGCACATAACATACATCCATATGCAACATCCATATGATAACACAAAAATTTTCATCCATGAATAAGCATAAACACTCATGCATATGCAATATGAGGAGTGTGTGAGCCGATCTAGTGCCTAATGTGTATAATGCATCCACGAGTAACCACTTGCAAACACTTGCAACCACTTGCAACCATCAAGCATAACATGTTTCAAACACATGTTTCATCCAAAGGGTTTCTACCTAAGGTTCTCATGACAAGATTAACATGATAAACTAGATAATCAAGACAAACATGGATAGCAAAAGATATGATACAAAGAGAACGGGAAGATAAGCAGGATATACTCCTTTCGGATTACAAGAAATCCCTTCCTAACCCAACCCATATTCTACAAAAGCCCAAAAGGTTTAGTCAACCTAACGGACCCCTTCAAACCCTGACATGCATTACTAACCGATGAGTCATACCCCCTTATGGAGTTTACAGCAGAAATGGGATCGAGAACGGGACCGAGAGGATATATGTAAAAGATAACATGCAAGTAAGTTTCACCGGAAAACAAGGATCAAGGATATGCTCTTAAAAAGAGATATGATGCGCGTATCTAGCCTTCAGTCTTCTAAGTCACGTTTCCTTGAGCTTAACTCCACTGTGCTTTGACCGTCTTTTGCCTCATGATTTCTTAGCTTCTTAACTCTTATTTCCAAATATGAGTTGGAACCCATTTCATTGTCGCCTCTCGTCTTCCTCTTTCACTTACTCTTCTATCATTCTTGGCTTAAACATAACTATGACCTCATGGTTTCATGCAAGCTCTCCAAAATTCTCCAGTGAATCCTGGATCTCGTTTACTTACTATAAAGTATTCCACGCAGCAGAACTTTTCTTGAAAATACCAATCCACGTTGCCAATTGCTCTTACCAACGTGATTTTCTATAACTCATGCTTGAACGAAATGAACCATCCGCCTGCGAATGATGAGCCGTACTTAGATTCAGTTGCTTGCCCATGACTTCCCGTAGACTATCTCAAAACTGGCTAGTGAAGATTGAGTCATGGTTACTAACTATCCTTTAGGGGACCCCGTGCAACCGCTTTATTTCTTGAAAGTAAACTGTCGCTAGTTATGATGCAGTCCTTTCGCTCTTTACCGGAGTGAAATGAGCACTCTTCGTGAGTCTACCTACTATGACCCACATGCTTTTATTCCCTTTCTTGATCTAGGCAGTCCATCCACGAAATCCTTCGTGACGCTTTTCCCTCTTCCATTGCGGGGACCTCCAATGGATATAATAGCCCACCGGGCTTCTATGACTCGGCCTTTAACCTGTTGGCACAACATGCACCTTGGGACAAACTCGGCCACCTCCTCGGGTGATGTGCATCTTCAAGAACCTTCTTTCTCTCATCGCGTCTTAGCCATCCCTTGTCATCTATAGCGAGGTGACTTACCATCTCGCCTCGAATCAACCTGTCCATGATCTCGACTAACTGCGGGTCTTCTTTCTGTGAAGTCCCTACTTGATCCAGAAGGGTAGGTCTAAGCTCAAGGGACGCTAACTAACTAATTAAACTGAGAGAACTTCTTACTTCGATTGTCCTCGTCGAAGCTTTTCGGTTTTGAACCGCGACCACTTTAGCAGGATCCACCACTAAGCCTTGCTTAGAAACTATGTGCCCAAGAAATCTAACTTCTTTTCTCCAAAATGACATTTGGAGGACTTGGCTTTCAACTGATGCGCTCTAAGCGTATCCATCACCTCCTTGAGATGTCTAGCATGTTCTTCCTCGTTCTTTAAGAAAGTCAGGATATCGTCTACAAAGACTACCACAAACTCATTCAGGAACTCCCTATACACCCTACTCATCAAGTCCACGAAGTAGGCGGGTGCATTAGTCAAACCGAATGGCATGACCAGCCATTCTAAGAATCCATCTGGAGTTCTGAACGCAGTTTTGCCTATACTATCCTCAGCTACTCTGAGCTGATGGAATCCAGTAGCAAGATCAAGAGAAAACAGATGTTCCTACAAGCTGATCAAACAAATCATCGATCCTTGGAAATGGTTGCCTATTCTCCTTGTTTAACTCACGATAATCAACACAAAGTCGAAGAGAACCATCTGCCTAGGTAGTAAATACTACAGGCGCTCCCCATTCAGATATACTTCGTCTAATGAAGTTCTTCTCAAGCAACTCCTTGACTTGCTTTCTTAACTCTCATCTTGCGGGGCCATGTGCCTAACCGGCCACGAAACTATCTTGGCATTATTAACCAGATAAATGCGGAAATCTATCTCTCGTTTAGGGGTAACCCCCTTCACTTCACCCAAGATATCAGGATATTCTCGGACCACCCTCACCGATTGCAAACTATCGATAGACGAGTTGAGGGATTCAAGATAACACAACATGACGGGACTCATAGGGTTACTAGAAATTTTTAGGGTATTACCAAGGCGAGTCATGAGCCTCACAACCCTATGCTCAAAAATCAAGGATGGCTCCAAAACTGGACAATCGATCCATGCCCAAAATCAACCCATACCCCCATGAAACCGAGAATATAAGCATCACACGAGAACTATACACTAAAGATAGAGATTTTCAAATCCACGTAGATAATAGACAAATGGGCGGAAACCCCAATTGGATTTGAAACACACACGGGATCATTAACTAGACTAGTACTTAGGTGCAAACTTTCAACTAGATCTGATGAAATAAACTATGCGATGCGCCAGAATCAAACAAAGTACGAACAGGAAAATCAGAAATGTAAACAGGGCTTTTAACAAAAACACTACCTCGATCATGAGCTGGAAGAACGATGTTGAGGGGATGAATTCGCCCTCCAGATGGTCTTGCACACTGAGTCTGACCTTGCCCTTGCTTCTTCAGGCAATCTTTGCTGAAATGTCCAAACTCACCACAATGAAAGCATTCACCACTCTTCCTTTTTCTCTTCCTACAATCCTTAATAAGATGCCCAACTGAACCGCAATAATGGCACTTCCTCTTGTCGTTATTGCCCTTGCTATTGTTCCCCTTGTTTAGATGAGTCAAGCTTCCACAAGTAAAGCACTTCTTTTCCTCCTCATCTTCAGACTTCTCCTCCTTCTTGTCACTCCTATTCTCTTCATTGAGTAGGGTCATATTCACCAAACTCTCGAAAGTTGCCCCCAAGGGTATATGAGTCATGGCTAAACCATGTAATGGCTCGTTTAATCCTAGAGCAAAGTATAGGGCCTTCTTCTGAGCTGTGTTAACCAAGTCTAAACCGACCCGAGCCAGTTGATTAAACTTATCTATGTATTCCCTAATAGTCATGTCCCCTTGCTTCAGTGATAGGAACCTTAGTCCAAACTTTCCCCGAAAGTCATCCCAAGTCTCAATTTGCCTAGTAGCAGTGGTGACCACCCACCAACGTGCAGCTTCTTCCTTTAGCAACCACACTGCCAATAAAACCTTCCTACGGTCATCTATATCAAAGAAGGCAAAAAGATCTTCGGTTTCTTTCAACCAATTCCTTGCCTCTACATAAGTCTCGGTTCCAATGAAATTCTTGCAACCCATCGCCTTAAAGTCTTTGCAAATCTTTGCGAAGTCAGCTTGAGGATGCTGAGGGGGAGGAGGAAGAGGAACCTCAGCGACAGGAGGAGGAGGAACATTAAATACCGGAGGAGGAGGAGGAGGAACATCGGCGGGGCCGGCTTCGGTCGCCCTAGCCTCCAAAAGTCTCCTATACCAAACAGGTACGTGTACTCCCTCGGGAATGGCAAAGTTATTGGCCATACTGAAAACGAAGAAAAAGATAGATTCAGAATGGAGAAAAACGAAGGAATTTTTGCTAATGGCTTTTTGGGGAATAGCCTTTAAAATAAACTAGACTTTTCTTTGGAAAATACTTTATACTTGGTTTTGAAAATAGTTTTCCAAAAGTTTTAAAAACCTTTTTGTTCCTTCTCGTAAACCATATGCTCTGATACCAAATGTAACACCCCACCTCCGCCAGGGTGGCTCTTGCAAGCACTCTGACTTTGGAGGGGTGTTTGTACCGGGTAAACATGCATAATGATATATCAAGGCAGAACAAGAACATATGTATATATGTAAACAGAGTAAATAAGCTAAGTAAAACAGCGGAAGATTTCAAACTATTTCAAAACAAGTCTGGTACAACATAATGTCAACTTTCCAAATACACAAGTCTAGATAAAAACAACATCACTGAAAAACTGAAATACATAAGTACTATCCCCAAAATAAGTGATGACCATAGCTAGCTTCATGTCAAGACCGTACATGAGCTAAAATCCCACAAGCAAGTGATCAGAAATCCAAGCTAAGCTCCAATATTCCCACCCTGAGAACCTGGGGGGGGGGGGGGGACGGAAGAAAAGAGGCGAAAGAAAAACAGGTCAGTCAAAAAGACTGAGTAAGCCCTACTACAATCAATGTAAACTGATAAAGTTAACTGGCATGAGAAGCAGGGATGAACATAAGGATAACAACATACTAGCATGATGATTAACCAACAAGGTAGATAAAGGTGTCATCGCATAATCAGGTTTAAGGTTTTTGCACCACAGGTGTACTAGCAAGCTAACATGATTTGAATAAAC
This sequence comes from Allium sativum, assembly GCA_030737875.1. Classification (NCBI taxonomy): domain Eukaryota; kingdom Viridiplantae; phylum Streptophyta; class Magnoliopsida; order Asparagales; family Amaryllidaceae; genus Allium; species Allium sativum. The sequence goes on from CM060916.1 coordinate 267,373,556, forward strand.
AAGTATTGATCCCTTGGCCCAAGCTTTGGCCCAATAACATGAAATGACCCTAATACGAGGTCTAACCAAACGGTCTAATCGATCGGCTCCCTAAGCCTAACTCGTCACGTCTTGGTGTCAATACGGCCCAAATATAATTGTAGGCGGACTGTGCCGGGTCCACCCTTCGGGTGTATCAAGCCCTAGGGTTTAAACCCCTGGACACCATAAACATAAGTGCACAGTCTCGATCTACTGGTACCCGTGCATGTTTTCTCCGGCTACGGACTATATGCACGACCATAGTCCGTCCGGAACTACACCGGCGTACCACTCTGCCGTCGTTTTTGGTCACTTACCTCAAGTCCAGTAATCGTGCCCCCTCCCTAGCCTAGTCCCTAAGGTCTTAATGATACAAACTTGGGATTACTGCTGGAGTGGACCCCCCATTGCTAGGATTTTCTAGTGGATTAAGTACGGTTTAACCCTCTTGCTAATCATGGATTAACTTGGTTAAGTGTAACGATGAGTTCACGACTTAACCCTGATTAATCTACCAAGCCCAAATTGGTTAAGTATTAAGTGGACCATGACTTAACCCTAATCATGAGGCATTAATTAATTTAATGTGCCTTAACCTCTCACATTAGACCTTGTTGTGGTTACTAGTTAAGCCGGGCGGGTCCGGGTAGCTTTACACCACAACTTGGTCTAACCTCGAGTTCAAGGTACAACATGACCAACTTCTCACATCGGGTCCTATTGTTTGTAGCAACTAGTTAAGCCGGTCGGTTCCGGGTAGGTTTACGCTACAAACTCAACCCAACCTCGAGTTGGTCACACTTATATTTTCTAAGTGTCATGTCCATCATGTTTCCAAAACATATTACAAGTTTTCAAGAATTTGGGTAGACCTAACTTAATAGGTAAATTCCCAATGGGTAGACCTAACTTAATAGGTAAATTCCCAATCTTGTGTTTTTATGTCTTTTAAGTTTACCCAACCCCAAACGCAATCCCATCGCTTACATATCGCAATAGCGCATAAAGGATAGAAAGAGGGAACTTGGCATAATCATGACATAAAGGTGTTGAAGCCACAAGTTTAACATGGTGGCATATGAAATGTACATATGTTCATATACTTGCATATTACATTTTTAGGCCTCAAAAGTATGCATAAAACCAAACTTAGCATATAAGTGATACATGGTGATAAATGACATGTAGAAGTTGCCATAAATTCGCATTTAGCCTCACATGCAAGTTATCATAAGGGATATGATAACTTACATGTTGCCAAAATGCAACCTTTAGCATAAAGCTTGAAGCTTTAAGCTCATAAAGCCAAGATGAGCTTGCATAACATGATAACAAGAGCAAAATGATCAACCATAACATAACTTGCATATCATATGGCAAATTTGCATATCATAACATAGCAAACTTGCATAACATAACATGATAAACTTGCATATCATAACATGACAAACTTGCATAACATAACATGATAAACTTGCATATCATAACATGGCAAACTTGCATAGCATAACATGGTAAACTTGCATATCATAACATGGCATACTCGCATAACATAACATGATAAACTTGCATATCATAACATGGCAATCTTGCATAACATAGCATGGCAAACTTGCATATCATAACATATCAAACTTGCATAACATGACATGGTAAACTTGCATATCATGGCAAACTTGCATATCTTAATGATCAACCAAACTTGCATCATTCATTTAACTTTAGAGTTTAAATATGAAAGTAGAAAAGGGCTTACTAATTCTTTTGAAGACACAAATATATTAATAGATTGAGCCAAGCCCTTATGAAATCAAATAAACCCAATATGAAAGCTCCAAATCAATAAAAACCCTTGCTTTATGATGTAAATATGGAAACTTGACTTGAATGCAAGCTAATGACACTCATACAAGCTTGAAAACACTTGTATGCATGGAAAATCTCTCATAGAAATGACTTAGGAATTTTATGAAGAGAGTGGAGGCCATGAGAGGAATGGTTATGCCATAGTTTAGTTACTTGAATGAATAATGATGATTTAGGGTTAGGTTAGGGGCTTATTTATAGAGATTAGGATTAGTTTCAACCTTAGGATTAAATCCTAATTCCAATCTCAGCCCTTAAAACCGAATCTGGCCCCAAAACCCCAAAATGGTGCACCAGGCAAAACTGCCCGGCTGAACCAAGTCGACAGCCAAGTCGACAGGGCTGTCGACTTGGGCCTAACCATGTCGACTGCCCAGTCGACAGGGCTGTCGACATGGGTGGTCTGGTGGGAAATTTCCCGCCTGCGCCCAACTGCCCTAATTTCCAAATTCAAACTTGAATTTGAAATCTGTTTTTACTTTGAATTTTTCTGAAAACTTCGTTGGGCCTTAATCGGGTCATACGGACTCCGATTTTCGAAAACTCGGACTCTATTTCGCGTATTTTTCCAAGACGAACACAATGGCATAGCCCGTTTCCCTTGATTCAGATTTATAAATTAAATTCTGCCTCGATTTACGTTATAACAGGTTATTGAAAATACGGGTTGTTACATATATTCTAGTGACTATTTGCATTTGTTAATGCAAATAAAAGAACAAACTTTATTTTCAATACATATTTGCATCTGTAAATGCAAATAAAAGAACAAATTTTAAGGACAATTAAAAAGTAATTTTATTTGTAAATAAATTCTACATTTCTAATTTAAACAAATAAAAAAGGAGAATTTTATTTGTTTACAAACTCTATTTTAATGGAACATTTCAAAATAAAAATGTTACTTTATATCCTAGGGTAAGACTTATAACAAAAAGGTTAATTTCTACAAAGATGTTATTTTTCTGTTCTAGTGTAGCGTTCATAACAAAATGTTATTTTTGTTCTAACATGATATGGTCTAAAATAAAATGATGTTTTAGATCTAACATAACATTGCTAACAAAACGGTATTTTTATTTCTAATGTAATCTTCCTATCAAAAATGACATCTTTGATTTTTACATAATAATTCAAACAATAAATATTTTACATACACAATAAAAATGAAATTTTTATTGTAACATATTTTCTTTTTTTCATTATATACAATTACAACAACCAGATCACAACAACAATATCAGCCAATTCGATTTACGTTCTACAAGCAATATCAATTTCTGTAATAACAAGTACGGTATATTTGTTTTTAACACCACGATCATCACATCACTAGGTCTACATAACGATGACAATCAATTGGAATTTAACAATGGATCAGAAGAAAATCACCATCACAATTACTTATTTTTAATTTAAATAAATAAACAGATAGAATTCTCACATTGAATTGGCCATAACTTTTGATTTCCGCTATGAAATTTCAATTTTTCAGATTCGTTAGAAAGATATTATTAAACAAATTTAAATATTTCTTGTTTCGCTCAATTCTGATTTATTATGAATCCTGTACATTCAGTCAAAGTTCAAATTCAAAATTTCAAACTGCAGCGCTGTTTTAAACTCCTTTTTATAATTAAACTAAATTTATTCGTTTTAAAATAAATTTTTAGTTGTTATTATCTAAAATAAATTATTCTAAACATTAAAATCCATTAAAATTTCTAAAATAAAAATTTTAAATTGGCCCCAAAATTCCGGGTCGTTACAATACAATAGACATATACGAATGAAAACAAAAATAATGAAACATGACTTATTTCAGGAAAATGGTACAACAAATTAAGTTGACAATTTCTAGTCAGTTGATTTTATTTTAGATACCTCAACTTGTCACAAATTTTCAACATAATTCAAGTTTTCAAATGTTAAATTTCAGTTTGGCCAGTTGGTTCAGTCGATAACATAGTGCAGCCATGAAATAAAATTTTAGTTTGCTTGTCACAGTTCGCAAAGTGGTATTCTAATTTCCTTGTGTATGACTAGTCAAATCAAAAAGGTCAAGAAGTGCTTGGCATCATCGCTTATTCTCTATCTCTATAAAAGTTAAAATTTATGATTAATTACATGCACCTAACTTAAAGACCAAGGTATGCCACCCATGACAGATGGAACAGAGCTTAGTGGATTGTTTAGACCGACGCTGACTTTGTCAACACATGTTGGTAATCCTTAGGTGTCAAATCTCATAAAATGAGACCAAGATATTCCAACGCTAACTTTGTCAACAACATGTTGGATAGAGCTTGGTGGGTTTGCACACCAACGCTTGATATACAAACAATGTTGGATACCCTTGGATTACTATTATTATTATTATTGAAAATTTAAGAACAAGAGAGATTACGCGAATTCAGCTTAACAACTTAGTTTTAAAGATTCAAAAAGCCAATATAAGTATTTTAAGTCCTCCACTTAGTAAACAAAGACTACAATTTAGAATAAACTTCATGGCCATCACCTAAGAATCTCCCTATGTACCAGTTACACTATTATCCCTCAAAATTCAACTTTTCATTATATTTCTTATTTGATCTTAGCTGAGAGAAAAAAATTCTATCAATTGATTAACAATCCTTAACTTATTTTGTTGTATCAATCTAAAATGAGTCATGTTTCAAAAAAAAAAAGGCATGTTACTACAATCTAAAATGCATGATGGTCCTATTTAAATGGCTGAAAATGAAAAGAAAGAAAAAATAAAGAAAAAACGAAAATGAATGAAATGCAGACTTCCCCCACACTTGGACAAAACACTGTCCACACTGTAGCACGTTTCTTAAATTTGAATGATAAAACCCATAGATGGATTAGATGCAAAATGATTTGCAGAATGAAATGCAGCCTAACTATATGTAAGAATGGATCATATGTACAATGATATATGTGTTTACGATGCATGCGATGCAAAGAATGCCACCAACTTTCCCCCCACACTTGGTTCTAGCTCGATGAATTTCATTCCCACGATGTCTAGGCATGTTTTCTAATAAGCAAAAGGTTTTGAAAACCATCTCATCTTTATACCTAGATTTATAGTCTAATAGATAAATGTCCGGGGTCATCCTAACATGAAGTTTTTCAAGCAAGCCAGCATTCCAAAAATAATTCATGTGTTCCACAAATTTATCAGTGTAATTGTTCAAAAATTTGTGATCATATATAAACTCAGTTGCAATCGTGAAATTTAAATTCTGAGTGTTGTTCAAGATCATGTGATCACATTTCTCAATTTGATTCATTGACAACGTATTTTTGACACTAACAACTTCAAATTCGTTGGAAGTTTCCTCATTTGGCAACTCATCCTCATACAATCCAAAAAATTCATGTTCATTAAAATCCTTTTCCAATTCTGAGTTTTCGCAAAATTCAACATTTTCATTTTGTTCAAATTCAAAAATTTCAAGTTTTTCGCATCCTGAAAGAGAGAGATCAAAATCTGAGCTTAAATCGTTTTTTTGAAAAGAATCGAAGTCCAAATCATTTGTTGAATTTTGAACAACTTCATTTAGATCGTTATTCACAATTTCCAAAGTTGTTATCTGAAAATTTTCGCATCAGTAAAGAATGGATTATTTTCTGATTTATCTCTTGTTTGAATTTGATTTTGTTGCTCTCGCTGTTCTTTCAAAGATGCCATTAGACAAAGAAGTTCATCCATCTTTTTATTTAGCCTTTCTTCACTCTCATCAAAATGACATTCTTCAGAATCATTGATTTGAGAGGTCTCTTTTTGGATTTCTTGATTCTCAAAATTATAGGCCACATCAATTTCACAATCAATATTATTTCCAATGTAGTAGTTGTTTGAATTTTCATTTTGATATTGGAAATCATCTTAATTGTAAAAATTATGTTCGTAACCAAAACTGTTGAAATTCGAGGGAAAATTGCAATTTTGATTATTTTCAAGATGTTGATATGGGCTATAATTTTGAAAATATTGATTTTCAAAAACAAAATCAAACAAGCAATAAATCAGAAAATAATCCATTCTTTACTGATAGTGAAAATTTTCAGATAACAACTTTGGAAATTGAGAATAACGATCTAAATGAAGTTGTTCAAAATTCAATAAATGATTTGGACTTCGATTCTTTTCAGGAAATCGATTTAAGCTCAGATTTTGATCTCTCTCTTTCAGGATGCGAAAAACTTGAAATTTTTGAATTTGAACAAAATGAAAATGTTGAATTTTGCGAAAACTCAGAATTGAAAAAGTATTTTAATGAACATGAATTTTTTGGATTGTATGAGGATGAGTTGCCAAATGAGGAAACTTCCAACAAATTTGAAGTTGTCAGTGTCAAAAATACGTTGTCAATGAATCAAATTGAGAAATGTGATCACATAATCTTGAACAACACTCAGAATTTAAATTTCACGATTGCAACTGAGTTTATATACGATCACAAATTTTTGAACAATTACACTGATAAATTTGTGGAACACATGAATTATTTTTGGAATGCTGGCTTGCTTGAAAAACTTCATGTTAGGATGACCCTGGACATTTATCTATTGGACTATAAATCTAGGTATAAAGATGAGATGGTTTTCAAAACCTTTTGCTTACTAGAAAACATGCCTAGACATCGTTGGAATGAAATTCATCGGGCTAGAACCAAGTGTGGGGGGAAAAGTTGGTGGCATTCTTTGCATCGCATGCATCGTAAACACATATATCATTGTACATATGATCCATTCTTACATATAGTTAGGCTGCATTTCATTCTGCAAATCATTTTGCATCTAATCCATCTATGGGTTTTATCATTCAAATTTAGGAAACGTGCTACAGTGTGGACACTGTTTTGTCCAAGTGTGGGGGGAGTCTGCATTTCATTCATTTTCGTTTTTTCTTTATTTTTTCTTTCTTTTCATTTTCATCCATTTAAATAGGACCATCATGCATTTTAGATTGTAGTAACATGCCTTTTTTTAACTACTTAAAACACGCTGAACCCCAAACAAAATTCACGCACTCACAGGCCAACAAATCACACAAGAGAATTATTGCCTTTCGAAGATTGGATCAAGGATTTGTGGTCTGAGTATGCAATTTCAGGTATGATTTTGAATTTCGAATAGGGAATTCGGGTCTGCGAGTGTGGTTTTTGTTACTGTGATGGAGGTAGGAGGTCTGACTATTCTGGGAGTATGGAGTTTGCAGCAACGGTCTCGGGTTTCGGCTTCCTAATGTTGAGCGTACGTACGTACGTGGGATGTGGTGTTTGTGGAAGGGAATGTGTGCTGTAGAGTTGAAGGAAGGGGACTGGAAGATGAAAGTGGTGCGGTTCAGGACGGATGGGGTTGACGTGTTTGTGGTGGAGGATTGGTTGTTCACGTAGGGAGAAGAGTGGATGGTTTCAATATGACGTTGGGTGAATATGGTAAAGAAATATGAAGAGAAAAGGAAAGAAAATTTGGAAAGAAATATTCTCACTTTTTTTTATTATCTAGAAATTGTAAAAGAATAGAGTATGAGAGATATTATGAGGAAAATTTGTAAAGAGAGAGAAATGAAAGGAAAAAATGCAGGACAGAAGAAATAAATAGAAAAAAAATGATTGAATTTTTTTTTTTCGAAATGTATAAGAAGAAGAAAGGCTATGTAATTAATTTTTTTTTTTCAGAATTGTTGAAAACAGGAAGAATTGTAAAAGAATTAGAAAGGGAATAAGAAAAGAGGAAAGGAACTGAAAGGAAAAGGCAAGAAATTCAATGAAAAATGGCAATTTTTTTTAAAAAAAAAAATAAGAAAACAAAAACTAAGGAAAGAAATAAAAGAAAAATTAGCAAGATGTTTGTGTGAACGAGATTGTGGGAGATGTGACTTAGAGAGATGGATCTGGTTTTCAAGCACTGAAGTTGATGGAGTTTTGAGATTCTGCATGCTGTATAAGAAAATGGGGATGGAAAGATGAAGATTGAAGAAGATAGGGACTTTGTAAAGAGAATAAAAAGAATAAAATGGAAAGAAATAAGGAAAATAGAGAATCTTTTTTTTAACTTGTAAAAAGTAGGGTGGAGGAAATTACAAGATGGAAAGAATTGAATGCAAAAAGATTCTTTTTTTTTTAGAAAAGAAGAAAGGAAAGATTATGCACTGAAAAGAGGAAAGAAATCAAATTTCAAGGCCGAGAATCAATTACAAGGCAGAAAAGGAAAGTTTTCAAAAGAGTTTTTTTTTTGGGTGTAAAAGGAAAGCAATGAAAAGGGAGTAGCAAGGAAATTGTTGAAAAGAAGGAAGGATTTGTAAAAGAAAAGAAGGGGATTGAGAAATAAAAAGGAAAGAAATCAAAGAAAAACTTGCAAGATTTTTTTTTCTTCTCTTGTATAGAAGATTATAGTATCAATAATTAATACCAAACCAACTAATTGAGAATTTTCTTCTATATATACAAGAAAATAAAAGTAAAACAAATAAAATAAAAACGAACACGAATCGGAAATTAAATAGATAGTAAAATTTAATCGTTACCTCCCGGGCAACAGCGCCAAAAACTTGTTCGTCGCTTTCCTATGAATTAGAAAAGCGCGAATTTTAAATTAAATTCTACAAGCGTACAGGTATGTAGTATGCAGGTCGAACACAGGGAGGATAAATTAAATTTTGTTATTTATATATTCCTTGGGCGAGTTAGACAAAATTAGAGGGTGATTAAATTTGAAATTGCAACTTGGTTCAAAACAAAACTAATTGAATCAATGACCAAATTATAATTATCAATAAAACAAATTAAAACTGCGATTGAATTGACTACAGATTCGAATCTAATCGAATCTATAATCAATTCAATGATTAGGAAATAAACAGATTGCTGGAAATAGACTTGCAAAATAGAAATAAATTAACAGGAAAATAAAATTGCAATAACAATTGTTGTCTAGCAAATCTAATTAACTAGACAACACCACTTGTCATGAGAATAAAAATGCAGAAAAGAGAAAATAGAGAAAACTTTATTGATTCCCGGATCTTTTTTATAATGAGAGTACAACGGTATTTATAAGATAAAATGCCAACCTCAAACCTTAATACAATATATGCATATATGGCCCTTTTAATAGCAATTATTTCTCTTATATTAATCAACAATTATTCCTCCAATCAGCAATTATTCCTCCAATCAGCAATTATTCTTCCCATCAGCAATTATTCTTCCCATCAGCAATTATTCCTCCCATATCTTCCTTGTTTGACATGTGATTAATTAAAGGGAGATAAGATCGCATGTGATTAATTCTTCCAAACAAGGACGTTTATTAGATTCCAAAGGCAACATAGGATAAAATATTCAAAATTGGTCTTCCTCTTGTGTTATATCTTTGCTTTTCGGGGTGTATGAGAATTGATGAACAAACTGTGAAAATATATGAAAATACCCAGTGTAAAATTTATTTATTTACAATAAAGATAAATTATAAGCATAAAAAATTAACACTTTTACATGTTAATCATTAAACATATAAATATTTGCAAATATCTCAAGCTGCTTGTATAGCGATTTTAATTTTTTAATATATGTGTGTTAATACAAGTTTGAATAATGCCTAAATCACATGCATGGGAATGACATGAATGTAGTTCCAATGGATAAATTCTTTGACCCATACCTAATGCTCGTAGGGACCATAATCCTCAGGATTTATCCTACAAATAATATTACAAAACTAACTGAATTTCAACTTAGAAACAAATATATGGATGGCTGAGGCGCTCTTCTACTCGTTAGTTGTAAAATTAATCAAATGAAATGAAACAAATGTTCACTTAAACAAAAGATGTACATATCAGAACTACTTATTCAAATTGATTAGTCGCACTTAACCCATGTAAAATGGATGAGAATATGACAATTGTGCTTTGTCCATATTGCTACCAATTTATTCTCTTCTTGTCATGTTTTATGAAACTAAAGAATGGTTCCAAGGAACACCTGTTAGTCCGCAAACATAGATGTAAACTAACTCTGAGCAAGTTCTAGATTGTTTAATATGCAAACATAAGCATTTGAATAACTCAAATAACCATTTATTTAAGATGTTATAATACCAAAACTATATAGTATATTCAGTAAGCAATTCCATAAGAATTACTATGATTGAACATACAGGCTTCAAATATTGCTTGAATTTTAATTATATTCTTGTATTGTTTGTACAACCTGTACCACTTCCCCTCATCCAAAAATGGTTATATATCAAATTTTGCTAAAAAAGTTCTCTCTCATACACACAAAAATATATAAACAGACAAGCACAGGTATTCAAAAAGCAAACAAAAGCACTTGAAATATTCACATATTGCTATACAAATTTAAGGATATTTTGGGAGCAAAAAGAAATGGGTTTAGAAGCGATTCTGCATTATTTCATACACCAACCACATGAATATCACAGGGGTGTTCTTTAAAGAAAATAACTAAATATGCACACACAAAAATACGAACTTAAATTTCTTTGAAACTTTCAAAGTTTTATACCAAAAAAAACTGAAGAATATCCATATGATCAAACCTACTGGATTAATTTCCATTTTAACTATCCTTTTCAGATTTGGAAAACTAACAAAAAAATTACCTGTTTTATCAATAACTATCCATTATTATGACAGCTTTTATTAGCATAAAAATAAAATTAATGTAAAAAAGTACACAAATAAAAAATCAATAAAATTTTAACAATTAAACTATAATCAGTTGATGTTTTCCATCTTGCATATATGAAGTTCCTCAATTTTGATTTCAAAAGGACATTATTTCATTATATTTGAGTCATAATTTTCTATGCCATGAAAAAATGACTAAACGTTCAGTCTAAATTAGTATTTTAGTCTTATGATAGCATGTATCATCTAAAGATTTAAGGAAAAAAGATAAAATAAAGAGACATAGCTTTTAAGTTTCGGTTTTAGGTCATGTTTCATCCTGCGTTATTCACACATGAGAACTCTTATCATGTAAGATCTCACATGAAATGAATGCATATCATATTGATGTCTTAAATAGTTAAATTGTAACGCATCTCAAAACCAACTTGAAGTAATCTATAAGACTAAAATCAATATTTTTATGATTTTTAACGCTTTTAGTGTGGAAATAGAAATAGGTGTGTAGCGTACGAAATTTGCATAAAATAGTGGTTGTGCCATTTCGATCCAACTTATGATTTTTGATGTGTTATATATAGTTATTTTTTTTGTAAAATCTAGAGTTCCATTTCGATCAAAATTATGGTTGTTTGGAACTGTATTACAAAGTTCATTTTTGTTTCACAACCCAGTAAATTAAATTAACAAGGGCCTCCTAATTTTTAACTAATTTTCAACCTATAAAATTAGGTTCCTTTATAGAAAAGAGTAACGTATCCGAAACCAATATTCTTTAATCCAACTTCATATTCACAATTAAATGTAACACCCATATGTAGTACAAATTTGCCAATTACTCAAGTGCGTAACCATTCTACAAGATGCATTTGTTTCAAACAACAATTTAATTGTTGAGCACAGAGAAAAGACTGCTTCTTAGTGCTTTTGCTTACTATCAAAATGTTATGCAAATCGTCTTCTTTTGTACTGTAATGAAAAACAATAATTATTACATTTGTTATGCATACGATCCTACAATTCTGCCAAACAGCAAACATGGATTGTATAACACATGGCAACACAGTGACATCATTTCTTGAGTCAAATAAATACTGTAATAATGTACTTATATATTCAATATTATGACGATAGAAAAACTCTACTTTTTTCCAAAAAATAAGAAGTCAAAAATTTAAACTCACTTTAAAGCAGACAGGACAATCATGACGCATTGCTCTATTAACACAAGAATGGTTGTTCTTCAATAGAATTGAGTAGCAGCAACCTTTGAATATAAAAAAGTTGAAAATTATTGCCAAAGAAAATTTTCAACGAAAAGATAAATGGGGAAAAGTGAAAATAGACGAGAAATTATATAGAATATAAATTTACCTGATTTCATGACTTCTGGGTTTGTGGTATGATCTTCTTCCGTCGTTTAGTTAGATCTGAAAATATACGAGAAATTATACAGTTCAAAAACTGCAAATTTTGCTTTATGATTGAGGAATTAGGGCATTGATATGAAGAGGAAGAGACGGAGTAGATAGACGCAACAGGAAGAAATGGAATAGATGAAGGAATAGTAAAAACGCGGAATTATCAAACCGATGAATGAGTGATAATAGGCACCGGATTTGAAGGGGGAATAGTATTGATTTTATTTGGGTTTTAGAGATTGTGGGAACAATTACAGTACAACGGAAGGCAATGAAGAAGGCGAAGAAATAGTCATATGCGAAGAGAAGGAAGAGAGAAAAAACGGGAAACTGAGATTTTTAAGCCATAATTCATTGGCACAGACAAGTTTGATTTTGGCTCTTATAGTAGGGAAACCTCCCTAACGGTCGGTTTGAACAGTAGGGAAACCTCCCTAACGGTCGGTTTGATTATGTAATATATGTCAGTTTAAATGACTGTATTGATTAATTGTCATCGAAAACTCATACAAATAGGACTGTTTGGAACATCCTACAAATTTAAGCTGTTATATTTTTTGTTTTGCACCAAAGATTTATTTACTATTAAAACTATAAGTTCGTCCGAAAATTATTGTGGCCTTTCTTTTTATTTTTCTGAAGTTTACTCTTTTTCTATATCATGTATTATGTTAATCAAAGAAATAAAAACTAATTATCAATGATTTTTCTTTTGTATACTTTGTGTTGTTAAAGTGGTAGGTGCATAAATGTGAACATTGTTCACCTCAGAATGCCATTTTTTTTTATCTTTATGGTAATTGTCATATTTACAAAAAATGGTAAGCAAGTTATTTTCCAGTATAACATTCCCTTTTTCACCGTAAATACTTTCCATATTTACTTTCTTCATATATACACATAAAACCATAAACAAACAAGATAAAGAATATGTCATGCATTCAAATATGTATTTCTACAGCAAACCTTCACCCACTTGACCTCTTTCAAACGTTGGTTTGCAGTCCCACCACCTGTTGTGTGTGCTTGAATACATATCAGATTAATGCCAATACACTATATTGTACATAGGTGGATATTGAAACTGAAAATGTAAATTTAGTTCATGTTCTGTTGTGTACCTTCATCCACAGTATCATATTGACGCAGCACATGTGGGGACTAAAGTTAAAGTTGTTGCTTCCATTACTGTTATGCTTGCTTTTTGCAATGGTGACCAAACTATTTTTTAACCTAAAAGCGTTAGTAGTAAAATAATATTATATCACAAATGCAGAGTTGACAATCCTTTTGATGTTTTTTGAACTTGCACTGAGTTTATTTTTGTATTTTTATATGAAGCTTAAAGTCTTTATATCCATCAAGCCTTCAACAACAAAAATTCAGCTTTTTGTTGGTCTAATTTGCCAAAGAACTTATACTTCACACCTGATTGGAGAATTTTTCCTAATGTATTTGAAGGTTTGATTTATTGTTTGACATGTATGATATGAAAGAGATAAGTCACTTAATTCAGTGCTTATGTATAGGCCTGTAAAAGACAACGCAAAATTATGGTTTAAAAGTTTTTTGGCAGCTTCTCTAGACCATACAAAGTGAGAGATTGCAAAGGCAAGATGGCATAGTAAGACACGAATACTTGAGCTCCCAACTGGAAGACTATGTGTGTTTCTTCTTTAATGTGAAGCTGGCTATTCATCCGTTATCATATATTGTTCTGTTTATGTATGCACATTCAATTATGTTTACTTCTCCTCTAATGGGAAGTTTATATGAGAACGGCTTTAATTGACCTGTTATTTATATTTGCCAACAAATCTAATTTTGTTGAAGCTGATTTTATTTTGTCAACATTATTAATTAGGCATTATATATGATTATTGCATGGTTTATAAGATTAACTTTTTCACTTTAGTTTTAGAATAATTGTTATGAACTGTTATTTTTTCAATCATAGTTCCAACATATCTTTCGTTGTTCAGAAAGATTTATGTAAGACATATTTAATGCACACCAATATTCATACACTTGCTTATATAGTAACGTTGGTATTTTCTTATAAGAAGATATTTACTGTTTGATTTGCAAATAGACGTATTTAATGCACACTGATATTTATACCGTTGCACGTTGCATGTTATGGTGCCACCATACACCATCTTGAACTATGCTGACTTTTTAACTACTACAATTTTTTATCTCCATCTTAAGAATGCTATTTTTTTACTACTTACTGCTCTTTTGTTTCAATCATTTTGGTTGGTAACTACTGTTCACTTTGTTATGGTGTGGTTAATTTCGTATGACATAACCTTTTATTTCCATGCATATGCTTTTTTCAATTCCGTACTCATATTTCTATGCTCACTGTGTTCAATTAATACAAATTAACACATACATGATTGTTTAATTCATCATTTCATATATACATCTTTTCATCAATTGAATAGAGATACATGAAATTTGACACAATTTACACCATGTCCAAACTGTAGCCACTAGCTATACATGAATCATTTACTTACTGGAAAATTTAATGTCTACGGTTGAATCCTAATAAATACATGTATCATTTACATTATATTTCTCACTACCATACAACTCATTCTCATAACTTATTCATAAATGCAAACTACAACACTTGAAGGTTTATGCTTCCGTGCATCGCACAGGTTTCCACTCGTTAGTAAATAAACTTTGGATGATAATTAAACTAAAACCTTTGTGCCTTAAAACAGTTAGCATGGAAATTTCACATTATATGTCTTGCCAAGTAGCATGACTATTCTATGTTAATTTTTACCTAACAATACTATTATAAAGATGATGAGATATTAACTTTATTATACACACACATAACAACTGCATTCAATATTAGGTATGTTATTCTAGAATCTACAAATTTATAATAATATATAAAAATTACCTGGCATTTGATGGTATAAACTTTGTTTCTTGGTTACAGAGTTGCAGTGTGCATCTAGCTGAATAAATAAAAAAATGTTTCTCATCTAATATATGTAACTATTGCTGATATGTTGGTTTGATGGGCCACTAAACATGACCACATTGCCTATTTTAGCTAATATTTAACCAACACTAACCTACCTTTGGGCTTGTACAATATTGAATATTTAGCATAGTATTAGTAGTTACTTATTTGAATTATTTCTTCAACTTCTGACTTCAAGTTTCTTCAATATTTATTACTCCAAAAGTAAGAAATCAACAATTCAGATTAAATTTATTGATTGTATGTAGCTTCTAAGGTACAATTTGTTTACAAGAAACTTCAAAGAAACACTAAACACCATTGTTTATAGTCTAATACTTGAAGCTTTTCCTCCTAGCATAATGTTTCAAGGAGTATTTTCTTATTAAAAGTACACTTATCTTGAAAGCTTTGTTTTGTAAATTAATCTTCTACCATCTTTTTTTGATTTATGAAGATTGCACATAACCTTCAAATTTGAAATTTTGATGTGTACTTGGATGAAGATTTATCATTGTCTGCTTTTGTTCATATTCTTAAAGATAATTTTTATATTACATTTTCTTGAAGATTGGTGCATTAAAAACCGATTAGAAAATCGAAATATTAAGATTTTATTGATTATTTGAAATATTGTTTGAAATATGTGCATAATGCATATACGTACTGAAGAATATGAATATTATGATTGGTGCTTAAACAAGTTTATTACTTTTTCTATTACTAATTTAAACGTGAGAATTTCTTTGCTATATTTTCATTTAGGTCTTATTTGGTAGACCAAAGCCATAATGATTCACTTTTGACTACGAAGCCTTGGTTTAGCTTAATTTTTTGTAGTGCTTATATGAGTAAAGTTTGGTATACTTTTGGTTTTCTTCACTTCATTTTCACTGGTATAATTAGATAAAGTGACTGTTATACTTTTACCCTTATATATATTATTAAATCATATAGCATATCCAACCTTAAACTAGATTTGCGCCTCATCTTATTTATGTTCAATTGTTGGTAATTGATTTAAAAATATGTAAGTTACCGATACAAATTTTTACTCATATTAATTAGTGGATGTTTTATATTCCATTTTTGTCACAAAGTGATTACAAAAGATAATTTTTTTCTATTGCATAACCATTATTGCTAATTTTATCTGAACTGAAGACTCACAATCATTCTATTTTAATATATATTTTCTATAGTGGGAATATCACTATTTAATATTGAATTTTATTCAATTTAGATGATTAAAAATTACTCTTTAAATCAGAAATTTTGTGGTTGCATCAGTACTTTACAAGCCTATATATTTATATAATTGGTGGTTTAGTATTTCAAGGATAAATTTGATAGCATTACAATTTTTGTATTATCTTTCTGTTTGCCAATAATATCTTTTAGATTATCTGAAAGAGTTTGCAAAGCAGTTTTAGGAAAACAATATTTAATGATGGACTTACATATTTAATATATTTCTTCATCAATAAATTTGCTATTCTACTGAGGGTAACTACTTAAGAAATTAAACAATCATGTAACCAAAATGGACTTTAGTTGAATACTTGAGCGTATTTCTTATTTTTACTTTTATTTGATTACTGTGTTATATTATGCTAACCAAAAATGATAATTTTATCTTCAAAATGCTGTGCCAAAGAAAAAATATTGTAACCAATTAATACTCTGAACTATGTTATGCTCGGTAACATAATAGAGTGTTATCAACATAATTTTGGATTGTATAAAAATGAGTTTCTTTTTAATTTACTCGATTTGATAGCCATCAACTATTCATTACATGAGAGTTTCCACAGTGCTACAGTATAAATGAATTCCATATTTATTACATTAGTGTCATCCAAATACTTATTTTCGCAATCATTGAAAATTCAAATGTTACACGTGCACGTTGCATGGGGTTCTAACTATGTTCCACTTCAATAAGCAATGTTCAGCTTCTGATGTTTTTTTTTCTCAATTTGTATTTATTTGCAACTTCAATTTTCTTTTCTCAATTTACCTCATATTGATATTACAGGAAAATAGTATTAAGGACAAAATTGCGGGATTTTACAAACGTAACGACGACCTGCTAAAATTTTATTATAAAGGACAAAGTATCATATTTTAGGTATAAGTTTTATAGCATGCATGGTATTACAATTTGACTACCAGTTTTTAAGTATCAGTTTTACCGTGTGTATGGTATCAGAATTTAACTATCAGTTTTTAAGTATCAGTTTCATAGTGTGTATGATATCAGTTTTACAATGTATTGTCCTTGAGAATAAATTTTTGATGGATTGTCCTTGAGATTTAAAAAATTTATGAAATTTGTTCTTCACAAGAAAATCCCCTTGATATTATTTATTGTTTTTCCCATGATTATTTTGAGATAGTGGTCAACTTATGGTTTATATATATAATAATTTATTTAATTACCTAATCATTTGATAATACCAAAAAAATAACTATCGAACTACATAATATCCCAAATACATGTGCTTACAGCACATTATTGGAGTTTTGTGCGCGGCGGAAGTTTGAAAAAACACCTGAAAAACAAGATCTTTTTCACTTAATCACTTGAAAATGAATTTAATTGAAAATAACCACACAATAAATCGGAAAATAACAATACACAAGTATTCCACCCAACCACCCTCTTTATTGATTCACCAAAAATAAATTTTGTTTAAACTCAATGGCTCAACAAAAAATAAGTAAAATACAATTGAATCGATAACCTTATTGAGAAAGGAAAAGAATATCTAAATGACTACAAATATTATTGGAGAAGAAGAGCGATGAAAAACGACGACAAACTTATGACTCACAATGTTCCTTGTACTTTGAACTAACCAAAAAGGCTGCATATATTGGAGAATAAAATACCTAGGCAAATATTCATATTGCCCTTCAAAATATCTCTAGAATATAATCATTCATTTCTTTCCTTCTATGATAAAATCAATCAATCACACCAATCAATCAATCAGTTAATCAAATCAATTAATTGATCTATCAATCAAATCACCTAATTGATTGCATCTTCTTTATAAAATATTTGAATCAAAAATTCAACACTCCACCTTAATTCAAATATTACATATCTCCAATAATCCTTAAACAAGTCAACCTAGCTCTTTCAACGACAAATACTCTCAATTAAAACCAACCTCGATTTCTAGGCAACGAGATATACCTCACCTGTTTCCTCAATACCGGGACTCAATTGATTTCAAGGCAACAATCACACCCAGTCAATTTGAAAGGACTGTGATCACACCTCAATTATTATATGAACAATGAATATTCACTTCTTGAATCAGTGTTTTTACGTATTAGCTTTGGTTTGGTACAAAAGTTCATATAAGTCATAGTAAAATTAGCTTGATTAATATATGAGTAGATGCGTGCATTCATCGATGCTTTTCCTTGGTTTCAAGAACCATTGTTGTAATAAAACTTAAATCAAAGTTCCACGATTGTGCCTCCAAGCAATATATTGGTTTACTAAATGTACATCAATAATTATCCAATATATTTTCATAAATGGAAAAGCATACAAGGAATTGTTTCAAATCCTATATTATTTCTTTATGTTCGAAAATTCAACAACCATTTTACTATATGTTCTTCTACTGCACCTAGGAGAAAAAAATAGGCTTAAAGTTGAACTATAAATCACATAGCATTTTGTTTATTGCTTCCTTCAATGCAAATGTCAATCGAAATATTATGAGCATAATAAATTTATTAAATAATATTCTACCTAAACATGTCTAGGCATACTTATGCTTTCTATGGCATGCTTAGTCCAATATCTTATACTAGGATTCATTTATGTATTCGATAATTTTATTAGATTCATGGCTTAATGAGTACAAATCTATACTATATTATTGTAACGGCTCACTTCTTTACTCGGATTTCGCCGGTAATTAAACCAAATTAAACTGTTCATAAATATAGATTGTTAGGGGTACTTACACATTTGCACAAAAGTGAAAAATCTTTTCTATTATCATTACAATAATATTACATTAGAGTTACAAGATATACATCAGAGTACATTGATTACACAACGGAAAAGTTACAAAACTCAACGGAAGAATATGAATGCTCCAAGATATAATAGCTCCAGCTAACCAGAATCTGACTCTAACCAATTCCAAGGCTAAATCTGCAAACCACATTACTAGGCTGCATGTGTGTAAAATTATGGACACCCAGAGTTTAGGTGTGGGAACAATAAACTCCTGGTAAGTTATGAGACTGGTGTGAGAACTCAAAACAGTTTTTTTAGGGTTTATTTTAAAAGTTAGGTAATTCACCGGACCATGCCGCTAATACGGAACGGGTTTTGAAATGACCCAAACTTCCCCTTACGGGAAAGGCCGGATTTCTTTAAGAACATGATGCATCATAACACAAACAATAGAACATTTCATTGCTATTACAACAACTTACATCATAGTACAAGAATAATACAAAGTTCATGTAATTTACAACAGAAAAATATCAGAGATTTAATTACAAAAAAAACAGAAATATATATATATATATATATATATATAATGTACAGCGGAAATCATCTACAACCACAACTAAAAGAAATACCTGGATACAAAGCTTTCTGAATATAGCTCCAGCTGTAATCTAGGATCCTGTGAAAAGAAGTATCTGCGAAAACCAAAACTACTAGCTACCCGTGTGGAAAATATGGGCACCCAGAGTTAAGGTAGAAACAATAAACTCTGAGTCAGTCATGGGACTGGTATGAGAACTAAGACAGTTATTTGCTTAATTTTTAAAGTTAGGTAAATCACGGGACCACGCCGAATAACATGGAACGGGTTTATTCCCCATGAATACCAATGCGTAAAACAACAGCGCAATGCTAAACAGAAAAATGAAGCTACTATAAGACTCAGGTCCAATCACACAATAAACACAGTCGAGGATAGAGTTTTCCCCTATAATAGCCAAATATGCTTGATACACAAATTTTCATCTTTTATTATTACTATAAGTGAAGAAATCAACTTCAAACATAAATGTATCGATCATAGGGGGCGTAGGTGCCATTATATTATGTCGCCATATAGGTTTACAACTAAAACAGTAAAATTGCATATTGGAAATTGGATTTCCATCTATGAACTGAGGCAAGGGATCGTCCTTACCGATTCGAGACACACTAGCAATACCTCCGAATCACACCTACGGGCAACCCTTGGATCCTGCAGAGTCGGTCATCCGTCGATGTCTGGCAATACCATAAACTATATGTTAGCCGGTTCTATCGAACCTCCAAAATGGTCAGTCCTTCGACCATATCGAGAACCATTCAAGGACTTACCTCGCTTTTCCATCAATAAAGTTTTCCAAAATCCACACAAGTAAACAGTTTGGGCTCCATACCATGACGTTTCTCATAGCTGGAAACTAACATATGTCCATTTCCCTACGTCCCTAATCCCATTTTAGGTTCATACCGGGGAGTAAAGCTCGCGAATTAATGCTACACAAAGCTATGCTAATTAAATCTGTGCTTTGATCATCAACCACAAGACTCTGCCTTTCAACAAAAGCCTTGATCCATGCAACTCAGCATGCCACACTGTCAATCCATACCGTACCACTGATTTTCACCAATATATAACCTCTAAGCTTGTACATCTCAGAGAAGGGTGTTAAGCAGGAGAATAAATTCTCCGCCACCAAACAGATATATATTTAGTAGAGATAAATGAATACTTTTCAAAGGAATACAATGTCAGACACAATACCCATTTTCAAGTCCATTCTGGGTCTGAACAAAAACGGAGGCACCTTATTCCTCGTCCCATATGTCCAATACAGGAGAGAGGCCCTCACATATCTGGTCGATCTCCAAGTACGTCTGGGCGATCACCACTTATTACCTTGTCTTGGGTGTACACCCCAATAAAGACATCAGTAATCATCGAAACGATGTGAAGATCTCCGGTCTTCAACCACCGTCTTCATCGTCGATTTTCAATTGTCGTATCAATTATTCAGAATGGGTTAAACCCGGTCTTTCCGAATAATTCACGCATCTTTAAATCAGGTGCTATAAAAACACAACATACACCTCATTCCCATTCAGAATATTCTTTTATTCCGATACCCACAATTTTAGGGAAAGGTTCCCCTTAATTTTATCAAAGATAGATTCTTTTATAATTATTCTTTGATCTTCCTTTGGATATCAATTTCAGAAGATTTCATTTTATCCTTTATCAATTCTAAACCAAATTAAGGTTTCTAAAACTAGTCGGGATTATCGAGCTTTACCAAAGTAATCATTTATTTTATTCATCCAATCCCAACCTATTCATCTCATGGAGCAAAATTGGTAGTACTCTATATCTAACACCCTCATTGTTATCGGTAAAATTAATTACCATTTCCCGTTCAAATCTAATTAAAAATTTAACTATGCTTGGAGTAAAACTGGTGGTACTCCATTCTCAATCATTTCATGAATTCAATAAATTTAATTATCCCATTCTCATTCAAATCTAATTAAAGATTTATTAAAACACCAATTGGTTTTAATCTTCCAAAAATTATTATTTAATGATTATTTAAATTTAGAAAATAAATCCTATCATTAACTAGGATAAAGAACCAATGTCATTTAAAACATAGTTCACGATAAACCCTAAATTCATATTCCATCAAAATGGGATCTTCACGGAAAATAGATCAATATATATAATTGATATAAATTTCCATATCAGACTAATAATATAAATGGAACAACGAAAAAGTCTTTTAAATTACTGTTTGCGAGCAAATTATACAATTGTAAACAACTGTAAAATTCGTTCGTCTTTCCTAAACAACAAGGATCGTTGTAGAGGGTGTCGAACTCTGGGACCAAATTATTTTATTAATAAATCCAATCATCCCTAATTTTTGATTGGTTGAAAAAACAAAGAAAATAGCAGAAATTAAATAAAAAGAGAGTTTTAACAATAAGTGAAAGCAATTAGGGGATAATGACATAGATCAGATTCATAATCATCAATAACCAAAAGATTAACCAGATCTAATACATGTTTCTGTCACAAACATGAATCAACGATAATAGGTTTTTAGAAACAAATATGTAAATAACGACAAGCATAGCCTATGCAGGAGCTCAGCTCTACAACCATAGACTATCAGGACAGATTTACTAATTAATTTCTAAACCCCTAAAATTAGATCTAGATCTGATAAACGTTAGATCGAACACGAATATACCCTGTGAAGGAGCATAGCTCTTAAACGACACAGGATATTAAGGTTCAGATCTAACCCTAGGTTCAGCTCTAGATCTATATACATGAATTCCTCATCCTTTGGCTATGTGATTCATATTGAATCATACTATCAGCGTCATCACCCCCTAATCAAAGGGGATTAGCTAGACATAGCTAAAGAAGAAGAAAAACAGAAATTAAATAACAAGAACATAAATAAAACTAAAACTAAATAGAAAAGAGGAAGAAGAATGATTTTATTCCAAGAAGAGAATTACAGAATAAAACCCAATGTGTTTTACAATGACTGGGATACAAGGTATTTATAGCTGATATGACAAAGGCTAGCTAGCTAATTACATAATGTGGGACTAAAGAAATAACCACATAAGCCAGTGTGAACGCAGCTTTAGAGTGAGTGGTCTAGCAAATAGGCTAGTGTGAACGCAACATGAGTAAGAGGCCCTCCAAATGAGCTAATGTGAATGCAGTTTGAGTCTTTATTGAGCCAAATCTTCTTAACTGAAATATAATTGCAACCGTTCTTCAAGCTTTAGACTCTTCAAGCTTTAGCAATTTTAAACTTCACTCTTTTTTAAGCAAATTCTTCATGCTTTTATCCATCAAATGCTCTAAACCATGCTTCTTGTCAACAATCTGAAAATACAGCTATAAATACAAAGTATCAATTATTTTAAAGGGAAAATAAGATAAATAAGCGGATAAAATATACACATTTATGTGTATATCAAATACCCCCACACTTATCTTTTTATTCGTCCTCGAATAAACTAAACTAAGATATGTCACACTTTCGTAGGAAACACGATTGCATTTAGCGTATGCAACAAGCCGTTAAACCTCTGGGTGTCCCCAGTAGGACGAGTGTTGTCTCGTGAGGGTTTTCAGCGGATACTACCCACAAAATCCAAAGCGTCTTATGTACGCGGATTAATCAAACAATATATTTAAGGTCTTTCACATTCCAAGGATTTCACCTAACTTCAATAATAACGGTTTAGTCCCAAATTGTTCATCCCATAATTGGTGCAAAAATGAATAAAAATTTTCAAGCTGAATCGTAATTCCTTGATAACACTGTAATTGTCTTGAAGGTTAAGAGCGTGGTGTCAACCAAAGTTCTACACATCGACAATGTGCACCCAATCATTTATTCAACATTTTTTTTTAATTTTGCTCCAATGTAAATGTAATGTATTGGATATGAGTTATGCATAGATGAAGGAAAATTTTGTAAGTTCTAAAAATATTCTAGATAAGAGGGCAAGTGTATTAGTTGAACTTCAGATTACAAAAACTAAAGTAATACTAAGGCACATATGAACATTTTTATTTCCTTTCATCTCGTCTACTACAATCCTCACTTCCAAGTACAGTAGAATGGATGTGGATGGAATGGAATTGAATGCTTTTATAGTCAAGAATGATGAATGACTATTTTTTCCAGAGAGACTCTCTCTTTATTTCATTTTTTTTTCTATTCTTTTTTTTCTTCTTCTTTTTTTTTCTTTTTTTTTCTTTTGCATGATGAATGGAGATGGAATGATGACGTACATTATTTCATTTGATTCCTCCTCTACTAAACCAACACTTTATGAAAGGAATGTTTTGTGCCCTAGTTACTCTACTTCTATAACCTTAATTCAACACACAAGTCTGGATTGATGTTATACAAAAAGCTGAAAGGAATGATAAACAAAGTTTCATAAGATAGATAACCCATATAAAATAAGATGTGGTATATGGTTATCCTACCTTAAAACAAGTACGGAGTGGGTGGTGTAATATTGGTATAAAAAGTGAGTTTTTGACCTTTAAACAAAAGTTCTTGAGTATACCAATATAAGATAAACTTGTCGACACATGGATGTAAATCAACTAAAAACTTGGGTTTGAATAATGTGGGGTATCGAAGAAGAACGCTACAATGAGTCATTTCTCCTTAATTGGGCCAAGTGGATTTAGAACTTACGATTTTGAAAATTTGAGTGAGAACAAATATTATGCATGAAAACGAACTCAGAAAATCCATTAAATGTAGGTGCAAAATCATTTTTTTTTTTTTGTGTTTTTTTTTTGTGTTTTTTTTTGTGTGATTATTTTTACTTGCACATTCTAACATGTATAACAAAGGTTGACACGCTTACTCCAGAACACGACTAACGTCTGCACAGTCTCAAGCTAGCATCTTAAAAAGACACATTACGACTCAATGAATAAATAATGTTCATTCCCATCACCCAAAAATTCAACTTATCAAACAAGAACCAAGGTGTTATTTATGAATTTAAGTTAATCCTTGTTCAATGAATGACCTACTTCATAAAATTTGATTGCTGATGTAATGTAAATCCCACCCACACTTGAGTGTGACTGTGTCCTCACAGTCTTAATCAGACATATCTTAGTGAAAGGGAAAAACAAACAAGAGAATATTTACATTGTACAAAAGAGGGTTAGTGCGTCTTACCGAATGTAATGTGGCTCATGGAGGACCATGAGCTCTTCCTCTTGGTTGGGTATTGGTTCCAAATAAGGTTTAAGGCGTTGACCATTGACCTTAAAGGATGATCCATCGGTTGGATTCTCAATTTCTACCGCACCATATGAAAAAACAGTCCGTACAATGTAAGGTCCTGTCCATCTAGATTTTAACTTACCCGGAAATAAATGCAGTTTTGAGTCATACAACAGAACTTTTTGGCCTGACATAAAAGTTTTACGTAAAATTGATTTATCATGAAAAACTTTTGTTCTGTCCTTGTAAATTCATTCATTTTCATAGGCATCATTTCGAATTTCATCAAGTTCATTAAGTTGAAGCTTCCTATGTTCACCTGCTTGCTCTAAATCAAGATTTAAAGTTTTTATTGCCCATAACGCCCTATGTTCTAGTTCAACTGGCAAGTGACATGGTTTACCAAAAATCAACCGATAAGGGGACATACCCAAGTTTGTTTTGAAAGCGGTGCGGTAAGCCCAAAGAGCATCAGTTAACTTTTGAGACCAATCTTTATGATTTCGATTCACAGTTTTCTCAAGGATTTGTTTAATCTGCCTATTCGATACTTCAACCTGCCCACAAGTTTGAGGATGGTACGGAGTGGATAACTTGTGGGTTATCGAATACTTTCTCATGAGGGCTTCAAAAGAACGATTACAGAAATGTGTCCCGTTGTCGCTGATTATTGTGCGAGGTGTGCCAAACCTAGAAAAGATGTTTTCTTTTAAGAAGCGCACAACAACCTTATTGTCGTTCGTTTTGCATGGAACAGCTTCGACCCATTTAGAAACATAGTCGACAGCCAAGAGAATGTAAATGTTCCCAAAAGAATTAGGGAAAGGTCCCATGAAGTCTATACCCCACACATCAAAAATTTCGACCTCTAGAATGGGGTTTAGGGGCATCATATTCCGTTTAGAAATTTTCCCTAAGAATTGACATCGATCACAAGTTTTGCAAAATTCGTATGCGTCTTTGAAAAGGGTGGGCCAGTAGAAACCCGATTGGAGAACCTTTTCGGCTGTCTTTTTGGGACCGAAGTGACCACCGCATGCTTGGTCATGACAGAAAGAGAGGACACTGTGAATTTCAGTGTCAGGAACACATCTTCGAATGATTTGGTCGGGACAATACTTGAAAAGATAGGGGTCGTCCCAATAAAAATGTTTCACTTGGGAAAAGAATTTGTGTTTATCCTGCTTAGACCAAAAAGAAGGGGTCTGCTTAGTGGCTAAGTAGTTGACAATGTCAGCAAACCAAGGATCAGTGGAGAGAGAAAACAGCTGTTCATCAGGGAAATTCTCGTTGATCGGAAGAGAAGAAGACGGGGCATTTGGAAGACGAGACAGGTGGTCCGCAATAACGTTGTCAGATCCTTTTTTATCCTTAATGGTAAGGTCAAATTCTTGAAGTAGAAGGATCCAACGAATGAGACGAGCCTTAGCATCCTTTTTAGAGAAAAGGTACCTTAGTGCGGAATGATCGGTATAAACCGTGATGTGTGAGTCAACGAGATAAGGCCTGAATTTTTCTAGAGCGAAAACAACTGCTAAAAGTTCTTTTTCAGTGGTCGTATAGTTGATTTGAGCATCGTTCAAAGTCTTACTCGCATAGTAAATGACGTGAAGAATCTTATCGATACGTTGTCCTAAGACAGCGCCAACAGCGAAATTCGAGGCATCGCACATGATTTCAAAAGGCATCGTCCAGTTAGGAGAACAAATGATAGGAGCAGAGACAAGTTCATTTTTAAGATGCTCAAAAGATGAAATGCACTCGGAATTGAAGTCGAAAGGAACATCTTTACCAAGAAGGTTAGTCAGAGGTCGAGTGATTTTGCTGAAATCCTTTATGAAGCGACGATAGAAGCCAGCATGACCTAAAAAGGATCGGATGTCCTTAACAGATTTGGGAATGGGGAGATTAGAGATAACTTCGATTTTGGCTTTGTCAACTTCAATTCCTTTGTTAGAGATGACATGTCCCAAAACAATGCCATGTTTAACCATGAAGTGACACTTTTCCCAATTAAGCGTTAAGTGTTTCTCTTTACAACGATTAAGAACAAGATCGAGATGACGTAAACACTCAGAGTAAGAATCACCAAATATGGAAAAATCATCCATGAACACTTCCAAAAATCGCTCGATCATATCAGAAAAAATGCTAATCATGCACCTCTGAAAGGTTGCAGGTGCATTACAGAGACCAAAAGGCATACGTCGGTACGCAAATGTACCAAACGGACAAGTGAAAGTGGTTTTCTCTTGGTCCTCAGGAGCGATAGGAATTTGATTATAGCCTGAGTACCCATCAAGGAAACAGTAGTACTCATGACCCGCTAGTCGTTCTAACATTTGATCGATAAATGGCAGAGGGAAATGATCCTTACGTGTTGCAGCGTTAAGTTTCCTATAGTCAATGCAAACACGCCAACCAGTCTGGGTGCGGGTTGGGATAA
Organism: Allium sativum; assembly: GCA_030737875.1. NCBI lineage: Eukaryota > Viridiplantae > Streptophyta > Magnoliopsida > Asparagales > Amaryllidaceae > Allium > Allium sativum. The sequence continues at coordinate 267,400,798 of CM060916.1, forward strand.
GCTCGTTAGCTTCATTTTGGATCACGGTAATCCATGATTTCTTAGGTACGACATGAATCGGACTAACCCATTGACTATCAGAAATCGGGTAGATGATTCCATTGTCAAGGCATTTAAGGATTTCAGCACGAACTGCTTCTTTCATGATAGGGTTTAGTCGACGTTGGGGATCACGAGTGGGTTTGGCATCATCTATAAGGTGGATTCGATGTTGGACTATCGAAGGACTAATCCCCTTAATATCAGCCATGGACCAGCCAATTGCCTCCTTATTTTTCTTAAGGATGGGAAGGAGCAATTGTTCCTGATCTAAAGTAAGGTCAGAAGCGATAATGACTGGAAAAGTTTCATTTTCTCCTAAGTAAGCATACTTAAGATGACTGGGCAACACTTTGAGTTCAGATTTTGGGGATGACTCAACCGAAGAAATTGGTTGAGGAATAGGCTCAGTTATGAGTGGCTCGACAGGAATTGAGTCAGAGACATTTTCAGAGATATCTTGAAACAAATTTTCGTAATTAGACTCAATGTCAGTGTTCAAATGGTCGAGCTCAGGTTCATTATCGTGGACAGCATGGATTTCAGAAAATTTGTCCACATAAGAGGCAGGAGAGTTTTCTGTTCTAAAGATGTTTAGCTCGACGGTCATGTTACCGAAAGAAAGTTTCATAAACCCATTTCTACAGTTGATAAGAGCATTAGAGGTGGCTAAGAAGGGTCGTCCTAGAATCAAAGGGATTTGGTTTGCAGGATTGCTTACCTGTTGAGTTTCTAGGACAATGAAGTCAACTGGAAAGATGAATTCTCCTATTTTGATCAAAACATCCTCGATTTCGCCCACAGGTTTCTTAATTGAACGGTCGGCAAGCTGAAGAGTAACCTTGGTGGGTTTCAGTTCTCCTAGCCCTAATTGGCGATAGACGGAATATGGAAGCAAATTAACACTAGCACCTAAGTCTAGCAAGCATCTATCGATTTTCTTGTCCCCAATAGTACATGATATTGTGGGGCAGCCAGGATCTTTGTATTTCACTGGCATAGATTGGGACAAGACTTCGCTTAGAGTCGCCGCTAGAAACACTTTCTTAGGTACATGTGTATGACATTTCTGGGTGCACATATCTTTTAGAAATTTAGCGTACTGTGGAACTTGTTGTATAATATCTAAAAGAGGAATGTTCACTTTAACTTGCTTAAATATTTCAAGGATCTTTTCTACCTGGTCCGTCTTTTTTCTAGGTCGGAGTCTATGAGGAAATGGAGCAGACAACTCAGTAGGTTGAGCTACTTGAGTTTGAGGATGGGCCTGATTAGAATTGGGTTCGATGTTTTGATCCGAGATGGTCGAATTTTCTGTTGGGTTTTGAATATCATCTGGTAAATCATTTGGGTCGACCACATGGTTGTCAATCTTCTTGCCAGATCTAAGAGTCGTGACAGCATTCAATTGACTAACGTTCGAGTCTTGAATCTGTCCTCTAGGGTTTTGGATGGGTTGACTTGGAAATGTACCCTTTTCCCTTTCACTTAATCTAGTGTTAAGTTGAGACGTTTGTTTTTGAAGTTCACTCATTTGTTGAGTCGTGGTTTGCATGTGTGAAGTCAGTAAGTTTTGAAGATTGGTATTTGATTTGATATTTTGAGTTGTTGCTTTACCCAATTCTTCGAGAGTTTTCTCCAGTGATGTCAATCGTTTATCATCTTGGGGAACAAAAGATTGCTGTGCTTGGTTTTGAGGGGTTGGCGCAGGATTTTGGAATTGACTTTGTTGAAAGGGAGGATTCGAGGTATTATTCGAAAATGGTTGAAAAGGAGGTCGAACCAAATTCGTAGTTGCATTGCTTTGGGCCCAAGAGAAGTTAGGATGGTTTCTCCAACCTGGATTGTAAGTTGGGGAGAATGGATCGTTCCTAACTTTATTAAATGCGTTGAGTTGTTCTAACGAATGTGGGCATTGGTCAGCAATGTGGTTAGGATCGTTACATTTGTAACATGAGGGCTGAGACGCTTGAGCTTGGTTTGCTTGAGTTGATGAAAGGACATTATCAAATTTGGTTAACATTGCGTCTATTTTCGCTTCTAAAGCCGTTGAGGATCCTACCGAATGAGCGTTTGATCGGGAATAAATTGATTTCTCATTAGATCTTTCCCATTGAGCTGATTTTTCGGCCAAATCTTCGAGAAATTTCCAAGCGGCATCGTGATGTTGGGCTAGAAAATTTCCTTGGCACATTGATTCGAGCATAGTTCGAGAGTTATTTTCTAGTCCATCGTATAAAATTTGACAAAGAGTCCATTTTTCGAAATTATGATGTGGACATTTGACTAGAAGCTCTTTGAATCTTTCAAAATATTTTGCAAAGGATTCACCCCCAAATTGACGAAAATTGACGATTTCATTTCGAATTTTAGATGTTTTTTCCAGAGGGTAAAATTTCTTTAGAAAAATGTTTACAAATTCACCCCAAGTTCCAATCGTATTTGAAGGCAAGCTATACAACCATTTCTCAGCATAATCGGTAAGTGCAAATGGAATTAACCTAAGTTTGATTCCATCGTCACTTAATTGTTGAAATTTCATGGTTGCACAAACTTGTTCAAATTTGGTCAAGAAAATATAAGGATCATCACATTCAAGATTGCCAAATTTTGGAAGAGTATTTATGTGATTCGAATGAATTTCAAAATGGTTACCCGTTGGGGCGGGCAATATGATGCAGGAAGGAATAGAAACTCGCTCGGGAAAGTATCTATCCATAAGAGTTCGAGGGGGAGTTTCTTCGGCCATGGTGAAAGGGGTGTTTGTTCGGACTAAACGATTAGTGGAAGGATCACGGATCCAACTACGCATGCACTAGCGAGAAGAATAAGGGAAGACGAGAAAAACAAATTTGAGCGATTTTTTTTTTAAATGAACCTAATGCAATTTACAATTTCTAGAATTATATAATGACGGTTTGATTTATTTCAACAAAAGACTTCTCAGCCAGTTAACGGACAGGAGTTATCGGTGCACCAGGAATCACCCTAGCAATGCAGCCGAAGGTTTAAGTACCTTCAGAGGAACAACCGATATAATATTTACGAATCACCGTAATATTTATAAACAGTTATTACTCTGCCGTGGTCTAGACACCGAGAAATAATCCGTTAGAACCAAACCAAATTGTCAAAATATAATGAAGTCCTTAGAAAATAAAAACAAAGCTAAGATGAATGCAATTTTTTTTTAATGTTTTAATCAGTCTCAGAACAGTCAATTGCAGAGATAAAATAAAAAAAACAGAATTTTTTTTTTACAAGCAAGCCGATGCCCTGCAGAAGAGTTTTACAAGCAATGTCTATATATATTTTTATTTGCAGCAGCGGTCCCTGTAGAGATAGAAAATACTCACCTTGATCGGCAGTCCGTCCAGTGCAATTGAGTCGCGCTAGCGCGTTCACACCCCACTTGGTGTGCAACCGCTTCGACCTGTCTGAATTGTCTGCTGCTATTTATTGTTGTCGCCTCCTATTATTTGCCTGACTGCGCTGCGGCACGGGTTTGGGCTAGGAGCCCGAAAAAAATTTTTTTTTAGGCCTTTTTCTAAAATCCACTGTACCTGCTTTCGAAAATTTTCTCTCTCTTTTTTTTTTAAAAAAAAAACTTAAAGCAAAGCAATTTTTTGAAACAAATTAAACTAACATAAAGACGAACAACAAGTGAAAACACTGGGAAAAAAAATCTAGAATTAAAAGAAACAAAGATCGACAAAAGACTACTTGCCCAAACTAAACTGAACTAAACACTATAACTAAAAATAACAATAAAAACGCAACACAGGCTAAACTAACAATACCCACTGGTCAGGCCAACTTTCCCTCAACCCAAGGCCCATTGGCTCAATGAAAATACAGAAAACCACAAAAGACCCCCGAGCCCAAAGAGACCCAAAAGTTCTAACACTTGAATAAAATGCACCTAAAAAAGTGTCAACCTTGTTCAAACCGAGTAAAAAGAAAACAAGCAGTAAAGGAGAATTCCAGAAATCCCTAAAAAAAAAAAAGGGAAATTAAAATTAGAAAATATCGAGCTCTAGTGTGAAAATTAAATCCTAACCACAGGTTTCTAGTTTGGTTCGCGAGTGGGTAGTCTGTGGCAGAAGCGGTCTTGGAACGGTGTTCTCGATGGTGAAGGGATGTGATGAACGGTGGTGAACTGCAGTGGGGGATTGGGGTTGTCTGAAGGGTGCGATTTGGGTTAAAGGAATTTATTGCGATTTCAGCTTGAATTTGAAAGGGGGTTTCAGGTTTTTTTCGAAGTGAATTTTTTTATTCGAATTGGGGGGGCTTGAGACTGTTGCGTGGTATGGGAGGAGCAAGTAGCTGGGTTGGTAGGGTGATGTTCGCTTGTGCTGTCAGGAGCTTGAGGCTTTGAAAATAAGAGGAAGTGGAAATGGTTGTGGTGAATTGTAGTGGCAGCGACTGGGTTGATGAATGGAAACAATGTTGCTGCAGTTAGGAGATGGTTGGAGAATTGTTTGTGTGGTTGCAGAGCGTGGCTACTGTGATGTGGTCTTGACAGGAGATGTCGGAGGGATTGTGGATAGAGGGTGGTGATTTGCGTTTATGAAGTGGAGCAGTTGTGACAGTAGTGAACGAGATGAGGACAAGTTGATTAAATTATGAGAGAAGAGGAAAGAGATCAGAGGCAGAATTGGAAGGAGTTCGCAGTAGAGAATAAGAATTATAGAAAAAAGGAAAATTTGTATTTTTGTAATTTTTTCCAGAAAAGTGGAAAGAAATCAGAAAAAAAATGGAGAAAGAAATCAAAAAGAAAAAAATAGCACAAGGAAGATTTGTTTCCTTTTTTTTTTTTTTGTAAATAGAATGAAGGAAAGATTGTGTAGAAGAAAAACCGGGAAGAAGTTAATGAAAGACGGTGAAAGAAATAAATGGAAAGGAATTGACAACAAAATTTGGAATCTTTTTTTTTCTTGCAGAAAGGATACAAATCAAACAAAAATTGCAATTCTTTTTTTTTTTTTCTTGGTAGGAGGATTACAGTGTCATTGACTAACACCAAATCAAACCAATCAAGATTTTTGTTTCTATCTATGCTAGAAAATAAGAGGGAACAAAATAAAATATTTTTTTTGTTTTTTTTTATATGAAGAAAAAAATTATAACTCGAAGGATTTATAACTAAAAATTATTTTGGTCCCCGGCAACGGCGCCAAAATTTAAAATTTGTTTGCGAACAAATTATACAATTGTAAACAACTGTAAAATTCGTTCGTCTTTCCTAAACAACAAGGATTGTTGTAGAGGGTGTCGAACTCTGGGACCAAATTATTTTATTAATAAATCCAATCAAGTTATCCCTAACTTTTGATTAAAGAAAATAGCAAAAATTAAATAACAGAGAGTTTTAACAATAAGTGAAAGCAATTAGGGGATAATGACATAGATCAGATTCATAATCATCAATAGCCAAAAGATTAACCATGTCTAATTCATGTTTCTGTCACAAACATGAATCAACGATAATTGGGTTTGTAGAAACAAATAAGTAAATAACGACAAGCATAGCCTATGCAGGAGCTCAGCTCTACAACCATAGACTATCAGGACTGATTCACTAATTAATTTCTAAAACCCTAAAATTAGATCTAGATCTGATAATTGTTAGACCGAACACGAATATACCCTGTGAAGGAGCATAGCTCTTAAACAACACAGGATATTAAGGTTCAGATCTAACCCTAGGTTCAGCTCTAGATCTATATACATGAATTCCTCATCCTTTGGCTATGTGATTCATATTGAATCATACTATCAGCGTCATCACCCCCTAATCAAAGGGGATTAGCTAGACATAGCTAAAGAAGAAGAAAAACAGAAATTAAATAACAAGAACATAAATAAAACTAAAACTAAATAGAAAAGAGGAAGAAGAATGATTTTATTCCAAGAAGAGAATTACAGAATAAAACCCAATGTGTTTTATAATGACTGAGATACAAGGTATTTATAGCTGATATGACAAAGGCTAGCTAGCTAATTACATAATGTGGGACTAAAGAAATAACCACATAAGCCAGTGTGAACGCAGCTTTAGAGTGAGTGATCTAGCAAATAGGCTAGTGTGAACGCAACATGAGTAAGAGGCCCTCCAAATGAGCTAATGTGAATGCAGTTTGAGTCTTTATTGAGCCAAATCTTCTTAACTGAAATATAATTGCATTCGTTCTTCAAGCTTTAGACTCTTCAAGCTTTAGCAATTTTAAACTTCACTCTTTTTTAAGCAAATTCTTCATGCTTTTATCCATCAAATGCTCTAAACCATGCTTCTTGTCAACAATCTGAAAATACAGCTATAAATACAAAGTATCAATTATTTTAAAGGGAAAATAAGATAAATAAGCGGATAAAATATACACATTTATGTGTATATCAATTACATATATATTAATGGTCTTCCTTTACAGAAACTCATCTCGATTATTACCAAATCGAATTACACTCAATTCCAATTTAATATATTAAATTAGAAAACTTTACTTTGGAAATTTTCCATTAAATCTTAATAAAAATATTTATAAATTCCAAATCATCACTTCACTGTTAATTGGGTTAAAGAACAAATGTTATTTAAAACACCGTTCACGATAAACCCAAAATCCAATTTCAATTCAATTCCAATTAAATATTAATTAATTGGTAAACTTCTCTAAATCTTTTTTAAAATATTTATTCTTTTCTCATCGGGGTTTAAGAACAGTGTTATTAAAGACACTATTCTTGACAAACCCAAAATCTAATTTGATATTAAATACAAGACTCTGAATAGATATTATATCCGCTTATATTCAATATCAAATTCTGAAACCAGCGGATATCATATTGGGAATAACGATATCTCTATCCTCAACAACATCCATATAATCACGGAATCCAATATCGAAATATTCCGAAGATTATTTCCATTCCAATTTATTCGTTGGAAAATTCTGGTTATTTTAAAACCATTTTCAAATCCAATTTATTATTTCTAAAAATAATTGGATTATTATTCTAGTAATTAACTAGTTCATTTCAATAAAAATATATTTTTATTTTTCCAAATATGAAATTTTTCATCCAAAATCTTTCCAAATCATTCATTATGATTTTACATAATTTGTCCATATTTTTAATAATTTTATTAAGGCCTATACAGTCGGTTTCCAATAACGGCCACCGAACTGCATCCATAACGACCTTTTCTAAAATTGATTTGGACATAATTTAAAATCCAACCATTCAAATTTAAATCTCTTATATTCATTGGAAATCTCTTTTCGATACAAACCCAACGGTTCCAGTTTTAGGAGAATCCGACAGTCGGATCTCCCGTTACATCAATTTGAAGTTAATGGTCAAAATTCACGAACGGTCTCTGCGCGGCGCGTTCTATTCAAGCCATTTAGTATATATAATATATTATATATATATATATATATATATATTTCGTCGATTTCCATTTAAAATGTATTTTATAATATTTATAAATTCGTTTTAAAATGATTTCAATTTCATTTTCAAATTTAAATCAAAATTGAATATTCCTTATCATTATAATATAGAAATGATAATATTTTCAAAATATCAGATTTTGAAATTAATTCTTTTCGATATTATTTTAAAATAAATAAAATCTATCGATAAACCCGTTTGAGTTAAAAATAACGTTTCTATGCTTAACACGGCTTCATATTTTTATATATTTTCGTGTCCATCCAACATCGGACATCAAAATAATATTTTGATTATTCACAAAATATTATTTTAAAATATTTGTTATTTTAAAATGTTCGTTATTTCTGAATCGGAATGCGACTCAATCAATTACCATATAATTTTAGTTATATGGATTTTATACATCACATGTATTCAACAATAATGATAAATAATCATTACACATTCGAACATCATCCCGAGTGCAATTTTCAACTGTATAAGCGTTAATATAAATAAATAACGCTTACAATAGTCTGTCAATCAATCGATTGACATACAAATATTGGGATTAGCGTATGTCAAATATCGTCCCAATACCCGTGTGGGGTTCCAACCAACAAATACTAATTATTATTTGTGCAGTTGAGCGATGCACAAAATTATCGTCCCAATCAATATCAGTTAAATAGGTGTACATAAACAAGCCGTCCAACTTGTAAATGAATATTTATTCCAATTTCTTTGCATGATAATTTTATATAAATAATTTATACATCTCAGTTTTTAGAAAAAATCGGCATACAACAATATCAATTAATGACAATCCAAACAAATAATCAACCATGGTTTACAAAAAGTAGTGACAGGAGCTACTATGCCCCATTTACAGCCTATGATATAATTACATAACAAAAATAGTTGAGTGAGAAAGTGTCCTCACATTGGTTTCCACTCCGCCAGTCTTTAATTGACGGTTTTGGTTCTGTTCGGATTTGTAATTGCCCCAAATTCAAATGAGCTCCAAATTGGACCCGGTCAGTTTTGTTGTGAAGCTCTCGACTCCACGATCGTAACGGATCCAGTTTCACTGGATTTCGACCTCGTATGGAAAATATATGATAAATTAAACATTGGACAATTTAATTAAATAATTAATTAAAATAGTTAAGGTATAAATTAATTAACCTTTCTCTCCCGTAATCCCTCTCTCATGTAACACTTCGGGACCGACATCGTTCAAACCCTTTCAAAAACCTTCCTCAAATTATGAGCCTCCCACGAGCTACCGGCGCTGGATCTGACTACCCCACGACCTGTGCCTTTACGTCCCCTTCCCCTCCAATGCTCCAAAAAGCTTGAGACCTGATGCCTCTTTGGCCCTCAAAAACTATTGCGAGCGAACCAGGTTGGAGCTCGAAAATCTAGCAAACCATGATACCATACTAGATCATTACCGTTCAGTATTTAGATCTCATTACGCTCTTGGATTTTCCCTTTTGGTGTTTCAGAAATCATTGAATGGATTGGAGGAGATTTGGATTTAAAATTGAGACAAAATCGCCCGTTGAATAGAGGATGACAGCGGCTAAATAGAAAGTTAGGGTTTTAATGATTTCTGGGCTATTTATAAATAAAATTTTTTTGGCAAGGTTGACCTGTTTTTATAGTGATTTGTAACACTGTTTTATTAAAAAAATAGTAATACAAGAGAAATCTGGCTTCCACACTCGGGAGACAGAATTGCTTTCACATCTTAGATTTCAATTTCACTTACTTTCTAATTGACTATTATTAATTTCCTACATGACATTGTCGATTTGCAAACAGCTAGCCTTTTTTGTGTAGATTCCTTAGCATCTCCTTCTTCATACTTTGAGTGACTGGTGTTTTCGGACCTGCATTATCCATCGTAATGGAAATCACAGGATATGCGATGATTTCTGGAGGCCGTTCCTTGTAAGCGGCAGGGGGCGCTCTGTGCGCATAGGGATTGTCCGGTTTGGCTTTGACCATTGGTGATTTCCTCAACTTCTTACCACTTTCAATTGCTCTCTGAAGCACAGCCGACAGGAGTCAAGTTGTGCAATATGCATCTGATCAAAAATAATTCCAGAACAGAAAGCCTTAAAATTTTCTTGCTTTTTCATTGTTGCATGATATTTTGGAGAGTTAATGTCCCGTCTTGCAAGCTCAGCAAGAAGTGAATTATCGATTGCCATAATGTCAGCATTAATGGTCCTAATGTGGGCCGATCTAGCCGATTCAGTGGCACTCATCATAGGTTTGTCATTCTGAATCTGATTCTCAGTAGGTGAAGAAAACTCCTCAACACAAGATGGTATTGAGATATTTGTATGAAACTCAACCACAATACTGTCTTCAAGTTGCTTCCCATTTTTGTTTGGTTCTGGCACTTTTGTTGAACTGTGGATATTGCGCATCACATTTATGTCTCCTTTACTTTCTCCCCAGGGTTCCTAAAAGTTGCTGACAACACTCCTTCCACATGATCTATCTGAGCAGCTTGCAAATCCTTATCTGGGTTGGCATTCTCCAAATTTTTCATCTGTACACTTTCAACTGTTCCTTGCATTGCAATTCCAATTGCGTTTAACATGTTCAAGACTCCTGCGGTGTCACGAAGTTTACCAGTTTCCTTCATGCACTATTTCCCCTTCTTCAGTGTCATAATTTATATTATATCTTTCGGCTACACCATCACTGACAGTCAAATGCGTGAAAACGTTGGATGTTCCAATAGCAATATCGGTCGGTGGTGTATCGATAATTACTCGCTTCCCCTTATCCTTACCATTTACAGCATGTCTCATCAGTTTCTTTTCTTTACTACTCTGGTCCAAATACTTTCTGTAATAACCCGAAAATCTGAGCCAGTTTAAAATTTTTATTTTGGCAATTTTAGCAAATTTTGAATATTTAAAATGAATTATTTTAAATAATATCAACGAGAAATTTATTTTGAATATAATTCGAACGTATATATTTATACGCGTCGTCGTTAGAATATAAATATTTATATATAATTATAAAAGGAATTGAAAATGGCGCGGTAGTTCGATAATTCGATTTCAAACTTCAATTGAATGTACCGGGTGCAAAATAAACCGAATTTTAACGAAACCAAAAATAATAGGATCTAATTGATAATATCTTTCCAACGAATCCGAAAAATCGAAATTTCATAGCGGGAATCAAAAGATATGTCCAAATGAAAATTCTGAATAGTCGCTATGGAATTCAGGCCCTTAAAAATGGAAATTTTGCAAACGACCTCGGATTTCGACAAAACCACTTTTGTTGGATCCGCAGTGTCAAGTTATTGCTAGGTTTCAAATTTCATAATTTTTCGAATCAATATGTGAGCGTGGCAAAGGAAAACGCGTTTGACCAGTTTCAGTTGATTTTAATCGACCGGAAAATGGCCATTTTTCCAACGATCTCGGAATTCGACGAAACTAGTTTTGTTAGGACCGTATCATCAATACGAAGCTAGAAAATATTTTTCTGGAATTTTTAGAGTTCGCATGTGACCCCGGTAAATTGAAATGCGTGTTCAAATTCAATATATAGAGTTATATGTTGATTTTGACGAAAACTAATTGTAACGACCGAATCAGCCTAGGATACATATCCCATTGTGTTCGGAATGGGGGTAATTAGCTAAGGACGACAGGCGGTGGGCCTCGTTTAGTGGTCGTATGAAAAAGTCAACTCTTTAGAGAAAATAAATAATAAAATAATAATAAAATTAAAACCCCTTTTCCCTTAACCCCCCTTCCCTCTTCAGAATTGTCAAAACCGAAATAAGAAATAAAGAAAAAAAACCCGGATAACTGATCGACGTTCTCAAAGTCCGCCGCCCCAGGCGATGGCCGCGCCACCGCTCCCCGACCGGCGCTCTCCACCCCCTCAGCTCCGTAACCCTCTTCTCCTTCTCCCTCTGGCGCGAGAAGCCCTAGCCCAAATCGTGAAGAACCTCCGCCCTGGACGCCGCCTCTACCGGATTTGCCACCTCCGCGCCACGAACTCCCCTCCTCCGACCAACCTCAGCGCAAGCGCCAGTTCCCCCCTCCACCACCATTTGAACGGAAATACAGTGAGTTATTTCGTTTTATTTATTTATTTAGTTTTACTTGGTTTAATTAGTTAGAAAAATTCTGATTTTGTTTATTTACTTTATTATATATAAATAAGATTTTATTATATAAAGATAAGTTAATTTATATACATATGGTTTGAATATAAAAAGTTTGATTTTAAAAAAATATTGATTATATTTTTATAATATGAAAATGTTATATTTTTATAATGAAAAAAGTTTATATTTTCAAATACAAGAAGGTTTGATTTTTATAGATGTAAAGATATGATCTTGCCTTAGATTAGATTTTTAAAATAGAAAAGATTAGATTTTTAAAATAGTAAAGATTAGATTTTTATTAAATGACTAGCGAGATAAAAATTAGTTTTATATATATATATGGTGTAGCGATAAAAATAAAAAGATATGACCTTTGAAAGCGAAAAGACATGATTTTTGAAAATAAATAGCATTAGATAAAAATAAGGATTTTTATATGCAAAGGTATTATTTTTATATGAAGCGAAGAAAATATAATTTTCATATTATATAGATAGTAAAAATATCATCTTTATAGATATAGCGAAATAAAAATCTTTATATTTGAAAAGGCGAAATCTTTATGGTTGAAAAGGCGAAATCTTTATGGTTGAAAAGGCGAAATCTTTATATGTAATAGTGTAGTAAAAATAGAATTTTTATCTAGATAGTAGCGTAGTAAAAATAGAATTTTTATCTATATAATAACGAAGTAAAAATTCGATTTTTATATATTGAATAGCGAAGTAAAAATTCGATTTTTATATATTGAAAAGCAAAGTAAAAATTCGATTTTTATATATTGAATAGCGAAGTAAAAATTCGATTTTTATATATTGAATAGCGAAGTGAAAATTCGATTTTTATATATTGAATAGCGAAGTAAAAATTCGATTTTTATATATGTAGTGGCTACGGACGGTGAAAGTGACAAAAAGGCGAGAACGACGAAGACTTCTACTTATGAAGTGTCGTGGAGTTGGAATAGCTATCGGTGAGAACTTCTCACTTTTTTTAAAATTCCTTTTTCTAGTTATATTATAATATATGCTAGGATGCAGACGGTGTTTAGTAGCACCCGACACCCGTCATCCACAGACCATGGATGGCTTTTTTGTTTGATTGATGTGTTGTGAAATTTGTTTGTGAAATTGATGTGAAATAGATAATGAAATAAATTCATGTGTTGGAATAAAATGTTTTATCGTTAAAAATATAATTTTTAACGTGAATGTGAATAAATAAATATTCATTTACAAACCGGACGGTTTGTTTATGTACACCTATTTGAAGGACATTGATTGGGACGATAAATTTTACACATCGCCCAACTGCACAAATAAAATCTATGTTTGATTGTTTGAAACCCCACACGGGTATTGGGATAATATATGACATACACTAATCCCAATAATTAATTGTATGTCGATCGATTGATCGACAGGCTGTTATAAGCATTATATATCTATATTTGATGCTTATGCAGTGTAGTGCACTTTGGATGATGGTTGATTATTTATCGTTGCTATTATATGCATGTGTTGTATGGAATCCACATAATTAACTTTATATGGTAATTGATCGGGCCTCATTCCAATTTAGAAAATAAAGAATATTATAAAATAAAGGTTCATGTCTTGACTGTACTCATCCGAGTCATGTGTTGAACGAAAGATTTTAACAATAAAATATATTAAATAACAAAAATAGTCACACTTGGACAGTACTCATTCGTTGAGATTAGTCATGTGTTGACAAAAATATAGATTCATTTGTGGAATAGAATAACGAAGTTATTGAAATATATAAAGCCGTGTTGATTAGGGATGCGCTATTTTGACGCGAACGATATTTATATCGATTATTTTCGAATTGAAATTAGATTGAATAGAAAACGAATTTGAATTCAATCGAATAGAAAACCAATTTGAATTGAATCGAATAGAAAACCAAATTGAATTAAACTGAATAGAAAACCAATTTGCATTGAATCAAATAGAAAACCAATTTGAATTGAATTGAAAACGAATTCGAATTGAATGGAAAACGAATTGAAATGAATTCAAATTGAATTGAAATTTGAATTGAATAGAAATGAATTGTAAAACGAATTAATAAGGAAGAATTCAATTTTGATTTGAATTGAAATGGAAGTTGAAATTGTTTTCGAAACGAATAAAAAAAACTATTTATATAATTCGTTTAAAATAGAAATCGACGAAATATATATATTATATATATAATATAATGGCCTGAATAGAACGCGCCGCGCCGCGGCAGTTCGCCAATTTCGACCATTGATTTCGAACGGACATTACGGGGGATCCGACCGTCGGATTCTCCTAAAACCGGAACCGTTGGGTTCGTATCGAAAAGAGCTTTCTAACGAATATTAGAAATTTGAAGTCTAACGGTTGGATTTGGAGACACGTCCAAATCAAATTTGGAAAAGGTCGCTGTAAGTGCAGTTCGATGGTCGTTGATGGAAATCGACTATACGGGCCTTGATAAAATTATTAAAAATAGTAATAATTTGTGTAAAATCATGAGAAATGATTTGGGAAAAATTGGGATGAAAAACTCCATATTTAAAAAGATAAAAATAGATTTTTATCGAAATGAACTAGTTTTGAACTAAAATTAAAACTCATTTATTTTTAAATAAATAAATTGGAATTGAAATAGAATTGGTTTGTGGGTTTATCATGAAGGGTGTTTTAGATAACACTTGTTCTTTAACCCGATAATAAATAGAATGTGATTTGGGTTTGTTGTGAACTGTGTTTTAAATGAATTAGTTCTTTGACCCAGTAAAAGGAGTTTTAATGAATCTACAATTAGATTGAAATGTGCATTGATAATCTAAATTATCAAATTTGGAAAATAAGCGAGAATGGAGTATTACCAGTTTTGCTCCAAAGCGTTAGTTAAATCTTTAATTAGATTTGAATGTGAGATGGTAATTAATTTTACCAATAACACCGTGGTGTTAGATATGGAGTATTACCAGTTTTGCTTCATGGGATGGATAGGTTGGGATTGGGAAATAAAATAAATAATTACTTCGGTGTGGTTCGCTTATCTCGACTAGTTTAGAAAACCATAATTTGGTTTGAAATGACATCCAAAGGAAGATTAAAGAATAAATGCAAAGAATTTATCTTGGATAAAATTAATGGGAACTTTTCCCTAAGAATATGAAATTTAGAAACTAGTTGTAGGTTAGCTAAGAAGAATGGTTTCCTGGGTATTAATCTGTTGTTGGTTTCGGCCTTCGGGGTTAATATTTGGGAAATTGTTCTCTTGCTGATTTATGGTTAGTGACTAATGAATTGGAATGAGGCGTATGTTGTGTTCGTGTAACTTTTTTTTTAATATACGCGGGTTGTTCAGAAAGGCCGGGTTTATACCCATTCTGAATAACCGATTCGACGATATGTCGAAGATGAAGACGGTGGTCGAAGACCGGAAGTCTTCACATCATTTGGATAATTACTGACGATCCTGATTGGGCTGTACACCCAAGATGAGGGAATCAGTTGGTTGTCGTCCAGACATACTTGGAGATGGATGGATATGCGAGGAAAGTGCCTCCGGTTTCGTTCAGACCCAGAACGAATTTGTAAATGGATTGTGTGTCTGACATTGGATTTATTCTGTGTTGATTGATTTCTGTTAAATATATATCTGTTTGGCGGCGGAGAATTTATTCTTTTGCTTAACGCCCTTCTCTGAGACGTACGAGCTTAGAGGTTATATATCGATAGATATCAATCGCATGGCATGAATTGCCTGTGTGGCACGCTGAGATGCAATGATCAAGGCTTCTGTTGAAAAGCAAAGTCTTGTGGTTGATGATCAAAGCACCGGCTTTGTGGCGTAGCTTTGTGTATAACGTAAATTCGCGAGCCTCACACCTCGGTATGAGTCAAAAACGGGATAAGGACTGCAGGGAGAGCACGACGTTTCTTTCTAGCTTTGGTGGTGTCAGTGACTTACCAGCCCTGACATTGATATACTTTTCACCTATGTGGTTGTTGGATGAGGCACCTCGATTTTAGGTCTGTAAGGACCGGAAAACGTGTGTTCAGGCATAACTAATCCTCTAACGTAAGTGAGGACCGGCCCTGAAGATCCAAGGGTTGCCCAGAGTGCGTAGATCTGGGACATTTTCTAGAGTGTCTCGAAAGCGAAGAGGAGCTTGCCCCTTGCCTCGACTCATGACGGAAATCCAATTTCCAATACGAGATATTTTGGCTTTATTTGTAGAGCCTAGTATGGCGACATAGTAGCATGGGATGCTATGCCGTCTATGATTGATATTTATGATTGAAATTGTTTTGACACTATACACTTATTATAGTATCAAATGATTTGTTTTAAACGTATCAAGCATGTTTGGCTATTATAAGGGAAAACCCTATCCTCCGGCTTGCGTTGCATTGTGTGATGGGACCTGGGTCTTATAATAACTTCATTTTTCGAAAAAGCATTGCGTTGTTTATTCTATGCACTCGTATTCTTGGAAGGAAACCGTTCCGTGTTATACGACATGGTCCCTTGAATTACTCTCTTTTAAAAATAAAGTTTTTAAATAACTGTTTTAGTTCTCACACCAGTCACATGACTGACCTGGAGTTTATTGTTTTAACCTAAACTCTGGGTGCCCCTATTTTCGACACGGGCAGCTAGTAGTTTTGGTTTTGTAGATTTATATTCACAAGATCCTGATTTACAGCTGGAATGATATCCAGAAAGCTCTGTATCCGTATATCACCTTCAGTTGTGCTTTGTATTTTATATTGTTTTTCCGCTGCTATGTAATTTATTGTAATCTCTGATATTTATCGAATGTAATTTATTCATTCATACTCTGTATATTCTTGTATCTGATGGAATTGTTGTAATATATGATGAAATGTTCTTCCGTCTGTGTTCTGATTTGTCCTGTTCTCAAACGATCAGGGGTTTCGAACGGTCTAGATCGGTTTAACGACTGATTCGGATCGAGCGAAATTCCTTGCTGTCACACTTTCTCTAGTTGTTGCTTCATATCGAGGGCGTTGTGGCACTATTTTAGATCTATCAGCATTAACCCTTGTCTCTTTTACTTCACAAATTTCCTTCTGAAGTTGTTGAAAGTTGTCACAGCTATCCGCTTCTTTATTTGTTTTTTCACAGACCATTTCTTTATGATTTTGGCACTTCTCAGTCATATGCCCAAATTCATTGCAATATAAACAATGTTCAAGTTTCCAAAGATATAGTACCTTCACAATTTGGATAAATCCATCAAGGTTTCGAACAAGAAATGCATCCGGCAATGGAGAGCTAGCTGATACTTTGACCATGCATTTGGCAAATTCAAGTCTGGTTAAACTCTCAGTGTTAGCGTCTATACACAGAAACCTGCTAACTCTGGTTGCCATTCAACTAACGCCCCTCTTCGACCAAGCGACGAGCAGTAGATTATACATTTTAATCCACACTAGCACTTCATTAACGTTGTTTGCAACATTACTTAAACTGGGAACCCATGGCTTAACAATAAAAAGCTTATTATGAATTATAATCGGGTCTGCTTCTAGCACTCTAATTCGATCTGCCTGAGATGAGAACTGAAAGAAGAAAACAGTCCCATTCGATTTAAATTCAATCGCTCCTTGAGTCGCCCAATGCTTCTTTAAGTAATTGCCGACTGAATAGTAAGGCAGCTGCGAATCAAGGAAAAATCCAACAAGAAAGCCGCTTCATTGTTCTACACTGGCGTGTATAATGTCGTCATCAGGGACCACAAAATCCCCATCAAATTTCAACTCAATATCATTTACTTCATACGAACCTGCATTCTGAGGCTTTGAATAGAATAGAGATGACCATCTTTGCTTCGGGAGGGGATCTGGGATGGGTAAAGGGATGGATGTGGAGATAGGGTTAGCAGGTTTGGGGAAAACGTTGTGAGGCGGATAGTTTGCTGAGATGGTAAGGTTAGAGGAGGACGGTGGAGGATCAGGCAAGGGGGATGGGTTTAGGCGACGGATCTAGAGGTTGATGGGATGGGAGCGCCGTGTTGGGGGACAAGGACGGGATTTGGGAAAGCGAGTTAACTGTCGCCATTTTTTAATTGATGGGTTTTTTGATTGATTTATAAATAATTTTAATTATTATTTAATTTAAATAATGAGATTTTTGCATACGAACCCCAAATCAAACCGAACGACTATCATCCTTAACTAAATACCCCCATTCCGGATACAATGGGATATGTTTCGTAAGCCAATTCGACTGTTTCGACCAGTTTTCATCAAATTAAAATATAAATCAATATATATTAAATTTGAACATACATTTTAATTTATCAGGGCCACATATTGATTCCAAAATTTCCAGAAAATTAAATCTAGCTATGTTTTGACGAAACAATCCTAACAAAACCGATTTCGTCGAATTTGGAGACTGTTTGAAAAATGCTCACTTTTCCAGTCGATTAAATTCAAACCGAGATTGACCAAACACATTTAAATTCACCATGCTCACATATTAATTCCAAAAATCATGAAATTTGAAACCAAACAATAATTATACATTCCCGATCCAACAAATGTGGTTTCGTCAAAAACAGAGGTCGTTTGCAAAATGGTTATTTTTAAGGGCTATATGTTATGTTAAAATATATATAAATTCAATAGCGACTATTTTAAATTTTAAACTAAACATAACTTTCAATTTATATTATGAAATCTGGATTTTACACGTTCATTAGAAAGATATAATTAAATAGATTCAAATATTTTTTGTTTTACTGAAATCTGATTTATATCGAATTATGTACATTCATTTGAAATTTAAAATCGAATTTTCAAACTACTGCGCCATTTCAAACTCTATTTATAATTAAAATAAATTTATACATTCAAACTTCAATTTAAATAAATTTTAAATTATTATTATTTAAAACAAATCATTTTAAATATTCAAATCCATTAAAATAACTAAAATAAAAAATTTAAATTGGTTCAGAAATTCTGGGTCATTACAGGTTTACTCCATGTAAATACCAGTGCATAGAAATCTACGATGACTTTTTTGGAAAATGAAGCTATCATAAGCTCGTTCCACATCATATAATGCAAGCGCACAACAGAGAGCCAAGTTTTGTCTTATGATAACCAAAAAATGCTTTTGATACGTAAAAATCCTCTTCCATATTTTTATTAGTGCATAATGTGAAAACCTTTCAAAAGTAAATATATATAAACTAACCAGCATAATATCTCATCCCATTATATTGACGTAATCCTGCCAGTAACCAGAAGGATGTACAAACAAAACCGTATGGGCTCATAGTGGAGATTGGGTTTCCAACATGATGGTTCCTGCCAGGAAAATTTATTTGTGGGCTCGCAAACTTTCTTGCGCGCATCATTCCAGCACTCGCGGTTAACATCCAGAATCGACACCATTATACTAGCCCACCATACATGAATCAGAGTACCCAACAAATAGCGTCCCAGACTGGGGACTTCGTAGTACCCTTTCATCATCACATCCTAGTGCACCGAACATATAAAACCAACATAAAAATATGACCATCGGTTTATCATCAATCCGGGTTGTGAGGTTCGTAGAGGTCACGATATACACAAAGCTACGCTTAAATAAGTCATGCTTTGGTCATCGATAGCTCATCACATAACTTAAGTATGCCACATCATCCATTCACTATGCATCACTGATTTCCATCAATATATAACATCTAAGCTCATACGTCTTAGAGTAGGGCGTTAAATTAAAGAACAAATTCTCCGCCACCAAGTAGATATATATTTAGCAGAAATCAGTGCTACGCAGTCAATTACAATGTCCAACACACATTCCATACATGTCTGTTCTGGGTCTGAACGAAACAAAAATTCGGAATTCATTCGCATACATTCAGGCTTCTTGCCACTTAACTAATATAAAATCCATCTGCAAATGAGAGCTACCCGTTTGAGACATTCAGCAAGTCGTCCTTACACTATGAAGGATCCCGGTCTTCAATACCATCTTCAATGTCTTCAATTGCTCCACAACATCATATTATTACTTGGAATGGTTTACGGACATAATTCTGATCTCGGTCTTTCCAAATAATAAGCACAATAAAAAAAACACAATTATGGAGCACACAGTCTTTCAATCAATCTTCTTTCGTCTTAGATTTGGTAAATTAAATTTCATTAAATCCATTCTCAAATTATCTTTAACGAAATCAATATTTTAACTTTTCTTCTTTAAACACATCCTTTAAATCAAATATAATCTAGCCTCAAAACCTCGACTAACTTTTCGTTCGGTAACTCATTATCCAAATCCAGTTTCTTTTAAAAACCCTTCATCCATATTTCAACCATAGTTTCAATTAAAACGATTTCCTAACATCAATTCTTTAATCTTAATTGAAAGATTATACTTCCTTCCCAATTCCTTACTTCTAATTTCCTTAAATCAAAATTTTGATTAAATCCCAAGTTACAATATGAGTATTTCCATAACTCAATCTCATCCAGTTTCAAGAATTATATTATTGAAGACACCATTCAAAACAAAATCCAAATCAATTGATATTGAATATAAGTTACACAAAAATTGTATCTACTTATATTCGATATCAATTCTTATAATCCACGAATACTATAAGTGGAATAACAATATAATAATAATATCTTCCAAATTCCTCAAATAGTACATGTTTAAACCATAAAATTTCATATCAAATATTCGAAGATTATTTCTATCCAACTTATCTCAATCAAATTAGGAAACGCGTATCTTAATTAAAAGATTTATCTAACTCTTTGTCATTAGATCTGGATAGAAATACCATCAACTTATCCTCAATATTAATCTCCGTTTCCAACTCACACTATAAGCAGAATAACAGTGAACTACCTTTTAAATTCCTCAAATAGTAGGAGTCATTGTCTAACGAATTAATATCAAACATCCGATGATTTATCTCCAACCATATCCAAATATTTAAAATTGAAAAACCTGTTTTAATATTAAATAAATCAATTTAAATTCCATAAAAAATATTTTCAATACTTTTAAACCTTTGAAAACATTCTAAAAATCATTTAAAAATGATTACTTATAGTTCGGAAAACAGTTTGCAGGTTAAAAACTTCAAAATAGATTGCTTTCAAAGAAAGCATTACAACAATGTTTCAAAAGCGGTACAAAGTTACAAAACAGTTATATTGGCTAACGTGGTCAAAATAACCTTTATATTATCCAAACCTTAAAATTTTCTAATTCAAAACACATTTAATTAATTTATAATGATTTTACAAAAATATTCCATATTTTAAAGCATTTCAAAATAGTTGTTTACATTTATGGTTGGCAATTACACTTACAACATCCTTTTCCAAAACGATTTTAAACATAACTTGAAAAATATAAGTCGAAATTAAAATTTGCTTATAAAATCTGCTTTCACTCATTTGAAAGCTCTTGTTTATAGAAATCAAACGTTTTTTATTTCGTAGAAATTCGATTTGAATTGCAAAAATTATAAGCGTTTAAAGTTTGTAACTAAAATATGTGAATTGCTATTATGCGACAAGCTCTATTTTGACCACAATTAAAAATTATTTTGCGACACTTCAAAATACCTTAGAAAACCATTATATACTTATATAAACCATCTAAATTCATTTAAATTGACTTTCCAAATTATTTCAGGTTTAAATTTCAACTTTTTTCACTTAATATTTTTTTAATAAAATATTAAATTAAATTCCAATTTATTTCAAAATTCAAGTAATTTCAAATTAAATTTTGAATTATGCATCTCATCTGCCGGATCAATCAGGGATAACCAGGGAGAGCAGGAAACTATATTTTCCAAACCCAAACCTAGGCATTATCCTCTCTGTCATCCTAGAACGTTCCAGTATTTATTTATTTTATTTTTCTTGAAAGAAACTTCATCAATATATATGCATTCATACATATGTTTATTTTTCAATTATTAACCTCCAATTTTGATAATAATATTGCTTATAATTACGAAGGAGATTTGTCGATCACCATTGTAATACCATAAATGTTGTGTCATAGTGTGTGAAACAACATTAACAACCATTATAAACATCCATAGCAACCATCATCAACATAATTAACTAAGTAATAACTATGCACAAGCGTTGTAACACTAACGCTTAATAATGTGTGTTCTAAACTATGAAACCATCATTCATCACAACAAATATCAACCATTAACATTCATAGCCGGTTCAAACTGATTACACCAGTTAACTATCCAAATTATAACTAATTCTTCAGTAATTAGTGTACAATAAACTATTGTAGAAGTTTAAGGAGTTCTCACCAAAATAGCTTTCTCATTCTTCACGGTGGGCAAGCTAGCGAACAAATCGTCAGACAGTATTTAGGTGCACCGTCTTCTTTGCCAATGTATATATTAATCTTTTTCTCTTTTCTTTATAAGAGGAGGTGGGCGAACTTTGGCAAGGTGGTGGTGGAGGAAGGAGGAAGCCATGGCCAAGAGCTTTAGAAATGAGAGGAGAAGAGAGGAAGTAAGAATGAATGAAAAAGGAGGAAAAGGGTGCTTATATAGGAAAATGGCAAGCTTAAGAGAGTGACACTTCAATGGACACTTGTCCCTTAAGGAAGCCTCTCTTACATGAATGGTGACACATCAAGGGACACATGGCATTCATGCATGAAAGGGTACATGCGAAAAGACATGTGTCCCAACACTTGTCTTAAGGAGGAAAGTGAACTTTTGGTAGCACTTTCCTTAAAATGCTATGAATACTAAGGGCAACACTTAATTCTGAAGCTACTAATTCATGTTAGTGTTTGACAAATCCGATCAAACGACAACAAGTATTAATAAATCCAAACTTATTAATAATCATTCCCATCCATTAAATTTATAATTCAAATAGAATCTACCATTTAACTTATCAAATTATTAAATATTCTTAACCACATATATTTACGTCAAATTCAAATTTGAATCAAATTAAGTTTATTTTTTATTTAGAAAAGTCAAATTAAGTATTAAAAATTCAATTTTAAATTGATTAAATATTCTAGATGGTTACAATTATAATTAAGAGTTTCATTTTGAAGGCTCGGAAGCAATTCCTAATTTTGTAAAACTCAACTGCTTCCTTTCAAATATCTTTCCTTCTGTACGCAACTCTCCTGTTCCTTTTTTCCACTCATAAATCCTAGCTATTCATGTTTTCTCCCAGTTCATGTTGCCCTTTATCGCCGTTAGCATCTCCATTTATCAACGTCGTTAGCCGTTTTGCCTCTACGTATCCGCTCGATCAACTACCAGCCACATTGTCTTCTCCACCCAATCGACAGGAAACTGCGCTTGCGTCTCCACCCCCCTGACTATCCTAATATCATAGTCCAAGGTAATTTTTTTCTATAGCTTTCGAATAATGAACACAAATTTACATGTTCTTATCATAGTCAATACTATTTGATTGATCACTAAAAAAATCAAACTTTTCTGATGAATTTGATTTGAGATATTGCAAAATATTAGGGTTTGAGTTCAATCCTATGTTTAGTCCGATTTATATGTCGATCATCTGAATCCAATTAAATAATAAAGATGGTTATTTTCCTATAGAATATGCTTAGACTTTTTTTTAAAGCTCTACGTCATAAAGTTAAAAACCAAGAATCAAGGCATCCCTTATTCTTATATGTTTAAATTTATTTGATGTTTCGGAGACTGTATCTCGAATATAAGGTTTGTGAACAAATTAGATTGCAATAAAAGTGTTTCGTAAATTCGTGATCTTATCTTATTTTCGACATAAAGGTTGACACATTTGAGGGTTGCAAAAGCATTAGATAGTAACTGAAATTTGCGCCCTAATATTTTGAAGTTTACTTTCAATGAATTTTGAACGACTGTTTCCTTAAATCGGATTTGCGATAAAAGGGTTGACACATTTGAGGGTTGCAAAAGCATTAGATAATACTTACAAGCAAGCAGGCCTGGCGGCATTCGGATATTAGGCAATAAATTGCTTCCTATTGACATGTAATTATTTTGATTATCTAAGAGATTACTTAAATATATATAATTTACATGTAATAATAGCTTAGACAATCAAAATTTTATATATTTAATAGTAGAGGTTTTGAATATGAAAAGCATGGGAAAAAAGAGCTAAGCTGTAAAGATCACATTTTTTATATATACAAGTGTCCAACTCAAGTTTTTTGAATTAGTAATTATTTTTATATGTGTTTAAAAGGTGTTTCAGAAAGTTACATATTTTCAATCTATATCGAAGTTTTTTTAAAAGAATAATTACACTTATGTGATCGACTCTTATTTAATTTCTATTGATATTTCAACAAACCTATATTGGAAAATATTAATCAAACTTGCATATCCATCAAATTTGATTCATATGCCTTGTAATCCTCTAAAATGTCTGCATGCAATATAGTGATATGGATTTTAACGTATACCTCACATTTCCTTTATTGATGTTTATTTGACATTGTACATAGGGTGTTGCATCCAAATTTTTCCTACCTTATCCATTTTTAAAGACCCTTTAATAATGTCCTAATACATTATCAAAGCCTGCAGTTACTTCATTTCTTAATTAGTCATTTCTATTATATATTATTATCCTAATATTAATATATATACTTTTTATGCAAATGTTGATTGTCCAATTGAAGTTCGAAACGTCAATTTACGAACTACCGCGCTGCGGCGAACTCATTTTAATTATATTTAAATATAAACGTTTAAACTTCATTTATCAATAAATTTCAATCTCATTCTTATATATTTTAATATAATTAAAGGCAGTTTTCCAAATTCAACTTAATATACCCGATTAACCTAAATTGTCGATTATTTCGTTAATCCGTTATAAATTTATTTACAACTCAACCATCTATATTAAATTCCAATTACTTTGGACATAAATTATTTTATAAAATTCGATATAATCGAATTCTAATTATAAATCATTTTGACTTATCTTAATTCAGTTAATATTCTAGAATAAATTTATCGTTCTCTTTTCGAAACGTTTTCCAATTCCTTTTTAAATTCATACTTGAATTTAAACTTCCAAATTATACAATGATAATTTCTTCACTACATATGTAAACATCGTTTATAAATTAATATCTTTGTTTTATACATATTAAAACAAGCTTCCATTTCAAATTCCATTTGAAACCCAAATTCCTATCTTGGAATATTTTATTATTATAACTTATATAGATATATATAATTATAGAATCTATTTTCATATTTCAAAATACTAGAAATATCAATTCCTTAGATATTTAATTTATTTTTATAAATTCGACATAGTCAAATTCCAATGAATTTATTCTAATTAAACTTACATTCTGAACAATAGAATAACTTCCACCGTTTCTTATTTAAAACGATTCCCAATTCTCATTTAAAATTCACAATTGAATTTAAATTCCCAAATTTGTCCAATGATAATTTATTTTACTTCATTTATAAACATTGTTTACAAATTCAATTACGTTTTTTATTGTTCAAAACAAGTTAATAAATCCTTGCCCATTCAAAATTCAAATTCTATACTCGGAAAAATTGATTTCTTTTTTAAACTCAAATTCCTTTCTTTTCATTCAAGTATGTTTTTACGGTATTTTGAATACTACTACCTCGGGCCAGTGCTAGTCAAACATCCAAAACACCCAATCATCAATCATGGATTTTCTAACACATCATATATTATAATATATATATATATATGGTAACAAACTATAAATAAATTTAAGGAATCCAGTTGGATCCCTCCAACCTGTTTTTCCTGCATCCACGGATGTTAGACAACATAAATAATACCTAACCTGCAAGGGAGGATATCGCGGTATAGAAGGTCATCCACTATATAAATTGTAGGGCGCATAGGGTCATCCGCTAATGGTACTGCGGGAAATATCCAATCACCCATTATATATATATATATTCAATCACCAATCCTAAATATAACTAACATATAATAGCCATAATAATATTTCAACGCATCCAAACTACCAACAAACAACATATAAAAAATTATATTAAATAAAATTTCATTTATAATAAATTATAAACAAATCCAGAGAGTAAGTTTACTCACCTTGATTTTTAATTTGCCGAATAACCCAATTTAAATTAAATCGAATACCATTAGATTTAAATTAAATTCCATCCAACTATGATTGACTCCGGATAAGTCCAAGATTTTTAAGATCTGCAATAACGACTCCAACTTACTTTGTTTAGTTAAATTCTATTTTTGTATGAAAAAAATACACGTGT